>CM035148.1:121816528-123016528 GCA_020205605.1 Panax ginseng | reverse complement strand
ATTGTCCTTGATAAGATATATTGTAATTTGTAAGCACTTATAAGAAACCTGATATACAAGGAATTAGACTATCCTCTCATTTCGCTTTTAATAAAGAATCTGAAATTTAGTAAAGTTATAGGATTGCTTTCCATAAGAAATGTTCTATAATACTTAGCTTAAATGCAGTGAAATATTCACTTCTAGCTAATCAAAAACATTAAAACGATCATTCAACATTACAAAATATTTATGCCTCTAGTTAATTTCCCAGACAGCTAAACTATGGTTCAGAGAAACTACCATACACTGATACACATGCTGCTATAAAACAACATTCCAAATCACAGAAACCAAAATGCATTTAATCCTAAAACAAAAAACAGGACAATTACCCACTGCATGACAGATGAACACCAAATTACCTAAATTCGATACCAAATCAAACCCTAACAAAACCAATGAACTCGTAAAAACCATGATAAATTCAAAAAAAAAAAGACAACAAAGTGAAGTGAAGAATTCTCACAAAACCCAGATAAAAACCCATATCAATTAATATACTGATAAAACAAAAACAAAAACAAAAAATGAGGGTGAAATTATCAAAACTTGTGATCCTAACAGTTGAAGCATGCAATTAAATATATACTCAGATGGAAAATCGAAAAGTACCTGGGTGATTCGAGTGTCTTAGAAAGGGAAAGAAAGAGATTGGGGAGAGAGATCTACGAGTGTTTGTCTATGGTTTGTAAGCTGTGGAGAGAGGAAAAGAGTGAGCTTAACAAATGGGAGAGAATATAAAAGGACAGAGCAGACGTATCTTTTAAAAAGTTTTGTGTGGACGGTCTTGTTATTTTATTCATTTTTTGTGGACAAATTTATATTTGGATTTTGTATTAATTAATTAATTTGATAATAAATTTTAAAAAAAGTAAATACTCTCTTTGTTTTCAAAAAAATATTTTAAAAAAATAAAATAAGATACATAAATTAAATAATAATTAAGTCATTTAATACGGTTCATTATTATAAAAAATATTTATTATTTTATGTAATTTGTGTCATTAACGATAAATTTAAAATTTTATATTTATTTTTATTATTTATTTTACTTTCTTAAACATGTGAAAATTATATTTTATTAATTTTTTAGGACAAAGAAGTTTAAAGTTTAATAAAAGCCACATTTTATATATTTAAAAATAAATGAGTTTATTACTTTGTATAAACAGTAAAGAAATTAATTATTTAAACTAATTAAGTCATTCAATATAATTATGAACTCATCAAATTATCTAAAACTATTATTTACATAATTTTAAGATCTATTAACCTTAAAATAAAAAAAATCAAATATTAAAAATATTTTATAACCATACAATTATCACTTATTAATAAAAACTTAAACCAAACATGTTAAATTTAATTTAAACATATTGATTTACATTTTAGGCACTGGTGGGGAAAAAAAAAGGGTAAAAGAAGAGAGATTTTTTAGGGGTTTCACTGTTGCCTTCATCTTCTTCTTCCTTCGGCCAAACTCATTGCAATTTACAGGAAAATAAGTTTGGAGGAGAAATTAATTGGGTTTGGAGTTTCGTTAGGGGAAGGCTCACTGCGTTTGCTGACCTGCGCCGCCACTAGTGACGGATTCCGGCGAAAATCGCAGCCATTTGTCAAGGTAGTTCATCTTCTACTCCTTTGAGATATTGTCACTATTTAATTTATTGTTTAGGGTCACGGATTATTATAAAAGATAACTTTTTTTGTTAGCACTGATTGATTTTAAATTGTTGTGTGGTAAATTGGTGCTGCGAATGGGTGATCCCCAGTCACAATTCTGTTCGCCAAATTCTTATAACCTCACTAAGCGCTTGAGAAACGACCAGAATGAAAAGATGTGTGTTGAACAAAAACGAAAAGAAAAACAACTGAATTTAAATAAAAAGAACTGTAGCACTAACCGATATTGTGTAGTTCTTCTCCCGTTGCAATGGCAAGTTTCCTGTTAGTCTTCCCCAACTTGACTCTGAATTTTAGGGGTTTTGGACCAGAGGTCTGATTTTCAGAATTGACACCAACTGGGGTTTCTTTGTCTGCAACATTCTTCCTTCGATCAAAATTTCCTTGTCCCCAAAGATCAAACATAGGAAACTTAGCCTTTAAGATTCCCCACTCTTCCGATATTGAATCTGTGCTAGGAGTGTTTGACCAATGGACTAGTACCTGCGCCACTGGAAGCTAAGACAAAGCTTGCTTATGAGCTGCTGGATTTTTCAAGTAGCATAATTCGGGCCTAAGAATAGTGAACGTAATAACGTTGACAACTATTGATATTCTAGATTTAACAAAAGCTTTTATAAAGTAATTTTTTTTATTAATTTTTTGTTTAGCAAGTTAGGACTTAGAAAGTTTCTGGCATAACTAGTCTAAACATTGCACTAGTCTAAACTTCTTAATTTTCTTGTTCGCCGTCTATGCCTGAATGTTATATATTTACTTCATTTTCTCTTATGCTGTATGGATGGAATTGCAGTGACCTTGTCCCTTGTGTCACCAAGCGACATTGCAATGTTTGAACTTTATATAGAAGCTGTTTTGTCGTCCGTTAATCATTTTGTATTTATTGCAGATGGCCAGATGGGATGAAATTTTGTCGCTTCCTGTACAGAACCCTCCAACCTTGGAGTTTGCTTCTTCTGATATTTTGTGGTCTAAGGTGGAAGGTTGGCGTGACAACATTGATAGAGTTGCTTTAATTCCTTTTGCCAGAGTGGACGATTTTGTGAGGGGTGAATCCTCTCATAAAGATTGCCCAACAAGATTTCATGTTGAAGCCAGGAGAAGGCGGCCTCCTAAGATGGCTTACAAGCCTAAAGTTGATGGAATTCTTGAGTACATCTTGTAAGTTTTAAAATATCTCGGTTTCCTTCCCATTGAAAAACTATTGTATCTCTGTAATAAAAGTGATCTTATCAAATGTGTAGGTATTGGTGCTCTTTTGGTCCCGATGACCATAGAAAAGGTGGTATTGTTAGACCTAGTAGAACTACTTATGTCCCTAAAAAGAAATCTGCTGGCCGGCCAAACACGAAGAGAGGCTGTACATGTCACTTTATTGTGAAGCGTTTAATTGCTAGCCCATCAGTAGCACTTATAATATATAACCAAGACAAGCACATTGATAAGAAAGGAATACCATGCCATGGCCCACAGGACAAAAAGGCTGCTGGAACTCGTGCCATGTATGCTCCATACATCTCAGAAGATCTCCGACTCCGAGTCTTGTCTCTACTATATGTTGGGGTCTCCGTAGAAACCATAATGCAGCGACACAACGAGTCTGTGGAGAGACAAGGGGGTCCATCTAATCGGGATGACCTTTTAACCCACAGATATGTTCGCAGACAAGAGAGGAGTATCCGGCGTTCAACATATGAACTTGATATGGATGATGCCATTAGTATCAACTTGTGGGTTGAAAGCCATCAGAGTCAAGTTTTCTTTTATGAGGATTTCTCTGATTCTGATCCATTCATCTTGGGTATTCAAACAGAGTGGCAGTTGCAACAAATGATTCGTTTTGGCAACCGTAACCTCCTAGCTTCTGATTCAAGGTTTGGAACAAATAAGTTGAAGGTCCGTTCTCACAGTTTAAACCTTCTACTTCTTTCATACTGTCAGTTCCAATATTACGAGGGACTTTAAATACCTTAAACCCTTACCTTTTTATTGTCTGCAATTTTAACCAGTATCCCATTCATAGTCTTGTTGTGTTCAACTCAGACAACAAGGCTATCCCAGTAGCCTGGATAATAGCGCCCAAGTTTGCCAGTGCAGACACTCATAGATGGATGAGGGCTCTTTACAATAGAGTTTGCACGAAAGATCCTACATGGAAGTTGGCTGGCTTCATAGTGGATGATCCTTTAGTTGACATTTCCACGATCAGGTAAATTCTGTGTCTTTCATCATTTTTAAACAGTGGACATGATTTGATAGTCCTGTGATCCTTCTATAAATTTCTCGAGGTCACATATAAATATAGTGTTGAAGTAAATTACTATATGTCTATCCTCTTACTTGATTAGCATGTCTAAAATGACTGAAGTTTGTATTCGTGTTAAATGATGGCCAATGCTTTTCACTAATCTGGTACGGTTTAGATCCATAGGAGGAATATCTGACTGGAACCACACCTGTTGAATCTAGCAGTCTTCAATATACTGATAAATGAAAATTATTTGATGGGCAGTAAGTTTGATGTGGCATGTATCTCATAATTAGAAGAGAATGATTCTTTGGAAACCTAAAATTGAAAAGGGCTCATACTACACAAGAAAATTGAAAATGGTTCATAATTAGAGAAGAGAATGCTACTTTCGAAACCTATAACTGAAAAGGGTTCATAGTAGTCGAGATTGTTTGGTCCAAAGTAGAATGTGTATGATTGTCAATTCTTGAAACTGTCTAATCTCTGTAGTATGCTTTCAATATGTTTTCTTAACGTTGACCAATACAACTTTTTCTGGCAGGGTTTAATAGGTTTTTCAGCATTAAACCAAGGTCGGATTTACATATACACCATTGAACTAAATTTTCTACCAGTCAACTCATTGAACTCATTTTTTATTTTATTTTTCAAAATGTACAAAAAATTTTACGCCATCCAAAATGCTAACAGTACACATGTACGCTGATAAAGAAAGAGAAATATGACTTGGCGTGATGATAAGGATAGAAAAAACTGAATCTTCTTCATTCATTTCATGCCTAGAACCCTAGAAAATGTGTTGCAACAATTGACGAATATCAATATTTGCTAAAAGATACCATAGGAAGCAGCTGCAATTACATTGACTTCCGTGTTCCTTTCAGGGAAGTCTTCCAATGCTCTGTATTGATATGCTTATGGAGGGTTCGTCATGCTTGGCATAAAAACTTAGTGAAGAAGTGTCCAGAAATTGGGATGCGAGCTGAGATATCACGACTACTGGGTCGAGCGTTGCACAATATGTCGAAAGGATTTGGAGCTGTGGATTTGTTTGATGGTCTCATGGAAGATTTTGTTGATGCCTCTGATTTTGTGGATTACTTCAAGGCTGTTTGGTATCCTAGAATAGGTAAGGCTTTCTCTTTTCGAAACAGAGGATTGTTTGCCTTCAATAAATATCATTACATTTCTATGTTTTCCAAAATATTTAGCATTGTGCCATCAGTCAATGAGAGACTGAGACCATTTAATTAGTGACTGCTGAGCCATTTGATGGACAGGCAGTTACCCCTTAAATTTGCCAGTTTTAAAAATTGTTTCTATATATTTAACTGCTTATAAAGAACAATTATTTTAGAAGTCTGTTAATCTGGTTGAGGTTTTAGCTTCTTTTGGGGGTGATATGATTTGTCCAAGAGGTTGATTTGCTAATTAAGCTGCCTAGCCTAATTTGATACTACAAGTGGTTTTCTATTTCTATGGGCATTTGGCATGCAACTTAACTGCCCCTTTCAATATATATATATATATATATATATATATATATATATATATATATATATATGCATTTTACAAAAGAAAGGTGTCTGATGGTAGGAACTGTTATCATGATATAGCCTGAAGTCGATGTATCTTTTTCCTACCCTTTTCCTAATGTCACTTCTCCGTTCCTTGTTTTTAAAAATTTTATCTTTGACCCAGGGATGTGGACAACGGCACTGAAAACTATTCCACTTGCAAGCCAGGAGAGCTGTGCTGCAATGGAGTTTTACCACAACCAGATGAAGCTAAGGTTGTTAAACGAGAAGGACCCTAATGTATATCTACGTGCTGACTGGTTGGTTGATAAGTTGGGTACAAAGGTGCATTCCTACTTCTGGCTTGATGAATATTCGGGGAAAGAGGATTTTGCACGCTATTGGAAGGATGAATGGATCAGCGGTTTAACAGCGTGGCGCAAATCATTGAAGATTCCAGACTCTGATGTTGTTTTGGATGGTAAATCTGCTAAAGTCATTGATCAGCAAGATAAAGATACAGTTCATGTTGTGTGGAACCCGGGCTCAGAGTTTTCAATCTGCGATTGCCATTTGGCAGACATGGGAAACCTGTGCGAGCATGTAATTAAAGTTATTAAAGTTTTTCGTGATAAAGGGTCTACTACGCCATCTATCAGTATGTCCCAGTATAATCAGGCTTTAGTTAACATGCTACTCTACCCTCCCCATGATTCTTTGATTCGTGATCATGCTGTTTTGTTAGCAGTTTGGGTGCAGATGCAGTTAAATGCACGGGATGATCCAGAAAGCAGTGAGACTAAAATAGTTTCACAAGCTGTTGAGCCTTTTTCTGCTATTGAAGACAGAGATATTATAAATGAGAACATATTGTTCAATACTGAAAATGGTTTAACCCTTGGACCCAAGGTGGCAAATTTTATTGTTGGTGATTTGGGTGGGAATTTGAATGGTCAAATAGGTGGAAATAAGGATGGCAATTGTGGGGAGAGAGCTGGAGGGGAGTTCTCTTGTATTGAGATGGAAATTGATCCTTCATCCATTTGTTCACCTGCATCTGGATTACTTTCTGTTGACAAGATCGTATCCGAGGATATTTTCACGGAGAAAGAAGAAAGAGTTCTGATTGATACTGGTCCTGATATAACAAAGAACCTTCCTTCCACAGATGATCAATTCTCAAATTTAAACGGTTTTGGCGAGGATTTATTGGACAATTGTCATCAAGGTACTATGGATGTGGAGTCGCAATCTACTCATGACATCCCTCCATCAACCCTGGATTCTCAAGTCCATTGCACAATGGTCCATCAGAATGGCAATTGCAGCAATGATTCTGAGACATCGATCGTTCATCATATAGAAATTGAAAATCCTGAAATGGATAATATTTCCGTATAGGCTGGTTGAAATTATGTTAAACCTTCTGACAGTGGTGACTGGTTGATAGGTTAGAGCTTCTGACACGATCGAGGCAAGATTTTTGAATGCGAAATGAGGCAAAAGCAAGACGAACCTACCTCAACCGGTGATGCAATGGAAGTAAATTGAGCGGCGGCGGCCTTGAGGGCTCTAACCCTGGTCATGATGCAAGGGGAAGTGGCTTCATGGTGGCTTTTTGCCCATATCTAATCAAGGACTCTTTGTTAATTTAATCTGCAACATCCCCTTGATGACTCCAGAACTCATGGAAATTGGTACGTCTTCGAGTCCTAAGATGGTAGTGCACAAGAATGTAAATTTATGCTACTGCTCCCCGTGAATTGTCTCCATGAATACTTGAAAATTTGATATCAAAGTATTTCATTGGTTATAGGATAGATATTGTCGTTTTCTGAACTGACGAGAATTTTTTTGTTTTTTAATAATATGATAATAAAAATTGTAAATTATATTGAATGATAGATTTATAATTTTTAAAAGTTAAATAAATTATATTTATTTGAATTCGAGAATATTTCAAATTTACTCAAAAGTTGCAAAACATGATATGATATATCTGACCTGTTTTGACTCTCTTTCGTTTTGTTTTCATTTCTTTTATTTATTCTTTCAGACAAGTTGCCACATAGTTAAGTCTAAAGGTTAAGGTTAATTTGTTTAGGTGATTTTAGTTTGATGATTAAGTGGCTGTTTGTTCATTTTTGAATGAGTCTATATTTGACCAAATAAATTATCAGTCTGAGCAATTCTTCTAAGATATTGTGACTGAATCGGTAAGAATATATTGTATATTCTCATTTACAATTAAAAATTACATTTAATATTTATCTTGTTTTATTAGTATAAATAAATTTTGTTATGTACAAATTTATTTTTAATTTTCTTTAACAAAATGGTCAATAAAAAGTTTAATGAATGTTGTTGTAGTATTTTGTTTTGATCGTATATGTTATTAATATTTTAGTATTCCTAAAATTATATTACTAATAGTATATTTTCATTAACGACTATTCAGAAGTTTATATTACTAATAGTATATTTCATTAACGACTATTCAGAAGTTTATATTTTATTTGATTTATAAAATTTGTCGAGTATATATGAAATAAAGTTTGATTGAGGTTCGTTTAGCTACCAAATTGAACACAATTTCAAATCAAGTCCAAGCAGTTTGAACTTTTTGAGTGAATATGATCAGAGCATCAATAGAAAATTATAATTTGAAGAGGTTCGAGTAATATATCGAACTTTAAAATTTGTTTATATTTTAATAATTTATATATATTTTGAATCAAACTTTTAATTGAGTGAATACGAATTGAGTCTAAATTGTTTGCTTTATTTTATAATCTTATTTATGTCTCAGTAGTTCGATTATAAGCTATACTTCGGAACTTGTTAATTATTCTTTTTTATGTGAAGTCCTTAGTAATTATAAATTACTTTAGGGTTATAAATGTACAGGGCTACTCACGAATCCGACCTTATTCGACATAACTCGAGCTCTTTAAAAGAGTTGTGCTGGTCTGTTGGTTTAGTTAAACATGTCAAGCTCAAACAATGTGGTGTCTGATTTGAACTCGACTTGTTTAGTATTTTATATTAATTATTAATTTTTATTTTTATAATAAAAAGTGACACAAATTCATTTTAAAAACAGGAAATCCACATGACCAACATTTTTATGGACCCCGATTTCAGACCTTTCAAATAGGCAGTTCATTTGGGTAGTATGCATATTAAAAACTTATGTTAATGCACTTTTTTTATACATGAGTTTTGATCAATTTGGGGATTAATTTAGACTCATTAATTGATTGAATTTATATTAAATTAAAAGTACATTTGATAGTCTATTACAAGGAGATTAATAGAGAGTAATATATGATTCAAGTAAAAATTATATATTATGTTTTAATTGTATCCAAATTGGAGAATATGAAAAGGTTCATTGTTATTTAAGAAAACTATTTTCTTAAGTCCCACATTGAGTAAGAATAAAACTATTTAATATTTTATAAGTGTATGTTGTGACACCCCCAAAATAGGTCTACATCCCCATTACGAGTTGTCGATACTGCGATATGTAAACAACTACAACTTTATTATTACAAAAGTAAAAGCGTGAGTTTAAATACTGAGATATTGCCATCTAGACAATATCCACATACAAATAAATCCTCATCATAATTATTGGTACATTATTTTACAACAATGGTGAGGACTACTAAACAACTCTCCTAGAACTTTCATTCCATACCCCAGGCACTCATGCTGCATTTATATTCTCGCCTCTGAGGAAGAAAATGGAACAAAAAGGAAAAGGGTGAGCTCGATTAGCCGATAAAGAATATTATGACTAAGATAATATACAACAAAATTATCGTTAGTCTTCAACGAGGGAAAAATATAATAGAATACAATAGACAACAAGTTTTAAATCAATATTACATGGTTTGAAATAATAATTCATTAGAAGAGTTAAGTAGAGAATGCAAACTACTATCTTACATGTATGAATTTTTAAAGTTCATCGTCTATTTTATCCTGTAACATCAATCATATATATATCCGAGATCAAATATTCATCCTTGCACTAAAAGGCGAGGACATTCACCGATTGGTCGTGTTCATCTAAACACTGTTCATCTTTGCACTACGGCCGAAGATATTCATCGAAATCATTCATCTTGCACTCTGGGCCAAAGATATTCATCGAAATCATTCATCTTTGCCTACGGGCCAAAGATATTCATCATAAATCATTCATCTTTGCACTACGAGGCCAAAGATATTCAATAATATCATCATTTAAGGCGAGGATGATGAAAATATTTTTTTAAAGAAAGCGAATCCGGTGAAACAAAATGGCAAGGATTAAGGATTAAGGATTCGTACTTTTGTTTTATCCACGTCCAAAAATACCTCAAAAATAATCATAGTGGTGTAAAATTCAAGAATGATCAAAACATGGATCAATCAAAGCTAGTATCCACTGATAGATATTTTAGACGAAAAGAAAAATTTTCATTTTCGATGAATAGTCTTGCGTCATAAGTGAATAGTCAGGTATCACGTGAATAGTCTGAGTATCGTGAATAGTAACTCAGAGCACCAAAGCGTTCCAAATTTGATAAAAACTTGAGATCAATATTCAAACATAATGATATTGAAGAAATAATATCATTCTGAAAAAATAATATCCACTTACCTCGAAAGATCAACTTTAGCTGGAATCTTTGGATATAGACTATATCTTGAACTTTCACCGTATAGCAATACTCAAAGTATACTCAAAATACTCACAAGAATACGCTCGATAATATAGAGAGAAAACTTGATTTCGGTGTGATTTTCAATTCTAACCTAAGACACTATTTATAGGAAATTGCTTAACACCAAAGCAGAAAATTTAATAAAATATTAATATTTATAAAAATATTATACGTATTCTTTGAAATCTGAATCTCAACAATTCACACATGCCAACCTTCTAGAAGAAAATAAAAAAAACGTTTTCTAATTTAAAATAATTTAAACTTCCAAAATTAATTATTTGAACTTGAACTTCAATAATTCACAATAAATGGCCCTTTTATCAGAAAAATTGAATCTCATGAGTTTTTATAGGAAATCCAATTCTCTACAACTTTGCAGAAGAAAGTTTTTCTAAATTCCCAATGAAATTGGACCGAAATCCATAAGCGGGTGATTTTTTAAATTTATAATCAAATTTCAATCGATAAATGGGGTCCATGACATGTTTAACATGTTTTAAACATTTATTGCAACAAAAATACTCTTCCTCCTCGTATACTCATATATCCCACATTCGTTGTAAAAATATCACCATTATTATATTATTAAAATATAATAATATATATTTAAATGAATTATTTTATCGAGAAAAGATAAAATTTCAATTTTTAACAATTGTCACATTAAAATTTTCTCCATCTATATCCACATAAAATCAATATTTTCCTCATCATATGAATCAATAATTAATTATTCACAAATAATATTACAGAATCACAATATTGACAACGAGGCGGTTCAGAGGAAGGGGGCTTCCAATAAGAATTTCTCCTTCTTGGTGCGCAATTAGGTGACCAAACCTCTCCTTGAGGCAGAACTTTCTAGACATTGCCAATAATGTTATCTAATAATATTATTAGGATAATATGAATTATTGTTTTGACAATGAAAAAAATCTTTGTGTAATGACAATTATTAAAACAACGAAGAATATAAAATATCAATGACAATTATTGAATCAATAAAATAAAACACCGAGCAGATAATTGTAACCATTATTGAGTAGTGCGCCTTTACGTAAAGAGTCGATAATTGGTGTAATACTGCAGGTATCTTCTGGATTCAACAACGCGTATTCACGTGTTTTAACCAACGTATTCCAATGGCGGTAAAAGCAGAACTTATACTGCCGTTATTTTTAAACAACTTATATTTGTCATTTTCTTCCTCCAATCGCTTTTTCGTTATGGGGCTTTTAATACATTAACTGCTACTGTAAATACGAATATTCCCAAACAATCTGAATATTCCATACCAAACGAATATTAAACAACAATGAATATTTTATAACCACTTGCATATTTTGAAATATTTGCGTATTTTTACCCGTAACTATCCACATTAATCACATCAACCCTTACTATTTCAAAATAATAATTAGAGGAAATTAAATTTCATTTATTAATTATTGGGGATCTTACATATGTGAAATAATTTAATTCACTAGTGGTGCTAAAGGAAAGGCTTGGACTTGATCACAATGACGTGGTGCCCGCTTGGCGTCCGGTCGGGGTGCTTGAAATCGCAGAAATCTTGCTATTGCATCTTCTTCTTGCAAATCAACTTTTACAAAGTAGCATAAAATAGAGATTTTAGTGAGTTGTTATCACTGAAAAATTAGAAAAGACTTGGATATATATCGAGAAATTGAATTGTTAGTAACGCTTTAACAAATTTTTAGTGGTAAAGGGCAATAAACACCTTAGAGACGATGAAAATACCCGTGTCAATTTTTTTACATTATCGATCTTTGTATTGATCGATTAAGAAACTATCAATCAAGTAAATTTTTCATAGTAGCACGCATTTATCATTGGTTTCAGCACGGCTGCCTTCTTTTCTAAGCAGCAGCATGCATGTAAGACAAATAATTTACATGCAGAAAGGGACTTGACAATGAAACACAGTCCAAGTTACTTTGGATGGATAATTTGCTTCGCTAGTTTAAATAAATAAATAAATAAATAAGGAGACGATAAATAAACTTTTTTATTATTATTATATATTTATTATAAAATTAAATCATAATAAAAATGGTCTACATACACCCAAGCATAACTCTTAAACGTAGATTAATTGCATTTATCATAAGTGTTTCTAAACTTTTTCTATTAATTATTATGGTATGTGAGAGGGGGACGTAAAACCAACCACCAATCTTATTTTTCAACATAATAATATCATTTTTATTGTATTTAATTACTCTTTTACTTTACACTTAATTTGGTCTATTTTTAGAATAACACCATTATTCCTAGATCGGTTTTTACACATAGCCAAGAGGCCGGCAACAGTAAATTAGCTACTTGAACTACGTATATACATAATTTATCAGTGTTTTTTCTTGGTGATTTATAAAAATACAAATAAAAATTTAAGAAATTAATAAAGGGAATATTCATGCACGCAGTAACTCCTCTTTCTCCTTGAAATTGACTAGAATTTGGTGTGGCCATTAAGGAAAACACACACAGACAACCAACCTTTAATTTTGTAGGGGTAATTTAAAACGGAAATACATATACTTATATATATGTATATATGTATACACACATAACAGTTGTTCATCTTGCAGTTGTGATCAGAGTCCAGAGATAATTATTAATTTGTACGCTGTCAGAAGAGAGAAGAGAAAACATGTACAGTACTGTCTGGAATCTAGGGACCATTTTAGCGTCTATATGTAAATATTGGTTGTACCTAATATGAATCGATCACTGAAGTTAGTTAGACTACAAAAGGAGTGGTTAAGACTTCGTTCTCTTAATACTTTATTGGTTAATATAGATAGTATCAGGTAATGGGTAATATATATATATTAGTCGTAATACCTGTGCCTCTGTCACTACGTACGAAAAGGAGGAGAGATTGTCGGCGTTAGAGAATGAAGGAGACAGAGGCGAGCTCGGGAGGAGGAAGAACGGAGGATCTGAGAGTGAGAGAGCAATTTTTTATCCTTTGAAGTTAAAGAGCATATAATGGACGGTGAGATTTATCCTAAATTTTTGACGGTTGTTTATTAGGGTGAGCGAAAAATTCAAAATCAGTTATGTTTTGTTAATTAGATATATATATATTAATTAAAATAATGAGAAATTCTATGAATACTAATGTAATCAGGAAACATGTAATGGGGAATACATATATTGATTAAAATAATAGAAATTCTATTTCAAACTAAAGAAAGTATGCATGTTATTTTTTACTTCTTAGAAACTTATATTTATATATTAATTTATATTGAACGTAATTATATATCATCTTGATCACGTGTTGACAGTATTAAAGAATGCATATGATATTCATGTATAAATAAGTTACGGATTTGTACAAAAAAATAAAAAATAAAATGGAGAATTATAACAAGCTTTATATGCAATCCGAGATTCATTAGAATTTATTCAAGATTATTTTATGAATCTCATGCAATTGGGAATTAATCTTGTTAAATAATTTATAAACTTATATTTATTTTTGTTTAATTAATTAGTTCGAACGGAAGGAATATAACGAATCATATTTAGAATATATATTTTAGGTATTACATTACTTACTTTAGGTACTAATTTCGTACTCTTTAAGTAATACTCTTGTTACATTTGATTCGTTCGTTTTGAGATTGGTTATTGTTCTTGATTATTCCTTGTTAAATTCATTGTGATAGTTTTGTTTTGGCGTTTTTATTAGAACTCATATTTGTACTCTTTAGACTAGTGTGTCATGTCTAAATTTTATTTTGATATTTATAGTGATGTACATGTTAATATATATTTTGGAGACTTTGTGTGGATGATTCGTTTCAGTTAACATGCATGCACATATTAGAACACATTTGTGTTAATATTGTGTCGCATGTGTTTTGACATAGTATTTTTGTTAGAATAAACCATAGGGTATACCTGAGCTATAACCACCTGTGAGGGTACTACATACATGTCCTCTTGGCACCGAGGCCTGACACCTTCTGTGACGGTGTGATCAATCCACAGCTTCTTCATTTTGTGCTCCGGTGGGAGTTGGCTATATGGTGATTTGTTGTGGGAAGCGTATGGATCGACCTTAGTTTTCTGTTCTGTTCTGCGGATTGGTGATGTTTGTGCCAAACACGCCTTCCGATTTTACATATATTTGGATTCGCGGTCCAATGTGTGACTTTCCTGTGTGGCATTATTTGATTTGCTTGTGTGATATTATTTGATTTGCATGTGTGACAAGGTATATATCTATTTTGTTTTGAGCTCGATATGAAATAACACCCAGCTATTTGATTCAGCCTATTATTTCGTTGTGTTAGTTTTGTTCGTTTCGGTTAATTTCAATTCATTTAATTGAGTTAGTTATTTCGTTTCATTATTCTTTTATTCTATATCCGTACTGGGCATTTGGCTCATGCTGTATTTTTCTTCCGACAAGTAATCAGGGAGATCAAGGGCATGTGTGATGAAAGCTCCCTTCATTCCAATGGTTTAAAAATATTCTGTTTAGGCTTGATATGTCAATTTATTTGGAGTTGTAATAATTATCTTAGATTGTGGTTTAATTTGAACCATTGTGGCATTTATTATGTTTTTTTTTTGTGATATTATTTGGTTATAATTAAGACCATTCTTTTATGACATAGAGCTTTCATTTTATTTTGTTATATTTTGTGTGTAATCTCTCTTTTTATTTTAGAAAGAAGATGTTACAATATATCATCAAATGATATAAAAAAAAATTGTACGTATTTAATATTTGCATGTGAAGTTCAACTTGCTTCATGAAAATCTCACTGCCATATATATGTGTGGTCCTCTTAGTAATATTGGGATGCTTTTAAGAACCTATATATATATTTGGTCCCTCCTCTGTAAGGTATAGTTGCTGCCTACAGTCTATATAATCTCATCCATCTGCTGCTCAGTAACCTTCAATACCTAATGAGACCACAACTTATTGGGAGCCACATGCTTGAACTTATCCAGTTAGATTTTTTTTAGTCCAAGTTCTTTAGAAATTTAATCTGAAATAATATTTCCCTTTGCTAGTCTTTTACTTTTCTTTAATTCTTTAAAAATTACATGATTCGTTAAATTTTAATTAATTATATACCTGCTAATGCCTAGCTCTAAATCTTACTTAATTCATTATAAATTAGTTAACAAAAGGCACAAAGTATTAAGTTAAGTGTAGCTAAGAACATTTCTTAATTTAACAAAAAATATTTACATATCCTTGGATGGAAATTAAACAAATACATTTCCAAAGATACATATATATATATATATATATATATATATATATATATATATATATATGTGTGTGTGTGTGTGTGTGTGTGTGTGTGTGTGTGTGGTTGAGTCCAATATTTGAAGTTTGATCATAAAGCTATTTGTCGTAGTTGTCAATAAAGCATTAATCTTCTTTTTCCAATATGTATAGAATGGTCCCCTTAATTTTCAAATAAAATTCTCATCTTACTTATGTAACATTTATTTAAGAGTCCTTTTAGACAATCAAAATGCATAACGCAGGGAATTCTACTAGAACTAATTTCTTGCTCATTATCCTGCAGATTGTTCAGTGTGTGGTATATATGAAGCATGCATGCTAATTAACCTATATTAATTAATTAATTTAAATTAATTATTATCGTGTCCGAAAATAAAGATGCCACATGGTGGCAAGGTATGCCATTCCTTTTTCTTTTCCTTTCGCGTGCAACATGGCATGGTAAGATTCCAACATCTTTTCTTTGAAGAAAACTTCCCTATTTATATTCAACATCAAATTGTGGTCGTAGCTCATTAATTTGGCTTCAAGAGTGAACTCGAAGAGGACTTGCATCATTTCATTGGCATGGAAAACTGAGCTGATTAGCTGCAGCAAGCTATGCATGAAGTTTCTCCATGATGCATGTGAGTTCTTTCTATGATCTTTATATATATATATATATATATCGTCTTTTAAAAATACATGCACAAGAATTCAATCTTTTAAACACTTCGATACTCATATATATATTACATGTACTGTTTATATTTAGTTAATTAGAATTCATCTTTTCTTCAATCTTTTTTAACATAATTATAAAGGCCTATTGTTTTATCCATCTTATCTTACTCACTAGCTAGAATTAATAGGATATATATATATATATATATATATATATATATATATATACACACACACACACACGCCCTAAGGTTGACCTAATTCTTAATCGAATTCTTCAAGTCTAGATATTCTTGAAACATGAATTCTGATCTGATGTTTATTTTTGTTTATCCCAATTGGAAACTCAATTTGATACACTGAGGTTGGAAATTTAAGCATATATCTTCATATATAATTAATTAATGCAATGATCGAGTTTAATTTTAATATAAGATTGATACTCGTAATTAATTATAGGTAGCTAGCTAGTCTAAGATTGATTGACTAAGTTACTAATTAAAAGGTGGAAAATTAAAATTAATTTTATTTATGTTGGGTAAATTTGTTATCTTGCAGCTCAATTAATGATGAGAAAAGTATATAAGATGATCAACAGTTCAAGAGACAAAGATTTTGGAGTTACCAATATTGATGATAGAAAGTTAGGTAAGATCAGTACTACTACTACTTCAAGACAATGGGCAGGATTTAAACATCCAAGAATTGTACGAGTTTCACGTTCTTTTAGAGGAAAAGATAGGCATAGCAAAGTGTGCACCGTAAGAGGATTAAGAGACAGGAGGATTAGGCTTTCTGTACCAACTGCAGTTCAGTTGTATCATCTTCAAGATCGGCTCGGACTCACTCAACCTAGCAAAGTTGTAGATTGGCTTCTTGATGCCACTAAGCATGACATTGATAAGCTTCCGCCGCTTCAGATGCCAGCAGGAGGAGGAGGAGATTTCAGTCAATTCCATCAGCCAACCCTAGAATATCCCCATGACCTAATTGCCCCTCACTCTCCATTCTTCAATATAAACTCGGAATTCATCAAAGATGGAGGTAGTCATCAACTATTTAACAAAGGAATTAGGATCAACGACCGCGGTGGGGGGGATGATGATCACACGGTGGCAGGAAAGGCGAAATATTGGACTAATTCGGACGCTGATCCGCGAGCAAAATGCAAGGAAGTTGAAAGAGATGAATATCATAATATTGCTGAGAACATAACAAGAAGTGATCATCAGCAAGAAAATCAAGGTGGGAATTGTAATGGAGGTTACATTTCACAACTTTCAGCTCAAAACTTTTTCCCATTAGCCAATCATTTTCCCTTTCCAAGCTTGCTAAATAGCAGTAATTTGTCATCATACAATTGGGATCCTTCAAATTTATCTTTATCTCAATTTGGAGGCCAATTAGGGTTTCCATCCCAAGCTGAAAATTCCCAAAGCACTACTCATCACAATTCTGTCTCATTTCCTTCTTCTTTGGCTCTTAATCCCACTACATCCCAACTGTTTTTTCGTCCACCTGCAACACCGCCTTCATTTTTCCCTCCATATATGGCCTCTTCGATAGAGAATGATCCAAGACAAATTAGCCACTTTCAGTTAATGACCTCAAGTTCACAGCATTCACCTAGTCCTTTCAAGGTGAATGATCCATAAAACAATAATGATAGCCAACCAAACAAAGGAAATTGATATATAGTGGTTAATTTCTAGGTCCTAGGGCTGTTTACATAATACAACTAGTTACTTAGAAGTTCATTTCCAAGAATTATGCCTAAACACATTGTGTCTAGTTAATTCTATACTCCCTCAATCGTCCTGTAATGAATGTCACAATTGGATTTTATTTTTGCAATGAAATAATATTTACATAATTAAAATTAAATGCATGACTATATTTTCCTCCCAAAATAATTGTTTTTTTTCTCAAAAATTATACAATCATTTTGGAAAAAGAGAGAAATCATTTAGAGATACTTTTGCAGCGGCTGAATGACACTTTTGTCCATCTAAATTGTCACCCAATTTTAAAATCATTCATAAAGTTGATTTTTTTTTAATCATTTGTGTCCTTAAAGTGACATTTTGTGTCAATTTCATTTCTTTTCCTCCAATTTCACTGAAATTCAACCAAAATCCAACCCGGTCCATTTTATTAAGGGCAAAGTTGTCTTTAAGGAGTCGGGTCGGATGTTGGGTGAGTTTCAGTGAAATTTTCCTTAGTAAAATGGGCCGGGTCGGGTGAATTTCAATGAAATTGAAGAAAATGAACGGAATTGATACAAAATGTCACTTTAATGACTCAATTCATAAAAAATGAACTTTAGGAACGATTTTAAAACTAAATAGCAACTTAGAGGGACAAAAGTGTCATTCAATTTTTTGTCACTGTTTCCACTTGCAAACATAAAACCTCATTGTGACATTTATTAAAGGATGGGGTAGTATATAGCTTAATTGTTTTGCTACATTCTTCATATATAGCATCAAGAGCCTCATTATGGATACAAGAATACAGCAACAATCTTTTGGGACAATTGATTTCTTATTCATGCAAGCTTCACTCCTTTATGAGTAAGACTATTTTATTGTTTTTGTATACTAGTAAATATATGCAAATGAAACATGAAACATGTTCATAGTTAATTTGTAAACCATATATGCTATTGTTATGAATATGAAGGTGCACCAATGATTTTCAATATTTTCTTCATATTGGAACAGTAAGGTTATATTAAACATTTACGAACTTTTTAAAATATTGATGGATATGCCCTAACACTTGCCTGTTGTGTTTCTTTGTGTTTGAAGAACAAAGCCAACTTATCTCTTATTTAATTAGTTTTTCTTTTCTATATACAAATGACCAGCTTAAATTAATATCGGGATCGATTGTAGTGACTTCGTGTATTATAATTACAGATATCAAACAACAAATAAGAAATTTTTGGATTAGTCCGTGGTGGATTAAGATACTCAAGAGTCTTGTTTCGATTCGAGGCTTTGTTTCAATGGATTTGATTCGATTAGATTCGAACTCGGGATTAGACTCAAATTTGTTCTAAAGATTTGACCCAAATTATTACATTTCATGAGTTCCAACATAAATAGTTTACGTAAGTTCAATCATCACTCATCAGACATTACAAATTATAAAATCCTATATATATATATATATCCATGCATCCGAAAATTATAACCATCCTATATAGCCATGCATCTGATCTGCTATGGGGGCAATTTGTACTGATGTACTTTGGACAACTTATGATCCATTTTGGTAATTGTTAGAATTAAGTATTACACACACGCACACGACAATAGACGACAATAGAGAATTAACATACAGAGATTTATGTGGTTTCCTAATTTGGGTACTCCACAGGTGTTTTATTGATAATTTCAGTTACATATGACTTTACAATAGATAGTATTTATAGTCACTAATCTTATTCTAACCCTACTTTATATTACGACTCAAATACCCATAATGTCCTTCCAACAAACGAATCAGAAAAACTATGTCTGCCGACCAGACAGCCACTGGCGCGCCCCGCGCCACACTTAGCCTTGCACTGGCACGCCACACATTCAGAAACTCCGTATCGTACCGCTCTGTCCGCACTAACTTTTTTCAATAACTTCTATATTATGAGTGACAAGTTCCAACCGTAATTAACTAAACAAACATATATTTGGAGAAATCACAAGGCACTTGTGTCACTTCTTAAGATTTGAATGATGAAATATATATGAAAGCTATAAGTTTGAAAAAATATTATCTCAGTCCCATCTACGTATATAGGTTCATAGGGGTACTTCCCGAAGAAAATAAAGAGAGGATTTATTGTATTAAATGGTATTCTTGAGTTCATATTACAAGGATAACTTGCCTTTATATAAATATATATAACTTAACTCGGGCACCACATACGTAAACTGGGCATCACACAACATTAATACCTAATATAACAAAATAATAGTGCTATATTCCAACCTCCACTCTAGCTGAAAATCTTATATCAATAACTTTCAACTTGTTATATTACATAATTAATGTAGTAACAAAATAAAATCTCTATGTAAAAATGAACATGCCAAAACAATGACGAGCAGTAATTAGTAAGGGCTTAAATATGCTTTAAAACTTAAAATTGAATTATCATTAGGGTTTAATTAAGTTCTGAAATGAGAAACACTTGCAAGTTTAAAGTATATTTAAGTCATTAGTGAAAGGCAGGTAACATTTTAATTAGGGTCTCTTTTTGTCCTAATCAGTGTAACTATATATAATAAAGGTCCGTACATACTGTAATACAAGAGTAATTAAATCCTAATTCAATCATAAAGTACAAAATTGATGCTTGGCAGAATAACGATTATCCTGCAGGCTAGGATAACAAAAAATTCATAGGTAAAAGAAGCAAGAATATTACCCTAAACATAGAGAAATCTCTCAATGTGTAAATTATATTAATCATAAAAGAAGAATGAATAAAACTTAACTCACAAGTCGGGTTTTATAGCTATAAGGTTTTCTTTTCTAAATGAACTTAAATTCCTATAATTATGGAAATAAATTACTAAGGTAATTAATAAAGTCCTAATAAGTAACAACTTAATTACATAATAAAGATTTACTACCTAATAAAATACTATTACTATAAAAAATATCAATCAAAATTATCCTGATGGATAATATTAGGATATATATATATATATATATATATATATATATATATATATATATATTCAAGTTCTATATATTACATATCTGCACTTTGCATTATTAAACCTAATGTTAATTCTTAATTTATAGAACTAATAGAATATATATATATATATATATATATATATATTTATATATATATATATATATATATATATAAATATAAATATATATGTATGTATGTGTATGTGTGTACGCCAATTTACAGCGTAAGCATGGATATCACAATCACCAGGAAAAGGGGTTTAGAAGAAGAATCTATATATATATACAGTATTTTCTGAGACGAAAATGAAAGGAGATAAACAGTCAGAAAGAGCATGCAGTCCTATCAACGTGACACAAGATCCAAGAAAATAACAACTTGGACTATAAGTATAAGGTAACCTTTAAAGTGGGCATGCATCAATTAAAAAGATCCGGTGGTCCTATTCCTATATAGCAAAATAAATAAGGACAAGACATGTGATAGGTTGCGCTCAAATAATAAATTTGGAGGTTGTGCTCTTCTTTTGCGTATGATGTAAATGAATCGAGTCGAACTGAATATTGAATTGTTTAAATTTAGTTCATAAAATTTATTGAATATAAAATAAAATGATTAAAACTCATTTAGCTATCTAGTTGAGCACAATTTTAAATCGAACCAGAACGGTTTGAATTTTTCGAACAAATATGATCTGAGTATCAACAGAAAATTATAATTTGAAAAAGTTTGAGTAATTTATCGAACTTTAAAATTTATTCATATTTGACTCATTTATATTTCAAGTCGAGTTCGAATCGAACTTTTAATTGAACAAATACGAATCGAACCCGAACTATTTAATTTGCTCATTTTATAACCTTAATTCTATGTTCCATAAACAGTGTAAGATATGATGGTCATATATAAGACCTCATATATAGCTACTATATATTATGGGTCAGCTCACACACACATATATGGAAATTAATCCATGATAACTGGTTGCCTTGTGCACTATTTGAACAACTAAGCTTGCAACCATTGATCAATATAATGTAAGGCTAAGATTTAAAAAAAAAAATCACCATGCCGCTACAGGATGTAGCGACAGACCTTGGCCCCTTTTCCTTCCTGTCGCATCCCTTTTCCTTGGTCCTTTGCTTCCTTTTTTTTATTATAAATATTATTAGTAAATTAGTAATAATATTAATTATGAAAATTATTAGTAAATTAATAAATATTAATAGTAAATTTTAAATTAAAATATTAAATAATATTAATTATGAATATTAATATTATTTAAAATAATATTAATAGTAAATTTTAAATTAAAATATTAATAATATTAATTATGAATATGAATATTATTTCAAATTAAAATATTAAATAATATTAATATTTACTAATTTACTAATAATATTCATAATTTATTATTAATATTTACTAATTTATTAATAATATTCATAATTAATATTAATATTATTTAATATTTTAATTTAAAATTTACTATTAATATTTATTAATTTACTAATAATATTCATATTTAATATTATTACTATTTTATTAATAATATTCATAATAGTAAAAGGAAAGCAAAGGGCCAAGAAAAAGGATGTGGCATGGAAGGAAAAGGGATTAGGAACTGCCATTACGTAACAATCTGTGTGGCGGCGGGTGTTTTTTTTTTTTAAAATCTCAGCCTTACATTACATTATATTGATCAACGGTTGCAAGTTTGGTTGTTCAAATAGTGTCCAAGACAACCGGTTGCCATGGATTAATTCTATATATATATATATATATATATATATATATATATATATATATATATATATACTAGGTTGTTTATATGTGGGTGGTCCAGATGCAAAGCCACCTTTAGCGACGGATAAAATCGTCGCTAAACCTGTCGTCATAGAATACGAACCGAAATTTATAACGACGGTTGCGCAGGCTATATAATAACAATGATTCATACCATATATTGACTGAGTTTAATGACGGTTTATTTTATCTGTCGCTAAAGGTGGTCCACATGCGGACCACCGGCATAGGAAGCTATCTGTATATATGCATATATCTGTATATGTATATATGTATATACATATATGTATGTATGTATATATGTATATATGTATCTGTATATCTGTATATATGCGGACCACCTTTAGCGACGGACAAAACCGTCGCTAAATCAGTCGATATATGGTCTGAACCGGGCTATAGCGACGTTTCTAGGCTATCGCAACGGTTCAAACACTATGACGACGAGTTTAGCGACGATTTTGTCCGTCACTAAACATAGAAAGCTATATATATATATATATATATATATATCACGTGCCTTGATGCATCCAAATACTGTTAAGTCATAATTAGATCGGGTTAAATGCTTTTGAAGTCACTCTACTATATGTCAACTTACAAATAGGTCATTGAACTTTTTTTCTTACAAATGGGTCATTGAACTCTGATTTACTTACAAACCGTTAAAAAATAATATAGTAGAGTGACCCATTTGTAAGAAAAAAAAGTTCAATGACCCATTTGTAAGTTGACCTATAGTAGAGTGACTTCAAAAGCATTTAACCCTAATTATATCAATTATGCAGTTGGAACCAACTAGTTTACCAAAACAAGGTGCAGATATACTGCAAACAAATTACCTATTCAACAATGGAAATTAATCTTCATTTCCACTTGGATTATTCATTTTTTTCCCCCCAAAGATATATATTTATGTACAACTGGATCGAACTTTAAGTTAACCATATTACGAACACATTAATTGATTCTTTGTTTCTCTTCTTTGGCTATGTTGTAGATACCGGATCATAAGATCACAAGATCAATAGTGACAATATATACCTAAGAAAAATTAAAACACTAGTAATGAGATATATAGGTGAGACCTTCAAGATCATTACTACTTAAATTTATGCTGTAAGATACATGGATTTGGATTCCCAAACCTTTAAATTGGACAATCCATTTGGACAGACCTATATAAATGAATTGAATATGTATAACAAGGAGTTTCATATTTATTTGGGAACTGATATTTTCACATGTATTTTTGATATTTTTACATGATCCTATCTCACATGAGCATACAGTAGATTCCACCTTTATGTGAGAAGGAACCATGTGAAAATATTAAAAACACATGTGGAAATAGTTCTCCCCTATTTATAATACTAGTATTATTGAAACTGTTAAGAGGATTGAAGTGTGCTTCTTATGGTGTTGGAGTTGAGGAAATTAATATTATTATTGAAACTGTTGAGAGAACTGAAGTGTGCTTCTTATGGTGTTGGTTTCTTCTATCATTTTCCCTCCTACTAGCCATATGTCTCTAATGTATACTGTGTCCCAAAATGAAAGTCTGCACTTCAGTTTTGGAGTCTGAGATTTGAAATGCAGAGGGAGAGGAGTCTGTCTGTCTGTCTGTCACTATTGCTTGGAGTTGTGAAGGAAACACAGTTTTTCATCTCCTATAGAAGAGAATAAAGAAGTTGAAAAAGAAGGTGATGAGAAATTTGAGGCCTCAAATCTCATAAAAGCAGCACCAAGGAGCTCTAAAAGTTGCCTATTCTTTTTCAACCGGTAGAAAAACAAAAGCCCACAAATTGTAGGCCTAATTTTGTACTAGTTGCTGCATTAGGAGTAACCAAATTATTACTCTATTCCTCATATACCAACAAGCCCTTGACACTCCACTCCACCCCACCCAACAATCATGAGTAATTGGTAATAAAACCTAACCACCTTGAGGTGACAATATACCAGAATTCATAGCATTAAGCTGCTGCAAAATGATCCGCCAAGAGGCATTATAGGTTGAGCTGAACAGAGTCTAAAAGAATGAAGAAATTGATCTAAATGGAAAACCCTTGAACAAATTCTTAGAAATTTGTATATCTTAATACACTCCAGAATGGTATTCTTTAATAACAAAAACAAGAAGAATCAGGGTGCTTTTTGCAAAAATTATTACCCTCTTAACCGGAAAGCAATAAAATCACAAAGTGAGATGGATGGACTAGATATATTAGATAGAAAAGGTACTCCTTCATAATGATAACATAAATGAAAGACTAACTACTTCACAAACAGCTGCCTGCGATGCCTACCGGCCTTTACTCGCAAATTTGCAGCCTCACCGAGCACAATCTCTCCGACTAAATCTTTAAAGAGTGCTCTCTCAACATCCAACACCAAACCCGATATCTCCCCGTGGAAATCAGTAAAACTTTCTGAACGATGCAACACGTCTTCCCACAAGATGCTTTTCAAACCATCATCCTCATCCTCATCGTCATCCTCCAAGCTGCATGCTGGCTTCTTGGCTTGAAGCTGTTGGATCTCCAAACATAATTCTCTCAGAAGCTTTTGCGCATTTAGGGTCTTCCTTACTACTTTCTGAGGCCATAACCATGGTTCAGAAGAGTGTCCAACAAAAGCTAACTTCTGAACGAGAATCTCGTTAACAACATCAAAAATGAGTTTCCGATGAAATTTTTCCTTGTCGGACTTCAACTGGACAACCTTTTCCGCTCTGCAGTCTTCCTTGAGTAGATTACTGGACTTGGTTTGTTCCAAGACCAAAAATAACTCAGGGTTAATTGGGTTGCCTGATTGGTGGAACTGGAATGTTGTCAGGTTCGAGCCAAGGTCTCTGAGGAGGAGACCAGAAGCTAATAATATCTCAGATATGTATCTGTCATCTGGGTTTGCGTTCTCACAAAGAGATGCAATATAATCTGTACGGGCTTCATCATGGCTAGAATTTAGTCTTCTAAGTTTCTGTACTAAATGCTCGATATTCTGTAATTTCTTTCGGTTAATCTCAGATGTAAGACCAGATGCCTTGGTGCTTGATATGTGACTATCAACTGGATCCCACTGCTCTTTTGTGCTATTGCCATTAGAATTCCATTCAGAATTATCTGTTTGTAGAGATATGATGAGTGAGCATAGATGAAATCCAAAAAATATTTAAACGAAGATATAGTAACAAATAAAGAATCCTAATTACTCGTTTGCTAATTGGTATCTACTACTAAAAAATATTTGAATGAAGATAGTAGCAGATAAGGAATCCTAATTGCTTTTCTATTCATCAGTATTAGCTACTACGTTATTTTGTAGTATAAACTATTGGCACTCGGCAGAATTCGTGAACCAATTCAGTTAAATCAAGGCTCGTCCTCGTTCATCTATAGTTTGATTTTTCCTAGGTTAGATAAGTATCATTTGTGCATAATCCTGGAAAGCAGTTGGGTTAGAGGTAGATAATTATTTATTTTCTATGTTTTTAGTTTTCTGATAAGTTAATGATGATTAAGAATTTATCACTACTCTTCTTTTAAAAAATTCAGAACATTCTTTCCAACTAATTTTATTAGGCAGATACGCATTGGCCAATACGTACCGGTATCGCGGATACATTGAAACATGATCATCACACCACTTATATCAACACATCACATCAAAAGGATAGAATCGTCTTTTACGATTCAATTTTTGTAGGCTTTTGAAGGATGGACACTTATTTCGAAGCAAAAATAAAGCCAAAAAAGTGATACTTTTTGTGAAACAGATTGAGTATAATTATCCTCGACAGGCCATACATTTAATACATCTGGAGTGAAAATTTGTTCCCAAATATGTCCCCCCAACGACGAAGGAGATATACCTCCACCCGTCCATCTCTATTTCATTTAGTAACAGAACCAAGACTACCCTCATGTCTTTATTTAGCTACTTTGTCTATTAAGCTAATAAAATAATGAAGTTCTGCCAGATTCCATATATGGCATGTTAACAGAGAATACCCAGCACCCAATTATTCACAAATTTGAGTAAAATATAAGAGAAAATATTACCATTTATGGTCTCTAGCATCTGCTTGAAAGGTGATGGAGCATCGTCAATATAAACTGCACCATCAAGAACAGACACAGGGCTGGGATACTCGGGGGAAAGTGTAGCAAGTTCTGCTGGTGATTCATCTTCATTCAGCATGAGAATTGATTTCTGAAATAATAACACCAAATTTAATCCCCTGATGTAAAAAAAATTAAATAACTTTGATAAGATAAAATATCAACCATATCTACCTTTGGTACCAGGCTTGGAGGGTACTTGGAAGCCTGCATGGATGGACCATGGTTGCCATCGAGTTCACCAGGTCTTACAGCACTGGTGACTTCTACATCCATTTTGGAATCAAATAAAATGTTTTCATCTGACTGCTGAGAATTCTCATTCTCTCTGTAATTCAAATTCCTCATTTCACAACTGATCTCACTGATATGAACACTTTGCTGCAAGTTTGATGATTTTGGCCGACGTCTCCCACCTGGAGAACTAGACTCTACTTGCTGCTTGTTCGACTGCTTTCTTGATTTAGTGGAATCAGATGGAGGTGTGGGAGGCCTGGATCGCTTCTCCAACTCAAGTTTTTTCTGTTGCAATCTTGGGCTGGTTGATCCTGAGCTCTTAACAGAACTAGCGGAATTTTCTTTGGACAACTGCTGGTGCCTTGTTGAGGTCTGTGTGGGTTTTGAAATTCTGACATTGGTTCTCATGTCAGTGGAACTGACAACATGGTCTCTGCCATTAGATTTAGGAATCTGATCCTTTGCTGCCCTGCTATTAGCTGAACTCATTCTCTTATCAAGAAAGTCACCACCCTGAAGTCTAGGGACACTGCGTGTCCCATCAAGTGGAATTACTGATGAATCACGGCTGCCTGATTTTTCAACAGGTATTGCAGGTTTCATGATGACAATCGGGGATTGGAAAGTCCTTGTAGAATTGGATCCTCGGGGGGTATAACTAATAATATGATCACTCTGTGGCTTTCTCTGGTTCACCTCTCTTGCATTCTGGATGGAGCTTGTGTATAAGTTTTGTTTATGGTCTTGCTGATTTGAAAAGTTTGAATCTTGCCCTCCTTTGCTGGTCTCTAGTAGCCCCTTCCCCTGCATAGCTTCTAGTATCTGTTTAAGAGCTCTGAGATCCTTTCCAGATTGTCTAAATTCAAGATCTTTCAATCTGTTCTCTATCTCACTGTAGACAGAAGGAAAAGTGCAAGGTGCCTTTGCAGGAGCATTCAGATGTCTAGAAGCCGGCTTCTGAGAACCTCGAGTCCCATCAAGCAGCCTCCATGGTGCTGGTTCAATTGGAAGCCTTGACATAGGTTTCATCACTGAATCAGAATTTTTCCAGCGTGGCGATGTTGGTTCTTTCCATGAGGTCCTTGAGGAATTAGTTGTTTGGATTGGTATGTACTTATCAATTGGTTTTGAGGACCTTGAGAAGGGGTCGGGCTCTTTAACTGGACTACTTTTGATCGAACTCATCTTACTTTCAATGTTCGAGGCAGAATCTGGTAAAGTTTCCAGTCCCATCAACTTTGCTACAACACTGGGAGGCCGTGGCTGAGATTTTAATGTTTGGTGGAAACTTGGAACCTGATCATTAGGGTGGCCACCGTCCTTTTGCGTATTTCTCGATATAAAGCTAGATCGCAAATCAGAGTCCAAACTACGCATCGAACTCTCTCTACTGTCTAATGAAAGTCTTGGTAGCTCTTTCAGCTTTAAGGTTTGTTTCACACTTTCCTGTGATTCAAAGGATGTTTGGTTTCTTTCACTTTCATCGTAAGAATAACGTGGAGCATCCTTTGGAACTGAATAGAATGATCCATCTCTCAGTTGGTAGGACGATGACCTAGAGAGTTTACTAGGTTCATCATAATACCAAGGCGCGTCTCGAAGTTTAGCAAGAACTTTAAGAGACTCCTCAAGATCAACAGGCAAATTTTGCTTTCCATCGGGGCCCATGCTGTAAACTCCATCACTGTTTTTGGTCAGCTGCAGGGGTCTCGGTGAGTCCCTACGCTTCACCGAACAGTCAGCTGCCACCTCTTTGGTTGTAGTTTTAACTGATAAGTCCCATAGTTCTCTGTACATAGAGTCCTTGACCAAATCCCGAAGGTCGAGGCTTTGACGTTCAAACTGTGGAGATGCACTTGAATGGCTCATTGCTGGGTCCCTCGAGGGAATTTCAGAAAAAATCATGCAGTCAAAGGACAAGGGTTCTGGTTGAGCTGGTCTGTTACAGTCTAGAGAAGAGAACGAAGATGAACGGGATGAAGAGGAAAAAGAAGGCCTGGACGTTTCTGTGGACAATCTTTGTTTCTCAGGGATATTCTTGCTTGAATGCTTTTCCTGCAACAAGAAGTGCTATTACGCTCTAATTACAAAATTAATGATGATAGCAGAAACCACCACTAGTGAATTCCCAGGGAAATATTAAAAGGCTTGGTAATTATTCAAAAAGCATTTTAAGGAGGGAGAAAACAAATATGTTTAAGCATCTTTTAATTATATACCCAAAAACAACTTTCAAAATAAATCTTCATATACATTATTCTCGTGTTAAACATATACTATAATTACAAAAGATGGTTCTGCATCATTGATGATTAAGTTATATACTAGGGCCTCGATTCAAAGCAATAAAATCTTCTTTACAATAATTATTTTGAAGTAAAGCAAAAAACTGCAACTAATAGTACTTACCATTACTGGGGGTTGGTGGTATCTGTTATTCGAATCTGTTTCCAAAGTGCTACTGTTATAGTGGGAGTCACCTGCAAAAGATCGGGAAAGATTTGGTGGTGAGATAGATGTTACATTTTACCAACGTTACCATTTTTTAAGGTAATTTTGGGCCAAGTATGGAGAACGGAACCAGTGACCTTAAGGTTATCCAATTATCCTCAAGGCCTCTCCCATTTCTCCCACCCTTGGGGTTAAGATAAATGGTACATTTTATCAAAAGAATGGAAAACGCCACTAAAACGCCAAAAAGAGGGGGAAGTAAATTTTGCAATTAAGAGGAAGACTCTCTAATCTAGAAATCCATAACAATTAAGTTGGAACTGATTAGTCATCATTATTAAAGATCTAGTGCAGAATCCAGAGACTATTTGCATAACTAAGTTGAAGGAAAAAAGGAAATCCAATCAAAACAACAGCACCAATAGGGGTATTCGCCTATCCAGATTCTTCGATATTAATTGGTAATGCATTACAAGATCCAACAACACATCAAAAACATTTCCAGAATTTGATCGGCTCTGGATGATAAAACTATATTTTGAAGGAAATTGATCCAAAAAGAAAAGGTTTTGGAATCTTTTTGTAGTATTGATACAAATATTTGTTGCACATTCCAAGCGACAAAATTAACCAATTTCTAGACTATAACAAATTGGGGAACATCCATTTCTACCACAAGTGGCATATCAGCATAAATCAAATTAAGTAACAAAATGGGTTCAAAAGATTACCAGGGGAAAGTCTTCTTGGGCTGTGACCAGTGATTCGCCTACCGGTCACTATATGCTGTCGATCAAAGAGTTGAAAGATTCCGGTCATGCATCCTATTTGCTTTTGCAAATCTGGATTATCATCCGTCAGTGAATGTAAAAGCTTTGCAGCCATTTTCAACCCTTCTCTTCAACCACCCAATTGAATAACTCCAACTATCTAGATGCCAATTCCTTAACAAAGCTCTAGCTCCACATAATTAGGATCTAAAGCCCTTTCAGTAATGCTTATAGAAGCATTTCCACATCAATCAGGAAGAACCACTTCGGAATCTATGAAATCCCAATTTTATGAGAGGGAATGCCAAATGCCAAACCCAAGTCCAACCTCTACAAAATCTTAAAAAATGAACCATTTTCCATATTGATATACCCTAACCCAGAAATCAATTGAATAAGGAGACTTCTATATTGAAATCTAAAAACCCCCCCAATTGTAAATACAAGCCAGAACAATGCTTATTTGCAGCTGAAAACCCAATAAGCACAATCTTTTCCTCTTATAACATGAAGAATTAGAAGTCTCTCTTTATGGGTATTCCACCAATTATTCCAATCTGTTGAATTTTGTTCTTCAAGAGTCAATAAATACAAGAGGAATAATTGAAGAAACCCAGAAAACAAAATCAATCCTTTCAGTATATAGATGCAATTTCCATTGGTTTCCACAGAATCTGTGAGAACCCAAATGAAACAAAAAGCAATGGGGGGAGATGAGGGGACCCAACAGTACTACTACTAATAGAAATTTACTAGCAGCTGCAACCAATAATTATTACTAACTTTCAAATAATACCAACGCATAACCGCAAGGAGAATCTCTGGAAGAATCAAGGAGGAGATGTTTTAGAACAAAAAATAAAGACAGCCCAGAAGAGACTGTAATTGAATTGTTTTGTTAATGGCATAATAATGTGGAAATGAATTTGATGGGAATGAGAGTTGGCAAAAATTATTTAATTTTTGAAAAATGATTTATATGTGAATAAATTTTATCACGTATTAACATGAAATTTTAAACTATAAAATGAAATAAAAAAATAATTTATAAATCGATAAAATTAAATTATCTTTTTTTATTTTATGTATGTATTAAAATTTATCTGTATTTATAGTTAATATAAATTATGATAAGATTATTTTTTTATTTAAATATAACAATATTTATTATCAATACAAATTTATGAAATGTGTAGGAAGAGAGAAGAGTATGTGTGGGTCAGATGTCTTGCAGGCATTTCCATGTGGGGTGAGTATATGTGTAGGTCTGGAACTGTCTCAAATCTCAACGGGCATGTGATAATGTCAGGAGAGAGAAAGAAAGAAGCCATTGTTTCCCATCTGCATAGTCCATCTGCTTTTTCCTCACCTAGTTTAGTTATTATACTATAATACTACTACTAGTAGTATTTTGTAAGGTTAATCTCTCATGTTCAGATGATTAATTATCACAACTTAGTTCATATTTCATTAATTATCTTTCATTTTTTGCATCAATGTATAAGGATCCCTCAAAGTAGTAGAAGGGTATATATTGTGTTTATCCAATTCTTTTTCTTGTTTCTCTAAATTCATCATAAAAATCGTCAAATATAAACATTTAACTTGTGACCAATGAAATGATAAACTCAAGCAACATACTAAAAAATATATACATGAGTCTTGTTATTAGACCTGACAAAATCGGCCCAAGCCCGCAGGTCGAGCCGTCCCGCACGTCAAAAAATGGGTTTTGGATTTCATTTTTTTAGTCTATCAAAATCTGAGCCGTTTCAGCTCGGCGATGGCCCGACCCGTTTGAGCTATGCCAAAAAATGTGTAAAATTTTGGTCATTAATAAATCGTCAAAGGCCGGTCCGATCCATGATTAAAAAGCGAGTTTTTATTATAATTTTTCAAATTACATCAAAAACTTCGAACTGCTTTTGGCCCTATCGTTTATCAAATCTACTTGTTATATAACGACAAAATTATGTTGATAATAAATATCGACGTTTATAAGTAATATAGAATATGAAGAAATTAAAAAGAGTTTTATCCTAATTTATTTTATATTATCAATTAGAATTCTGGGTTAGTCGCAACATTTTTAATCTATACATTAGACTTGTTTAATTCAAAATAAATTTGAAAATGAAACAAACCCTTTTTAATAAATGTTTCCATGCTTAATTACCATGAGGATGGTGATTTAAGCAAAAACTAAAATTTAGTGAGTATTGATTACTAAAACCTTTTTGCATATTGAGAATGCCTACCTGCACAAGTGGGGATAAATTAAAACAATAACCACCTAAACAAAATTAAGTACTCTATTTAAAAAAGGATAAAATGGTCCAATACATTGGTCAAAATATTGACCGTCTAACCCATGAACAGCCTAAATAAGATTAATAATCCCCCAATATAAAGCTGGATATATGCATGGGAGAGTTGTAACCATAGGTTACTTTGTTGTTAAATATAATCCAAGTGTATATATATATATATATATATATCACGGTTTGTGATCAAGAAAGATTTTTAATAAGATTAAAATGTTTTAAATAAGATTTTTATTAAAATTACGTTATTTTGGAGGGACGCGATGACATTTTTGTAAATACAATGCCACCGCGTATTTACAAAAAAATGACACCACGCCCCTCCAAAACGCACGTAGTTTTAATAAAAGAATGCTATTTAAGCGCTTAAATGCTATTTAAGAGAACGCTTCGATCTCACCGTATATATATATATATATATATATATATATATATATATGAAGGATCTATCAGGACTTCTGACAGTTTAAAATCCGATCCTTTTTTTTTTTTTTTTTAAAACACATTAAAAAATTATAGAATTGAAATTTTTTTTCATAATATAGTGTTTTTGGGTGTGATTTAAGACGTATAACATAACATGTATATACGCATGCATGCATCGTATCTACTATATTTTGGTATAGGTATTCAAAACACGTCCAAAACATTGTATTATGGAAAAATTTTAATTCCATAAAATATTAAATTTTTTTTTTTAGTTATTTTAAAAAAAAAAAAAAAATTAGGTCTGCTTTTTTATCGGTCAGGACTCTAATTTGACCGAGTGTTGTATATATATATATGTGTGTGTGTGTGTGTGTGTGTTACATGGATGCCATGATGTATAGGACGGCAAAGTACCATCATTTATTTAATGAAAGACTTTTTATAAATATATATTCCATGACTAATAAAAAGAAAAAATAGGTGCAAAAAAAAAGGGCACCTTTAGTCAATATGGACAGATAATTGTATTTATTTCATGGTCGATGACCTTTCATTACATATCTTATTTGAACCATGTATATAATTTATGATTTTTATATATAAACAATATATATATATATATATATATATATATATATATATATATTATATGGACACTCTTCTCTCTCTATAACACAAAATGATTGATTATATATATTGAAATTTAATACAGCTTGTACATAGAGAAAAGGAAAAAAAAAGGAGGGGGCTTATATATATTCTTTCAATTTTCATGCCAATTACAAGAAGATACAAACAAGAATTTATTTTTTAATAAAATAAAATAAGACTAAATAAGTTGGTTTAATCTAATTAATGCATTTGTGTTTTGTGTGCATGGATATAGATAGGACCATGCAGGCATGAATTGATATGCACGCTAGCTAGTGGGAAAAGGTTACAATTAGGGGTGTAAATGGATATATACGGATTCAGATACAGTAGTATCTGTATCCGTTTATTTGTAGATACATTTAAATTAAATATGAATATATTCAAAAAAAAATTCAAATACAAATAATATTTAGATTTTTTTAAAATACGGATACGGACATATACGAGATACTTGAACATATATAGAGAGAAAGAGAAGGATATTGAAGAAAAGAAAAGAAATAATTATATGTATCAACCACATACATAAAATGATTAATTTGAGGAACCACATGATATGCTCAAACTCTATTAGGGCAAACACCTACTACTAGAACCTAGCTATCCCAATCATTAATTTTAACCCATGAACCAAACAACTTTACTCATCCCTTTCATTGCTAAATTATTAGACCCTACTTTCCAAGAACTCATCCCCCACCAAAAATCATCTTCAAAAGTGAGATATCATGACTAAACTTAATTAGCTAGACCTTATTTTTCTCATCTTTCTTTTGGGGCATAAATAAAGTAGCTAACCTTGAGTAATCATGTGACAAATGGAGAAGTTTTTATGAATGGGAATTTGTGTTAGTTTCCCTATGCTTTAAATACTTCAAAGTAGTTATAAGTATGATTTTTGACTTGATTTGTAAGGAAAAGTGACCTATAAATATTACACAATTTAATATTGTAGATAAAATATATGTTTAAAATGTTCTTTCTTGTTCTAAAAAAATATTATTTAATTCGTTTACAACCATAACCTTTTATATATATATATATATATATATATATATATATATATATATATATATATATATATAGTATTCATCCACAAAGAATTCCATTGTTGAAAAAGAAACCTATTTTATTAAGTATTAGCTACAACTCATGGCGGCTTAAAAAAATAAATTTTATAACAATGTTCGCACAGGTCAGAATTTTGGCTTAAAAAATATTGCTTTTCCAACAACCTATCTTTGTAGATGAATCCATATATATATATATATATATATATAGATAGATAGATAGATAGATAGATAGATGATAGATAGATATAGATATAGACTTGGTTTGAAGGACAGACTCAAGATTTCAGTCTAGTAGGAGCAGGCTTTGATACAATATATTTAATAAAAAAAATATAAATAATTAATTATAAATTTGACCAAGACTATTTTTCTTCTTCTTATTTTTACCATGAATTCATTAACCGCAAAAGAGAAACAACATTTTTATCATAGTTTATATGAAGTGGATAAATTCATTCTCATAATTAGGGTAAAGGACAATAGAATTAATATGGGATAAAAATATAAATTCTATAAAGATTGCCGGTAAACTAATGTCAAAATTTATATTTTGAGAGAAAGTCAATAAATTTTGATTGTGTTAAAATAACTAAATAGATTTTAGCATGGCAAGTAATATTGCATAATCTGTCTAAAAAAATTCTTTTATCCTCCCATTTTCATGCAGAGTTTTTCAACCATTTGAGACTTAAAACTTAGGTTTGAAATATATTGTGTTGAATGATTAAAAAATTTGACTCCAAATATCAAGGGGAAAAAAAAATCTCAAACCAAACATGCACTTAATTTAATGAAAATCATCAAAATGATAATCTTAATTAGTGTGTTAGGTGATGATGACATATAATAATTTAGGATGAATTACATATTCTATTATATTTTTAAAAATAATTACAACAATAGTGTACTTATAAAATATTTATACAATTAATACAATTTCATATTTATTTATAATATTAGTGCAATTAGAATTACTTAATTTAGGAAATTAATATGCAATTAGGATTCCTTAATTTAGGGATTAGTTATCACCATGACTTCTTCTCTCTCTACCCATCTAGAACAACTGCATTAGTTAGTCATCACCCTTCTTGTTCATTCAACGTATTATTTCTCTCTCTCTCTCTCTCTCTCTATATATATATATATATATATATATATATATATCCGTTCCTTTTTTTCCCGTGTTCATGTATGTTGTCTCGAAAGGCTTTCTTATTTATTGTAGATTCTGATCACTGTATTTATTTATTTTTTTCTTTTTCCGCCAAGTCTCTGATTTTAGAAATTGGATCCCTACGTTTATAATTGTGATTAGAATCGTTTATAATTGTGGGTATAAGAGTGCATATTCTTATTATTATGAAAGGATGGGAATGTCTTTCCTTTACTTTGTATGTGCGCGCGCGTCGCGTAATTGTTCGGCGTATTGTTTGCTGTTTTCCTTAATTGTATTTCTGGAATTGCAGCTAGGTCTTTAAGGGTAGCAAATTTGCGCAATAATTCAGTTAAATGGAGGGTTGCAGTGATTTTATACAATGGCTTGGACCTGACATGTCCATAAAGGTTCTCATGTACCTGGAAGACCCCTCTGATCTTGTGTTTTTGGTTCATCTAATGGTTTAGTGTTATTGGGTCATCAGGGTGATAATATGTTGGTATTGTTGGGTATGACGAAAGAGGTCAGTTGACAGAAAATATCCGCAGGAGGCCATATGATGGTAACCAAACATTCATATCAAGATAACCAAATTGTCATATCAAAGTAACCAATCAACTTCCACACTTTCAATTTTTTCTTAGTGCAGTTGGTAACTAAACCTTCAGATCAAGGTAAGCAAACCTTCATACCAAGGTAACAAAACCTTCATACCAAAGTAACTAATTCACATCCACACCGCAGCTTTTTTCATAATGCCATTGCAGTAGCCAAACCTTCGTACTCAAGTAACCAATTCAGTTTTATTAAGTTATCAATCTCGTTTAAATGTGATGCAGTTGGTAGCCAACAATTCATATAAAGGTAACCATTTTAGTATTTATGAGTAACAAAATAGTCATAAAAAAAAATTCAGAACATTAAAAGTTACATTTATTTATTTTAAAACTTTTTGTAGGGCGAATCTTCTTCTTCTTCTCGTTGGCGTTTTGGACAACGGAGATTCATGTGGTGTGGCATGAGTAGAAGTTAGTAAGAGAAGCTTCTACGGGAAGAGAAGTAAAAACTGAAATAGAGTCCAATTTACATGTACAGATATTTTATTTATTATTTATTTATTTGTTAACAATTATTTCAAAGTATATGTGAGGGAGATGAAGAATATTTGAATTTGAATTATTATTTTGAATTTGAATTTGTTTTTGTTGTTAGATCCCAAATATTTGAATTTGAATTATTAATTATGTCAGTTATTTCTCCTTAATTTTAAATTTTCTTATTAATGTGAATTATACAATTTTTGTAATATGGATCCTAATTACACTCTTTTTGTAATTATTTTATTGATGCACTAATAGTATAATTACTTTCTAATTGTTGTATATTTCTGTAAAGAACCCTATAATTTATCTTTAAGACTAAGGCCACTTAGTACCTAAAAAAATAGTACTCCCTCCATTCCTATATGTAGGTCGTTTTAGACTCTTTTTTTATTCTTAATTATTTGTCGTTTGTGATTATCTAGGAGAATTGATTACTATTTTTTTCAAATTGCCCCTTATTACTCTACCATTTTTTGATCCATATTTATGAGATAAGTGAGATAAAGGGTATTATAGACAATTGATACTATAGTTAATGCTTTTCAATCATTTCCTTAATTCTTGTGCACGTGTCTAAAATGACCTATATTAAAAAACGAAGAGAGTACTAACTACAACCAAAGATATAAACCAAATTTTTTTTTTTTACCATAAAAGCAATACAATCGAGCTAGCATGGTCACATGCCAACTTGTTTGATTATAACTTGACCAATCATTTCTTATTCGTTTGAGTTGTATGGATAATAAGGCACCTAACCAGATTAAACTAACTCTACTCTCTTCCTTCTAAAATTACAAATATATTTATAAAATAATAATTTTTAAATATAACTTTAATATTAGTTAGGAATTTAATTGTGATGATTTGCTATTGAAAATGATAATAAAATAATAATGATAAAAAACTTTATAGTCCTAAAATAAAAACATATCTTTAAGTTCAGAATAAACTTTTTTAAAAAATACATCTTTAATTTTGAAAGAAATAGTATATATAGTAACATAATACATGCGTTATATTCTCCCTCTGTCCCAAAATGAAAACCAATTTTCAAGAAAGGAAGCTTCCTTTTACCAACTGATGTATTGGACACACATATTAAACGAAGGAAGGCATGTTCAAGAATGCACTTTTTAAGATTGAAGTTGGTGAAGGCACATGCAACCATATTGTTAGTATATATATACAAAAAATTTCAAACAGGGAACCGAAAAGATTCAATCAAAGACTAACTGGCTATAGCGACGGTTCTTCCGTAGCTAAATCACAAAAAGAGGTTTTTTGAGCTATAGCGACAGTTTGAACCGTCGCCATAGCTACGTCGGCTTTTTATACTATAGTGACGGATTGAACCGTCCGACTGACGAGAAACGAGAAACCGACTATATATATATATGTATGTATCTATATATATATAATTGACCCATGTCCGAAGTTAATTGCTAACCAGGCTGATATTTATTCACACGTCCAACATATTATATGTCACACAACTTGTGTAAAACGTCATTTGACATACAACACACGACACAAGTTGTTCTATTTAGGAAGTATTATATGTCGGACATGTTTATTACCTCACTTAGATATTACATCTTATATGTCGGACATGTTTATCAACCCACCTAGATGTTATATATATATATATATATATATATAGAAATGATAAGGGATCCCTTACTTTCTTAAAATGAAGGACTTTTTTTTTTTGTTTTTTTTTTTTAAAAAATTTAATATTTTATGAAACTGAAATTTTTCCATAATATAATGTTTTGGGCATAATTTGAATACCTATACTAAAAAATGTATGTACAATCTGCACAAACTGTACATACCTATTTTGTTATACGTATTCAAATCACATCCAAAACACTGTATTATATAAAAATTTTAGTTCCATAAAATATTAAACTTTTTTTTTAGTTGTTTTAAAAAAAGTCCTCATTTTAAGAAAGTAAAGGATCCTTATGGTGATCCGGACCGTGTATATATATATATATATATATATATATATATATATATATATATATATATATATATATATATTAGTGACAAGCAAATAAGAACACGATGATGTATTGGAAGCTTATTGAAATGGTGGGTTAGGTCACAACATTGCTACAGTCCATCCTTCAATTCTTAACTACCTGCATTGAGATGAAGATATTGATAGTGGTTGAGGATAGGTGAGAACAAAATAAATCTAGGGTATCTGCAATCTTTTCAGCACTTATTGCATCTTGGCTTGTGCCCAGAGAGGATCCGAAGCCAAAGGCTCTTGGTTAGTTTCGAACCTTGGCACCACCGATGCCAAAGGCTCTTGTTTAGTTTCGAACCTTGGCAGTGGCTAAGGGTCGTGTGTGTGTGTTTTTTGGGACCAAGGGAGTATATACTATAAAGGACAATATTGAAATCCCATTCATTTGTTTGGATATCATACCATTGTCAATATTTCAGGTTTCAATTCCGTTTTGAAATCAATCAGAAGTTTGCCTCATTCTGACAAAATTAAACATTAAAAAGTTGCCAATTTTGATGGTATAACAAATTGTATGGTCTCACCTGAGCAATGTGAAAACAAAATCTTCAAGTCAAGCTTTCAAACAAAGTACTAAGAACTATAATCAGATCATTTTTTACCATCAGGAAAAGAAACTTAAAGCAATTGAATGAGCGAGCACAAGTACAAATAGATAAACGAGGATCCGCATGACCAGCAAAATTCATGCAAGAAAGACTATTCAGTTGGTCAAAACTACATCTTGGGCACTTAATTGTCAAATTATGGGGCCAAGTTTGAATTGTGATAAAAATTTGGGGCACTTGCTAGTAATTTTAAATAAATCAAAAGGATGATATAACGTTACCACATCCCATCTATTAAAAGAAAATAAATCTTAACGATTACTCATTCTTTAGGGAAGAGGAGGAAACAAGTTGCAAAGACAATAGCAATGACTTCGGATGGTCAACCCCTAGGTGGCTAGGCAGACACCTAGCAGCTACTTACTAAGGTTGGGCAGCGGACGGGAGCCTAGGCGAGCACCTACACCTTGTTTTAGAACTCTGTTAAATAGCTCACACCCGACCACATCAGGCAAATCAAAACAATTGAGGCAAACAGACATTGATAAAGACAAATCAGTTATACAAAGTATATTGTGGTCATTCTGCAGAGTCCATTATTAAGAAGCTGAACAATTTTAAGCACCTTCTTAGTCCAGTGAACTGAAGACAAAATAGCAACTTTCTAGTAAGGGATAAGGTGCTTCCATAACCTTAAGATAGAGATTCCACTATATTTTAAAGCAATGCTATGCCACTCGGCCATTGACACTTTGGAAATCCAAAGAGTCTATCCAATGACAACAATCAAATGTCCTTTTGGAGGAAATGAACTTATGCAACAACAAACTAAGTAAGAAACCTCTAAACATCGGTTTGTTATTAATCACATCAATTGTGATAATTCAAAAACTTTTGCATAGTGAAACCTAGAAATTAGACGATAAGTTCTCTAATTGTAAATTCATTTATTTATAACGTTACAGTTCAACTCTGGTATACTCAGTGGCACTGTGGCAGAACAAGTGATTTGTCTAGTTTCTTTTCCAACCATGTATATTTGGAGTTTGAGAGTTGTTTAGAACCTACAATGTCATTCCAAACTCTAATAAGTTTCGAATTTATAGTATCTATTCTATTTGATGACGCAAAATCATAAATTAATCAACAAAATATCCCCCAGAGATTGAGGACACACTGTCTCCTCAAACATCCAAAAATAAGAAATCCAATGAGAAATTTGACAAAAATGCCTTCTAAAGAGAATCTATCCATCTAGGTGATACGGATACCTATTGGAATCGAAAGTAACTTATTTTCAAAAACATTGTCAGCCTCAACTCTGAACTCTACCCATATAAACCACATAAACTTGCACCTTCCTATTGGGGAGTCTACCTTTGATTCTTCCCATGCTTTTCGTTGGTCAACAACCAACAAAAGAGTGGCTAATTTGCAACAATTTAGTAGCACAAATTGCAAGGAAATTAGCCTCCACACTAGTCTTGCAACATTAAGGTCTCTAAATTCCTAATCATCAAGAAGAGAGATAACCAGGTGTTCTGATGATGTCAATGTATTGCAATACTCGGGTATGTGGACAGAAGTGATTGCTCGGATTTTTAGCGACATACATATATCTAATTTAATATTTCAAACTAATGGTGTGCAATCATATATTTAAGGAACAAAAACCTCAACAAACATGAAACATTAGACAGAAATATATCAACAAAAAGAGAAAATCGCTAATCTAATTTCAAGAAACGCATTACATACAATTTGGGGAGCTTCCTTGGAACTTTTCTAAGGTTTGAGTTAAACTACCTTCTGTCGATAAAGATTACTTTTTGGGCATTCACGTCATGCACATGATTAGCAGGCACTATTCACATAGGTGCATCATGCAATCAGTTATCCCCCCCACAGCAACTCTGTCAGACAAGTGACAACAAACGCAATATAACTGAAAATGAATCCAAAAGTCAGATATACAACAACAGGCATATGGATGAGAGCCCAACATTCAAAAAGACCACCACAGACACGGAGAGAACTTACATGTCAAACAAATTCTTTGCCACCATGAATGCAAACCACAATTGATTCATCTTTAAACTTTGACATACTTATCAACATAGCCCTGCAAATAAATTTTGTAAGAACAATGATTAAACTTGGTAAAAATGCAAGAAGTAACAAACTGTTCAAATCTAATCTTTCCCTGACAAAAAACATAAGTAACAAACTGTTTGAATCTTAGAAATCGACCTAAACAGTGGAGCTCCGATCCATTTAAGCTAGGCAACCAAGTCCCAGCAAGCTTTTATACGGAAACTATGAATACAAGTACTAAAATCTTCATAGAAACGGTGGCTTTGAAGGTTACATGCCCACCAGTTCACAATCCCCTCCACCCCCCACCCGCACCCGCACCCCCATCCCCACCCACACCGCGCGCGGGAGGTTTCTTTCTCTCTCATCGGAATAGATTACAAAACCCAAAATTAAAAAATGAGCTTGATGTACCTTTTCTGTATTGAAAATTTAAAAACGATAGTGTCAATTAGATATTTATCTTGATTCTACACCATTGGAATATCATTACAAAAATTAAACTAGCAGTGGGTCTCGAATTTGTATTTATACATTTGGCCAAGCACAGTAATTAAAAGCACACTATTCTGGCCCAATTATTACTTTAATATTTGTGAATAAATGTTTCTTTATGTAGTTAATTATATGCTTTGAGGCCCTGGTAAATCCAAAGTTCGATGGTCATCAAAAGTAAACAACAACTAAAGGCTTACCATCACAAGCTTAGTCAATTTCCTCTGTGACGAGTCAATATAGTGGTTTATCTTTGCCTGGGACTTGGGTACTTGGTGGCTTTTCATAGCTCCAGACACCTTATCGACGGTTTTCTTGACAATGGTCTTAAAAGCCTCCTTGCTCATGTTACCCTGTCGCCAAGACGGCTTTAGGACCTCTTTAACAAAATCAGCAAGGGCAACCTTGAAAAGTTTCATTGACCTGGAATCCTTGCCCTTATTGTTTTTCTCTTGCGTCTTATCCTGATCAATCTCAATCTCCCCTGCAGCTGTGTTGGGTTCATCAGTTGGATCACTTGGGCTTCCATTTTCTACAGCACCCACTTCAGCATCTGCAGTCTCACCATATTCATCATTGTCTGGTGATGTAGATAAAACAACAGCTCCAGCCTCTCTCTGCTTGGTGTTTTCTACTAAATTCAATGGTTTGTTTGAGCCACTGAGACTCAACATAATGCTTGTTTCACGTTTTTGATAATTATCAGATGTCCTGAATGAGTTTGAGGACAGTTCAATGCTGTCAAAGAGTGGATCATAATTGTCACCACTGGACCTAAGTAACATTTTCTTAACAGCCGCTGAATTTGGAGAGTAAGTCATGTTTTCTGAGCCAATACTACCAACACCTTGCCCATCAACTGGAACATGACTCAAACTGAATGGATCATTATACGTATTACTGTAGGGCATGCCCTTTCCTTGATTGGAAACATTAGAGCTGATTTTGGAACTTGATGGCTGTTCAAAAGTAGATGCATAAGGATTGTAGTAAGTTGGAATTCTTGATCCAAAAAAATCGGATACACCAGATGGCTGATTTCTGTCAAACAAATTTGATGCATCTCTTGATAATGCAGAACTAATCTTCCCAGGCTCACCCACATGTACAGAGACACTATCAGTCGTAGGGTGCTGCAAACCGTAAGAAGGCTGCTGCAAGTAACCATGACTCTGAGAATATGAAGAAAGACGTTCACCTGAATGCAGAGTGTCACCACCGAATGACTGCATTCTCCTTGCAGGATTAAGATCCTCCATGTGGGATAAAGGTCTACTAGGGTCTTGCATCTGAGGGTAGGTCCCATGATGAAACTCACCAACCTGTGAACTAGACGGCAGTTCTGTTGGATAGGGCCTAACAAGCATCTGAGGAGGATAGTCATTCCTAAAGGGCAGCTGATTTTGTTGAAACTGTAATGAAGGGACACCATGTGAGGCAGATGCTGCATGCACAGTTGAATCAGTAACATAAGACAGACGCGGTGGTGGTGGTGGTGGTGGTGGTGGTGGCGGCGGCAAAGAGTTCCAAGCAAAGTTTGGCGGTCCAGAGAAATGAGCATGTTGATGGGGCAGTGGAGCGGGGAGTGGAGCTTGATGGGGAGGAAAATTATCTGATAAAGTAAGGAGGGATGAATGTTTTGCAGTTGGTGGCATCATGTTGTAATCTCTGAGTGGCTGTAGCAGAAGTGGAGCAGTTACAGCTTGTGAAATTGAGGAAGAGGGAGAGGGAGAGGGAGGGGGAGGTGGCAACTGGGAAGGCTGATGTGGATTATTAGGAGACAACTCCCCTGCACCAAGATGCTGAGATGAATATGGTTTGCTTGCAGAACCTGTAGCAGGATAGGACTGAGCTGAATGAGGTTCACCTACAGAAAGCAGGTTCTGGATGGCTTTTGATGCCTGCACGAGTGACGAATCAGAAGGGCCATCCATCTGTCGAGGTTGATAATCAGCCATTTGAAGCATTGGACCAGAAAGATTAGTTTGGGACTTCTGAATCGCTGATTTCTCAGAGGATGACTGTACAGCATGACATGTTTTTCCAAGAGGAAACATTCCGGCATCAGCATCAGTTATGAGACTGTCAGAAAAACTACTAACTTGATGAAGGGTGGCTCCTGCTTCCAGACAATCTCTACTCCCAGGAATGTGAATGGTAGATGCCACTGGCCCTTCTGCTTTATGTCGTGTTTTTTGAATTTGAGCTGTTTCTTCTCGAGCCCTCACAGGTTCAGCAACAGAAATAACATCTTCGTCCGAAACATTTATTTCTTTACGATAGATGTTGCAATCCTTTGAAGGACTGCGACTGCTTCCAGACAGATCTTGAGAAAGCTGCATGTCTCGGCTCTTGACTTCGTCAGAAACATTTCTTGAAGAAACTACTACTTTATGATGGATGTTGCCATCCTTTGAAGGACCGAGACTGCTTCTAGACATAACCTGAGAGAGATGCATCTCTCGGCTCTTGGCTTCGTCATGCTCATGAACTGATTTTTCAAAACTCTTTGGACTAGGTGGAACCTCTTGATACTTGCTTTTATAGCGCGTTGATACATCGCTTTTATTAAAGTCATTGTGCATATAACGACACAAGGCCCCACGGTAGCATTTTCCTCGTTTATAGTCAAAGCAATCTGGACGCTGACCTTTATCACGTCTTATTTTGTCACTACCATACTCGCCCCCTCGCCGAAATGGAGATCTGCTCCTGCTTCTCCGTTTCTTAGGAGACCGGCTGAAATGCAACAAACAACAAATTGCAAATTTGCAGTCAAGCTCACGCATCAGGCAGTCGATATATAGATACATACACACACACATATATATATATATATATATATATATATATATATATATATACAAGTCATCGGCTGGCAAAAGACGTGAAATTCCCAAAAGCTCATACAACAATTACAGCAGACAAAGCAAAATGACAGTAAAACCTGAACAAGAATACATACCTGCGTGACCGGCTACGCTTCTCCCTTCTCCTCCATGGACTCCTCTTCCTCTTGTCATGAGGAGATCGGCTGCGACTCCTACTTCTACCTCTTTTACCATGACTCCTACTGTAACGTAAATCATCAGAGTCGCTGTCACTAGCACCTTCTCTGACCAATCTCCCAAACTCATCTACTTTCAGCTGAGTAGTTTTACACTTCACATCTTCCCTGTGAGACTTGCCACTCTCAGGGGCAGCACCAACACCACCACCTTTGATGGCCTTCTGTTGAAAAGCCTCGTCAGAAATACCACCTTTGATGGATTCATGATTTACATGGCAATTATCCTCAGGTTGTCCAGCTTTTACAATTGATGCTGTATCAATTTTTTGAGCAGCTCCTTGCAACTCTATTGAAGACTCCAATAATATAGAGGGCATACTACCAGAGCATGCTACAACACACTCAGACGATAAATTAATTCCCTTCTCAGACTCCAAAATACACTTTGATCCTACATCTGTCACAAAACCAGAACTCATTTCACTGTCCAAATGTGCAGCACCAGCTTTAACTGATGGTGAGACTGGTACATGGCCAACATCTTCAGGACAAGGCTCGTGATCACTTTCAGAACTATCATCAGAAGCATAGTCTTGTATAAGCCTGAAAGCACTAGAGCCTGTGACAAGTTGACTTGCAACATTTTCAGAACCAGTACCTGCTACAGCTGCAGTCACATTTGGTTGGCCTAGAACTTCACCCGGGCAGGTAGAGAATACATTAACATTGCTTTCTGTGCATCCCGAATCTTCAACAGGATTCAAGATTGAACCATCCACCCCAGTTAATAACCTTCCAAAGCTGAAGCGATCATGATCTGAAGAGAGCCGGTGCTCTATGGATATACATGCCAAAAAAAAAAGTTGTATGACCATTAAACAAATATTGGAAGAACATGATTAGTTAGGACGAGTTAGTATGACCTACAAACAAAATTTAAAAAAAAAAAATTCTATTGCCACTTGTCTGGCGGTTCTTAACAAGGACTGAATGAAGTTGTTCTCGAACAGCTTTAACTTGATTAAATACTTCTCTCTCTTTACAGAAAAATAATGAGAAAGAAGGTTCTAAAGAAATGTATACAAAGGAGAACAAGAGACGAAACTAAACAAAACAGGTATTATTTTTTGACAAGCACTCCCTTCTTCCCAAAAAAAAAAAAAAAAAAGTTGCAAGTACACTTTTTACACAATTTAAGAAAAGCAGTAGAGTAGAGACAAGAGAGTATAAATAAGTTCTCATTTTGCACACAGTGGAGTATGGACCCAAAGTAACTACATTAAAGATTTATTTTTTTTCCCAAAAAGTAGTTGATCTTATTTAAGTCATTAACAATGTGCCATTTATACAGTTTTCTGTAAGATGCCTTTGTTCTTCAAAAGTGTTTCTAGAACACTGGTCTAATGCCGGTAGTTCCTTGTATCTCCTCTTTTACCTTTTTGACCTCCCATTTTTTTTATTTAGTTGCAATACCGAGGTCTTTTAAATTTTCTCCAATTCTTGTAAGAATCTTTGGAGAAATGTCCAAATACCAGGGATGATAGGAGTATATGATCTCTTGAGGTAGATATCTTAAAGCGTAGACTATATAAAAATTAAGGTTTCATTATACCATTAACATATCGACTATATAAAAATTAAGGTTTCATTATACCATTAACATATCAAATCGATATAGGAGCTTTGATATTTTTGAATGCACAAGGTAAAAAAAAGATTGCCAGACATTGGAAACTGCAAGGGTCAAGGACCCCTCAAGGTTACATGTTAATGTATATGGATAGACAATGATCATGCCAACTTGATAAAGCTGGAAAGGCTGTCTATTTATAAAGAAAACTAATCATTTCTCATGCTGATTAATAATAAAGAAAAGCCAGAAACTGGGCATGTGAATAATGTGAATATAATATATACATTCAAGGGGCCAAAATTACCTTTAAAAAAATAATTAATACATACAATTAACTGCTCCATAAGAACCTGAAGAGTCCTCTTCTTATTAGAGTTCTTGCTTCGACTTCAATAGTATCTAGTTCTCACAGCTGTTCAAAAATGTGAATTCAAATTTCTTTACCGTTTTTCTTGACAACATTCATCACAAGCTTCTTCATGGTTGTCAAACAAATATGGTCTAGTAGAGATCTTTATTTTCCCCCTCATTGTTAACTTTGTAAGGCTGGGATTAAACTTGTTAGGAGTCTAGGAAAATAGGTTAGCAGAGGCCATCTTAGTTATTTATTTGAAGAATATTATAGTATAAAAATTGACACAAGTGGTGAACCCGTAAACGCAAAACTCAAAACTAGGCTTGCCAAGATCAACAAAAGGTGATCCAGGAAAGACACATACACCCCAAAATAGCAACTACAAACAAAAAAATTATCCTAGACCAAATACTTTTATAAACTTAAAAAAGGTGATGTTTACCTGACCAAACTTCATTCATCCAAAAGAAAGCATACAACGCATCCTGGAGCAAACTCAGCACACTGAATAAGAGGTTTGCCTGTGGAATATAGTCATTATCAAGGTTCTCCTTCCATAGACTAAATCCAGAGAGTTGCGGGTTGTTTGAGTGATAGTACATAACAAACTTATATGCTTAAAAGCTTTTAAAATTTGTAGGATAAAAATTAAAACTCAAATATAATAATTAACACTATGGAATATAATTATGCTTTCGATCCTACAAATTTTAAAAGCTTTTAAGCATAGAAATTTAATATGTACTATCACTTAAACAACCCGCAGCTCTCTGAATGAAGTTTGGGGTGTATGTCTTTTCTGGATCACCTTTTGTTGGTCTTGGTAAGCTTGGTTTTCAGTTTTGCGTATATGCATTCACCTCTTGTGACAGTTTTTATACTATAATATTTGCCAAATAAATAATTAAGATGACCCCTGCTAAACTATTTTCCTAGACTCCTAAAAGTTTAATCCCAACCTTAGAAAGTTAATCAGCCATTCACATCAGCTACATAATACAACTCAATGAGGGGGAAAAACAAAAAAACAAAGATCTCTAATAGAACATATTTATTTGACAACCATGCTAAAGAAGCGAATAATATCAAGAAAAGTTGTAAAGAAATTTGAATTTGCATTTTTAACAGCTGTGAGAGCTAGATGACTATTGAAGAAGTCGAAGCAGGTTCATACTTCAGGTTCATGTGAAGCATTTAATTGTATGCATTGATTTTTTTTATTTAAAAAAAAGGTAATTTTGGCCCCTTGAATGTATAGATTATATTGCACATTCGTCCAGACTTTTCTTTATTATTAACCAGCCTTTCCACGCATGGGAGATGATTAATTTTCTTTATAAATAGCCAACCATTCCAGCTTTATCAAGTTAACATGAGCATATACATTAGCATGTAACCTGTGCATTCAGAAATATTAAAGATCCTATACCGAGTCGATATGTTAATGGTATAATGAAACCTTAATTTTTATGTAGTCTACGCTTTAAGATATCAACCTCAAGAGATCATGTAACCCTATCATCCCTGGTAGTTGGACATTTCTCCAAAGATTCTTACAAAATTGGAGAAAATTAAAAGACCTCGTTATTGCAACTAAATAAAAAAAAGAGGGGTCAAAAAGGTAGAAGAGAATATACAAGAAACTACTGGCATCAGACCAGTGTTCTAGAAACACCTTTGAAGAAGAAAAGCATCTTCCAGAAAAATGCTAAGCTTTAACTCAAGGCCCCTAGGCCCAAGGCTAAATACCCAAATTCTCTACCTATATCCATTTTAAAAAGGTACACAAGGGGAAAGGATGGTTTTATCAAAAGTAAAAGAATGGCATCTCATTGAAGTGCAATTAGCTTACACACAACCATGTCTAATAGATGATCTACATAAAAGATTAATTGAATTTATAAGCAGCAAGATTTCAAGCAGTAAAACTAAGTAATCTGACAAACAATGAAACAACTAACAAGCTTCATTTAGCAATGCAGTATGATATGATAATAGCAATCATCACACACAATCGAAAAACCACAGCAATCAATTCTGATATGATAATAATATGATATGAGAGACTATTAGTATGATATGAGACTGTTAACACATAATGCAACAAGTTAAAAAATGTACAATTAGAAATAAGCACAGAAGAAAGACTTTGGGAGTCTACAGCTCATGCCTAGCTCACTCATAGAAGTAAAAGTTAAGAGCATACAGAATGTTGTACCTTCTCGTTGTTCCACAAATACTGATGATACCGAACGAAGTAAGTTTTGAGATATAGAACCCTGAGCTAGACTATTTTCTGCAACACTCTGTGGTTGAGGTAGTTGCTCAGAAATTTTCTGTTCCTCATTAATCTGGGTTATGTCATCTACGAGCACAATTGGAATCAAGGATAAGTAAAAGTTTCAGTATTCATTACTAACAAGTCATTAAACAAACTAGGAAGGCTTAATTATGTATGAATTCAAGTGATTCAAAATGTATTTCTTAGCAAAGGAATAAATAAAAGACGCACCCAATATAAAAGCTCAAACACTACCACAAGAAACAAATACCCACACCTATAGACAAATTAATTCAATGCCCCAAACGGCTAACACAAGGTATGATATATAAGCTGCCATCCCAAAGCTTGAGAAACAAGCATATATATAGTTATACTTCCTTAGAAAACTTTTCACTTCTAGTTTTCTCTATGAAATTATGTATTTTAAAAATTTACTTGTGAGGTAATGTTTCCTCTACTGAAAGTATGCTATGCCACTGATGCATCTCAAAAAGTATTGGGGGTGGGGGGGTAACTTTTTTTTTATTTCATACTACTTAAGCCAAGTTCAATAAAGTAAAATAGTAATTTATTAATATATTTGACTTGATGGTGCAACTTCTACAACTATTAGGGAATCCAAGTAGAAAGTTGACAGTTAATTTGGGACAGATACTATAAATATAAGTAGAGTTTCGAGAATGATGCAATGCCTAATCTCTTTTAGATTACAGAACATCACTGAAAAGCCTGTTAGAGTGTTTAGTACAAAATAGAAACAGAGACTGAAAGTGCACTCATGCACTGTACTCATCAATTATAATTCCTCCAATTAATTTGGACCACATCATATAAAGCTATAAACAAACAGTAAAAGAGAGGTATCAAATTGTGTTATGACATTCAACACTATCGCTAAGACTTTTTTTGGATTGAGGGAATGTGTGCAAATGAAAGGACTGGATTTTATATGTCTGGACTTGGAATTAACTTTCTAAAGTGAAAGCATATGAATAAGACCCCCTTAAACTAAGATTGTTTCCTTCCAAAAACAAGGGGAACGGGAGGGTAAGTAGAAAAAATTGACTGAAATCTCATAATAAAAATCTTTGCCCCTGTAATTATGATGAAGAGAAAAAAACAATTAGATGTCCAAGAATTTATTAGACTCAAAAGTCAAAAGGTTATAAAGTAAAATAACTTCCTTTCTTAAACTTTCGGTACCTTCTTCAAGCAAAATTCCTTCCTTACCTCTCTTTTCACGTTATAAAGTGAAATAACTTCCTTCCTTAATCTTTTGCTACCTTCTTCAAACAAAAGGCCTTCCTTACATTTCTTTTCCTTCAACAATACAGTTCATCACGATCCTTTCTTTTCCTTTCATTTCCCTCATTACTCTTTCTAACGCTTTCCTTTACTTTTCCTCCTAACAATCCGAACGAGCTGGGTAAATATGGAAAGAGTACTTGTTGCTACTTTTTTCCTGTGCGACTCAATATACATGGCAATTGGACTGCAGGTAATTTATACAAAATCTGTTTGGCTCACTTCAGCTTCCGTACAAATTTTAATCAAGGTCACAATTTCCCTAATCCTAAGCTTTGTTTCAGACATCTGTCCAATTAAGTATTGGTACTCTCTTTGAACAACATTTCTTTAGTGGCTCATTGCAACCTGTTAAACCTTTTCTGAGATCTACCATATTCAGTGTTCAGTGCACACTTTGTCCAACATCTCTTATGTAGCTCATTGTAGCCTCCCATACAGGTTCTAATTGAATTCACAATTTTCCATCCTCCTAAACTTTATTTCTAGTATCTGTCATATTCAGTGTTGAGTGCACCTTTTGTTTACTAAGGTATCTATCAAAGAGGAAACTAAATAGCAACTCAGTGTCTAAACCAGTATGGACTCAGGCAGCAGGATCTGATCAATGTTGTATGACTAAATGTCTCCTTCTGAAATATAAAGTTTGACTAAAGAACGGGGAGTAAAAATGTATTATTTGTCAGATTTAAGGACATTATAGACACCTAATATCATAGTTACTGATAGTTTCACTCAAATTTCAAACATTCATTAGGTGATATTACACTACTAGTTTAATACACAGATAATCAATAAAGATTTGAGACTAATGTTGGTAATACTGTTATTATCACAATCCTAATTTCTCTCTCTAGTATGCAGCTGATGTTTATTGCATATAACAGTAGTTCACAAAATCTACATTACTTCTTCTCTAAGTTAACCAAAATCCATAGAACCAAAAAGGCAAGTACAGACTGAACATAAATATAGCCATATTGGTATATAGTTCATAACAGGTGTCCATTACAAAGTCTATCATACTTCTTCTGTAAGTTAACCAAAGATCCAATGAACCAAAAGGGCAAGTGCAGACTGAACATAAATTAAGCAATTATTAAAACAGAAAGATGGTTTCACCACATATATTTCTCGGTTTATTCATACTGACTTCACCCATAAGCAACATTTTATATTACGTACAGTCTACACATTTTTAATAAAAACTGTTCCATATACTAGATGAAATATTGCTAAACTTATTAGACCGCCTGTCTTTTTAAACAGAATAGCATCAAACATTCAACACTAAGCATGAAGTCATCAGTGAAAATACACGTCAAAATGGAGATTTAGAACCAGGAATATAACGATAAAAAAATCATGTGTATAATGGAAATACAAGGAACTGCACCGACCTTCCATATCCATGTCAGAATCAGCTGGTGATTGAGATAAACCTGCATCCATCAAACTCACAGTTTGGAACAGCCTTGAATCATTGTGCTGCTCCTCTTGGAATGTCCTCAACGATGAATCACTATGCTGCTTCCCACATTTCTTTTTCATCCATAGAAAATATTCATGCGCAACTGCAGCTTCACTTCCTGGCACGCCACCAAATAAAAATTCAAACTCTGGATTTCCAAGCTCTACTTTACGAGTCATATCTTCAAATCTAGGGCCATTTCTTGCAATATACTGGCATAGGACTTCAATCTTCCGTGTAACTCTGTCTTCCTTGGGCTTGAGCGGAGGTGGAGGAAGATCCAAATTGAAATTCTTGCGAGGTGAAAAACCATGTTTTAGCATAGAATCCTCCTCGGTACCAGTCCCCCATTCACAATTTGGAAAATCATCAGTAGTCTGAAGGGGAACTGAGGATTTATCAATAGAATCAGAATCAATTAATTCAACTTCAGCATGTTGATTAGAACTTGGACAAGACTCGAAATGATCAGGATAAGAGGACGAAGAATGGAGAGGATCAGAAGGACTCCTAGAACAAGTAGGGGGAGAGGTAAGTGGGGGTGAGGAAGGTGGAAGGGGTGGAGGTCCTGGAGGAGAAGACAGGGGAGGTGGCGGGGGCAGAAGACCAACTAATGTTGTCTGAGAATCTTGAGGAGCTGGATTTACAACTGGTCCAAAAGGAGCATTCGTATAGAGAGTAGAAGAGGATGGGTGAGGATGTGGCAGTGGAGTATGTTGAATATCCTGCACCCCACCAGGAAGTGGTGGATGAACCGGGCCTCTAAACAGGGATTGTCCTTGTGAAAGAGGAGTAGATAGCACTCTAGGAGGTGGAGGGGAGCATAACATATCTGGCCCACTTTGACTAGTGGGAGGTGGACCAAGAGGAGGATGTATTGATGATGGAATATGATGTACATTCTGAGTCCATTGGGGATTCTGCTGAGTACTTGAGAAAGAATGTGCGATTGGGGTGCTTCGATGCACTTGTGGGGGAGGGGGTGGGGGTGGCGGTGGCGGTGGGAGTGGAGTTGAATAAGATTGGCCTGAGTTCAGCATTCCACTTGGTAGAACTGGAAAATGCGAATACATAGGGGAGCCAGACTGACCTACAAGAGCTGGGAAAAATGGCGGACCCTGTTGAACCATATGAGACTGCGGACCTGTGGTGCCATACTGGAAAGGAGGTGGTGGATGAGGTGGCAGGTGCTTTTGGGAAGGAGGCACTGACATCTGAGGAATCTGCCCAAATCGAGGAGCGAAATTCCCTTGACCATACATCTCAAATGGCTTACTGTAACTGTAAATTACTAAAACTCCATGATACTGCTATGCAACCTCTGAAACATGAATAAGATTAGTAAGTATCCAATAACAAAATTGTATACATAAATAGATACCTAATCTTGGATTGGACCTTGCAAAGCAGAAATAGCGTACACAAAAATAAATGTTAAAGAACATTCCTAAATGGAGAGTAATTATTTCACTAAGTATCAAAACCTGACCAAACATAACTTCAAAAAACATCTGATTTTCGGTGAGAACCTTTTATTTACCAATAAACAGTATTGGAAGCGTAACTCCCCTAACTTCAGCACTCATGTCCTCTACATTGCAGCATCACTTATCATGAGTTCGGGTAAAAGCTAACTACTCATCCATATGAAGCATACACAAAAAGACGCACACACTTGTTACCCAAAAAAAAAAGAAGAGAAAAAATCAAACTTCATAATGCAACATTATCCGAGTAATAGATATTGGGGGGGAGGGGAAATAATATTAGAACAACCCCAAAAGAAAATAACTTGCAGCCCAAAATTGCTCTCACTGAATCTCATCAAATAGGTATCCCAACAGCTTTGAACTTTGTAAGTAAAAAAAATCAAACTGAAAAAAATCAAGTTGAATTGCAATGTAACTATCATAAACCACTCCAAATAACAAAACAAACTAATATACACAAAAACAGTGTATATTCAGAGACAAAATTATTGTCCTTCCTGTACAATTTCATCTGGAATTCAGTGCGAAGCTACAAGTTAAAGCTACCAACAAAAACATTTCTTTTGGCTCAAATTGTTCACGAGATACAATGAATTCCATCCAAACAAGTAAAACGAACCTCTCTAAAAACATAATAAGGAAAAGGTTTTTTTCATACCAGAAAAGTAAAAGTTAAGATAAACAAAATTCTCGAAGAAAAAAAAAATATATATATATATACACACACACACAGTGAGGTATGGAACTTACCAAAATCCAAATACAAGTTTCGGAATTTGATAAGAAACCCACAAATTTCAGATTCCAACTGGAAAAATTGAAAGCAGGTCTGAGAATTACAATTGGAAAGAGAAGGTGAGAGTTGCCGATCGGAAAGTAACGAGGCTCCTGCGTTTGGACTGAATTCACGATTTTGAAATCTGTTGCGTTTGTGCGATAGAGAAACTGATCGTTTGGGATGGATTTAGGGTTAAAAAGGCATATGAAAATATCATATGGGTACCCTTGATTAAGTGCCTGTTCGGGAAGGACTTATTGTAAATAAGTTATAAGTTAAAATATAAGTGCCTTATAAGTTAGTTAAGTTAAGTTATGACTTATAAATAAAAGTTTTCGGAATCACATTAACTTATAAGTCAAAAATTAAATCCAAATAAGTTCTAAACGTATTCGGCTCATAATGACTTATAAGTTAAAGTTAAATATCAAGATTACTAAAAATGACATTAATAAAAAAAGAAAAAAAATAAAATAAGGACAAAATAGACGTTACAGTTAAACTAACTTATTTTAAAATAACTTATAAATTATAAATACTTACTTATTTTATTTTAACTTAAAATCGGGTGAATAGTAGTAATAAATAATCCCTAAGAGACTCTGAGTTGTTTAAAAATCTCATTGTTGTGTGTCGAAGGTGTCCGAAAGTATCCAAACTAACTTCTTTAGGTGAGAGAGTACAAAAATAATTTCCAAACTAAATACTTTCTTTAATTTCAAATTATACATACGATCATTATTTAATTTTTTTTAAAAATTAATTTGGAATATTTTTAAAATAACTTATTTAAAATTATAATTGAAAATTCTTACAATTTTTCATAACAATTTTAAGTTTATAAATTTCAAATTTACTTTAAAAAAATTAATAATAGTCTTATATTTTAGAGTGGATGGAGTATTTAAGAAATTATCTGAAACTCATCTAGAAATACAATAAAAAAATTTACAAATAATTGTGTAGTTGAAAGTGTCGCTAAATATGTATCCGAAAAAATCGAACGGGATCATTATCCACATGCATTAGGATCCCACCATTACATGACTTGTCTTTCAATTTCTCATAATAAACATTTAGCGTCACAATATTATTTTAATCGACACTTTCGGCAACACAATTGTTTATAATAAACGAATTTTATTGTCTTTAAATATAATATTTGTCTCGATGAATATATATTAAGAGAAATTAGAGGACAAGTATAATAGAGAGGATCATAATTGCACGGCGCTCCACAATTTTATATATATATATATATATATATATATATATATTTACAACACTTACGTGTTATATTAGTATTATTCATTCCGTTCTAAAATGTAATATTAAAAATTTATTTTTTAAAAGAGGTGGATAATGTTAAAGCAATATTTATGTTGCGTGATCAAATATATATTTAGTGAGACTTTTATACTTACACTTTGAACTTTTAACGGCACTTCGATCTTTCAACGAGATTTATTATTCTAAAAACATAATTATTGCTGATAGATTAGAATCCCCTCCATTTCATCTATCATTTCTCACAATATGAATTCAGGGTCACAATAAAATTTGCAGTAAATAATTGAGTCATTTACCATCACTAAAAATAATATTTGTATAAGTGTAATGGAGGGAGCTAGTCCCATGCATGGGAATAACCATCGGATAACTCAATCGCAAGTGTCAAATGTATGGAATATGATTTTAAGCTATTGAATAGTATTATTTTCAGAATGAAAATTAGCCTTGCAAGCCAATTTTGTCCCAGAAATTGAAGGAAAGTCTATTAGATATATATATATATATATATATATATATATATATATATATATCTTTCAGAGAACTGCATAACTATGAAACTATTGCTTAATTTGCTTCTTATACAAAACTAGCTAGCTGCTCAAACTTATATTTCAGTTTTAGGCCCTTGTAATTTGCCTCTTGACTAATGCAGTATAATTAAATACCATTCTTGTCGAGGAGCTCGTCGTGCGTGCGTGCGTGCCACTCTCAACTACCTGACCATCAGAAATGACTGCAAGTTTTGACAGTAGAGAGCCTATGGGCTATAACTAGAACTGTCCTGCCCTTCATCAGAGAATTCATGGGCATCTGACCTCCAGAAAGCCTAAAGGGTCTGGTATCCTTCAGGGAATTTTGATATGAATTCATGGGCATTGGCCATTTTCTGCAATTCATACAAAATAATGCGATAAAACACTTCTTGGTTTATGAATATTTTGAAACACGTACGTACAGCTGCATTTTCCACATCGACACTGCTCGTCTTGCCATCTAAGCCCGTAGGCAATGTTCTCTTGAATGGAACAGTTGAAGAGCACCGGTTCTTGGCTTACTATACTGATTTAAATTTCAAAGGGAAATTTATATAAGATTGGAATTCCCAAAAAATCTCAATCCAGAAGGCATATAGAGCAGATAATCCATCCAGCATTATACATCTAAGGTTCTCGTGGGTATCAAGAGGAATTGAGACTAATTAAATTTACCTTTCTGTGCAGATGATCATGTAATATTTCTCCTAGAGGAACTCCATTAAGCAGAATGTTTCCTTTGACAGGGTCATAAAACCTCTCAATCAGGTTCGCTATTGTGGTCTGCCACACACATGGAAAATACAAGTTATATGTTTATAGATTTCCTATGCTTTTCTAACTAAGATAAAAAAAAAATTCTACATTAACACACACACCCTCCTTTGATGACACCAAGGATCGAACCCTCGACCTCATGGAAACCATGAGGCGAGTCATGTCAAATACCATGCGGTCAACTAGCTGATTTTAAGTAAGAGGCATGCATATGAATTTGGCACCACGAATGGAAGTATCACTCAGCAAGGCTTTGGAATGATTCTTAAATATCTCAAAATTGTATGTGATTTATGCATGCTTAGCTTATGAGATTTTTATGCACATGTCGTGACATCTTTAATAGTAGTCACAAGTTTTGTCAGAGGTAAATTTGTAAATGCAAATGCTTCAGGGAAAAATGAGGCATAGGTGTGGCAATGACATAACCTTGATCCCCAGTTCCAGTCTCCAGATCTAAGGTTCATACCAATAAGTGAACCAAAGATGATTCCTTCCCTCCAAAGCACACTTGGTAATTCTCTGTAGCTCTCTTACATTTGTATTGTAACAAGAATTAAAAGCAATAAACAAAAAATAAGAGATGACCCTTTGTAAAACTAATCCCAGAAGACATTTATTTCCTGATTTAGGCATGGATGAAACACCATCCAGAAGCTGAAAAACTCTCCTACGTACTTGCTCCAGCAGCATTCATCACTACCGTATATAAGCCTGAAAGTCCTGATACAGATGAACCTACTGCAAATTGAAACGTTCATCAGCTGAGTAATATTTGACAAACTAAACGTTCATGATGCATCAATCATATCTTATATATCATACTTTTATCGGAATGAAATAAAATGCGAGAGTAATTTACCCGTACGTGAGGCTGTAAAAAATAAAGGACGTAAGAGCCCCCCGGGCTCATAGATCCTGTGATTGCCAGTTTAGCTCCATATATCACTACTATGATAACAGATAATGTTGATGCTGCATTGAGACCTCCTGAGAAGCAACCAATGACTTTCTGCAGCACAAAGTAACAGAAACTAAAGGCTCCTAACACGTGTGTGCCTCTAAGGTGTGCCTGTGTACGAGAACAACCCTTATGCAAATACATAATGCTGAAATCTATTTATTAAATGGAATTAAGAGCCAAATAATGAGTATAAACAAAGTGAATTGATTTCTGATAAATAAAGAAAAAGAATTGAGGAATGATTATACCCGACTATGACAATCAGAAAGATTTCTAGTATAGTGTTCTTGACTAATGGCATTCCAAGCTTCAGTTTTCTGCTCAGGCCGGCGTGTGAATATCTCCTGACACAATATCAATAATTTTCCCACCAATTTTTGGCTGTAATATATACCCACATCTCCAACTTAGAACCATTTGTCACTTTCTCAAATACACGAGAGTGAATGGATGAGTGGGACAGAGGAAACATATACTCTTAGTATGCTTGATGTGGATGCAATCAGCAATGCAACGGTAGCTATAATCAAGTTCTTTGCCTCAGGTTTTACAGCATTATATTTTCACAATGCATCAGTAATAAACAACAAATATGATCCAACTAACCAATGAAATTATTCTAAAAAAGTCCACATTTGCAGCCTGAAATTTCCATGCAAAATGGTTAAACCCTTGTACATATTACAATAATCACCAAGGCGCCATAACATCAAATAAGTAAGAGTCCACAATTACCGGTACTGCATCCCCATGCTCAAGATTTAATTATTCATAAGTAATTAATTTATTAATTATTCAAATAATTTTTGAGAATTATTGGACACCAAGATTTAAGCTTTTTGCCTTCTCTTTCAAGTGCTTTAATTAGTCCAAAATAGCTTTTGCCATTCCATGTATAACATAACTATCGCGGGAATAAACTAAAGACACCTTTGAAATGACTTAGAATTTGAATTAAATTAATATATATGTTCATGTTCTGTTAGTCTGATTTAAATAACAAAAGTGTCCGGCTAAGATTTTAAATTATATACAACCTCCTTCCAAATTATAAAATTATTATTAAAATTTAATTTAAAATATTTTAAATTCAAAATTAAACGATTCTTTATTTGAAATAAAATATGAAATAATGAATAATATTTTTTAAATAATTTACAAATTTCATACTTATAAACTAAAATTAAAAGAATTCATGTTAATTTTAATTTTAAAAATGTCTAAAGCTGACTAAAAATTTAAAAATAATCTTAAATTTTGAAAATGGGAGAGCTTTATATGTTAATTTTGATTTTAAAAATGTCTAAAGCTGACTAAAAATTTAAAAATAATCTTAAATTTTAAAAATGGGAGAGTTTTATTGTAAAACCTCAACTTTTTGAATAAAGATGAATTTTCTATAAATATTATTTTTGAATATTATGGAGTGAAATTGATATAATAGTTGTGGATAATATTTATAAATTTTGCAAAAAACGCAAGTTGTTATATAATATTCGATTGGTGGGGAATATTCGTTTTAACGGGGAATATTAGTACAACAAGACAATCATTGGTGGACCCCATAACGAAATTATTATTTCGGATTGAGAAAACGACAAAAATACTTTATGAAAATAACGGCGGAAGTTTTACCGTTAACTGTTGAAACACCGGTGTTAAAAAAGCGATGTCTGGCGTGGTTGCATAGTAGCACACAGTATTAATTATTGATGCTTAAGTGATAAGTCACTCAGTTTTGTTGGTATTATTAATGTAATAATACAGAAAATCTTTTTATATAAAATAGAATACTTTTATAAAGTTATTCTATAAATAGAATATATTATATTCTATTATGCATAGTGTTGCATAGTGTCTGCATAGTGTTTTGCATAGTAAAATCTTTTTATATAAAACAGAATACTTTTATAAAGCTATATCGCTTTTATTAGACAATAATTAGAATATATTATATTTTATTATGCATAGTGTTCAGATAGTGCTCGTGATAGTGTTTGCATAGTAAAATCTTTTATAAAGTTATTCGTTTTATTAGATTATAAATAGAATATATTATATTTTATTTTGTTTTAAATATGGAATCGTCGATTAAAGTAAATCAATCTAAATTGTTTCATGAGTTAGTTCTTATGCATTCTATTTTTCTATAAATAGAAACTCATTCATTCATTATTTTCTTACTTAATTCAACTTTGAAACTCTCTAGTAGAGATAAACTATAGAGAGAAAAGAAGAAAGTATTCTCGCTACTTCACTACTTTTATATATCCGATTTTCTTCTTCATAAGGTAGGGAATATTATTTGTTGTTGTTCGTAAGGAGGAGTTATTCTTTCTTATTCATGAAGAGAAGCTGTTGTTATTCCAATTCTTATTATTCATTGGAATAAAGCGTATACGCTTGATCACCCTATACTTGGTGACATTCTTCTATTATTCATTGGAACATCACATTGGTGTGTTTTACAGGACCTAGTTAAAATCTTTATTGTTATTCGTTGGAACATCATGTCATGTGTTTTTTCTGGGACCGGTTCCGTCTTATTATTATTCATTGTTGGAACATCCTGCTCGTGTGTTTTACAAGGACTGGTTAAAATCTTTATTATTCTCGTTGGAACATCCCGCTTGCAAATTTTGCTTCGACACGGGTTCCGTTATTATTATTATTTTGTTGGAATAACTGTCTATGTGAAAGACTGCATGCGTGGTGATTTCTTTTGTTATTCCATTCTTTATTATACTTAGTTGGTTAAAGTTTCACTTCTATACTCCATGAAATTAGTAGAATATCCTCGATATATTTGGCTTCATCCAAAGATCTTTTCATGGAAATATTCTTCCGATCATTCTTGAATTTTACTCTACAAAACAATATCATGTTGACAATTTGGACGTTAATAATTTACGGATTAAATAATTCTTGAACTTGTTTTATTGTATTCTTATATCATTGTTATCATCCTCATGTTTATATTTTGTTGAAAGTCATCTGTATTCTGTAGTGCATGTAGATGGACTTGGTATGATTATGATTAAAGGATTATTGATTGTAATCATGACCTTAATGTTACAAATGATGTGGTAAAAGTTCTCATTGGCTTCAGTAGTGCATTGATGGATGATTGTTGGCATGATCATGACCATTAATGAATACACAAATATTCTTGGCCCAGTAGTGCATGGATAATTATAGTCGTGATACTAAAGAATATCCTTGGTCAGTAATGCGGGGTGATTCGATGATGTGGAATATTTATTGTTGAGTCTCGGCGATAATGATGACGAAAAACCTTTTAATTCATAAAAGATAGTAGATTTTATTTTCTACTTGACTCTTTTAATGGATTGCTTGTTCACCTTAGCTTAAACTTGATGTCTATTATATTTTATCGGTTTAACATTGTTGGAGACTAATGATAATTTATTCTCGCATTATCTTAGTCATAATATTTCTTCTTGGGCTAGTTGAGCTCACCCTTTCTTTCACCATTGCTCTATTCAGGAAATAAGAATATAAATTTGGGACGAGTGGGGAACCGGAGTAATGGTCCAGGAGGATAGATTAGTAGTCATCACTATTCTGTGAAATAGTGTGATAATAATTGTAATGAGGACTCCTTTTGAGTTTGTATAATCTCTAGTAGATAATATTTGTATTCAAACTCACAATTTATGTTTGTCGTATTGTACACGACAGTTGTATTAGTAAGTTGTAGTTGAATTCTGTACAATGTATCCGACGACCCAAGATGGGTGATGTATACCTAATTTTGGGGCGCGCCACAGTAGTATCAAAGCTTTAGGATATGATCCCTGGCTAAGATGTGAGACTAGAACTAGGAGGGGAGAGACAGGAAATTCCTTCGCTAGTATGACCTACTTAAATTTATTTTGTATTTAAATTGGTTGGTCAGAGTTTAGAGATATTATGTTACATGTCAATTAACCTTTGTTTTGTGGCAAGATTCTAAAAAATGACATCCGAAAATGTTGAGAATAAAGAATGGAGCACAAGAGACCATTGAGTCTCCACATATCAATAATTAGGAGAATGTGCATCGAAGGCGACAATCCTTATGCAAACAACAACACCGACCAAATTTCGAATGATGGATTGTTCAGAGGCTTTATGCAATTCATGCAACAAAGAAAGCAGGAGAGCGGCTCCCCATCCAAAATGTAGGTGGAAACATCGAAACTCTCGGCGGTCACCGCTAAGCGATTCAAGGAGTGGGACCACTTAGAGAAGTTTAAGGTAGAGCCAAAACCACTTATGGCGTAAGCATGGATAAAGCAGATCACCAAGATATTTGATGTCTTGGGATGCTCCGAGGAGCAAAAGGTTCTTCACGCCTTTTTATATTGCGCTGAGAGGCAGACATTGGTGGGAATTCCAGAAACGTATTCAACTCGCCGTGCTAAAGATGTCGTGGGAGAAGTTCCAAGAGTCGTTTCAACGACAAATACTTTCCGAAAGTATTCGTCACATGAAGGAGGTGGAGTTTATCAAATTGGAGCAAAACAATACGACCGTGTCACAACAACGAGGCAAAATTTGCGGAGTTATCCGGTTGCGTCCCCACTTGGTGGATAATGAAGAGAGAATGGCGCGAATGTTTTTAAGAGGTTTGAAGCGGAAATACGTCAACATCTTATTTCTCATAAACCGTGTTTGTATTTAGATGTTGTAAATAGGCTCGATTGGTGGAAGCAGCGATAACGAGTCAACGCAACTAAAAAGAAAGAAGCGGTAAGCAAAATGATAATACCGGTGAGAGGTAGATCATCGAGCGGTGACAACAAGCGTGGAGGAATCAATAAAGCCGAAATGGTAACCACTTCAAAGTGGTAATCATGGCCAAAATAATAAGAATGGACATTTCAAGAAGAGGAGATTCAATAATGATGGAAAGACGCCAAGACCAAAGACCGTTGTTAAGGAAGGAGAAAGACCACCTATCATATGCTTCAAATGTGGAGGGGAAGGACACATAAGTCCAAATTGCGCGATGTCATCCAAAACATGTTATAATTGTGGAAGAGAAGGTCACTTAGCTCGATTTTATCGTTCACCGAAGACAAATTCAGCTAGGATGGAGGAACCAAAGGCTGTCCCAGAAAAGTCAAAGCCAGAGTGTAAGGAGAGCGTTTGTTGTGACCTCTCTCAGAGAAGCAAGGAACTCGAATAAGGTCATCAATGTAAGCTTATCATAAACTCTAAATAAGTCTACACTTTATTTGATCTGGGTTCTACCCATTCTTTTATTTCTCCTACTTGCATTTCAACGATTAAATTTGACTCAGGAGAAATTAGACTTTGACTTATCTGTGGAAACTCCGTTGGGAGAAACCTTCATTACATCCACGGTTTATAAGTCTTGTTTGGTTTAAGTTGGTACCCACACATTACCTATCGATCTTATTGCATTAAAAATACTTGCATTTGATGTAATTCTAGGGATTGATTGGTTAACTACTCATCGTCTAAAAATTGATTATTTTCGTAAGGTTGTTAGCTTTCATATTCCTAATCGACCTATTATGCGAATTCAAGCAACCAAACCATTAAAATAAATCACTGTCATCTCAAGCCATAAAGCTATTCGTTTATTGAAAAACGGATGTCAAGCTTTCTTAGCTCATGTCACAGATCTAAACAAAAATACGCCGCTTTGAATAATATTTCTATTGTTAATGAATTTCCGACGTATTCCCTCAAGAACTTCTCGGCCTACCCCAGAGCGTGAAATTGAATTTTGTATCGACCTTGAACCCGAAGACAAAACCCATTTCCAAAGCCCCATATCGAATGGCTCTATTGAACTTGAGGAGTTAAAGACTCAACTGCAAGAATTGTTAGACATTGGCTTTATTCGTCCCTAGTACTTCTCCTTGGGGTGCTGCTCTGCTCATATTCGTGAAGAAGAAAGATGGGAGTATGCGACTTTGTATTGATTATCGGGAGTTGAATCATGTTACCATCAAAATAGGTACCCATTGCCACGTATTGATGACCGTTTGACCAACTGCAAGGAGCCAAATTCTTTTCAAAGATTGATCTTCGTTAGGATATCACCAATTGAAGATTAGAATCGATGATATTCCAAAGACGGCTTCCGAACTCCGCAGACGGCATTATGAATTCTAGTCATGTCCTTTGGATTGACTAATGCTCCTCGCCGCCTTTCATGGATATGATGAACCGAGTATTCAAGGAATATTTGGATCATTTTGTGGTCGTCTTTATTGATGACATCCTCATATATTCCAAAAGCCGTGAAGATCATGAGGAACACTTGAGGCTGATACTCCAAAAGCTTCGTGAATACAAGCTTTATGCCAAGTTGAAGAAATGCGAGTTCTGGCTTGAGGAAGTAGCATTCCTTGGGCACGTGGTGTCAAGTCATGGAATATCCGCTGATTGAAAGAAAGATTGAAGCTATTCAAAGCCGGGAGCAACCTAAATCGATGATCAAGACGTAGCTTTCTCGGCCATTGGTTATTATCGGAGATTCGTAGAAAGGTTTTCTCGAATCGCTACTCCACTAACTTTCGGTGACTTCGGAAGATACAAAGTTCGGTTGGAGCGAGGAATGTGAGAAGAGTTTTCAAGAACTCAAGAGGAGACTCATTTCAGCACCTGTTCTGACAATACCATCTGGTTTGGAGGGATTTGTCATCTACAGTGATGCTTCGGGCAAAGGGTTAGGATGTGTTCTCATGCAACATGAGAAAGTCATAGCCTATGCCTCACGACAACTCAAAGAATATGAGAGGAATTATCCTACTCATGACCTAGAGTTAGAAGTTGTTGTCTTCGCACTTAAAATTTGGAGGCATTACTTGTATGGGGAGAAAGTGGAGATCTTTACGGATCATAAAAGCCTCAAATATTTCTTCACTCAAAAGGAACTCAACATGCGACAACGACATTGGCTTGAACTGTTGAAAGATTATGATCATACCATCCAATACCATCCTGGAAAAGCGAACGTGGTAGCTGACGCATTGAGTAGAAGATCATATGCGGGTACGAGAATTTTGTCAACGCAAAGGCCCGTTTTGTATGACTTGCAAAGGATGGAGATAGAGATAAAGACTCCAGGGACCCACGTGATGATGGCAAATATACGAGTAGAACCGACTTTAATTGATAAAATTAAAGTCGCCAAATTACGAGATCCGGAGTCGATGCGTATGAGGAAGAAAGTGCAAGAAGGTGCGGCGCAGCAAGAAGAAGAATCGATGAAGAAGGAATACTTGAGTCAACTCGGACTTTGTATTCCTAACGACCTCGATTTAAATTATAAAATCATGATGGAGGCGCACAACACACCGTTTGCAATCCATCTCGGAGTACCAAAATGTATCATGATCTTCGACATACATTTTGGTGGGCAATATGATGAAGAGAGATAAATATTTGTTTATCTCAAAGTGTCTAACGTGTCAACGAAGTCAAGTGCGAGCATCAAGTACCAAAAGGTCCATTGCAACCACTTGAAATTCCAGAATGAAAGTGGGAGCACATTACCATGGATTTCAATTCATCGGTCTTCCCAAGGTTTTTCTCAAGGCATAGATGCGATTTGGGTCATTGTTGATAGATTGATTAAGTCTGCTCATTTTCTTACCGATACGAGAGACTTATACACTTGAACGTCTTGCTTCAGTATGTACATAAATGAGATTGTAAGATCGCATGGTATGCCAAGATCCAAAGTTTTTGATCGAGACCCAAGATTCACTTCACGATTTTGGGTTAGTTTGCAAAAAGCTATGAGCGCAGATTTACGATTTGCTTTCGGCATATCATCCTCGAGACGGACGGACAATGGAGAGGACTATTCAAACTTTTGAAGATCTATTAAGACTCGTGTCCTTGATTTCAAGGAAGTTGGGACAAGTTCTTACCATTGGTGGAGTTTTCCTACAACAACAGCTTATCGCAAGTATTGGCATGGCTCCATTCAAGCGTTGTATGGAAGAAAGTGTCGTTCTCCAAAGATTTGGGATGAGGTGGGTGAAGCAACGTTGTTGGGGACCGGAGTTGGTACGTATGACAACAGAAAAGATTCAAACGATCCGACAACGTATAAAAACCTCACAAGATCGACAAAAGAGTTATGCTGATCTTCATCGAAAGGACGTGAAATTCGATATAGGAGATCATGTGTTTTTACGTGTTGCTCCATGGAAAGGGGTTACGAGATTTGGAAAGAGAGGAAAGCTCAATCCTCGATTTATCGGCCCATTTTTAATCCTTGATCGAGTAGGAACTGTGGCCTATAGACTCGCTTTACCGCCAAGTATGTCTCGTGTTCATAACGTTTTTCATATATCCATGTTACGTAAATATGTGGAAGACCCGAACCACATTATTGAGTTAGAACCAGACGAAATAGCCGAAGATTTGACGTATGAAGAGGTTCTTGTTCAAATCTTGGATAAGAAGGAACATATTCTACGCACCAAGGTTATACCTCAAGTCAAAGTTTTGTGGAGAAACCACGATGTTGAGGAAATGACTTGGGAGTTAGAATCTGAAATGAAATCAAGGTATACTTACTTCTTCGACATACCAGTGTATTACCACTAATTTCGAGGGCGATAAATTTCATATGAAGGGAGATTGTAAAACCCCAACTTTTGAATAAAGATGAATTTTCTATAAATATTATTTTTGAATATTATGGAGTGAAATTGATATAATAGTTGTGGGTAATATTTATAAATTTTACAAAGTACATAAATTGTTATATAATATTCGATTAATTTGGGAATATTCGCTTTTAACAGGAATATTAAGACAACTAAGACAATCATTGGTGGACCCTATTAACGAAATTATTGTCGGATCGAGAAAACGACAAAAATACTTTTATGAAAATAACGGCGGAAGTTTTACTGTTAACCTATTGAAACACCCGGTGTTAAAAAAATAAAGAATCTGGCGTGGTTGCATAAGAAGCATTACGGTATTAATTATTGATGCTTAAGTGATAAGTCACTCGGTTTTGTTGGTATTATTAATGTAATAATACGAGAAAATCTTTTATATAAAATAGAATACTTTTATAAAGTTATTCTATAAATAGAATATATTATATTCTATTATGCAGTAGTGCATATAGTATTCGTGATAGTGTTTTGCATAGTAAAATCTTTTTTATATAAAATGTAATACTTTTATAAAGCTATCTCATTTTTATTAGACAATAATTAGAATATATTATATTTTATTATGCATAGTGTTCAGATAAAGGCTTCTGCATAGTGTTTCAGATAGTAAAATCTTTTATAAAGTTATTCGTTTTATTAGATTATAAATAGAATATATTATATTTTATTTTGTTTTAAATATGGACCGTCGATTAAAGTAAATCAATCTCGACTGCTCATGAGTTAGTTACTTATGCATTCTATTTTTCTATAAATAGAAACTCATTCATTCATTATTTTCTTACGAATTCATTGAAACTCTGAGAGATAAACTATGTAGAGAAAAAGAAAGTATTCGCTACTTCACTACTTATATATCCAAAGATTTTCTTCTTAAGGTAGGGAATATTATTTGTTGTACTCGTAAGGAGTGTTATTCTTTCTTATTCATGAAGAGAATCTGTTGTTATTCCAATTCTTATTATTTCATTGGAATAACTCAGATACGCTGTGATCACCCTATACTTGGTGACATTCTTCTATTATTCGTTTCGAACATCATGTCTACGTGTGTTTTACACAGGACCGGTTAAAATCTTTTATTGTTATTCCGTTGGAACATCGTGTGACAACCCGAGAAATTAAAAAATTATTAAAATTTTAAATGATTGGTTTAAGGTCAAATAATAGACCTAGACAAAGAATAAGTGTATGTGTTTGATGTTTTCTGAAAGGAATTTTGAGGATTTAAAATTTCTTTTAGTGAATTATTCGAGATTAAAGGGTATGTGTGTATATGTTCAAGATTACAGTATCATGTGTACGTAATGTGGTTAAGGGTCAAGTGTTGACCGGATAAATTATATCGATGTCAAACCCTAATAAGATATATTAAAACGCCCACGTTCAGATTTATAAATTTATTATGTTTTATAAGAAACCCTAGAATTCGGTTCGAAAACCCTAATTTCAGCCGGAATCCAAACCCTAATTTAAGATTTGAAAACCCTAATCCGAGAAATTATCGGATAAGTATAATGCTTAAGTGCTATTAATTATAATATTAATTAGGGTAAAGCTTAATTAATTAGCAAACCCTAATTTCAAAATTTTGAACCCTAATTGTTACGTTAGAACCCTAATGTACTGATTATGGAATTAATTGCTAAACTAGCAATATTAATTAGGAAATATTAATCCTAATCGCTTAAAGTCATAATGTAATTGAGAAATTATATTATAATTTGAGTATGTTATGTTATATTTTATATAATTTATATATCAAATATGGGTTATATAAATTATAGGATTCCAAGAGGGTAAAATAAATTAAGGAGATTTATGTAGTAACTTATTTGATTAAATTAAGTTACTAAGATTGAGTAATTAAATAACTTAAAAAATATGGAAGTGAATTATAAAAGTTAAGGGAGAATTGCATGCGAGTTAAGAAAACCTTAGGGTTAAAAAGTTAATATTTGAAACTTAAGAAAATATCTTAAGGAATACGCTTTAAGAATAAAGAATATTATGAGAATATGCTAAGAATATGCCAATGGGTGATTTGCAAGCTTTTTAAAGACTGGGGGAAGACTAGAGAAGATTTAAGTTGGGTGACTAACTTATAAAAAAAAAGTAACTTCTATATAAGCAGAAATCAAAATTTACTTTATATTCATTTTAGCCAAATTGGCTAAGTTTAGAGAGAGAGAGAGAGAGAGAGAGAGAGAAGATGAGCTAGGATTATCATGTAGCAAGCCAAGAACAACACCCCAAGATCCATCTCTCATATCTTTGAAGAAGAAAGAAAATCAAAGCAAGGTATAAGAATTTTAAACACAAAACTCTAATTAGTTTATGTGTTTGATTTTTGTCAAAATAATGAGTTTTGATCTTCAAAACTCTAGATCTACATGATTTAGAGTGTTTTATGTGTGGATCTATCTATTTTATGTTTCAAAAGATAGATCAAAAGCAAGAAAAGTGAAGCTAGGTTTTTAAGGTGTAGGAAATCTTATTTTTCTTACTCTTGAATGTGTTTAATCTTGTATTTGATTTTTGGTTATTTTGAACCATGAAGTTTATGATCCTGAACATGAGAACTATAGATCTACATGATATATGATGTTTTATGGTTAGATCATGCCATTTTTAGGGTTGACAAGCTTGATCAAGAGAAAGAAAAGCAAAACAGTTTTTTTTTAAAATGAATTGATAACTGCTGCCCCTAAACAGTAAATTCCGAATTTGTTTGGATGGTCTAAAAATTCTGGACTTTTGGTATGTTATATTACACTCAATAAGCTTTCCATAGACTCCGAAACGGACTAAATCCGACATCGGAGGAGATAGTTATGAAATTTCTCCCAAACTACTCAAAGTTAAGAAAACTGTTAGAAGGACAGTTTTGAACAGCCACTTCCGGGCTAATTTCTGGGAGCTTAACATGTCCAAATATGGATTGTGATAGATGAAAACTGTATTTCGGAAAGATAGGAATCCAAAAAAATTGACGGATCGTTAATCGGAGTTACAGATCTCATTTTATTTAAGATTTAGTAAAGGACTTCAAAACTGCCAAATGACAAAAAGTTTCTGTCCAGATCTGTCCAGGGGCTGTTTTGGCAACTTAAATTGTGAAATAAATTCCGGCCTTTTGGGAAATGAAAATATATGGTATTAAGTACCTCGTGTCCAAAAATGAGCTAATTCCGAGTTAAAACGGCCAAGTTATGACTATTCTAATTTTTGTGATTTTCCGACGGAAATCGCTATAACCGGAGTTCTTCAACTCCGATTGCCACGAAATTTAAAATGGAGTATCACGTTAACATATATAAGGTTATGTAAAAAGATGGGTATCTCGAGTTAAGCACGAGGTAGCTAATTTTCTTAAGTCACGACTATTTATGATTTTGAAAAATAGTAAAAGAAATTGAAAAATTATGGAAAAATATTTTTATATATGAAATACATGTATATATGTTTGACCAAAGGATAAAAAAAAAAATAATAAGTTGATTTGGTATTTTTCGTGAAAAGAATAGTGATTTTGGATCTTGAAATAAAATCCGTCTTCATCGAAATGGTATTTCGGTTTACTAAGATGTTATCTAATTTACTAGGATAACATATAAAATGAATAACTTATAAGTATAAGTTATGATGTGATTAAAAGAATATCAAAGTATAATAATAATATTAAGACTTAAAACTAATGTCTAATACTTAACTATATGTTATGACTAACCGAAAAGATCTATTATAGGTTTTATATGTCAGATAGATCGATAGGATTATGTGTTTAAGTTATTTTATAATTATGATGATATTATTCTAATATTGGATATCTATATTATTAATATTAGGTCTTCAAGAGAAGCGTATTATATTGCGTTACAGAATCAATCTGTTCAGCAAGTTTTTCAAGTTCTTTTATTTAAACTCTTTTAAGAGTGGTTTTGCATGATATGCTTATGAATGTGTACTCAGACATATTGCATGTATTCATCGTATGAAAAGGTCGATCACCTTCATTACGGTCAATTACCAGATGTGACACCCCCAAAATAGGTCTACATCCCCCATTCTGAAACAACTACAACTTTATTATTACAATAGTAAAATCGTGAGTTTAAATACGATATTGCCATCTAGATAATATCCACATACAAATAAATCCTCATTATAATTATTGGTACATTATTTTACAACAATGGTGAGGACTACTAAACAACTCTCCCTAGAACTTTCATTCCATACCCCATACCCCGACTGTACTCGCTATATTCTCGCCTCCCGAGAAGAAAAATGGAACAAAAAGGAAAAGGGTGAGCTCGACTAGCCCAAAGAAGAATATTATGACTAAGATAATATACAACAAAATTATCGTTAGTCTTCAACAGGAAAAATATAATAGTAATACAATAGACAACAAGTTTTAAATCAATATTCGCAATGAAATAATAATTCATTGTAAGAGTTAAGTAGAGAATGCAAACTACTATCTTCTATGTATGAATTTTAAAGTTCATCGCCTATTTTTTATCCCGTAACATCAATCAATATATATCCGGGATCAAATATTCATCCTCGTGACTATGTGCCAAGGACATTCACCAATTGGTCATGTTCATCTAAACACTGCTCATCTTTGCACTACGGCCAAAGATATTCATCGAAATCATTCATCTTTGCACTACTACGGGCCAAAGATATTCATCGAAATCATTCATCTTTGCACCATCGCCAAAGATATTCATCATAAATCATTCATCTTTGCACTATGTGCCAAAGATATTCAATAATATCATCATTTAAGACCGAGGATGATGAAAAATATTTTTTTTAAAGAAACGAATCCAAAGGAAACAAAATGACAAGGATTAAGGATTAAGGATTAAGGATTGACTTTGTTTTATCCACGCCCAAAAATACCTCAAAAATAATCATAGTGGTGTAAAATTCAAGAATGATCAAAACATGGATACAATCAAAGCTAGTATCCATAATAGATATTTTGACAAAAAGAAGAAATTTCATTTTTCGATGAATAAAGGTCAGATTCGTGAATAAGGTCAGATATCGTGAATAAAGGCCGATACGTGAATAAGAATCGACACCAAAAGATAGAAATTTCACAAAAAACATCTTCACGCTTCGTGAATAAGACTCGTGAATAAGAACGTGAATGAAAGAACTCATGAATAAGAACTCGTGAATAAGAACTCATGAATAAGAACTCCCACATACTAAAAAGTTCCAAATTTGATAAAAAGTTCCAACCAATATTTCAAAGATAATGTTATCAAGAAATAATATCATTCGAGAAGAAAATAACATCCCTTACCTCGAAAAGATCAAGATTTAACCGAATATCGGATATAAAGCTATATCTTGAACTTTCACCGATATAGCAATACTCAAAGTATACTCAAAATACTCACAAGAATACGCCGATAATATAGAGAGAGAAAACTTCATTTCGTGTGATTTTCAATTCTAACCCAAGACCTATTTATGAAATCGCTAGAACACCAAAGCGTAAAATTTATTATAATAATAATATATATAAAATTTTCTACGCCCATTCTTAGAATCTGCAAATCTGAATACAAACCACATGCTCCCTTCTAGAAGAAGTAAAAAAAACGTTTTCATAAAATAAATAATTAAAACTTCCAAAAATCAATTATTTTGAGACTCGTAACTTCAATAATTCATAATAAATAGCCCTTTTGTCGTAAAATTTGAATCTCGCGAGTTTTTATAGGAAATTCAATTTTCTACAACTTTGCGTAAAAAAGGTTTTCCAAATTCCAAACATAAATTGAATCAAATCCACAAACAAAGCGATTTTAGAGGCTATAATCAAATTTCACCAATAAATGGGGTCCACCGACATGTTTAACATGTTTTAAACATTTATTGCAACAAAAATACTCTTCCTCCTCAGATACTCATATATTCCCATTCATTGCTAAAAATATCACTATTATTATATTATTAAAATATAATATTATATATATTTAAATGAATTATTTTATCGTAAAAAGATAAAATTTCAATTATTAACAATTGTCACATTAAAAATTTTCTCCATCTATATCCACATAAAATCAATATTTTCCTCATCATATGAATCAATAATTAATTATTCACAAATAATATTACAGTAATCACAATATCGACAAAACCGTGCAGCTTCCAGTGAAAGCAGGGGCTTTCCAATAAGAATTTCTCATCTTGCCAAGCAATTAGGTGACCAAACCTCTCCTTAGATGTAACTTTCTAGACATTGCCAATAATGTTATCTAATAATATTATTCAGATAATATGAATTATTGTTTCGATAATGAAAAATAATCAGATAATGACAATTATTAAAACAACAACAATATAAAATATCAACGCAAAGAATTATTGAATCAATAAAATAAAACACCAAAAGAATTATCGTAACCATTATCGAGTAAAGGCCTTCTTCACGTAAGAGTCAATAATTGGTGCAATACCGTGCTGCTACCGCAACAACAACGCCAGACATCGTGTTTTAACCACCGGGTATTCCAACAAAAAGTAAATTCAGAATAACTACGCCGTTATTTTTAAACAAGATATATTTGTCATTTTCTTTCCTCCATCGCTTTTTACATGGGCTCTACACATGGTCGCAAGGCTACTGGTCGCATTTAATATTCCCCACAAAGCATTTAATATTCCACCACCAAACTAATATTCCCCGACAACAATGAATATTTTATAACCACTGCTTATTTTGAAATATTTCATGATTTTACCCATAACTATCCACATTAATCACATCAACCCTTACTATTTCAAAATAATAATTAGAGAAAATTAAATTTCATTTATTAATTATTTGGGATCTTACAACCTCCCTCCTTATGAAATTTCGGCCCTCGAAATCGACGACGCACTGGTGTTTTTCAAAAGATGAGGATACCTCGCTTTCATTTCCGCTTTCCAACTCCCTGTGTCATTTCCTATATAAGATGGTTTCTCCACAAGACTTTAACTTGTGGTATGACCTTCGCGGCGTAGGACATGCTCCTTCCTATCCAAGATCTTCGACAGTACTTCCTCATACGTTAAGTCTTCTGGCTATCTCGTCCTGGCTTCTAACTCAATAACGTGATTCGGGTCTTTCACATATTTATTTAAGTATGAGATATGTGAAACACATTATGAACACGAGACATACTTGGAGGTAACGCGAGTCTATAGGCTACATTTCCTACTCGGTCAAGAATTTGAAATGGACCAATAAATCGTGGATCGAGCTTTCCTCTCTTCCGAATCTTGTAACTCCCTTCCATGGGGCAACACGCAACAATACATGATCCCCTATACTAAATTCCACATCCTTTCGATGAAGATCCGCATAACTCTTTTGTCGATCTTGTGCCGCTTCAGTATACGTTGTCGAATCATTTCGATCTTTTCGGTAGTCATACGCATTTTAACTCCGGGTCCCAACAATGTTGCTTCACCCACCTCATCCCAACATATCGGAGAGCGACACTTTCGGCCCATATAATGCTTCAATGGGGCCACACCTATATACTTGCTCGATAATCGTTGTTCAGGAGAATTCCACCAATGGTAAATACTTATCCCAATCGCCTCTTGAAGTTCAGGACACGTAGTCTTAATAAATCTTCAAGAGTTTGAATAGTCTCTCTCGATTGTCCGTCTGCTTTGAGGATGGTACGCCGAATCGAATCTTAAACTGCACTCCATAGCTTTTTGCAAGCTAACCCAAAATCTTGAAGTGAATCTTGGGTCACGATCCCAAACTATGGATACCGGCATGCCATGCAATCTCACAATCTCATTTAAATACATTCGAGCAAGACGCTCAAGGAATAAGTCTCCCAGACGGCAAGAAATGAGCAGACTTGGTTAATCTATCAACAATAACCCAAATAAAGATTTATGCCTTGAGAAACCGTGGAAGTCCCGTGAACTAAATCCATGGTAATGTGTTCCCACTTCCATTTCTAATCTCAAGTGGTTGCAATGGTCCTTAGGCACTTGATGTTCGCCTTTACACGCTGACAAAGTTAAACATGTTGAGATAAACTTTGCAATCTCTTCATATTGTTCCACCAAAATGTATGTCAAGATCACGATACATTTTAGTACTTCCTGGATGGATCGCAAATGGTGTATTGTGTGGCTCCATCATAATCTTGTACTTCAAATCGTAATCGTTAGAACACAAAGTCCGGAGTGGACTCAAGTAATCCTTCTTCATCAATTCTCGCCCTAATAGCTCCTTCAGACTTTCTTCTTCATATGCATCCCGGCCTGCGGCTCGGTGGCTTGAGCAACCTTAACTTTTTCTATTAAAGTTGGCTCTATACGCGATACTTGACATCATCGCACTCGCTCCTCGTGATATGATCTTCTACTCAACGTCACCTACCACATTCATTTTTTCCAGATGGTATCAATAGTGTGGTCGTAGTCTTTCAATAGCCGAGCCAACGTCTCGCCGCATGTTAAGTTCTTTTGAGTGAAGAAATATTTAAGGCTTTTATGGTCCAATATATCTCCACTTTCTCTCCATATAGATAAGGCCTCCAGATCTTTAACAATAAACGATCGGGCCGCTAACTCTAGATCACGAAGTAGGATAATTCCTCTCATATTCTTTAAGTTGTCGTGAGGCATAGGCTATGACTTTCCCACGCCTGCATGAGAACACATCCTAACCCTTTCGCTCAAGATCGTCAGAGATAACAAATCCATCCGAACCAGATGGTATTGTTAGAACAAAGCCAAATAAGTCTCCTTTTTAAGCTCTTGAAACTCTTCTCGCATTCTTCGCCTCCAAACGAATTTTGTATCCTTCCGATTTAGATGAGTTAACTGAGTAGCGATTCGAGAAAACCCTTCCACTAATCTCCGATAATAACCAAATTTAAAGCAAAAAGCTACGATTTTCACCACCGACTTTTGGCTGTTCTAACTTCAGATTGCTTCAATCTTCGCCGTCAACAGATACTCCATGTTTTGACACACATGCCCAAGAAATGCTACTTCCTCAAGCCGTAACTCGTGATTTCTTTAACTTGGCATAAAGCTTGTTTTCACAAAGCCTTCGAGTACCAAATTTCAAATGGTGCTCATGATCTTCACTAGCTTTTGAATATATGAGGATGTCATCAATAAAGACAACAACGAATCGATCCAAATACTCTTTGAATACTCTTTGCTCATCATATCCATGAAAGCCGCAGGAGCATTAGTCAATCCGAAAGACATAACTAAGAATTCATAATGCCCGCATCGAAGTTCTAAAGGCGCCTTTGAATATCCTCGCCTAATCTTCACCGATGATATCCGTAATCTAAGATCGATTTTTGAAAAGAATTGTGCTCCTCAGAATCGGGTCAAACAAGTCATCAATACGAGGTAGAGGATACCTATTCTCGATAGTGATATGGTTCAATTCCCGATAGTCAATACAAAGTCGCGATACTCCCCGCTCTTTTCTTCTTTACAAATAAAACAGAGCACCCCAAGGAGATGTACTAGATCTAATGAAACCAATGTCCAACAACTCCGTAGTTGGACCTTTAACTCCTAAAGTTCAATAGAGCCATTCGATATGGGGTTTTAGAAATGGGCTTGTATCAAAGTTCAAGGTCAATAAAGAATTCAACTTCACGCTCGGGGTAGATCGGAAGTTCTTCAGAAATACGCCAGAAAGTTAATAACAACAGAATATTATTCAATTTTGACGTGTCTTTATTCAAATCCATAACATGGGCTAAGAAAGCTTGACATCCTTTTTTTTAATAAACTAATATTTTTATGATTAGATATGATGTTGATTGATTTTAATGGTTTAGTTGTTTGAATTCAACAACAAAGTTGTTTAGGAATACGAAAGCTAACAACCTTTTAAAACAATCAATTTTGGTATGATGAGTAGTTAACCAATCAATCCCTAAAATCACATCAAAAGCAAGTATCTTTAAAGAGATAAGGTCAACAAAAAGATAAGTGGTGCCAACATGGATTGATAAGATTTATAAACAAGTGGATGTGATGAAAGTTTTTCCTAACTGAGTTTCCATAGATAGTCAAAGTCTAATTTCTCCTGAGTCAAGTTTAAACGCTGAGCACAAGCAGAGAGAGATAAATGAATGGGTAAGACCAGATTCAAGAAAGTATAAACTTCACAAGAATTTATAAATACCTTACCCGTGATCACCTCGCTTGGGTTCCTCGATTTTGACCTACCACAACAAACGCTTCTTCCAGAACCGCTGACTTTTGACTTTTTTCTGGGGATGTTTTTTGAGTCACCGCCCTCACCGAACTAGGTTTCGCTACACTGCAATCTCGAAAGCGATATGTCCTTCCTTTCCATAATTATAAGATACCGAACTGTTCAGGGCGCTTTGACCGATATGTCCCTCTTTCCCCAGATTTATAAAGATACGACCGGTGGTCGTTTCTCCTCCCTCGAACCAAATTGTCATTGCATCGCTGCCTTCACATGGTCGTTGTTGAATCTCTTCTTTTAAAATCTCCTCCCGACTCGCTTCTTCTATTTTCATGGCCATGATTACCACCAGAGTGGTTACCATTTTGTCCGCCTTTTTCTTTCTCCACCGGTTATTGTTGTTTTATTGATCGCTATCTCCTAGATGATCCTCGATCAGGGTACCTCGGTTGACCGTATTTCGTTATCTCGCTTCTAACAATCGAGCCCTCGTTAACAACATCCGAATAGAGAGAAAATTTATGAGAGATGAGATATCGACGACGCCGGGTTTCAAACCTCTCGTAAACATCCGCCACACGCTGCCTCATTCTCCACCAAATGAGGTGCAAACTCGATAACTCGCAAACTTCGCCTCGCATCGAGACACCGCCATGTTGTTTCGCTTCCGCCTAATAAACTCCACTTCCTTCATACGATTTAACACTTTCGTGAAAGTATTTGTCATTAAATAGTTTCAAACGCCTCCCAAGACACGCCGAAAAGTACGGTTGACGGGTACGCTTCATGCACTCCCACCAAAGAAGTCCGCCTCGCCACTTTAACATAAAGGTGGCGAATGGAACCTTCGTTCTTCTCGCGCATCCCAAGACATCGAATATCTTGGTAATTTGCTTGACCCATGTTTCACGCCATGATCGGATCCGCTTTCCCTTAAATTCGTGGTCCCAACTTCGAATCGCTTCAATGTGACAACCCGTGAATTGCTATCATTTCCTCCTATGTTTTGAACACGAAGTCTCCTCTCTCGATTTTGCATGAATCGCAAAAAGCTTCTAAATATCCCTCGCTCATCATCTCGCTTCGCTGGTGTTGTTCACATGAGGAACATTGCCACTGTCAGACGTTCTCCTCGCTGGTGAAAGACAAAAGGCTCCACTGGCCTCATTTCCATTGTTAATATTCTCACGACATTCTCAAACATCGCCATAAAACAAGGGTTAATTAAGGAAATCAATATATCACATAATATCCCTATATATCGACCAACTATCAAATAAGCTTAGTAGACACACTAACAAGGATTTACTCGCCTCCCTCCTAGTTCTATTCCCCGATCTCCGCCAGAGATCATATCCCTAAGCTCGATACCAACCGCGTGACACCCCCAAAATAGTCTACATCCCCATTCGAAGTTGTCAATACACCAGCATGTAAACAACTACAACTTTATTATTACAATAAGAAAAACTGTGAGTTTAAATACGATATTGCCATCTGCATAATATCCACATACAAATAAATCCTCATTATAATTATTGGTACATTATTTTACAACAATGGTGAGGACTACTAAACAACTCTCCCTAGAACTTTCATTCCATACCCCGACTGCATCGCTATATTCTCGCCTCCCGAGAAGAAAAATGGAACAAAAAGGAAAAGGGTGAGCTCGACTAAATTTCAAAGAAGAATATTATGACTAAGATAATATACAACAAAATTATCGTTAGTCTTCAACAGGAAAAATATAATATAATACAATAGACAACAAGTTTTAAATCAATATTCGCAATGAAATAATAATTCATTGTAAGAGTTAAGTAGAGAATGCAAACTACTATCTTCTATGTATGAATTTTAAAGTTCATCGTCTATTTTTATTCCTCGTAACATCAATCAATATATATCCGGGATCAAATATTCATCCTCGCACTACTGTGCCAAGGACATTCACCATTGGTCATGTTCATCTAAACACTGCTCATCTTTGACTACGGCCAAAGATATTCATCGAAATCATTCATCTTTGCACTATACGCCAAAGATATTCATCGAAATCATTCATCTTTGCACCATCGCCAAAGATATTCATCATAAATCATTCATCTTGCACTACATGTGCCAAAGATATTCAATAATATCATCATTTAAGACCGAGGATGATGAAAAATATTTTTTAAAAAACGAATCCAAAGGAAACAAAATGACAAGGATTAAGGATTAAGGATTCAGACTTTGTTTTATCCACGCCCAAAAATACCTCAAAAATAATCATAGTGGTGTAAAATTCAAGAATGATCAAAACATGGATACAATCAAAGTTTAGTATCCATAATAGATATTTTGGACAAAAAGAAGAAATTTCATTTTTCGATGAATAAAGGTCAGATTCGTGAATAAAGGTCAGATACGTGAATAAAGGTCAGACACGTGAATAAGAACTCGACACCAAAAGATAGAAATTTCACAAAAAACATCTTCACGCTTCGTGAATAGTGATAAGATCGTGAATAAGAATCGTGAATAAGAACTCATGAATAAGAAACTCATGAATAAGAAACCCTTACATACTAAAAAAAGTTCCAAATTTGATAAAAAGTTCCAACCAATATTTCAAAGATAATGATATTGAAGAAATAATATCATTCGAGAAGAAAAAATAACATCCCTTACCTCGAAAAGATCAAGATTTAACCGAATATCGGATATAAAGCTATATATTTGAACTTTCACCGATAAAGAATACTCAAAGTATACTCAAAATACTCACAAGAATACGCCGATAATATATAGAGAGAAAACTTCAGATTTTCTGGTGTGATTTTCAATTCTAACCCAAGACCTATTTATAGAAAATCGCTAGATCGACCAAAAGCGTAAAATTTATTATAATAATAATATATATAAAAATTTTCACGCCCATTCTTAGAATCTGCAAATCTGAATACAAACCACATGCTCCCTTCTAGAAGAAGTAAAAAACGTTTTTCATAAAATAAATAATTAAAACTTCCAAAAATCAATTATTTTGAGCTTCGTAACTTCAATAATTCATAATAAATAGCCCTTTTGTCGAAAAATTCAATCTCTCATGAGTTTTTATAGGAAATTCAATTCTCTACAACTTTTCGTAAGAAAGGTTTTCCAAATTCCAAATGAAATTGACCGAAATCCACAAACAAAGCGATTTTAGAGGCTATAATCAAATTTCAATAATAAATGGGGTCCACCGACATGTTTAACATGTTTTAAACATTTATTGCAACAAAAATACTCTTCCTCCTCAGATACTCATATATTCCACATTCGTTAGAAAATATCACCATTATTATATTATTAAAATATAATATTATATATATTTAAATGAATTATTTTATCGTAAAAAGATAAAATTTCAATTTTTAACAATTGTCACATTAAAATTTTCTCCATCTATATCCACATAAAATCAATATTTTCCTCATCATATGAATCAATAATTAATTATTCACAAATAATATTACGTAATCACAATATCGACAACCGTGCAGCCTCCAGAAAGCAGGGCTTTCCAATAAGAATTTCTCCTCATCGCCAAGCAATTAGTGACCAAACCTCTCCTTAGATGTAACTTTCTAGACATTGCCAATAATGTTATCTAATAATATTATTCAGATAATATGAATTATTGTTTCGATAATGAAAAAATCCGATAATGAAAATTATTAAAACAACAAAGAATATAAAATATCAACGCAAAGAATTATTGAATCAATAAAATAAAACACCCAACAAAAGAATTATCAGAACCATTATCGAGAAGGCCTTCTTATGTAAGAGTCAATAATTGGTGCAATATCGTGGTGCTACTGCAACAACGCCAGACATCGTGTTTTAACCACCGGTATTCCAACAAACAGTAAATTCAGAATAACTACGCCGTATATTTTAAACAAAGATATATTTGTCATTTTCTTCCTCCAATTGCTTTTTCGTTATGGGGCCCACACATGGTCGCTACTGGGTTGCATTTAATATTCCCCGACAAAGATTTAATATTCCACCACCAAACTAATATTCCCCGACAACAATGAATATTTTATAACCACTTGCTTATTTTGAAATATTTCATGTATTTTACCCATAACTATCCACATTAATCACATCAACCCTTACTATTTCAAAATAATAATTAGAGGAAATTAAATTTTATTTATTAATTATTTGGGATCTTACATCAAATATAATTGTTATGTTCATTTTCAATGTTCATTCAGCTTTGAAATTTTGTTCATGCTAATTCACAACTACATTATGAAGGATACCAAATTTTATTATTCAAACTCTTTCAATCATGATATATCTTTACCTTTTTTTTTTTAAATTTGTTGGGCAACTTTCATGCTCACCTTATATATCATGATAAAACATTGCAGATATAAGGCGTAATACTACAGACATGTGAAAAGGATAATGCCAAGTTCAATTTTGGGATAGAATGTGAAGTTAAGTTGTAAAGTATGTTCAAGAATAGTATTGTCATGTGTTGCAGCAGTTCACGATTGTGTATTAGTTAAGGTTACTCGATTTTGGGAATAGTGTGTAAAGTTTAATGTATAAACAATCTATGTTTATATCTTCCGCAAACTTGTAGAAATAATAACCGGATCCATGGCGATTCGGGACCCCGGATCTGGGATGCTACATCCGTCGTCTCTGTGTTTTATATCGGACCGGTTCCGCTTTTTATTATTATTCCGTTGGAACATCCTTGCTCGTGTGTTTTACACCGGACCGGTTTCGCCTTTATTATTCTCATTTGGAACATCCCGATTGCAAATTTTTGGTCGACGTGGTTCCGTTATTATTATTCCGTTGAATAACTTGTCTACGCGCAAGTACCGCATGCATGGTGATTTCTTTTGTTATTCCATTCTTTATTATACTCGAGAGGTTAAAGTTTCACTTCTATACTCCATGAAATTAGTAGAATATCCTTGATATTTGCGCTTCATCCAAAGATCTTTTCATGGAAATATTCTTCCGATCATTCTTGAATTTTACTCTACAAAAAAAAGATCATGTCGATAATTTGGACGTTAATAATTTCTCGGATAAAATAATTCTTAAACTTGTTTTTTATTGTATTCTTATATCATTGTCATCATCCTCATGTTTATATTTTGTTGAAAGTCATCTGTATTCTGTAGTGCATAGATGGACTTGGTATGATTACGCATGATTGTGGATTATTCGTGTAATCATTAACCGTAATGTTACAAATGATGTGGTAAAAGTTATCATTGGGTCAGTGTAGCATTGATGGACAAAGTTGTTGGCATGATCATGACCATTAATGAATACACAAATATTCTTGGCCCGTAGTGCATGGATAAGTATGGTCGTGATACTAAAGAATATCCATGGTCAGAAAGTGCAGGGGTGATTCGATGATGTGGAATATTTATTGTCTTTGAGTCTCAACGATAATGTTGATGAAAAACTTTTTAAATCATAAAAGATAGTAGATTTTATTTTCTACTTGACTCTTTTAATGAATTGCTTGTTCCGCTGCAGTTAAACTTGATGTCTATTATATTTTATCAGTTTAACATTGTTAGAGACTAATGATAATTTATTTTGCATTATCTTAGTCATAATATTTCTTACTGGGCTAGTTGAGCTCACCCTTTCTTTCACTGTTCTCTTCAGGAAATAAGAATATAGCTGGGACGAGTCGGGGAACGGAGTGATGGTCCAGAGGATAATATTAGTAGTCCTACTATTCTGTGAAATAGTGTGATAATAATTGTAATGAGGACTCCTTTTGAGTTTGTATAATCTCTAGTAGATAATATTTGTATTCAAACTCACAGTTTATGTTTGTCGTATTGTATACCATAGTTGTATTAGTAAGTTGTATTTGAATTTGCACTCACGTATCCGGACGCACCCAAGATGAATAATGTATACCTAATTTTGGGGGCGTCACATTTATAATTAATTATGAACATGTTTGACAAAAAATAGCTTATTTGTTAAATAATTAATAAAACAAGACATTATTATAAACATTTGAAAAATGACACACGTTAGGAGAATTTTAGTTTTTATGAGAAAGAGAAAGTTGTTTAGCGAAAATAAGAGCACAGAAAGAAAGCTCTTATTGCAAAAATATGAGAAGAGAGTAATTTGTTGAAAAAATCAAGCACAATAATATGTAGTTCACTTACTTCTATATAAATAAAACTCCTCACCCCAAAATGGCTTGTAAATTTCCTTTTACCTCAAAATTTCCATTTTTCTTATGTGTCTCTTGAACAATACTATTATATATTTCCTAAATATACAAGGGTGAATTATAAAACTAGCTAGTACTCATTTTACACCATCCAATAGCATAATTAATGTCATGTAAGTAATGTCGGGAGAAAATAAGGAATTTTAAATTAATACAATTACTTAAACAATTTTACCATTGTAAATAATAATTACGTACATAATCTGTTGTTACAATTCAATCAAATCCCTTGATTTTCTCTTAAATGTATCTACATGCATGCTGCTATTAAATGATATAAAATACTAGTTTTACAAACACTAATTTATTTAAGTTTCCGGAAACTAGTTTTTCAAACAATAGTTTAATATATGTACTGATCAAAGGAGAAACTCCTTTGAGAAAATTATATATGTAAGTGCATCTTTGTCCTCCATGCAAAAAGCCTTCAACTTCCATAAGCACAAGTTTTAAATTGGCTGAAAATTAACTGCCTCGATCTAATCGAATACTATAGGTATTAAACCTTTTCTTAGAGTTTATCATTTTGAAGATTTAATTAAACAGCTTTTTAAAGCTTTTAGTAGTGCATGCAAAAAGTACGTACGTACGTTTAATTTGGGATTCGCTAATTATATCTTAAAAGGTGTGGTATAAATAATTTTGTACTGATAATTGTACTTTGACGAGAGGATTTACTAATTTAGTAATGAAAGATTTTTGTAACTTAATCGCTTACATAAATCTTTTAAAACAGAATAAATGACCTTTGAGTTTATATATCTTGAACCTGCATGGTCCCTTCCTCCCAAATGAAACTCTCACTAAATTTTACAATTTTTTACTTTTACACACATTGTTTCTGCGCCGAATATGAGTTAGTACTACTTTGCTTGATTTTTGGTAAAGGAATGGATTGGATGTTCACCTCTTCAAAGAATACACACCTTGGATATAATATATACACATATATATAAAATTTTAATAACAATAGCATAGTGTTAAATAAACATTAATTGAGAAATGGAGAATTTCATGTCTTAATAGTAAGATCCAACATTTCAACACTTTGATGTGATGACTCGAAATCTTACACAATTTGAAACTTTATTTGATTGCACAAATTAAAAGCTAGAAATAAAAGGCATGCATTAATTGAAACTGATCATCGTGAGCCAAGAAGTTGGCAAGTATCTAGTTGAGAGTAAAGGGCTTAAGCAGTAAGGAGTTGAGATGATCCTTTGTCCAACAGTTTTGTGTTCCAAATCCATCTCCATACTGGTAGAAGAAATAAGACACTCTTGCAGCATCTAAATTGGAAGTCAAAAATGGTTCTGAGAAGAAAGGATAACTTTTGTGCAAATCTTCGTTTAGAATCTTCCAGTTCTCATGCATTAAACTTTTTATATATTCTTTAGCCACTTCTTCAGTTGCACCAGTATCGTTCATGTAGCACTGGATCGCCTTTGCAGTATCTCCTCGCGTCAACTCATCCTGCACATACATAACTCAACTATATAATTTCTACTTAACTTCTTTTGCTACAATTTTCTTTACTTTTTTTGTGGTGTGATTTAACATTACCGATGACGTTACTAAATCATCGACTAGTCGACAAATCATGGAAGGGCACTTCATATACTTGGAAATTGGTCTATGTAATTTAATGCCTCCACAGTTATTTTATCTGTAGTGAGGAAGTAACTACAGAACAAAAGGATTAGCCCTCCTACTGTAACCACTGAAGTGTTAAAATATTCCTCCAACGTTGGCTTGTATCCTTCATGAAACATATTTGCTTCCCGCATATATGCTAGACACTGATATGCCCACTATATATATATATATATATATATATATATATATATATAGGAAAGGAAAAAGAATATTAAAAAAAATATAATACAAGATCAAATATATAATTGAATAATACATATTAAAATGATCGTCTCTTATATAATTACCTGTTTACTTAAATATGGGATGATGTTAAAGCCCAACTTTTTCAATGTCCAATAACCAATCTCATTTGACGTATTAAACATTGCAAGTAGAAGTATTCTTATATTGTAAGGGAGCTTATCAATTTCTGTGATATCCCATCTGAACGTTTACAAAATTTAAAATTAAAAAGACGAGCAAAACTTGTGAGCCAATTTTAAAAACAAAAAATTCATCAATAATGCGCAAGAATTTATATCATTATACAAACCTGTCAACAAAACCTGTGAAAAGTTCTAGTTCTTCTATTGACCCATAAATATCATAAAGATCATCGATGGCAGTTAATAAAGATATTAATTTGGTATTCATTTCCCGGAAAGCTCCGTATTGTGGCTCCCAAACAATACCGATACACCAAAAATGGTGTTCCACCAACCTATCTCGAAAAAAACTCATCTTATCTAAACCCATGTCCATCCACCACCTGAAACATCATTTATATATTCGTCATGGCAGTTGTAATTTATTTTATCACCATTATATTGAATGAAACACTAAGTTAGAACTTAGTATGTCCAAATTTGCATCTTAATTAATTACCTTGCAAGTTTGCTAACCTCTTTCGTATAAACTGATTGCACTATATTGTAATCCAACTTAGCCATCCGAAGCAAATTGGGATCCATGTTTTGTTCTTGCTCATAAGTATCGATGAACCATTTAGCCTCCAGTCTTGGCATTGTCCAACGCAATGGCTTATCTAAAGCATGGCTCACTTTTCTTTGCATGCTAGGTGATATTTCTCCATTTACGCTCTTCAAATGTGTAGTTGTGAAGGTCTTGGTCTCATCAAGAATGTCTTCACCTCGAAAACCCAAGAAAGAGGCTTCGTATAAACTCAGCAGCCCTTTAACATCATTACAGAGGCATGGCTTGAAATTACCTGTCTCATCCTTAAATTTTTTGAACACATCTGTTACTCCAAATAAAAAAACAATAAAAAATATTACTTATCTTTTTAAAGAAAATTCGATGAGATCGATAATATAAGGCATTAAGCATACTTATTATTCAATTATCTAGCTACTGGTTTTCGATGACATTTTGCTCTTTAATTTACTATGCCAGACACTATTAAACTTGAAAAGTTACACTTAGTTGCGTGGTTGATGTTTTCCTTATATCTAGATTCTCACTGCCGGCAAATCTTACACTAGGGTTTCGGTCTTCCATACAACAGCAGAATTAACTTAAATTTGCATCCGGTTAGGGTGTAGTTAGCACCAACTTCACCCTAGCAAGTTCATATAACTTTTTATTACATTAGGTATAAAAAATATTGCATTAGTCATTGTAATAAAAAACTATAGAACTTATCAATATAATTTTTTCTATACTCAATGCAACAATACGCTATAGAACTTATTAGAGTGAAGTTGGTGCTAATTTCATCCTAGTCGCGCGGATCCCTTAAACTTATGTGATACCTACATACATTCTATACCTTTTCAAAATTATATCTGACATAATACAATAGGAGAAAAAGGAGACCATCAAAGCTAGGGCTACAAATGGTAATTGAAAAATTTGTATTCGTCCACATCCGTATTCAAAAAAACCAGGATATTATTCGTATTCGAAAAGAAACGGATATATCCGTATTTGGTTTAAAGATATTCGCAAATAAAAGGCTAAGAATACGGATATAGGTGTATTCGTATTCGTTTAACATCCGACCGTAAATATATCCGGAAGATAGCGGATATCTAAATTCGGATCCGTATCCAGAATTCGTACCAAATAACTTATATATATATATATTAATTATTATATAATAAGCAAAATAAATTTTTTAAAGTGACATTCCTTATATATATAATAATTAGTTTTCACTATCATACGAAAATTATTTTAAATATATATCATTTCACTTCTAAAAAGTAGGAAATAACCCTTTTATTCTAATATTAATAAACCTGAAATAAATTAATTTAAGTATAGTTAATAGATTTTTACTATTATAAAGCTAAAATATCTAAAATGTACCATTTACCAAGAAAATTATATATTAGAAGAACAAAACTATAGTTATTAACTTATTATATGTTTTTTACTTTCAAAACTTACTTGTAATGTTGGAAGGCGGGAACAATAAACAATATAATTTTATTGTTAAAATGAACGATATAACCTTTTTTTTCCTGTATCTTTGATATGGTACCCATTAGTATCTGTAATTTATAAAATAGTCAAATAAGTGTCTCAATTCATAAAAGTCAAATCCATTTATCCACTTTCAAAAAATAATAAAAGAATTGGTTATAGTATAAAATATTTTGTTCATCTTAATTTGTCAAAAAATTGAAGAGGATTCTCTTATTTTGAAAAATTTATTTTGATAGATAGTAATTGATATGTAAAACAGACAAACCTTGGGGTACATCGTACACATGTTGTCGAAAGAGCCTAAATCGGAGGGCTGTAGCATGGAGATCACCATTTAACCATGCATCATCATCGGCATTGCTATCACTATAAATAGCATCGAGTGCTCTCCTTATCTCCTTCTCGAAATGATACTTCAACCCTAGCCTTTCAACTGAATCAATCAACTCCAGCTTCTCCAGCGGGACATCCGTATTGCCATTAATCAGATTCTTCACGTACTCCTTCAACTCATCCACCTGACTTCCGTATTTCTCTTCCTGCATATTATAAACAGTACGTTATATAAGTAACCATTCATGAAAAAACCCTAGCTAGCTATATAAGAAAAAAAGAAGAAAAAAGTTAGTGTTAACGCCAAGATCTTCTCCAACGTCCCAATCACGTAAGACGCCCTGATCCTGCACAGTAAACACGATAAACACCACAAGCTTGACGGCTTCGACCGTCGGGGGATAGCTCAGGCGTAAGAGTCAGTTTACGTGTTCACAAGGTTAACAATGGAGGATGTAATGTCTAGTGTATTGAGAGAGAGTGATAATAATTTTTAGTCGTGTGTATGTGAGTATGAATGTGAATGTTAACGTACCTGTTTGTGAAGACCTCCTTGCTAGGTTATACTCTCTTTGCCCGGATTACCGTGCCACCAACTACTATCTGACACAGCCCCCTGATCTGATGGGTTCTGCCGACTGTATGCAGTTTATCCACTACTTTTGGTCATCTTTTTTTTCTCACGTACCATTATGATCCCATCCACATTAATGCATGACAGATATTTTAGTCAACTGTCATCCTTTTTCATCATTGCAAGTCAAAGTAATAAATATTAAATGATCCAATGGGTTATTCCAATGAACCGACCCGGTCTTATAGGTTTAAATAGAAATAATATGGAGACTAGGCCCAGTGACTTTCAAGGTTCAATAATGAAGGCCCAATAGATTAATTAAATAAGTAAGCCCAACTTGCTCGGCCCAAAGAGGGGAAATATCATGACCCAACATTGCCCCCTAGTTTTTTGTTGAACAAAATGTTTAATAGAAAACTATAAATGGTCCATGGTATTGGAATTTACTAAAGACCCATAACAGGAAGTAATTGAGACATACCCAATTTGGTCCATAAGATGAGACAGGAAATGGCTGAATGTCCAGAGTAAAAGGCCCAGTCAATAAAGGATTGAAATTGAAAAAGATGATCTAAAAACCGGAAATCCAACCGAGAAGCCCAATTTGATAAAATATCTAAGGACTGATCCGGACGCTTCCCATTTGAATTCTAATTATTACTGACATTTAATGTGCTTACCAGATAATCGTGGTAAAACCGTCAAGATAAAAATAAACTTTACCAATTTTGACAGTTTTACCTGCTCATTTGAAATTCGAGCGCCTTTTGAGTTTTCTTCTCCTCTGAATCTCTTTCCTCCTCTGCGAACTGTCAAAAATGGCTTCTCAAGGTTCCGAACAAAGTTCACCCCTCCTAGTAACACCGATCAGCACCGCTTCTCCAAACCTTAAATCCCGCGAAGAAGCCTCGACCTCAAATCCCAAAGGAACGAAAACCGACAAGAATCCTCCTCCAAAAATCCCCAAAACCCCTTCTAAATACTACAGGAATATGGAACGTTTCTCGCACGCCAACACTTCCTCTGTTGTCACTGAAGCCGAATTAAAGAGGATTCGATATCGATATCACATTCTGGATACTCACGCGGCTAGGGCTCCTAGATCCGGTGAAAAATGTACCAACAAATGTAAGGTTGGGTACCGCCCTCGTGACCTTGCTCTTGTAAGGGGTCCGCTTTCCCTCTACACGCGTCTTCATAAGTGACTATCCTAGGGTTTCTGGGCGTGGGGTTTGCCCAATTGGTACCAAATTCTTATATTCACATATTGGCCTTTGTTGCTTTCTACCAATTGGGCATTGAGCCTTCTCTCGACTTCTTTTTCATCAGATACAAGATCGCCCATCGCAGAGAAGGGTTCAAGGCTCTCAGCAAACACTCTCCGAAGTCGGGGGAGAAGTTCGAGAGGCGTTCGTTGGTGAACACTCCTTCGAGTAATAGGGGATGGCACGAGAAATGGTTCTTCGTCAAAGGTCTTGAAATCTCTTCTTTACCGAACTGGGCCACTGACGAGAAGATCTCTGCTGACTTCGGATATATTTCTGAAGAACGGGAAGCTGAGATGATGGAGCTTTTCGATAATTTTCCTAAGGAGGAGTGGAAGTATGGACTCCTCTCGAAGCAGACATGGTTATATAACCATAAATGTAAGTATCGGTCTATTTTATATATAAATATTTGAAAAAGTTTTTATGATATGGCATCTAATATAGGGCTGATTGTTTCGTGCAGTATCTTTGATCAGGCCGAGCTCCTCAGAAATAAAGGAGTTTGAAGATTTTTTGTCTGGGAAATCTTCTAAGTCAGCCGAGAATCCACCAATGTAAGCTATCCCAAGTCGAGCCAACTCCCGAGATACACCCCGACGAAGTTCCAATGTAAGAACCGAAGTCGATGAGGTTCTCAGATCGAAGAGACCTTCGTCTCCTCGCCAAGAGGAGAGGCCGTTAGAAAACCCCGATCAACACCTCTTCCCAAATTTCTCCAAGCCATCCTGTAAACCGAGCCAACCACCAAATCAATCCCCCACGAGGAGGCTTGCTTTCGATCGCCTCGATCAAGAAGTATCCTCCGAATCAAGAAACTAAAACCAAAATAACTCCTCCGACCGCCAAGAGCTCGGGGTGCCCTCATTCTTCAACCATCCCACCCTTCGCGGCCTCCCCAGAGAAATACAGATTGTCAAGAAGGTGAGCAGGATTTAAAACTGTTCCGACACCTTTGCCCGTGAAGAGGAAGCGTTCATCTGACAGCTATCCGAGTTTTGCATCTACCCCATCTCCATGGGAACCCATTCCGAACAGATCTCCCTCTCCCGAGACTGTATATTCGGACCCAACTCCTCCTTCCGAACAATCCGTTCCTTCTCCTGAAAGGCCGAGACCATCTCCTGAACGACCCGGGCCTTCAGGTCAGGGTTATAATGCTGAGGCTATAGGGTCCCCGACTCTGTGGCCTCGATTCAATGCAAATTTCCCCTTTAGTCTTTTCGAAGCCTTTTTCCGGGACACTGATGATCATCGGTTCAGTGACCATACGGACGAAAATCTGTTTGACCTTATTTTCTATATTTTTGCTCTTGTTTAGATATCTGAACACTGATTTGAACACTGTTGAACATATGCAGGCCAACGCCGTCTTCGGGCGTTTACGTTCGAGGCACATAAATAGTGAGGCCGAAGAGGATTTTATGAGACGGGAGATCAACATGCTGAAATCGACTCTGGCTCGAGAGAGGGCCGATCGTGAAAACGCTCTTCATACTATCGACGACCTTCAAAAAGACCTAGGTCGAGCTAGGATGGACTTGAAGATGTCCGACGACGAGCTAAGGGCCACAAGGGATGAGCTGGCTACGTCCGAAGCTAGTCAACAAACTTTAACTGATATGAACACCGGCCTGGTCGAGGAGAACCTGCTCCTGAAGGCAAAAAATGAGGAGTTCGCCTCAACCAACTGAGGCTTGGCGGTTCAACTTGGAGAGGCTCAAGCGAAGGCCCAGGACGAAAAGCGGAGACATAAAGCCAAACATCACAAACTTCGTCATAAAATAAAAGAACTTGAGGGACGGGGCCCTCCCCTGACCGAAGAGCTGCGAAAGCAGATTCAGACGGACTATAGGGATTCGGATGAGCTTAATGCCGAAATCATGAAGGTCTATTCAGAGGGGTACAAGGTATCGGGAGCGAGGTAAAGAGAAGTTATCTCACGCTTTCACCGATCGGCTTTTCTTAACTCCGAGGACGAAGGTGGTGCCCGAATGTCCTTCCCGCTTTGTTTCGTCAGAAAGTTTAACTATTTTAAACTGTTTATATTTTTGGGACTGTTTGAAACTTTATGTAAGGATTTTGACAGCATTTCTACGTTTGTGTAATTAGTTAATCTTATGGACGAATCGAATGAATGAATGTTTTACTTTGTCAATGAATCTTTAACTTTCTTGATTATGACTTCTATTTTGGTTAGTTTCTTGTCAATAATTCAGTATCAATGAACCGAACTTAGATAGTGAATCAGCTAAGGCATATAACAGTTAATTTATGAAATGGAGTAAATTGAATTTTATGGACAGAATTTGATTGAACTGAATTGAATGAACTGAACTCAGCACTTAAGTAGAATAAAGTAATGTATACTTATCTGTACCGAAGTGTGAGATCGGTCATGTGTAAGGTGAATTCGTCTAATTCTCTTTGCGACAACAAGATCTTGCTTACCGCTCGGGGTAGAACAAGTATATAAGGACCTTTGTTTACCACTCGGGGTAGAACAATTATATGAGGACCAAGATATAAGGACCATGGAATTTGTCTACCACACGGGGTCACAAATTCATAAGGACACCTGCATAATAAGGCTACCATCGAATGACCAACAAGTCCTACCATACCTCCTTACTTCGGTGCCCATTGATTTACCACTCGAGGTAAAATCAATATAAAAGGATCATAGGATTTGTCTACCACACGGGATAACAAATAAGTGGGCTGCCATCGAATGGCCAGCGAGTCCTACCATACCTCCTTACTTCGGTGCCCATTGACTTACCACCCTTGGTAAAATCAATATAAAAGGATCATAGGATTTGTCTACCACACGGGGTAACAAATAAGTGGGCTGCCATCGAATGGCCAGCGAGTCCTACCATACCTCCTTACTTCGGTGCCCATTGACTTACCACCCTTGTGAACTTAGGACAAATAGGAGGGAGATTATTTGTGAAAAAGTGACTTTTTATTGATAATGGACGGTTATGTACAGACTTTCGGTAAATTAACTCGATTTCTATTGAAAATACTTCCGAAGTCTTCCGACATGCCAGGTGTTCTTGATCTCGGACCCATCTAATGCCTTTAACCAATAAGTGTCTGGCTTTGATACTTCGATCACCTCATACGGCCCTTCCCAGTTCGGCATTAACTTTTTCGTGTTTTGAGGTGTAGATGTTTGACTTTCTAAGGACTAAGTCCCCTACTCAATCTCAAGTTTGACCCTTTGTTGTAATGCTTAGCTTACTCTTTGTTGATAAAGCGTACCAATTTGAGCAAAGCTACCTCTCCGACTTCTTCTAGCAGATCCAAGTTGGCCTTCACCCTTCGTCATTGTAGATCTCTTTGAATTGACCGACCAAGACTTGGAGATCCAATTTCGATGGACTAAGGCATCGCATACCATAGGCCACCGAAAAGGTGAATCTCTGTGGTGGTCCCGGTGTAGTCCCAGAAGCCCACAAAGACGCCGAGCAGCTTCTTCCGCCATCTTCCTTTAGCTTCATCTAATCAAGGCTTGATCCTGATTCAAAGAACGTCCGTTGGTCACCTCAACTTGTCCATTTGACCGTGGGTGAGCCACCAAGTCTTCTTATGTCGAATCCACAACTCCTTTAAAAATTCTTCAAATTTTGATCCCATTTAACCGACGTCCGTTGTCCGATATCAACACTTTAGGAATTCAAGTTAAACACTACGGACTCTTTTATGAACTTCAAACACTCTTGTTCCGTTATCAACCAAGTGGCTTCGCTTTCTACCCACTTAGTCATGTAATCAATAACAACTATGATAAAGTCGACCGACTTTTAGCTTTTAGGCAACGGACCCAATATATCTATCCCCTGCATAAAGCAAAGGGTATAGGAGATAAAATCGAATATAGCTCTTCTGGTGGCTGATGTGGGATCGGACTGTTGAACTGGCATTTTTCACATTTCTTGACATACTTTGTAGCTTTCTTGAAAATTGTAGGCCAAAGACTTGGCAGTACTTTATAAGCCAAAGACTTGGCAGCCATATGATCACCGTAAATACCCTCGTGAACCTCCCGAAGAGCATACTCAGCCTCGGATGGAACTAGACACTTCAGCAATGGTGAGGAAAATGTCAATCGATAAAGATCCCCATCAATAAGAACAAAATTGGCACTCTTATATTTGATCTTCTTTGCCAACATCTGATATGAAGGAAGGACGCCATCTGCCAGATATTCAATATAGGGGGTCATCCAACAGGTTAGATCGCTCGATACACATCACCGCTTCACGTCGAACACTCTACCGCCGCAAAACTTCCAAATAAACCGATCCGTTGAAAACGTCTGCATCCGTAGTGGCCAGCTTCGACAATGCACAGTAAACACGATAAACACCACAAGCTCGACCCGGCCGATCGCTTGGGGATAGCTTCAGCGTGAGAGTCAGTTTACGTGTTCACAAGGTTAACAATGGAGGATGTAATGTCTAGTGTATTGAGAGAGAGTGATAATAATTCTTAGTCGTGTGTATGTGAGTATGAATGTGAATGTTAACGTACCTGTTTGTGAAGACCTCCTTGCTAGGTTATACTCTCTTTGCCCGGACTACCGTGCCACCCACTACTATCGACACACGTACTCGATCCGATGGGTTACGCCCCACTCATGTATGATTTATCCACTACTTTTGGTCATTGCTTTTTCTACGCTTACTTGACTATGATCCCATTCATATTAATGCATGACAGGTATTTTAGTCAACTGTCATCCTTTTTCATCATTGCAAGTCAAAGTAATAGATATTAAATGATTCAATGGGTTATTCCAATGAACCGACCCGGTCTTATAGGTTTAAATAGAAATAATATGGAGACTAGGCCCAGTGACTTTCAAGGTTCAATAATGAAGGCCCAATAAATTAATTAAATAAGTAAGTCTAATTTACTCGACCCAAAGAAGAGAAATATGATGATCGAACAGTTAGCATAAGTTAGTTTTAAATACAGTGTAATCACTGGTGAGTGACTTTGACAAAATTATAGTCCCAGGAACTTGGTGGATAGTTTGCGGATCGTCGGTTAATTTCTTGATCATAGGCAATTGTTGTTGGTGCGGGAGTTGCATTGGATTTATAAGTAGAGGAGGCTTTTAATGATGAAAGAATAGAGGGGTTTAGGGATGGAGAGATTAGGAAAGGTGAAAAGAGACCTTGACGAGCCATTTCCTAATATTCTTGTTTTTATGGATACTGTATAATCTATACAAATTGCAGTCATATTTATAGATAGATTGATGGGACACACTTGAAAAGGGTATGGGACATACTTGGAGCCAAGATACCCGAATCAAAATATAAAATATGTACTAATTTCTTTTCTTTTTCATCTTTTTAATTTAAGACAGAATCCCCACCATCAAAATATAAAATATGTGCGAGGAACGGGTCTAGCTTGTTTGGTTGTTATTTTATAATTTTTTTCGATAATTCAATAATTATTATGTATAGTTTCTTGTTGAAATTTTATAATTAAATACTCCCTCCGTTTTTTAATATTAGTTGTTTTAGAGAAATATTTTTATCCTTTAATATAAATCGTTTGAAAATTTCAAGTGAGCATTAATTACTTAGTTTCCATATTACCCTAAGTATTAAATACTCCCTCCGTCCCATGATAAAAGTCTTTACTAGAAAGTCATTCTCTCACCTACATTGAAAGTAATTAATGACATTATCATGGAAAATTTTGTCATTTCATTCCTCTTCTTAATATGCGTGAAAATTAAGTCCATCAGGACTTTTATCTTGGGACAGATGGAGTATAATTTTAGTTCTCTTACTATTTTTTACCCAATAAATAACACCTCCTTTTTCCAATACAAAGACAATATAGACAATTGATATTATATTTAATGATATACAATCATTTCATTAATACGTGTGCACAATTCTAAAACGACTTATATTAAAGAACAGAGAGAGTATATATAATAAATTAATAGCATAACAATTTGTAGAATTCTAAATAAAACTAATAATAATTGTTCAAATATATAATAATGCTAGTAAATTTTAATTTTGTACTAAATGTAAGTTTATTACTCCTTTCGTCCCATAATATATGACGTTTTAGAATTGTGCACAAGAATTAAAAAAATAGTTGAAAAACACTAAATATAGTATCAATTGTCTATAATACCCTTAAATTCTGATTTATTACCATATTTATCTTACTCTTTCTCATCTGTAGTATTTTCCCATGAGGATAATTTTGGAAAGATTGTAATTAATTCTCCTAAATTTTCTAAAACGTTAAATAATTTGGGATAAATAAAATTAATTAAAACGTCATATATTTTGAGACTGAGTGAGTATATTTTATAAGTCCATGATGATGTCTTGTCAGTGCATTCATGAAACTTGAAAAGCCAACAAACATGGGATGTCCTACCATCAAAAGTGGTTAGTATGAAGTTTATTTTGGGATAAGTTGATCAATTGACTAATAGAATACTGACACGCAGACGAAATTGTATGTGTGTCAGTATTTTACTGGTCAATTGAACAACTTATCAAAAAAATAACTTTATGGTAACCGAATCCCCTACCACGTCTCTTCGCTTTTCAAGTTTTATTATTTTATTTATATAGTTTTAGAAAATTAATTAAGCAGCATGTGATGGAGCATTGGAAACTTGAAACATTTATATATTGAGCATGGGCAATCGTGTGTGATCATCTTTCAAATCAATCCTAGCCTTCAATTTTGAAACAAAGAAATTCTAAAATGTTAAATTCCCTTCAAATTAGCAAAAAATAAAATAAAAAGGTGGATTGTTTTTTAATTATTTAGCTAACGTCCTCTCCCAACGCAATGTGTGCATATTTATACAATTAGATTAGCTGCACTCATTCCAATTTTAATTTTATTTTATTCCTAAGTTGGTCGTTCTTGACAGGCTCACCAACCATATTTATCTTAATCAAGTTGATTATATACAATTAATATTTAATGGGGTCGTCAGCCAGAAATGCTCCAATCATCGTGGCCATGTGGTATTATTATATGACATGATTAACACACCTGCAAGCTGGAAGAGTTTTCAATGACGAAGTAATAGTTAGAAAAAAGCTGCAATTTCTCCTTCCGCCCCTCGGCCCATAATATCATATGTAGACCTAATTAATACAATAAATAAGGCCAGTTCCGGCTTTAATCACTTTGAGCGGCAAAGACGACATGCGGGAGTGGCGGGCGCTTTGGCCTCTCACTTACGTACTCCATCATGTATTGGTGGAATGTTTTCAATCTTTATATGAATACTAGTTAATTCATAAGAATCATTCTTCCAAGTGTAGCATGACCACTATAGGAAACAACGTCATTTTCTGAGCACGGATGAGAGGTTCGAGCGTCTAAACCTCCGATTAAGGAAGCTAGTCCAATTATATATATATATATATATATATATATATATATATATATATATATATATATATATTAGTTCGCTTCTCCAGTGAACCTGAGAATCAATAACCAAAAGCGATCCCGGATTTAGCGACGGACAAAATCGTCACTAAATCATAAAAGTCGGTAAATGATATTTAAATAAGAATTAAACAAAGAAAATTCTTATTAAATGATATGTTGTGTGATATTATATTGCATAGGTGAGTAAGAATTATGTAATATGTGATGTTTATGTTTAATAAATATATTAGTATTATATATTTATTATATGTAAGCAAAATGGTAGGAGCAATTTATTAAATAAAATGAGATGTGTAGAATTAAAATAATTTATAATATTAAATTATTTTAATGTGATAAATTGGTGGCATTAAAAATACTTAGTGTATAACCACCATTTTATTGAAGAAATTATATATTACATTATGGAGTGTAATGTATGTAGATTTTTTTAATATAGTGAATATATTATTATATTTATTACAGTTAAATTGTTGAAAATAATTTATAAAAGGAAAAGAAAATAATTAGTTTAAATATACAAAAATTATTGTATACTTTAAATAAAGAATATTAAAGTATAAATAAATAATATCCAATTTTGGTTAATATTGGAATTTTGTGTAAATAAAATACATAAAATTAAAATATATGAAAAATATTGGTCATGTGTAAAGAAAACATGTTGCTGAGTCATTCTAATTAAGCATGAGGTGGTGATGTATTAGGCTATCAGAGTATGTCCTAATCTAATGAATAGGAGAGAGCTAAGAAAGTTGAATAGCATAACTCTATGCTATGTTCCTTGGCTCTTTCTCTTCTGTTTTAAAAAAACCCCAAACTAGAAACTTGGTATCACACGCTTTAACTCTCTAAAGAATAACCCCAAACGCCAATTCACCTTTGGCCTTCCCATCAGAAGTAAACTCTCACTCTCTCCTCCTCCCTCTCTCAATCTGCAAAGCATTCAGTGAGAGATATAGAGTGGTGAAGTGCAAAATTGGGGTAGCAGCAAACCTTAATCAGTAAAATTGGCAAGGAATTAAGGCTCAAATTCGGTAAGTTCTAATAATTTGGGCGAAAAAGAAAAGAGGGGAAGTAATGGTCTGACATTAGGAGCAACTAGGAAATGGTATAAACCAACTATCAAGCTGAGATATCAAGCCAAGACTTAATTAAACTAAGCTTTTGCAAAATAAGTTCTATGTTCTTAAATATCTTCTTATCAAATTGGGTAATTTATATGTTTGTATCGTGTTTATAGAAAATTGGGTAAGTACATATGTGAATATAAGAATTAAGAGTCTAGAAAGCTTAGTAAACTAAGCTAAGTTTGCTAATTCATTGGTTATATATAAATTTGGTTATGTATTGGACTGTTATTGTCTGTAATAAAGCAATGGAGTTTAGGATTGGTTGTGCGGAGTAATAAGATGGGAAAAATTGGACTAGAACACAAATCAAACTTTATGAAAATTGAATTTTAAAGTGACGCAAGCTAAAAGTCTTCTAAGGACTGTTTTTGTTAAAAAATGAAAATTAAGTGAAGCCAAGATCCGAGATATATATATACATATTATATATAACTAATTAGAGGGTTTGGGTGAATCGAATCAAGAGAGGAAATATTTTTGAGATAAAACAAAAAGTTGAAAATTAGTATGACCGTTGATTTTGAGGTCAATTTCGGGTCTAGTATATGTTTCCAGAAAATTCTGGACATTTGGAATATTATAGTACATTGAATAATTTTTTTATAGAGTCTGGAACAGACTAATTCCGACTTTGGAGGAGGGAATTATGACATTCCAAAATAGAAGTGTCATATCTGTCCAAAATCTGAAAATTAAATTTGAACCTGTCCCTTGCGCGAATTTTTTGGAATTATGGGAGCAGAATTTGGAAAAGGTTATTGAATAGGAGTTGTATCCCAGAAAATTAGCTTCACGTGGACGCAAGAATCGCTCAAAAATATTTTGAAACCAAGAAGTTATAACTGTTTTAGCGAGAGAAGGTAAAGCTGAAACGAAATTGAAATTTTTTATGAATGTCCACTTTTGATCACTGTGTTGGGCTGTTTGTAAGGTCTGAAATGGACGTCTATTATCTTAATAACATAGCTTGATATGTCATGTTTATCATAATCAACAATGGATGTGAACCAAAATAGGAGCTCGAACTTTAAGATATCTCAAAGTGGCAAAAAGAGGAAACTTGTTGCTGCGTTTATGCAAAAATGGGTTGTAGCAGCGTGTTAGAGGGTAGCAGCGGGATCTCCCTTGCCCTCTCAAATGTTGTGTTATTTACCTAAGATATTTGGCTAATATTTTTTTAAATAAGTAGGTATACCACCTATACAATATTCAAACTTTCAACATAAACGGATCAAAATTATGGGAAACAAAGTACTATCAAAATAAAAGATGAGAAGTTGGAAAAGCTACCCATCAAGCATTGAAGAATTGGTAAATGAATGCAATGCATAATAAGTTAATGCCTATTTTTGGCTTTATGGTGTAATTTGATAAATTATCCATGAATTGTTTGGGTTATTATTTCTATATAGGTGAGGGTATAGAATCTATAACATAATTACAATGTGATATAATTGAACCTACAAGACAGAAATTAAACAAGAGGTTGTTACTACAACAAGGGGCTACTAAGCCAAACCAAGTCAGGCTATAGGACTACTAATGCAATAAAAAGGGTTACTAGAAAATGGAATGTTTTGATATATTACTTTGAGATGTTAAAATATTTCACACATTAGTATATGAAAATGAAACTTTAAAGTATTATGGGTATTTATAAGTTACACAAACAAGTTGTAATTATCCCAAAACATGAAATACACTATAAACTTCCCTTATACATTTGGATTGTGTGCAAAGAACATGGAATGCCATGTATTAAGCTTCGAGTGAATTATAACTTAGAATTTTAATGTATTCACACCAAACTCTATTAAAGAGAAGAATGATTATTTTACTTAAAGGATGAAGTATTTGAAAGCTATAATTTATCCATATATGATATAATTAAGAACAATTTATGGAATATATTTCTTATTCACTTTGAATACTTAAGTGAGATATAAAAGAGATGAAAAACTCATGTTTTAAGCTATGTGTAGGTTATAAATTGTAGTTCTGAAGTATTCATGTACTAAAACCACATCAAAGTTTATCAAAACTAAAGATGATTATGGTAAGTAAAAGGATGAAAAATTTGGGAAGTATGCAAAAGTTTTTCAAAAACAAGAATGAAAGTTATTGATGTGATCAATAGGGAAATGTAATATATATAACTATACAAGTTATATAAGACTGTAATTGTGTAGAATTCGTGAAAGAAAGTTAAGCTATAAATACACAAAGGAAGTCATGGACGCATTATGTAACTATAAGTTTACATACAGATGAATGTTAAGTCTGTAAATTAATACCTTGTAGAAGGTTTATAAAATGTAAATATAGAAAGTCCCGACATATCCAGATTGTTTTCGAGGCATCTTCACCACATAATAATCGTGTGAGTCTTGATGCAGACGATTACTTACCTGATATGGGCTCGGGTCTTGCTATGGGTACTACAACTCCCTCTTCATGCCCACATACAACACCTCCTCATGATGACCTCGAGGTTACTGGTGATACTCCAGCGGATACTAACGATAATATAGTCGTGAACCCTCCTCCCCCTAGGGAGAATCCTTTAGATCATGTTGCTAATTTCCCTCATCCCTATAAGAATTCTACCGAGATGTCACTTGACAAGGATGGTATAGTTGCTAGTTCTTCGGGTGGAGCAACCAAGGTCTTCCTTTCTGTAGAGTCTCACAACACTTTCTTGGTTCATTACCTTGTGAGTATTCTCTTTAGTTGATAAACTCCTTTCTTTTAAGCTTTCTTCATTCTTCCTTAATTTATTATGCCATGTCATTTATTCTTTTTAGGCTAAGAAAATGAAGAATCTATTTTTGCCCCTTGAGGGGCTTGCCTTATTCAATTCTCTTCATCCTGATATTGCCACCTTACCTTTAGTGACCTGGGTTATACATCCAGCAGCCATGGTCTCATGGAGCCACAATCAGTCTTAGCCAACGATTCATATAACTCCTTCCTCGATGGATGCCATGGTTTCTTAGAAAATGGCTCGTACCAAAGCTTCCTTCAATCCAACTGAAGAATTTGATTCATGGAGGGGTTTTCAGGTTTCTTCATCCATCTAGGAAAGTCTCGAACGTCTCCTAATTTGGTTCCCATAGATTCTCGATCGACTACATGTTCGTGGGGCCTCTTTTCAGACTTTCTCATTAGATCGACTTGCAAGTTTTTTTCTCGATATGAACAATTTTTCTCTCCATTCCTTTCAAGAAAGGACTTAAATAAGTTGAGTTGTGAGGTGTATGACCTCTCCTTTGTTGGCCTTAACATGTCTTCTTTTCATGCTAGACTGGATCTTCTTGTTTCCAGTTATCGTGTTATTGAACTATGTTCGGAGGTCACTTTACGTCATCATAAGAACGAAGTAATTTAGAGAGAACTTTTGGGGCTTCAAGATGTCATGGCTAGATTGAAGACCAAACTTCAAGAATTCAAGTATGTTTCTCGAAACCTTGAAGAAATGATAGCCTTCAATACAAAGTCTCGGGATACCGTCATTGCCGACTTGGAGGATTTAAATATGCCCCCTATTCAATTTGACATATCATGGCCTCTAGATCATGACCATTTGTAGGTTTTCACTTTCAGTTTCAGAAAACTTATCTTTATATACGTTAATTAAAATGTTTTCGATTTTCTTGCAAACTAACATTTGAATCCATACTCTAAATTTTTTTTTGGAAAGTATAAGTGAGAGTTTGACATTTTATTGATAATCATCTTGCTTTTATTTAAAATTTCATAAAGGAAAGAATGATTAATCTTGCTTTTGATGAAAAAAATCATAAAGTTCACCAGTTTTAGAAATAAAGTGCAACATTTTTGGGTTTGAGGACTTATAATTAGGTGTCTCAATCACTTTTAAAGTTGAAAGTGTAACTTGTCTGGTCCGAAGACTTAAAGTTGGGTGTCTCGATCACTTTTAAAGTTGGAAAATATAACTTGCCGGGTCCGATGACTTAAAGTCAGGTGCCTCTATCATTTTTAAAGTTGAAAGTGTAACTTTTGTGATGACTATCTCATGTGTAATATTTCTTTACCCATTTTAGGTTCAGTGGGCCCGAGATAACATTTGATATACGGTCCTTCCCATTTGGGGAAAAATTTGGTGTTTGGTGTTCCTCTTATGACTTGATTCGTTGTCTTAAGCACCAAGTCCCCCACCAGAATTTGTTGGGGTACCACTGCAGTATTGTATTATTGTCGCAGTTTTTTATGGTAGCGTTCTAGCTTTTCTTTATCTTTGTCTCAAAACTCAAAAGTCAGCTAATGTTACACACAGAAGTCTTGTCTCCTCTTCATTTCTTAATCCTTTCACCAAAAATCTAGGCCTTGGAGGTTTAACCACTCCATGTTCTACCCATTTCTCAAAAAAATCCCTTAAATGTTTTTTCACTACATGTAATAACCTCTAGGACCGGCATTCCAAAGAACTTGTCTCCCGACTTTCCTCTGTTCCTTTCATTCTTTTCCTTCTTGCGCTCCTTGTGGCTTTTTCTGAGAGTGTGTTAAAGCCACAGTAGCTGTCATCTTTCCCTTCCATGTAATAATCACGTGGCTCACGGGCAGTGACATGATTCCTCCTATGCAAACGATGAGAGTGTTGCAAAGGAATCACAAGCTTTAGTGATAAGATGGGGCTTAAAGGTATCTAGACCACTTTTATTGCATATACTCACTAGATTCTTTTCTTTAATTGGCTCTACACACTTCTATGCTTGAGCCCTGATGTAAGACCCCAATTTTTATAAATAAAGATGAATTTTCTATAAATATCATTTTTGAATATTATGGAGTAAATTTGATATAATGTTATAGTTGTGGGTAATATTTATAAATTTTGCAAAATACGCAAGTTGTTATATAATATTCGATTGGTCGGGGAATATTCATTTTAACAGAGAATATTCGTACAACGGCACAATCCTTGGTGGACCCCACAACGGAATTATTGTCGGATTGTAAAAACGACAAAAAATACTTTATGAAAATAACGGCGGAAGTTTTACCGTTAAACTGTTGAAACACCCGGTGTTAAAAAGTACGAGAATCTGCGTAGTTGCATAAGTAAGATTACGGTTTTAATTATTGATGCGACGTGAGAAGTCACTCGATTTTGTTCAATTATTGCTACAATAATTGTTGCGATAATATCTCACGTTATTTGATTCAATTATTGTCAATATTTTATATATTATTAAATCAATAATTGAGATGACAAAGTTATTAATATTATTATTTGCAATATTAACGATGTCTAGAAGTTCTGTCAAGGAGAGGTTTGACCACCTAATTACGCGCCAATAGGGAGAAATCCTTATTGGAAAGTCCTCTCTTTCTTGGGAACGACCTGATCGATTAATATTGTGAATTATAATAATAATGATAAATGTTGTTAAAAATATTGAGGGATTTTATGAAGTATTTGATGTAAATTTTTCTTATTATTTGGACCCCCCACTTTCCCATTTTTTTTAAAATTGTCGGTAAAAGTTATCTCAGTTTTCGTTTTATATATATATATGAATATATATATATATATAAGTATTATATATACATATATATATATATATATAATATTGTTAATGAAAGGTAGGTAGGTGGGTGGGTGGGGGGGGGGGGGAAATTAGGGTGGACGGGAGGAGTATTATTATGTATATTATATTATATATATATAGGTTCGTTTGAAAAAAATGGACAGAGGGAGTAAATGAATTCACGGGTCTTCCATCCGTGATTTTTTTTTTTGCACATGTTATATATATAATATATATATATATATATAATATATTATATTTTATTTAAAAGATTTTGCTTTAATTATGGATCGTCCGTTTAAAAGTAAATCAATCTGGACCGTTCATGAATTAGTTATTATTAGGTCCATTCTTCTATAAATAAGCTCATTCCATCATTATTTTTACTTAATTCCTTTGAAACCTCTAGAGAGAAATTATAGAGAAATAAGAAAAGTATTCGCTACTTCCCTACTCTTATATTCAGATTTCTTTTTACAGAAGAGATATTATTTTTTTTGTATTCATGAAGAGAACTTCGTTATTCTATTATTTATTATTCGTTGGAATAACTTTGTATCATGAGCTACCCTATACTTGGTGAAATTCTTACATTATTCCATTCTTTATTATTCTGTTGAATATCGTATGCATGCGCTTTTACCGGACTGATTAAAATCTTTATTATTCTGTTGGAATATCCCATCACATGCTTTTTTTCTAAGGACCGATTAAAATCTTTATTATTCTATTGGAATATCCTCATCTGCATGCGCTTTTCTACGGGACGATTAAAATCTTTATTATTCATTGGAATATCCTCGTCATGACGTTTTTGTGGGACTGGTTTCGTTAATTATTATTCTGTTGGAATAACTCGCCTGCAATGCGATCTATCGCATGCACGGTGATTTTTTTTTGTTATTCCATTCCTTGTTATACTCGGTTGGTTAAAGTTTTAACTTCTATACTCCATGAAATTAGTGGAATATTCTTGATATTTGCGCTTCATCCGAAGATCGTTTCATGGAAATATTCTTCGAGCATTCTTGAATTTTACTCTACAAAGCGAAAGATCATGTTGACAATTTGGACATTATTAGTTCTGGATAAATTAATTCTTGAACTTGTTTTATTGAATTCTTATATCATTGTCATCATCCTCATGTTTATATTATGTTGAAAGTCATCCGGCTGTGTAGTGCATAGATGGACTTGGTATGATTATGACTGAGGATTATTGATTGTAATCATGACCGTAATGTTACAAATGATGTGGTAAAGTTCTCATTAGCCCGTAGTGCATTGATGGACAGTTGTTGGCATGATCATGACCATTAATGAATACATGAATGTCTTTGGCCTGTAGAGCATGGATAATTTGTGGTCGTGATACTAAAGAATATCCTTGGCCGTAGTGCAGGGGTGATTCAATGATGTGGATTATTTATTAAGCCGAGTCTCAGCGATAACAGTAATGAAAAACCTTTTAAATCATAAAAGATAATAGATTTTATTTTCTACTTGACTCTTTTAATGGATTGCTTGTTATGCTGCAGTTAAACTTGATGTCTACTATATTTTATCAGTTTAACATTGTTGAAGACTAATGATAATTTATTCTGAATTATCTTAGTCATAATACTTCTTACTGGGCTAGTTGAGCTCACCCTTTCTTTCACCGCTTTTTTCTTGAAATGAGAATATAAATTTGGGATTTAGAGTGGGAAGCGGAGTGATGGTCCGGAGGATAGCATTAGTAGTCCTCACTATTCTGTGAAATAGTGTGATAATAATTGTAATGAGGACTTATTTTGAGTTTTAATACTGTCTATAAGACAATGTTTGTATTGAAACTCATAGCTTATGTTGTATATTTAAAGATTGTATTTGTATTCTGTACCATATATTTGGCGACTCAGAATAGGTGATGTATATCTATTTTGGGGCGTCACAGTTGGTATCAAAACTTAGGGATATGATCCCTGGCTAAGATGAAAGAATGAAACTAGGAGGGGAGAGACGGGGAATTCCTTCGCTAGTATGACCTACCTAAGATTATTTGGTATTTAATTGGTCGGTCAAAGTATATGGATAATATGTTATATGTTAATTAACCTTTGTTTTGTGGCGAGATCTCGAAAATGACATCCGAGAATGTTGAGAATAGAATGGAGCACAAGAGACCGTTGAGTCTCCACATATCAATAATCGGGATAATGTGCATCGGGAAGGCGCACAATCCTCATCCAAACAACAACACGGACCAAATGATGAATGATGGATTTTCGGAGGCTTTATGCAATTCATGCAACATCAGCGAGAGCGGCTCGCATCCAAAATGTAGGTGGAAAACTGAAACTCTCGACGGCCACCGCTAAACAGTTCAAGGAGTGGGACCACCGGAGTTTATTGGAGAGCCAAAACCACTTAAGGCGTAAGTATGGATAAAGGATCACCAAGATATTTGATGTCTTGGGATGCTCCGAGGAGCAAAAGGTTCCTTTGCCACCTTCATGTTGGCGTGAAGAAAGGACATCGTGGGAATCAGAAACGCATCACCGACTGACGCACTCAAGATGTCTTGGGAGAAGTTCCAAGAGCTATTCAACGACAAGTACTTTCCGAGAGTATTCGTCACATGAAAGAGGTGGAGTTTATCAAGTTGGAACAAAACAATATGACCGTGTCGCAATACGAGGCTAAATTTATGAGTTATCCCGGTTTGCATCCCATTTGGTCGATAATGAGGAGCGAATGACGCGAATGTTTTTAAGAGGTTTGAAATCGGAGATACGTCAATATCTTATTTCTCATAAACTGTGTTTGTACTCAGATGTTATAAATTGGGCTCAGTTATTGGAGCGCGGTAACGAGTCAACGCAACCAAGAGAAAGCAGTCGGTAGCATGAAAATACCAGTGGTATCAGTCATCGAAATGGTGATAACAAACGTGGAGGGAATCAACATGTCAGAAATGGTAACCACTTCGGTGGTAATCATTGCCAAGACAGTAAAAATGGACATTTCAAGAAAAGGAGATTCAACAATGATGGAAAGACGTCAAAGACCAAAGAACCGTGGTTAAGGAAGGAGAACGACCACCTATCATATGCTTCAAATGCGGAGGGGAAGGACATATCAGTCCAAACTGCGCGATGCCATCCAAAGCGTGTTATACTTGTGGAAGAGAAGGTCACCTATCCCGATTTTGTCATTCACCGAAGACAAGTTCAGCTAGGATGGAGGCACCAAAGGCCGTCCCAGAAAAGTCAAAACCGGTGGTGCAAGGGAGAGCATTTGTTGTGACCTCCCAGAAAGCAAGGAACCCGAATGAGGTCATCACGGGTAAACTTATCATAAACTCTAGTGAAGTCTATACCTTATTTGATACCGGTTCTACCCATTCTTTTATTTTTCCTACTTGCGCTCAACGATTAAATTGGACTCCGGAGAAATTAGACTTTGACTTATCTGTGGAAACTCCATTGGGAGAAACCTTCATTACATCCACTATTTATAAGTCTTGTTTGGTTCAAATTGGTACCCTCACATTACCTGTCGATCTTATTTCATTGAAAATACTTGCATTTGACGTGATTCTAGGGATTGATTGGTTAACTACTCATCATGCAAAAATTCATTATTTTCGTAAGGTTGTTAGCTTTCATATTCCTAACCAACCTATTATGCGAATTCAAACAACTAAACCATTAAAATCAATCAATGTCATTTCAAGCCATAAAGCTATTCGTTTATTGAAAAATGGATGTCAAGCTTTCTTAGCTCATGTCACGGATCTAAACAAAAATACGTCGATTTTGAATGATACTTCTATTGTTAATAAATTTCCGACGTATTCCCCACGAAGAACTTCGCCTACCCCCTCCAGTGTGAAATTGAATTTTGTATCGACCTTGAACCCAGACAAAACCCATTTCCAAAGCCCCATATTGAATGGCTCTATTAAACTTGAGGAGTTAAAGATCCAACTGCAGGATTGGCTTTATTCGATCTAGTACTTCTCCTTGGGGTGCTCCTCACCTTCATTCGTGAAGAAGAAAGATGGGAGTATGCGACTTTGTATTGATTATCGGAGTTGAATCATGTCACCATCAAAAATAGGTACCCATTGCCACGTATTGATGACATGCTTGACACAAGGCGCCAAATTCTTTTCAAAGATCGATCTTCGTTAGGATATCACCATTGAAGATTAAACAATGACATTCCAAAGACGACTTTTCGAACTAATACGGGCATTATGAATTCTTAGTCATATCTTTTGGATTGACTAAGTTTAAATAAAATAGGTATACAACACCCATTACGAGTCGTCAAAATACATACTCAAACAACTACAACTTTATCAATACAACATAAAATGTGAGTTTAAATACAAATATTGTCATCTAGACAATATCCACACTCAAATAAGTCCTCAAGACAATTATTGATACATTATTTTATAAAAATGGTGAGGACTACTAAAATGACTTCTAGAACCATCATTCCACACCCTTTACTAGTACTCGCTACATTCTCGCCTCCTGAGAAGAAAAATGGAACAACAAGGAAAAAGGTGAGCTCAACTAGCCCAGTAAATAACATTATGACTAAGATAATATAAAACAAATTATCGTTAGTCTTCAACAGGGAAAAATCTAATAGAATACAATAGACAACAAGTTTTAAATCAATATTCGCAGCGGAAATAATAATTCATTAGAAGAGTTAAGTAGAGAATGCAAACTACTATCTTCTATATATGAATTTAAAAGTTCATCGTCTATCTTTTATCCTTGTAACATCAATCAATATATATCTGGAATCAAATATTCATCTTTGCACTACAAACCAAAGATATTCATCAGTTGGTCATGTTCATCTAAACACCTGTTTATCTTTGCACTACGGGCCAAAGATATTCATCAAAAATCATTCATCTTTGCGCTAAAGGCCAAAGATATTCAATTATATCATCATTTAGGACTGAGGATAATGAAAAATATTTTAAAGAAAACGAATCCAGTGAAACAAAAGAATAAATATTAAGGATTCGTACTTTAAACAATCCAAGTTCAAAAATACTTCATAAATAACCAGTAGTGGAGTAAGATTCAAGAATGATCAAAACATGGATACAATCAAAACTAGTATCCATAATAGATATATTGGACGAAAAACAAAAATTAAATTTTTTTGTGAATAGTGTTGTATTCGTGAATAGTGCCGTATATGTGAATAGTGTCGTATACGTGAATAGTAACTCCGACACCAAAAGATAGAAATTTCATAAAAAAACATCATCATGCTTCGTGAAAGTACTCGTGAATAGTAACCTCGACATGAAAAAGTTCTAAATTTGATAAAAAGTTCCAACCAATATTTCAGAATAATGATATTGAAGAAATAATATCATTTGAGAAGAAAATAACATTCCTTACCTAAAAAGGATAAGATTTGATTTGGTATAATTTGGATATAGTGTTGAAAGGACTTGTATCAGATATAGCAATACTCAAAGTACTAAAATACTCACAAGAATACGCCAATATATCGAGAGAGAAAGAGAGAGAAATCAGTAGTTTCGTGTGATTTTCAATTCTAACCTAAAGACCCTATTTATAGGAAAATGCTTAGAACACCAAAGAGTAAAATTTAATATAATATTAATATATATATATAAAAATTTCCTACGCCCACTAAGACTCTGAATTCAAAGATGTTTTACAAACACATGGGGCCAACCAAAACAATAAAAACGTTTTTCTTAATAAAAATAATTAAAACTTTAAAAATTAATTATTTGAACTTCGTAACTTCAATAATTCATAATAAATAGCCTTTTATCGAAAAATTCAATCTTGCGCTCCTTTATAGGAAATTCAATTTCTACAACTTTGCGTAAGAAAGTTTTCAAAATTCTAACACAAATTGACCAAATCCATAAACGGGCGATTTTACAGGCTATAATCAAATTTCAGTCAAGAAATGGGTCCACCAATATGTTTAACATGTTTTAAACAACTTTTGCAATAAAAATACTCTTCCTCCTCATATACTCATATATCCCATATTCATTGTAAAAATATCATCATTATTATATAATATAATAAAATATTATTTTATCAGAAAAGATAAAATATCAATTTTTAACAATTGTCACTTTAAAAATTTTCTCCATCTATAACCACATAAAATCAATATTTTCCTCATCATATAAATCAATAATTAATTATTCACAAATAATATTACAGAATCACAAGATCGGGCAACTGTGGTGCTCCTGTGAAAGAGGGCTTTCCAATAAGAATTTTTCCTTACAGGCGCGCAATTAGGTGACCAAACCTTTCCTTAGACAGAACTTTCTAGACATTGCCAATAATATTTTCTAATAATATTATTCAGATAATATGAATTATTGCTTTGATAGTGAAAATATCAGATAGTGACAATTATTGAAACAACAAAGAATATAAAATATCAACGCAACAATTATTGAATCAATAAAATAAAATATTGAATAAAGAATTACTTTAATAATTATTGAGTAGTGCCTTTATGTAAGAATCAATAATTGGTGCAATACTGGTGCATCTTGCGGCAACAACGCCAGATTGCTATGTTTTAACCACCGGTATTCCAACAAAGATTAATTCAGAATAATCGCTACCGTTATTTATAAACAACTTATACTTGTCTTTTCTTCATCCAATCGCTTTCCATTATGGGGCCCACAAAAGATCCGAGTCATTGCATTTAATATTCCCCGAAACAACAAAGAATATTCAAAGACCAAACGAATATTCCCCGACAACAATGAATATTTTATAACCACCGCTTTTTAAAATATTTAAGATTTTTTACCATAACTAACCTCATTAATCAAATCAACCCTTACTATTTCAAAATAATAAATAGAGGAAAATAAATTTCATTTATTAATAATTTGGGGTCTTACAACCTCCCTCCTTATGAAATTTCGTCCTCGAAATTGACGTGACGTACTCAGTGTTTCAAAAGATGAGGATACCTCGCTTTCATTTCCGCTTTCCAACTCCCTGTGTCATTTCCTCAATAAGCATGGTTTCTCCACAAAACCTTAACTTGTGGTATAACCTTAGTGCGTAGGACATGCTCTTTCCTATCCAAGATCTTGACAGGTACCTCTTCGTATGTTAAGTCTTCGGCTATCTCATCCGGTTCTAACTCAATAATGTGATTTGGGTCTTTCACATATTTACGTAGCACAGATATATGAAAAACATTATGAACACGAGACATACTTGGAGGTAACGCGAGTCTATAGGCCACATTTCCTACTCGTTCAAGAATCTGAAATGGACCAATAAATCGTGGATTGAGCTTTTCTCTCTTCCCAAATCTTGTAACTCCCTTCCATGGAGCCACACGCAATAATACATGATCCCCAATACTAAATTCCACGTCCTTTAGATGAAGATCCGCATAACTATTTTATTGATCCTGTGCCGTTTGTATACGTTGTCAAATCGTTTGGATCTTTTCCGTAGTCATACTTACCAACTCGGGTCCCAACAACTTTGTTTCTCCTACCTCATCCCAAGATACTGGAGAGCGACACTTTCGTCCATACAATGCTTCAAATGGAGCCACACCTATACTTGTCTGATAACTGTTGTTGTAGGAGAATTCCACCAATGGTAAATACTTATCCCAACTGCCTTTGAAGTCTAGGACACAGAGTCTTAATAGATCTTCAAGAGTTTGAATAGTCCTCTCTCGATTGTCCGTCCATTTGAGGATGGTATACCGAACTAAATCAGAACTGCGCTGCCATAGCTTTTTTTTGCAAGGTAACCCAAAATCTTGAAGTGAATCTTGGGTCATGATCCGAAACTATGGATACTGGCATGCCATGCAATCTCACAATCTCATCAACGTACATACGAGCAAGACGTTCAATAAGTCTCCCGTATCGGCAAGAAATGAGCAGACTTGGTTAATCTATCAACAATAACCCAAATAACATTTATGCCTTGAGAAACCTTGGGAAGACCCGTAACGAAATCCATAGTAATGTGTTCCCACTTCCATTTCAGAATCTCAAGTGGTTGCAATGGACCCTTTGGTACTTGATGTTCCGCCTTTACACGTTGACAAGTTAAACACATCGAGATAAACTTTGCAATCTCTCTCTTCATATTGTTCCACCAAAATGTATGTCAAAGATCACGATACATTTTGGTACTTCCAGGATGGATTGCAAATGGTGTATTGTGTGCCTCCATCATGATCTTATACTTCAAATCAGAATCATTAGGAACACAAAGTCTGGAATAGACTCAAAGTATTCTTTCTTCATCGATTCTTGCTTCTGGAATAGCACCTTCTTGCACTTTCTTCTTCATACGCATCAGCTCCGGGTCTGTGGCTTGAGCAACTTTAACATTATCTATTAAAGTTGGTTCTATGCATATACTTGACATCATCGCACTCTTTCCTGCATATGATTTTCTACCACGTTCGCTTTTCCAGGATGGTATTGAATAGTGTGGTCGTAGTCTTTCAACAACTCGAGCCAACGTCGTTGCCGTATATTGAGTTCTTTTTGAATGAAGAAATATTTGAGGCTTTTATGGTCTGAATATATCTCCACTTTCTCCCCATATAGATAGTGCCTCCAGATCTTTAAAACAAAAACGATCACGCTAACTCTAGATCATGAGGAGGATAATTCCTCTCATATTCTTTAAGTTGTCACGAGGCATAGGCTATGACTTTCCCACGTTGCATGAGAACACTCCCTAACCCTTTGCCTGAAGCATCGTTGTAGATAACAAATCCATCCGAACCAGATGGTATTGTCAAACAGTGTGAAATGAGTCTCCTCTTGAGATCTTGGAAACTCTTCTCGCATTCCTCGCTCCATACAAATTTTGTATCTTTACGAGTTAGCTGAGTTAACGGGGTAGCGATTCGAGAAAACCCTTCCACGAATCTCCGATAATAACCAGCTAAACCCAGAAAGCTACGTACTTCGGTCACCGTCTTCGGTTGTTCCCAACTTTGTATTGCTTCAATTTTTGCCAGGTCAACAGACACTCCATGTTTTGACACCATGTGCCCAAGGAATGCTACTTCCTCAAGCCAGAACTCGCATTTCTTCAGCTTGGCATATAACTTGTTATCACGAAGCCTTTGTAGTACCAGCTTCAAATGGCTCTCATGATTTTCACGGCTTTTGGACTAGATGAGGATGTCATCAATAAAGACAACAACGAACTGATCCAAATATTACTTGAATACTCGGTTCATCATATCCATGAAAGCAGCAGGAGCATTAGTCAATCCAAAAGACATGACTAAGAATTCATAATGCCCGCATCGAAGTTTCAAAGCGCGCTTTTGAATATCCTCGATTCTAACCTTCAAATTAATGATATCCAAAACGAAGATCGATCTTTGAAAAAAATTATGCTCCTTGTAACTGGTCAAACAGGTCATCAATAAGAGGTAGCGGATACCTATTCTTGATAGTGACATGGTTCAATTCCCGATAGTCAATACAAAGTCGCATACTTCCATCTTTTTTCTTTACAAATAAAACAGAGCACCCCAAGGAGATGTACTAGATTTAATGAAAACCGATGTCCAACAACTCCTCGTAGTTGGACCTTTAACTCCTCTGAAGTTCAATAGAGCCATTCGATATGGGATTTTAGAAATGGGCTTTGTACCAGTTCAAGGTCAATAAAGAATTCAACTTCACGTTCGGGGGTAGGCCGGAAGTTCTTCGTGAAATACGTCGGAAAGTCAATAACAACAGAATATTATTCAAATCGACGTGTCTTTATTCAAATCCAGTAACATGGGCTAAGAAAGCTTGACATCCGCTTTTTCAATAAACGAATAGCTTTATAACTTGATATGACAGTGATTGATTTTAATGGTTTAGTTGCTTGAATTCGCACAACAGGTTGATTAGGAATATGAAAATTAACAACCTTACGAAAATAATCAATTTTGGCATGATGAGTAGTTAACCAATCAATCCCTAAAATCACATTAAAAGCAAGTATCTTTAAAGAGATTAGGTCAACAGGTAATGTGATGGTGCCAACTTGGATCAAACAAGATTTATAAACAGTGGATGTGATGAAAGTTTCTCCTAATGGAGTTTCCATAGATAGGTGAAAGTCTAATTTCTCCGGAGTCAAGTTTAAACGTTGAGCACAAGCAGGAGAGATAAATGAATGGGTAGCACCGGTATCTAATAAGGTATAAACTTTGCATGAATTTATGATTAGTTTACCGTGATCACCTCGTTTGGGTTCTCGCGATGTTGACGAGCCACGACAAACGCTTCTTCCAGAACCGTTGACTTTGACTTTTTCGGGGATGACTTTTGAGTCACCATCCGGCTGGACTTGGTTTATTCCATGTTGAAATCTCGAGCGATATGCCCTTCCTTTCCATGCTTATAACATACCTTAAACTGTTGCGGGATTTCAATGATATGTCCTTCTTTCCGCAGACTTATAAGATATAAGGTGGTGGTCGTTCTCCTCCCTTAAAACCGATTCTTCAGCTTTGGTGCTAACGTCTTCATCTTGTCATTATTGAATCTCATCTTTTTAAAATCTCCCCACTCGCTTCTTTCTATTTTTATGGCCACGATTACCACGGAGTGGTTATTGCTTTTGTCCGATTGTTTTCCTCCCTCATTGGTTTTCATTGCTTCGATGATCGCCGCCACGCAGATGACTCTCGTTCGGTCCCTTGAGTTGAACGTATCATTATCTCGCTCTAATAATTGAGCCTCGTTGACAACATCCGAATATAAAGCAAATTTATGAGAGATAAGATATTCCGAATCTAGGTTTTAAACCTCTCTCGAAACATCCTCGTCATTCGCTCCTCATTCTCTACCAAATGAGGTGCAAACTCGATAACTCTGCGAACTTCGCCTTGTATTGGGGACAATCATGTTGTTTTGTTCTAGTCTAATAAACTTTACCTCCTCCGTATATGGAGAATACTTTCGGAAATTATTTTTCGTTGAAAAGTTTTCAAACGCTTCCCAATACATGCGAGTCTGGCGCAGTCAAGTGCGCTTTCTGATTCCCACCAAAGATGTCTGCCTCGACACCGACGGAACATAAAGGTTGTAAAACCCCAACTTTTTGAATAAAGATGAATTTTCTATAAATATTATTTTTGAATATTATGGAGTGAAATTGATATAATAGTTTTGGGTAATATTTATAAATTTTGCAAAAGTACGCAAGTTGTTATATAATATTCGATTTGTTTCGGGAATATTCATTTTAATAGGAATATTAGTACAACGGCACAATCATTGGTGGACCCTACAACGTAATTATTCATTTGATTGAGAAAATGACAAAAATACTTTTTTATGAAAATAACTATACTAAGTTTTACTGTTAACTCGTTGAAACACCCGGTGTTAAAAGTATAAAGAATACGCTGTGGTGCATAAGAGCACACCAGATTAATTATTGATGCTTACGTGATAAGTCACTCGCTATTTTGTTGGTATTATTAATGTAATAATACAAAAATCTTTTTATATAAAAAATGTAATACTTTTATAAAGTTATTCTATAATAGAATATATTATATTCTATTATGCATAGTGTTGTGCATAAAGGTTGCATATAGTGTTTTTATATAGTAAAATCTTTTTTATAAAATGTAATACTTTTATAAAGCTATCTATTTTATTAGACAATAATTAGAATATATTATATTTTATTATGCATAGTGTTTGTATAGTGTCTCAGATAGTATTCAGATAGTAAAATCTTTTATAAAGTTATTCGTTTTATTAGATTATAAATATAATATATTATATTTTATTTAAAAGATTTTGCTTTTAAATATGGACCGTCCGATTAAAGTAAATCAATCTGGACCGCTCATGGATTAGTTATTATGCATTCCATTTTCTATAAATAGAAGCTCATTCCTTCATTATTTTCTTATTTAATTCACCAACTCTCAGAGAGAGAAACTATAGATAAAGAAGACTACTTCACTACTTATATATCCAAAGATTTTCTTCTGAGGTAGGAAAGTATTTGTTTTCAGGGTGTTATTCTTCTTATTCATGAAGAGAACTGTTGTTATTCCATTTCTTATTATTCTCGTTGGAATAACTCAGATACGCTGCCTACCCTATACTTGGTGACATTCTATTATTCCGCTCTTTATTATTCGTTGGAACATCCCGTCTGTGTGTTTTACACCGGACTGGTTCCGCTTTTTTATTATTATTTCGCTGGAACATCCTGTTCTGTGTTTTTTACACGGACCTAGTTTCCGTTCTTTATTATTATTCTCGTTGGAACATCCTGCATGTGTTTTACACCGGACTTGGTTCCGCATTCTTATTATTATTCTGTTTGAACATCCTCCGCATGCAAATTTTGCTCGATTCGGTTCTTATTATTATTATTAACATCCCGTTGGAATAACTCTCCGTTATTTAGTACGCTGAAGCATGCGGCACCGCATGCATGGTGATTTCTTTTGTTATTCCATTCTTTATTATACAAAGTTGGTTAAAGTTTTGACTTCTATACTCCATGAAATTAGTAGAATATCCTCGATATTTGCGCTTCATCCAAAGATCTTTTCATGGAAATATTCTTTCCGATCATTCTTGAATTTTACTCTACAAAACAAAGATCATGTTGACAATTTGGACGTTAATAATTCTCGGATAAAATAATTTTGAACTTGTTTTATTGAATTCTTATATCATTGTCATCATCCTCATGTTTATATTTTGTTGAAAGTCATCTGTGTATTCAGAAAGTGCATAGATGGACTTGGTATGATTATAACTGTGGATTATTTGTAATCATGACCGTAATATTACAAATGATGTGGTAAAAGTTCTCATTGGCCCGTAAAGGCATTGATGGATGTTGTTGTTGGTATGATCATGATCATTAATGAATACACAAATATTCTTGGCCCGTAGTGCATGGATAATTGTGGTCGGATACTAAAGAATATCCTCGCCAGAAAAGTAGGGGTGATTCGATGATGGAATATTTATTGTCGAGTCTCGCCGATAATGTTGATGAAAACCTTTTAATCATAAAAGATAGTAGATTTTATTTTCTACTGACTCTTTTAATGGATTGCTTGTTCTCACCGCAGCTTAAACTTGATGTCTATTATATTTTATCGCTTTAACATTGTTGGAGACTAATGATAATTTATTCTCGCATTATCTTAGTCATAATATTTTTTATCGGGCTAGTTGAGCTCACCCTTTCTTTCACCGTTCTCTTCGTGAAATGAGAATATAGTTGGGACGAGTCTGGAAACTGAGTGATGGTCCAGAGGATAAGATTAGTAGTCCTCACTATTCGTGAAATAGTGTGATAATAATTGTAATGAGGACTCCTTTTGAGTTTGTATAATCTCTAGTAGATAATATTTGTATTCAAACTCACAGTTTATGTTTTGTCGATTGTATTATACTATTTACGCTTGTATTAGTAAGTTGTATTTGAATTTTGCACCATGTATTGGCGCACCCAAGATGGGTGATGTATACCTAATTTTGGGGGCGCCACAGCTTGGTATCAAAGCTTTAGGATATGATCCCCTAGCTAAGATGTGAGACTAGAACTAGGAGGGAGAGACGGGAATTTCTTCGCTAAGTATATGACCTACTTAAATTTATTTTGTATTTAAATTGGTTGGTCGAGTTTAGAGATATTATGTTACATGTCAATTAACCTTTGTTTTGTGGTAAGATCTCAAAATGACATCCAAAATGTTGAGAATAAAATGGAGCACAAGAGACCGCTGAGTCTCCACATATCAATAATAAGGAGAATGTGCATCGTGAAGGCGATAATCCTCATGCAAACAACAACACTAACCAAATGATGAATGATGGATTGTTCAGAGGTTTTATATAATTCATGCAACAAAGAAAGCAGAGCTGGCTCTCGCCCAAAATGTAGGTGGAAACATCGAAACTCTCTGACGGTCACCGCTAAACAGCTTCAAGGAGCTGGGACCACCGGAGTTTAAGGGAGAGCCAAAACCACTTATGGCGGAAGCATGGATAAAGCAGATCACCAAGATATTTGATGTCTTGGGATGCTCCGAGGAGCAAAAGGTTCCCTTTTCCGCCTTTATGTTGCGCGGAGAGGCAGACATCGTGGGAATCCAGAAACGACTCAACCTCGCCAGATCAAGATGTCTTGGGAGAAGTTCCAAGAGTCGTTTCAACGACAAATACTTTCCCGAAAGTATTTGTCATACATGAAGGAGGTGGAGTTTATCAAATTGGAGCAAAACAATATGACCGTGTCGCAATACGAGGCAAAATTTATGAGTTATCCCTGGCCACATCCCACTGGTGGATAATGAAGAGAGAATGGCGCTTAATGTTTTTAAGAGGTTTGAAGTCGAAGATACGCCAACATCTTATTTCTCATAAACCGTGTTTGTATTCAGATGTTGTAAATAGGGCTCATTGGTGGAGCGCGATAACGAAGTCAACGCAACCAAAAAGAGAGCAAATTTGGCAAAATGATAATACAAAGAGAGAGAAGGCCATCAAGTTAATGACAACAAAGTGGAGGAATCAACAAAGCCGTAGAAATGGTAACCACTTTGGTGGTAATCGTGGCCAAAACAATAAGAATGGACATTTCAAGAAGAGGAGATTCAACAATGATGGAAAGACGCCAAGACCAAAGACCGTTGTTAAGGAAGGAGAAAGACCACCCATCATATGCTTCAAATGCGAGAGGGAGGACACATCACCCAAATCATGCGATGATGTCATCCAAAGCATGTTATAATTGTGGAAGAGAAGGTCACTTAGCCCGATTTTGTCGCTCATCAAGACAAATTCACCTAGGATGGAGGCACCAAAGGTCGTCTAGTAAAAGTCAAAGCCAGAAAGTGCAAGGGAGAGCGTTTGTTGTGACCTCCCGGAAAGCAAGGAACCCGAATGAGGTCATCACGGTAAGTTTATCATAAACTCTAAATAAGTCTACACTTTATTTGATACCGGTTCTACCCATTCTTTTATTTCTCCTACTTGCGCCAACGATTAAATTTGACCGAGAAATTAGACTTTGACTTATCTCGTGGAAACTCCATGGGAGAAACCTTCATTACATCCCACGTTTATAAGTCTTGTTTGGTTCAAGTTGGTACCCACACATTACCTGGTCGATCTTATTGCATTAAAAAATACTTGCATTTGATGTAATTCTAGGATTGATCGTTAACTACTCATCATGCAAAAATTGATTGTTTTCGTAAGGTTGTTAGCTTTCATATTCCTAATCAACCTATTATGCTAATTCAAGCAACCAAACCATTAAAATCAATCATCGCTATCTCAAGCCATAAAGCTATTCGCTTATTGAAAAACGGATGTCAAGCTTTCTTAGCTCATGTCACAGATCTAAACAAAAATACGCCGCTTTTGAATAATATTTCTATTGTTAATGAATTTCCGACGATTCCTCAAGAACTTCCCCGCCTACCCTCAGAGCGTGAAATTGAATTTTGTATCGACCTTGAACCCTAAGACAAAACCCATTTCTAAATCCCCATATCGAATGGCTCCTATTGAACTTCGTGGAGTTAAAAACTCAACCGCAGGAATTGTTAGACATTGGCTTTATTCGGCCCTAGTACTTCTCCTTGGGTGCTCCCTGCTCTATTCGTGAAGAAGAAAGATGGGAGTATGCGCGATTTTGTATTGATTATCTGGAGTCGAATCATGTCACCATCAAAAAATAGGTACCCATTGCCACGTATTGATGACCTGCTTTGACCAGCTTGTAAGGAGCCAAATTTTTTCAAAGATTGATCTTCGCTCCGGATATCACCAATTGAAGATTAGAACCGATGACATTCCAAAGACGGCTTTCGTAACTCCCAGACGGCATTATGAATTCCTAGTCATGTCCTTTCGATCGACTAATGCTCCCGCCGCCTTCATGGATATGATGAACCGAGTATTCAAGGAATATTTGGATCACTTTGTGGTCATCTTTATTGATGACATCCTCATATATTCCAAAAACCCGTGAAGATCATGAGCAACACTTGAGGTCGATACTCCAAAAGCTTCGTGAATATAAGCTTTATGCCAAGTCAAGAAATGCGAAGTTCGCTTCGAGGAAGTAGCATTCCTTGGGCACGTGGTATCAAGTCATGGAATATCCGCTGACCCAAAGAAAGATGAAGCTATTCAAAGTCGGGAGCAACCTAAATCAATGATCAAGACGTAGCTTTCTACTTACTGGTTATTTATCTGAGATTCGTAGAAGGGTTTTCTAATCGCTACTCCACTAACTCAAACCGACGAAAAAAGATACAAAGTTCTATTGAGCGAGGAATGTGAGAAGAGTTTTCAAGAACTCAAGAGAGACTCATTTCAAAGACTGCTCGACAATACCATCGGTTCGGAGGGATTTGTCATCTACAAGTGATGCTTCTGCAAAGGGTTAGGATGTGTTCTCATGCAACATGGGAAAGTCATAGCCTATGCCTCACGACAACTCAAAGAATATGAGAGGAATTATCCTACTCATGATCTAGAGTTGGCAACCGTTGTTGTCTTGACTAAAGATTTGGAGGCATTACTTGATGGGGAGAAAGTGGAGATCTTTACTTGATCATAAAAGCCTCAAATATTTCTTCACTCAAAAGGAACTCAACACGCGACAACGACGCTGGGTTTGAACTGCTGAAAGATTATGATCATACTATCCAATACCATCCTCGAAAAGTGAACGTGGTAGTCGACGACGATCGAAAGTAAGATCATACGCGGTACGAAAGTGCAATATTGTCAACGCAAAGGCCCATTTTGTATGACTTGCAAAGGATGGAGATAGAGATAAAGACCTGTGGACCCACGTGATGATGGCAAAATATACGAGTAGAACCGATTTTAATTGATAAAATTAAAGTCGCCAAGTTATAGATCCGAGTCGATGCGTATGAGGAAGAAAGTGCAAGAAGATGCGATGTCAAGCAAGAATCGATGAAGAAGGAATACTTCGAGTCAACTCTGCAGACTTTGTGTTCCTAACGACCCCGATTTAAAGTATAAAATCATGATGGAGGCGCACAACACACCGCTTGTAATCCATCTGGGAGTACCAAATGTATCATGATCTTCACATACATTTTGGTGGGGCAATAAGAGAGAGAGATAGCATTGCTTATCTCAAGGTGTCTAACGTGTCAACGAAGTCAAGGTAGGAGCATCAAGTACCAAAAGGTCCATTGCAACCACTTGAAATTCCAGAATGGAAGTGGGAGCACATTACCATGGATTTCAAGCATCGGTCTTCCCAAAGTTTCTCAAGGCATAGATGCGATTTGGGTCATTGTTGATAGATCGACCAAGTCCGCTTCATTTCTTACCGATACGAGAAACTTATACACTTGAACGCCTTGCGTCAGATGTACATAAACGAGGTTGTAAGATTGCATGGTATGCCAAGATCCATAGTTTTCGATCGAGACCCAAGATTCACTTCGCGATTTTGGGTTAGTTTGCAAAAAAGCTATGGGCACAGATTTACGATTTATTTAGCTTGCAGATATCATCCTCGATGGACGGACAATGGAGAGGACTATTCAAACTCTTGAAGATCTATTAAGACTCGTGGTCCTTGATTTCAAGGGAAGTTGGGACAAGTTCTTACCATTGGTGGAGTTTTCCTACAACAACAAAGCTTATCAAGCAAGTATGGCATGGCTCCATTCAAGCGTTGTATGGAAGAAAATGTCGCTTTCAAAGATGTTGGGATGAGGTGGGTGAAGCAACGTTGTTGGGACCAGAGTTGGTACGTATGACTACGAAAAAGATTCAAACGATCCCAAGAACGATAAAAACCTCACAAGATCGATAAAAGAGTTATGCCGATCTTCATCGAAAGGACGTGGAATTCGATATAGAGATCATGTGTTGTTACGTGTTGTTCCATGGAAAGGAGTTACTTAGATTTGGAAAGAGAGGAAAGCTCTCAATCTCGATTCATCGCCCATTTTTAATCCTTGATCGAGTAGGAATCGTGGGCCTATAGACTCGCTTTTACCGCCAAGTATGTCTCGTGTTCATAACGCTTTTTCACATATCCATGTTACGTAAATATGTGGAAGACCCAACCACATTATCGAGTTGGAACCGATTTAAATAGCGGAAGATTTGACGATGAAGAGGTTCCTGCTCAAATCTTGGATAAGAAGGAACATATTCTACGCACCAAGGTTATACCTCAAGTCAAAGTTTTGTGGAGAAACCACGATGTTGAGGAAATGACTGGGAGTTAGAATCAAATGAAATCAAGGTATCCTTACCTCTTCGACATACCGTGTAACGCATTCTAATTTCGAGGGCTTAAATTTCATAAGAAGGGAGATTGTAAACCCCAACTTTTTGAATAAAGATGAATTTTCTATAAATATTATTTTTGAATATTATGGAGTGAAATTGATATATAATAGTTGTGGGTAATATTTATAAATTTTGCAAAGTACGCAAGTTGTTATATAATATTCGATTGGTCTGGGAATATTTATTTTAACAGGAATATTAGTAGAAACCAAGACAATCATTGGTGGACCCCACAACGAATTATTGTTGGATTGAGAAAACGACAAAATATATTTTATGAAAATAAACTACGGAAGTTTTACCGTTAATCGTTGAAACACCCGGTGTTAAAAAGTATAAAGAATACGTGGTTGCATAAGAAGCACACCAGATTGATTATTGATGCTTACGTGATAAGTCACTCCGCTTTTGTTGGTATTATTAATGTAATAATACGTGGAAAATCTTTTATATAAAAATGTAATACTTTTATAAAGTTATTCTATAAATAGAATATATTATATTCTATATACATATATTGTATATATATCTGCGATATAGTATTTTGTATAGTAAAATTTTTTTATATAAAATGTAATACTTTTATAAAGCTATCTGCTTTATTATACAATAATTAGAATATATTATATTTTATTATGCATAGTGTTTGCAAAGTGCCTACATAGTGTTTGCAGATAGTAAAATCTTTTATAAAGTTATTTGTTTTATTAGATTATAAATAGAATATATTATATTTTATTTAAAAGATTTTGCTTTTAAATATGGACCGCCGATTAAAGTAAATCAATCTGGACCGCTCATGGATTAGTTACTATGCATTCCATTTTCATATAAATAAAAGCTCATTCCTTCATTATTTTCTTACTTAATTCAATCAAACTCTAGAGAGAGAAACTATAGAGAGACTATAGAAACTATAGAAGTATTCTCGCTAGAAAACTATTCGCTATTTAACTACTTTTATATTATTTCTTTTTACTAGTAAGGGTGTTATTCTTTTTATTCATGAAGAGAACTCGTTGTTATTCCATTCTTTATTATTCTTGGAATAACTCAGATACGTGGTCTACCCTATACTTGGTGACATTCTTCTATTATTCCGCTTTTATTATTCTCGTTGGAATATCTTGTTTACCTTTTACTTGGTGACATTCCGCCTTTATTATTATTCTCGTTGGAATATCCTCGTCTGTGTGTTTTACACCTTAACTCGGTTCCGCTTTTTATTATTATTCCGTTGGAACATCCTCGTCTGTGGTGTTTTACACCGAATTCCGATTCCGTCTTTATTATTATTCTCGTTGGAATAACCCGTCTATGCAAGCACCGTTTTACATGGTGATCGCTGTTATTCCATTCTTTATTATTCTCGTTGAACATCCCGCTTGGCGTGCAAATTTCACCGACCGTTCCTTATTATTATTATTTCGTTGGAATAACCGCGTCTATGCCAAGTACCGCATGCATGGTGATTTCTTTTGTTATTCCATTCTTTATTATACTCGGTTGGTTAAAGTTTTGACTTTTATACTCCATGAAATTAGTAGAATATCCTTGATTTTGCGCTTCATCCAAAGATCTTTTCATGGAAATATTCTTCCGATCATTCTTGAATTTTACTCTACAAAACAAAGATCATGTTGACAATTTGACGTTAATAATTCTCGGATAAAATAATTCTTGAACTTGTTTTATTGAATTCTTATATCATTGTCATCATCCTCATGTTTATATTTTGTTGAAAGTCATCTCGTGGCTCTGAAAAGGCATAGATGGACTTGGTATGATTATGACTGTGGATTATTCTTGTAATCATGACCGTAATGTTACAAATGATGTGGTAAAAGTTCTCATTGCCCGTAGTGCATTGATGGACGATTGTTGGCATGATCATGATCATTAATGAATACACAAATATTCTTGGCCCGTAGTGCATGGATAATTGTGGTCGTGATACTAAAGAATATCCTCGGGTCAGAAAGTGTAGGGTGATTCGATGATGTGGAATATTTATTAAGTCGAGTCTCGCCGATAAAAGTGATGAAAAACCTTTTAATCATAAAAGATATTAGATTTTATTTTCTACTTGACTCTTTTAATGGAATGCTTGTTTCACCGCAGCTTAAACTTGATGTCTATTATATTTTATCGCTTAACATTGTTGGAGACTAATGATAATTTATTCTCGCATTATCTTAGTCATAATATTTCATCGGGCTAGTTGAGCTCACCTTTCTTTCACCGTTTTCTTCGTGAAATGAGAATATAGTTGGGATTTAGCCTGGGAACTGAGGAGTGATGGTCCAGAGGATAAGATTAGTAGTCCTCACTATTCGTGAAATAGTGTGATAATAATTGTAATGAGGACTCCTTTTGAGTTTGTATAATCTTAGTAGATAATATTTGTATTCAAACTAGGTTTATGTTTTGTATTCAAACTCGGCGCTTATATTAGTAAGTTTGAATTATGTACCATGTATTTGGCGACCCAAGATGGGTGATGTATACCTCATTTTGGGGCGGCCAAAGGTGGCTAATGGAACCTTCTCGTTTCGTGAATCCCAAGACATCGAATATCTTGGTAATTTGCTTGAACCACGCTTCCGTGACGATCGGATCCGGCTTTCCCTTAAATTCGGTGGTCCCAACTCTTTGAGCTCGCATTTGTAAAGTACAAGTGGCGCTGCTATCATTTCTACCAGTATTCTGTACACACGAGTCTCCCAAATGCGGTTTACATGAACCGCAAAAAGCTCCTAAACATTAAGTGGTTCATCGTCACAATGAAGTGGTGTTGTTTACATGGAGGAATATTGCCTTCTGTTGCACGTTCCAATGGGTAGTGATTAAAGGTGTTTCCACGGCCTCATTAACTCCACTGATTAATATTCTCATATGCCATTCTTAAATCATCGCCATAAAACAAGGGTTAATTAAACAAATTAACATATCACATATTAACCATATACTTTGAACCGACCAACAAATAAGCTTAGGTATGACACATTAAAGGATTACTTGTCTCTCCTCCTAGTATTATTCCCGATCTCCGCCATGAGACCATATCCTCAAGCTCGACGATAACAATTTGTGGCGCCCCAAAATAGGTATACAACACCCATTCCGACAGTCGTCAAAATACATGGCATGTAAACAACTACAACTTTATCAATACAACATAAAAACTGTGAGTTTAAATACAAATATTGTCATCTAGACAATATCCACACTCAAATAAGTCCTCAGTACAATTATTGATACATTATTTTATAAAAATGGTGAGGACTACTAAAATGACTTCTAGAACCATCATTCCACACCCCGACTAGTACTCGCTACATTCTCGCCTCCTGAGAAGAAAAATGGAACAACAAGGAAAAAGGTGAGCTCAACTAGCCCAGTAAATAACATTATGACTAAGATAATATAAAACAAATTATCGTTAGTCTTCAACAGGGAAAAATCTAATAGAATACAATAGACAACAAGTTTTAAATCAATATTCGCAGCGGAAATAATAATTCATTAGAAGAGTTAAGTAGAGAATGCAAACTACTATCTTCTATATATGAATTTAAAAGTTCATCATCTATCTTTTATCCCTATAACATCAATCAATATATATCTAGAATCAAATATTCATCTTTGCACTACAAACCAAAGATATTCATCAGTTGGTCATGTTCATCTAAACACCTGTTCATCTTTGCACTACGGGCCAAAGATATTCATCAAAATCATTCATCTTGCGCTTAAAGGCCAAAGATATTCAATTATATCATCATTTAGGGTGAGGATAATGAAAAATATTTTAAAGAAAACGAATCCAGTGAAACAAAAGAATAAATATTAAGGATTCGTACTTTAAACAATCCAAGTTCAAAAATACTTCATAAATAAACCCAGTAGTGGAGTAAGATTTAAGAATGATCAAAACATGGATACAATCAAAACTAGTATCCATAATAGATATATTAGACGAAAAATGAAAATTTAATTTTTTCCGTGAATAAAGGTCGATTCGTGAATAAAGTCAGAGTATCGTGAATAGTAACTCGACACCAAAAGATAGAAATTTCACAAAAAACATCATCATGCTTCGTGAATAGTACTCGTGAATAGTAAATCGTAAATAGTAACTCATGAATAGTAACTCGTGAATAAGTAACTCATGAATAGTAATCCAGAGCATGAAAAAGTTCCAAATTTGATAAAAAGTTCCAACCAATATTTCAAAGATAATGATATTGAAGAAATAATATCATTTGAGAAGAAAATAACATTCCTTACCTAAAAAGGATAGATACTTACGATTTGGTATACTAGATATAGTCTTTGAAAGGACTTGATCAGATATAGCAATACTCAAAGTACAAAATACTCACAAGAATACGCTCAATATATTGAGAGAGAAATCTGTAGTTTCTGGTATGATTTTCAATTCTAACCTAAGCACCCTATTTATAGGAAAATGCTTAGAACACCAAAGCAGAAAATTTAATATAATATTAATATATTATAAAAAATTTCCTATGCCCACTAAGACTCCTGAATTAAGCATGTTTACAACACATGGGGGGCCAACCAAAACAATAAAAATGTTTTTCTTAATAAAAATAATTATAACTTCCAAAAATTAATTATTTCAGAACTTCGAAACTTCAATAATTCATAATAAATAGCCCTTTTATCAGAAAATTAGAATCTCGCATTTTTTTTATAGGAAATTCAACTCTCTACAACTTTGCAGAAGAAAGTTTTTCCAAATTCCTAACAGAAATTGACCGAAATCCATAAACGGACAATTTTACAGGCTATAATCAAATTTCAGTCAAGAAATGGGTCCACCAATATGTTTAACATGTTTTAAACAAATTTTGCAACAAAAATACTCTTCCTCCTCATATACTCATATATCCCATAGTCATTGTAAAAATATCATCATTATTATATAATATAATAAAATATTATTTTATCAGAAAAGATAAAATATCAATTTTTAACAATTGTCACTTTAAAAATTTTCTACATCTATAACCCCATAAAAATCAATATTTTCCTCATCATATAAATCAATAATTAATTATTCACAAATAATATTACAGAATCACAGTATTGGCAACCAGGTCGTTCCCAGGAAAGAGGGGGCTTTCCAATAAGAATTTCTCCTTACTGGCGCACAATTAGGTGACCAAACCTCTCCTTAGACAGAACTTTCTAGACATTGCCAATAATGTTTTCTAATAATATTATTCAGATAATATGAATTATTGTTTCGATAATGGAAAATACTGTATAGTGACAATTATTGAAACAACAGTAATATAAAATATCAACGCAGCAATTATTGAATCAATAAATAAAAAATATCGAATGAAGAATTCATCGTAACAATTATCGAGTAGTGCCTTTTTACGTAAGAATCAATAATTGGTGCAATATCTGGTATCCATCAGGCAACAACGCGCGTATTCTTTGTGTTTTAACCACCGTGTATTCCAACAATATTAACTCAGAATAAATCGCTAACAAGTTATTTATAAACAACTTATACTTGTCTTTTTCTTCATCCAATCGCTTTCAGTTATGGGCCCCACAAAAATCTGCGCCATCGCATTTAATATTCCCACAACAATGAATAATATTCAACGACCAAACGAATATTCCCAAACAACAATGAATATTTTATAACCACCGCTTTATTTAAAATATTTATGCATTTTACCCATAACTAACCACATTAATCAAATCAACCCTTACTATTTCAAAATAATAAATAGAGGAAAATAAATTTCATTTATTAATAATTTGGGGTCTTACAACCTCCCTCCTTATGAAATTTCGTCCTCGAAATTGACGTGACGCACTGGTGTTTTGAAAAGATGAGGATACCTCGCTTTCATTTCCGTTTCCAACTCCCAGGTCATTTCCTCAATAGCATGGTTCCTCCACAAAACCATAACTTGTGGTATAACCTTAGTGCGTAGGACATGCTCTTTCCTATCCAAAATATTGACAGGTACCTCTTCGTACGTTAAGTCTTCGGCTATCTCGTCCGGTTCTAACTCAATAATGTGATTTGGGTCTTTCACATATTTACGTAGCACAGATATATGAAAAACATTATGAACACGAGACATACTTGGAGGTAACGCGAGTTTATAGGCCACATTTCCTACTCGTTCAAGAATCTGAAATGGACCAATAAATCATGGATTGAGCTTTCCTCTCTTCCTAAATCTTGTAACTCCCTTCCATGGAGCCACACGCAATAATACATGATCCCCAATACTAAATTCCACGTCCTTTCGATGAAGATCCGCATAACTCTTTTGTCGATCCTGTGCCGTTTGTATACATTATCGAATTGTTTGGATCTTTTCCGTAGTCATACGTACCAACTCGGGTCCCAACAACATTGCTTCTCCTACCTCATCCCAACATACTGGAGAGCGACACTTTCGTCCATACAATGCTTCAAATGGAACCACACCTATACTTGCCTGATAACTGTTGTTGTAGGAGAATTCCACCAATGGTAAATACTTATCCCAACCGCCTTTGAAGTCAGGACACGTAGTCTTAATAGATCTTCAAGAGTTTGAATAGTCCTCTCGATTGTCCATCCGGTTTGAGGATGGTATGTCAACTAAATTATAAACCGCGCCCATAGCTTTTTGCAAGCTAACCCAAAATCTTGAAGTGAATCTTGGGTCACGATCCAAAACTATGGATATTGGCATGCCATGCAATCTCACAATCTCATCTACGTACATACAAGCAAGACGTTCAAGGGAATAAGTCTCCCGTATCGGCAAGAAATGAGCAGACTTGGTTAATCTATCAACAATAACCCAAATAGCATTTATGCCTTGAGAAACCTTGGGAAGACCCGTAACGAAATCCATAGTAATGTGTTCCCACTTCCATTTTGGAATCTCAAGTGGTTGCAATGGACCCTTTGGTACTTGATGCTCCGCCTTTACACGTTGACAAGTTAAACACATCGAGATAAACTTTGCAATCTCTCTCTTCATATTGTTCCACCAAAATGTATGTCGAAGATCCTAACTTTTATAAATAAAGATGAATTTTCTATAAATATTATTTTTGAATATTATGGAGTAAATTTGATATAATATTATAGTTGTGGGTAATATTTATAAATTTTGCAAAATACGCAAGTTGTTATATAATATTCGTTTTAACAGGGAATATTAGTACAACGGCACAATCAATGGCGGAACCCACAACGGAATTATTGTCGGATTGAGAAAATGACAAAAAATACTTTATGAAAACAACAACAGAAGTTTTACCGTTAAACTGTTGAAACACCCGGTGTTAAAAGTACAGTAATACGCATAGTTGCATAGTAGCACACGATTTTAATGATTGATGCGTACGTGAGAAGTCACTCAGTTTTGTTCAATTATTGCTACGATGAATTCTTTGCATAAGATCTCACGTTATTTGATTCAATTATTGTCAATATTTTATATATTATTAAATCAATAATTAAGATGACAAAGTTATTAATATTATTATTTGCAATATTAACGATGTCTGAAGTTCTGGCCAAGGAGAAGTTTGGTCACCTAATTCAAGGCGCCAATAGGAGAAATCCTTATTCGAAAGCCCCTCTATCCAGGAACGACACGGTCGATTAATATTGTGAATTATAATAATAATGATAAATGTTGTTAAAAATATTGAGGGGATTTTATGAAGTATTTGATGTAAATTTTTCTTATTATTTAGACCCCCCCACTTTTCCATTTTTTTAAAAATTGTCGGTAGAGGTTATCTCGATTTTTTTTTATATATATATATATATATATATATATATATATATATATATATATAATATTGTTAATGGAAGGTGGTGGGGGAAATTAGGGTGGACTAGAGGAGTATTATTATGTATATATATATTATATATATATATATATATATATATATATATAGGTTAGTTTAAAAAAAATGGACAGAGGGAGTAAATGAATTCACGGGTCTTCCACCCGTGATTTTTTTTCTTGCACATGTTATATATATAATATATTATATTTTATTTAAAGGATTTTGCTTTAATTATGGATCGTCTGCTTAAAAGTAAATCAATTTGGACCGTTCATGAATTAGTTCTATTATTGGTCCATTCTTCTATAAAATAAGCTCATTCCTTCATTATTTCTTATTTAATTCAATTGAAACTCTAGAGAGAGAAATAAGAAAAGTATTCTGCTAGTGAATTCTTATATCATTGTCAGATTTTATGAATAATAGATTTAATTTTTCATGAAATAAATGATGTTTTTTAATATTATGGTGTGGATTTGATATAATGTTATAGTTGTGGGTAGTATTTATAAATTTAAAGAATAAAGTATTCAAGTTGTTATTTATTATATTTGATTGGTGGGGAATATTTGTTTTAGTCGGGGAATATTTTGCAAAAGTATGCAAGTCATTATATTATATTCGATTGGTGGGGAATATTTGTTTTATCGGGGAAATTGGGTGGACCCATAATTGAATTATTGTCGGAATGAGAAAGCGAAAAAATATTTTATTAAAATAACGGCGGAAGTTTTACCGTTAATAATGTTGAACTACTCGGTAGTAAAAAGTGCGATGTCACGTGTGGTTGCGTAGTAGCACACGGTATTGATTATTGATGCTTATGTGATAAGTCACTCGGTTTTGTTTTATTGGTATTATTAATGTAATAAAACATAATACTTTTATAAAGTTATTCTATAAATAGAATATATTATATTCTATTATGCATAGTGTTGTATAGATTAGTACTGCATAGTATTTTGCATAGTAAAATCTTTTTTATATAAAAGCAGAATACTTTTATAAAGTTATTACTATAAATAGAATATATTATATTTTATTATGTATAGTGTTGCATATTGCGTAGTGTTTTGCATAGTAAAATCTTTTTATATAAAACAAAATACTTTTATAAAGTTATTTGTTTTATTAGACAATAATTAGAATATATTATATTTTATTATGCATAGTGTTTGCATAGTATCTGCATAGTATTTGCATAGTAAAATCTTTTATAAAGTTATTCATTTTATTAGATTATAAATAGAATATATTATATTTTATTTAAAAGATTTTGCTTTAAATATGGACCGTCAGATTAAAGTAAATCAATCTGGACCGTTCATGAGTTAGTTATTATGCAGTCCATTTTTCTATAAATAGAAGCTCATTCATTCATTATTTCTTACGAATTCACTGAAACTCTAGAGAGAGAAACTATAGAGAGAAAGAAGAAAAGTATTCTGTTACTGCACTACTTTTATATTCAGTACTCTTCTTTTTAAGGTAGAAAATATTATTTGTTGTACTCATAAGGGGTATTCTTTCTTTCTTATTCATGAAGAGAACTTACATTATTCCATTCTTTATTATTACATTGGAATAACTTTTTATATCTGTGGGCTACCCTATACTTGGTGAAATTCTTACATTATTCCATTCTTTATTATTCTATTGGAATATATCTATGCATGCACAATCGTTTTTGGGATTGTTTCATTCTCTTTATTATTACATTTGGAATATCCCATGCATGTTTCATGGGACTAGTTTCGTTATTTATTATTACGTTGGAATATCACATTTGTGCGTTTTACACGTGGGACACGGTTTATTATTTAGTATTACATTGGAATAACTTTACATGCAAATACTGCATGCATGGTAATTTCTGTTGTTATTTCATTCTTTATTATTACATTGGAACATCACTGTCGGTGCATAATTTACTTTGACCGGTTCGTTATTATTATTTTACGTTGGAATAACTTTATCATCACAATCACGCATGCATGGTGATTTCTTTTGTTATTCCATTCTTTATTTTACTCGGTTGGTTAAAGTTTTGACTTCTATACTCCATGAAATTAGTGGAATATCCTTGATATTTACGCTTCATCCGATATCTTTTCATGGAAATATTCTTGAGCATTCTTGAATTTTACTCCACAAAGCGGTATCGTGTTGACAATTTGGGCGTTATTGGTTCTGGATAAATTAATTCTTGAACTTGTTTTATTGAATTCTTATATCATTGTCATCATCCTCATGTTTATATTATGTTGAAAGTCATACGTGGCTTTGTAGTGCATAGATGGACTTGGTATGATTATGACCGAGGGATTATTGCGGTATAATCATGGTAGTAATGTTACAAATGATGTGGAAAAAAAGTCCTCATTGGCCGTAGTGCATTGATGGGCGAGTTTTTGGTATGATTATGGCTATGGATTCTCTTTGACCAAGGGTGAAAAGATGAATTGTTTTATGGCATGATCGGGATAGATTGATGAAAACATGATTATCTTTTGGCCCGTAGTGCATGGATAATTCGTGGTCGTGATCTTAAAGAATATCCTTGGCCGTAGTGCGGGGGTGATTTGATGATGTGGATTATTTATTAAATTTGAGTCTCGGTGATAAAAGTGATGAAAAACCTTTTAAATCATAAAAGATAGTAGATTTTATTCTCTACTTGACTCTTTTAATGGATTGCTTGTTTCATTGCAGATTAAACTTGATGTTTGTTATATTGTATCGGTTTAACCTTTGTTTAAGGCTAATGATAATTTATTACGCATTATCTTAGTCATAATATTTCTTCTTGGGCTAGTTGAGCTCACCCTTTCTTTCCTTTGTTCTCTTGAGGAAATGAGAGCGTAAATTTGGGACTAGTCGGGGAGCGGAGTGATGGTCCTAGATGGTGCATTAGTAGTCCTCACTATTACGTGAAATAGTGTGATAATAATTGTAATGAGGACTCCTTTTGAGTTTGTATACTCTCTAGTGAGACAATATTTGTATTCAAACTCACTGTTTATGTTTTGTCGTATTGTATTACCTGACGGTTGTATTATTAAGTTGTATTTGAATTCTGTACCACGTATCTGGCTACTCAGGATGGGTGATGTATACCTAATTTTGGGGGCGTCACAGTTGGTATCAAAGCTTAGGGATATGATCCCTGGCTGAGATGTGAGATAAGAACTAGGAGGGGAGAGACGGGGAATTCCTTCGCTAGTATGACCTACCTAAGTTTTTTTGATATTTAATTGGTCGGTCATAGTATATGGATAATATGTGATATGTTAATTAACCCTTATTTTGTGACAGTGTTTTAAAATGGCATATTAAAATGCTGAGATAAACAATGAAGCACATGAGACCGTTGAGTCAGCTCAACCAAAAGGTAATGACCAACATCACGATAATAATCATACCGGTGCAGCGACCGTGAACAATGATAACCATCGTGGGAGAAATTATCATGCAAGAATGGTAACCACTTGGTGGTAATCATGGCCAAGATAATAGAAGTGGAAATTTCAAGAAGAGAAGGTCATTTAGCTCGATTTTGTCGTATAGTGAAGTCAAGTCCAATTGGAGATTGGTGGCACCAAAGGCGGAGGACGGACAAAACAAAAAGTCGGTGGTTTCAGGAAAAGCGTTTTTCGTGACTTCTCAAAAAAAAGTGAGTGACCCGAACGAAGTTAGCACGGGTTAGTTAATTATAAATTCTTGCAAAGTCTATACCTTATTAGATACCGGTTCTACCCATTATTTTATCTCTCTTGCTTGCGCTCAACTTTTAAATATGACTTCGGAGAAATTAGACTTTGACTTATTAGTTGAAACTTCGATAGTAGAAACCTTTGTTACCTCCACTGCTTATAAATCTTGTTGATTCAAATCGACATTTTCACGTTACCTGTCGATCCTATCTCTTTGAAAATACTTGCCTTTGATGTGATTTTAGGAATCAATTGGTTTACTACTCATCATGCTCTTCGTAAGGTTGTTAGCTTTCATATTCCTAACCAACCTGTTATGCGAATTCAAGGAACCAAACCACTAAAGTCAATCATTGTCATATCAAGCCATAAGTAAAGAGCCGGTCCTTTCGTTGTTGACTTTCTTGTGTGGAAATATGCGAAGCGGACTTTCTATAGGCGGCGTCGTGAATAGCGATGGCAAGTTGATAGGTATCAATGTGACGTCTTATCCAAGTCTTGGATGAGGGTCACGATTTTGAATGATATTTCTATTGTTAATAAATTTCTGGCGTATTCTTGAAGACTTCTTAGCCTACCCCTAGGCGTGAAATCAAATTTTGTATTGACCCCGATACAAAACCCATTTCTTAAACCCTCAAATATTTCTTCAACTAAAATGAGCGTAACATGCGCCAAAGGCGTTGGCTCGGTGTTGAAGATTACGATCGTACCATTCAATACCACCATCGTGGGAAAAGCGAGCGTGGTAGGCGACGCGTTGAGTAGAAGAGATCGTATCGTTTCTGAGTCGATGTTTTTAACACAAAGACCCATTTACGTACGATTTACAAATGATGAAGATAGAGTTAAAGACTCTAGGAACCCACGTGAAGATAATGAATATCTGAGTAGAATCGACTTTAATCGATAAAGTTAAAGCCGCTCAAGCTACATACCGGGTGATGAATGTGAAGAAGAAGGTTCAAGAGGCGTTATTCTAGAAGCAAGAATCGATGAAGAGAGGAAATCTCAACCCTCGATTTAATTGGCCCATTTGAAATCCTCGATGAAGTAGGAACTGTGGCCTATAGACTCGTTTTACCGCCAAGTATGTTGCGTGTTCATAACATTTTTTACGTATCGATGTTACGTAAATATGTGGATGACCGAACCACATTATTAAATTAGAACTAAGCGATATAGCGGAAGATTTAGCGTATGAGGAGATATCGTGTTAAAATCTTGGATAAGAAGGATCGTATTCAACACTCAAAGGTTATACCTCAAGAATTAGAATGAAATGAAGTCGAGGTATCCTCACCTCTTGACATACCAGATCGTCACGTAAATTTTGATGGCGAAATTTCATAAGGAGGGAGATTGTGAGACCCTAGATTTTATGAATAAAAATTTAATTTTCTCGAAATATTTTTTGAATATTATGGTGTGGATTTGATATAATGTTATAGTTGTGGGTAGTATTTATAAATTTTACAAAGTATATGAGTTGTCATATTATATTCGATTGGTGGGGAATATTTGTTTTATCGGGGAATATTAGATGCGGCGACACAATCATTGGTGGACCCCATAGCGGAATTATTGTCGGAATGAGAAAGCGAAAAAATATTTTATTAAAAATAACGGCGGAAGTTTTACAGATTAATAATGTTGAACTACTCGGTAGTAAAAGTGCGATGTCTGGCGTGGTTGCATAGTAGCACACGGTATTGATTATTGATGCTTATGTGATAAGTCACTTTCGGTTTTGTTTTATTGGTATTATTAGTGTAATAAAATAGAATATTTTTATAAAGTTATTCTATAAATAGAATATATTATATTCTATTATGCATAGTGTTGCATAGTGTATGCATATAGTATTTTATATAGTAAAATATTTTTTTATATAAAGCAGAATACTTTTATAAAGTTATTACATAAATAGAATATATTATATTTTATTATGCATAGTGTTGCATAGTGTTTTGCATAGTAAAATTTTTTATATAAAACAAAATACTTTTATAAAGTTATTTGTTTTATTAGACAATAATTAGAATATATTATATTTTATTATGCATAATGTTTGCATAGTGCTACTGCATAGTGTTTGTATAGTAAAATCTTTTATAAAGTTATTCGTTTTATTAGATTATAAATAGAATATATTATATTTTATTTAAAAGATTTTGCTTTAAATATGGATAGTCAGATTAAAGTAAATCAATACGGACCGTTTATGAGTTAATTCTTATGCGGTCCATTTTTCTATAAATAGAAGCTCATTCATTCATTATTTCTTACGAATTCTTTGAAACTCTAGAGAGAGAAACTATAGAGAAAAGAAGAAAAGTATTACATTACTTCACTACTTTTATATCCGATTACTCTTCTTTCTAAGGTAGAAAATATTATTTGTTGTAATCGTAAAAGGGTATTCTTTCTTTCTTATTCATGAAGAGAACTTACATTATTCCATTCTTTATTATTACATTGGAATAACTTTTATATCTGTGAGCTACCCTATACTTGGTGAAATTCTTACATTATTCCATTCTTTATTATTACATTGGAATATAATGTTTGTACATTTACATGGTGGGACTGGTTCCATTCTTTATTATTACATTGGAATATCACATATGTGCATTTCTGGACATATTATTTATTATTATTATGTTGGAATATCCTATCGGCGTACAGACTGCTTTGACATTTAGTTACATTATTTAGTATTACATTGGAATACTTTGTCTCATCTGAAATCGCATGCATGGTGATTTTTGTTGTTATTCCATTCTTTATTATTACATTGGAACATCATCAGCCGATTGTGAATTTGCTTTAACTTTGGTTCCGATTATTATTATTACATTGGAATAACTTGTCACATCGAAAATACGCATGCATGGTGATTTCTTTTGTTATTCATTCTTTTATTATACTTGGTTGGTTAAAGTTTTGACTTCTATACTCCATGAAATTAGTGGAATATCCTTGATATTTGCGCTTCATCGATATCTTTTCATGGAAATATTCTTACGAGCATTCTTGAATTTTACTCCACAAAGCAGTATCATGTTGACAATTTGGGCGTTATTGGTTCTGGATAAATTAATTCTTGAACTTGTTTTATTGAATTCTTATATCATTGTCATCATCCTCATGTTTATATTATGTTGAAAGTCATATGTAATTTTTTGTAGTGCATAGATGGACTTGGTATAATTATGACCATGGATTATTGCGGTGTAATCATATTAGTAATGTTACAAATGATGTGGAAAAAAAGTCCTCATTGGCCCGTAGTGCATTGATGGATAATTTTGGTATGATTATGGCTATGGATTCTCTTTGGCCGTGGGGTAAAGATGAATTATTTTATGGCATGATCGGGGACAGATTGATGAAAACATGATTATCTTTGCCGTAGTGCATGGATAATTCGTGGTCGTGATCTTAAAGAATATCCTTGGTAGTAGTGTAGGGGTGATTCGATGATGTGGATTATTTATTAAAGCTGAGTCTCAGCGATAAAAGTGATGAAAAACCTTTTAAATCATAAAAGATAGTAGATTTTATTCTCTACTTGACTCTTTTAATGGATTGCTTGTTCATTGTGATTAAACTTGATGTTTGTTATATTGTATCGGTTTAACACTTTATTTAAGGCTAATGATAATTTATTACGCATTATCTTAGTCATAATATTTCTTCTTTGGGCTAGTTGAGCTCACCCTTTCTTTCCTTTATTCTCTTGAGGAAATGAGAAGCGTAAATTTGGAACTAATCGGGAAGCGCAGTGATGGACCTAGATGGTGCATTAGTAGTCCTCACTATTACGTGAAATAGTGTGATAATAATTGTAATGAGGACTCCTTTTGAGTTTGTATACTCTCTAGTAGACAATATTTGTATTCAAACTCACGGTTTATGTTTTTTTTCGTATTTGTTACCTACGGTTGTATTTGAATTACATACCATGTATCTAGTGACTCAAGATGGATGATTATACCTAATTTTGGGGGCGTCCACAGAGTCTGATATGATGATGAAAACCTTTTAAATCATAAAAGATAGTAGATTTTATTTTCTACTTGACTCTTTTAATGGATTGCTTGTTCTACCGCAGATTAAACTTGATGTCTATTATATTTTATCGGTTTAACATTGTTGAAGACTAATGATAATTTATTACGCATTATCTTAGTCATAATATTTCTTCTTAGGCTAGTTGAGCTCACCCTTTCTTCACCGTTCTCTTGTGAAATGAGAATATAGCTGGGACGAGTCGAGGAACGGAGTGATGGTCCAGAGGATAGCATTAGTAGTTCTCACTATTCTGTGAAATAGTGTGTTAATAAATGTATTGAGGACTTATTTTGAGTTTTAATACTGTCTAGAAGATAATGTTTGTATTGAAACTCATAGCTTATGTTGTATATTTAAAGATTGTATTTGTATTATGTACCATGTATTTGGCGACTCAGAATAGGTGATGTATACCTATTTTGGGGGCGTTACACCTGAAGCTATCTATGTAACTTGACAATTCCTCATTCGACTTTTGTTTGAGTCTCATTAGTTCCACGAAGGTCACCTGTTTCTATATATAGAAAAAATTCTTAAAAAATGTAATTTCATATCATCCTAATCGTGGACTAATCCTTTCTCCAAATTATAGTACCAACTGAAGGCACTATCTGTCAACGTCTTGTTGAATTCTCACATCAAAAGGTTGTGGTTGCTTATTTAGTCATAACCCAATCATGGGGACATCGACTCTACAAACCTGGCTATATGTTCTCTAGCATTCCTTTTCTCTCCGTTATATTTTGGGAACTGCGGGAGTTGCTCAATATACCTTGCTAGGTAAGGTTGTCATTGGATATATGCCGAGAAGTCCAATTCTGAAGGTCGAGTTGTCTGATTGCGAAGTTAATTAATTACGTCGATCATATCATCCTTTGTTACATATTGACTTATTGTATGAATTCTCTGAGAGGTTGTGATGTACTAACGGAGCGGCGGTGTGTGCGACAAAGAGATTGACTGGTGTACACTTGCATCCTGCAAAAATTGAATTAGTTATACTTGTTGACTTGTTCATTGGGTATGGCTCGGAATGTCTGGCATCTGCACTTGTGAGAATACTAGAAGTGTGGCTGGAATGATGATTGGTACTTTGAGGTTGGCTTGCTTCCTGTCTGGGTTGTATTACGTCACCACTATTTTGGGGCACTAAATGGATGATTTGAATCGGCTGACACTCCGTTGTTGGAGTTGCATTCTACTTTTCCTTGTTGTTATCATATATTTCTGCTTATTCTATATGCGAACTTCCTGAAAAAATGGCCTTGAAGGTTGTGAAATGCATCAACTGCTGGAAAAAAGTTCTCATTTCTTCCTACTACATGTGCATCTCTGACATCATGAACATTATCATCTTTGTCCTTCTTGTGCCTCCTTTAACGCCTTGAGCAACTCCAGTTGAACAATATTCATAGTCGTCTGTTCTCCGACTGTTTCCACATATTGCATGTCTTTGCTTGCATGCCTGGTGTTGGTTGGTTGTTGATCAACCATCTGTGGTGAGGTTGAACTTCCTTTTTGAATCGTCTTCTAGGATTGGTCTGTCAAAATCCAAATTTTCGCATTGAAAAGCTTGACTCGCTTGCCTTGGAGCTGGATTCAGTGAGGTAATACTTGTGCTCAGTGAAACTCTTCCCGTAGTTCTCACTTTGAGTTGTAGGCATACCGTTCACGAATTCTACACATCCCCAGTAGAGTCGCCAAATAAATATGGGCAAGGAAATCATACCTTATTAAGGTTAGAGTTTCGTGTTGCATGAGGGGGAGAGAAATTCACGAAGAGTATATACGGAATTGATTGATGAGTTGGAGAGGGGAGAAGAACAGGTTGACAATTACTCTAGTAACACGTGACAGAACTCTTATGGTCAAGGAGCCTTCTCGGGTGTCTCGAGTGCAGAGAGAATCCAAAGGAAAGGAACCTCCATCTATTGAAATGGAAGGAGTATTTATAGAGTTTTCTTGGAAAGTGCTATGTGCCTGGCACATGTTTGGGTCATGTGCCTGACATGTGACTTCAGGATAAATTTTATAAATACCCTTAGATACCCAAATAATGTTCAAATCGTCATGTCCTTCTAGCCGTCAATCCAATCAAATTTCTCAATTAATTCCCAAAATTAGTTGCCTCCACGAGTCTTCTGCCTCGAGATTCGTGAAGACTCCTCTCAAGTCTCGTTCATTTAATTCTCTGTCTTTTCAAATCTTATTCTTCTTCTTTTAAGTCACATGTAGATCTTAATTTGTACTTAGGCTCACAACCTTATTCATGTGACCGTGAATATATAGTCGCGTTTCTATCATTTATCGTTATGCAAACTCACCAATCCCGTAGGAAGCACATGCGATAGAGAAAATATTGGTTCATTATGTTAATTATTAATATAATTAATTAAATAAAGAATAAATATTTAATTAACATTTTGAAAAAATAGTTTTAATTATTAAATATTTGTCTAAATAATAAATTGTTAAATTATATAGTATACGTTCATGTGATGAATTATTAAACTGAACATTCCCAATTGAATGGTGTGTAAATTTATTTATTTATGATTATTAAAATTATTTAAGTTTATTTAAGTTTGTAATACAATTCTACATTAGTGTTTATATTAACAAAATTTGCTTAAATTCGTATCTGAACATATAGAACTATGAATCACTATAATTTTTTAACTAATTTTTTATTTAGTGTTTTAAAAAAATCACTATATTATTAATATAATTAATCATGTAATTTGATAAAATTTGTAAGTTTTAATTTGGTTGGGTTTCTTTTGAATACTTTACAAATTTGAATAGTATATATTTAATTTCTATAAATTTGATAAGTAATTCCTCTTGCCTTTGTGAGTCATTGTTTGACACCTCCGATTTATCACGACATTATAATTTTATCCATTTGTTACCATTAATCAATGATCATTAAATATAGGCGTAAAATTTGGGTGTCTACAACATTCCTGCAATTAATTATTAAGCATTAATTATTAAGCTAAATATTTGAATGGTGTGTAAATTTATTTAGTTATGATTATGAAAAAATAATTATGTTAATTTTATATAAGTTTGTAATAGAATTTTATTTAGTGTTTTTATGAATAAAATTCTTATCCAAATAGAACTATGAATCACTATATAATTTTTCAACTTAGTTTTTAGTTATTGTGAATTCACATATATTATTAATATAATTAAATAGTTAATCGTTTGAGTTGACAAAATTTTAGTAAGTTTTAATGTTTTATACATAGAGTATGGTTATCATTTCCGGATGATATGTTTAATCATCGTCTAGATTTTCATTTAGCTTTTTTGTCAAATTTTTAAAAACTTGTTTATTTATTTCTGCAATGCTGACAGTTGGATACCTTTCTTTAAGAGGTTCTTTAAGGATACTGAATACTGTCTGCTTCCTTAGGCATCTTCTGATCTTGTTCTTTTTTAAAGAGATCGTTTTTAACCTTTTCTCCCCCTATAAAAGTGATCAAAACCGACTGAGTCAGTTTCTATAAGAATTTGCTCATAAAATCCTCTAAAATTGTTATGACCATTTAAAGGATAAGCAACAATTGAATCAAGATATCTAGTACCAAGATAATCTGGGCCTTTTAGCCATTTTAAATCATTAGTATTAATTATCTTCCCCTTGATGAACTTCCACTTCCTTTTACAAAACATCTTTCATAGAGATAGATGTATTACTTTTGTCCTTTGAGGGTGGTGATCCTTTATAGGAACCTCTTCCCCTTGATGAACTTCTGCCTCGAGAAGATCCACCCCTTTTAGATATGGTTTGTCCCGTAAAAACTTACGTGTTGAAATAGGGTTGGAAGTGGCTATAAATATTATCTATTGTAAAACCTTATATAACTAGAAAATCATCAATAAAACAACAAGCCGTCTGTGGAGTACTATTCAAATTGGAGAACCACTTAAATATATGTGTTAATTTTTTATCTAACATAACGGGTTAGATAATCAAGTAGAGAGTTTAATTCTCCATCGATATATTTAATTTTAAAATCAAAAATTACCAAAAGGGATTACCATCTAACAAACTGTTGTTTTGCAACTTTTTTAACGTCCTTATCAAGAACTTCTTTTATGGCAGAACAATCAATTCTTAGGTATAAAATATTGATTTAATAAATCATCTTGAAATTTAAAAATATATTTTATGACAGATAACATTTCTGTTTTTTATAGTAGAATATCTACTCCGGATGTGTGCCTTACCAATTCTTCTTTTCCATGCCACTATTAGAATTTATTTTTTAGGGATACCTCCATAACCTAAATCAAAGGCATCAATTTTAAACAAATTGGGATTTGCTAAGGATGAACAAGGAATCATTTTAACTTTAAATCTTTTAACAACTTCAATATATTTTCACTCCACTGAGGCTGTTTCTTAAGATGGTCATATAACACTTTAGTATCATATAGAAAAAAAATCTTCTTTTTTAATTTCTATTCCTCTTAGAAATAGGAATATTTTTAAATTTGGATAGTATTTAATTGATACAAATTTAAATAGTACTTATGCTAATATGAATTAAGAAAGTTGAATCAAAATTAGGTGAAATCAAACCAAACATGTAACGCCCCCAAATCCGGATACCTGTTACCTCAGACATGGTGCATTACTATACAACCTTCGTATGAATATTTATAACATTTATTCATAAAATAATGAATACAATCTCGTTTTGATACCAATTAATATATTAATTCTTTCTATTTTCAGAATCTGCAACTTTTACAACCTGGTATTACACTTTTAAATCATATTGATTTAAATTAATTATACAATTCAAGTTATAAATAATATATATGTTTCACTCGAATATATTGAATATTTTTTAAGTATCCACGAACTCACAACTAGACTTGACTATTCTTCTAAACAGTGTTCTTTGACTATACAATTACAGTATGTCATATTAATGTTATCTAGTATAGCTAGAACTAAACAAACAACTTCAATCAATAATTCTTTCTTTTTTTCCTTTGTCTATCCTGAATCCTTCGATCCACTCTCATTTAGCTGAAAACAATTATTTATAACAAGGGTGAGCAACTACGTTGCCCAACAAATTTAACAGTTATCACATAACACATAGTTCGCATTTTAAACACACTTTAAATTATTCATGCTCCGCAGTTTATACATAATTCGTGTTTCTCATACTTTGCATTTATTTAGGCATCATAATGTTCGTATATACTCAACAGTTATACATTTTTCATGCTTATCATATATCTCATATCACGAATATAGTGAGTTTCCATAACTCAATCCACATCAATCATTAACTTGATTCAATATATTTATATCACAGTATATCATATAGTGTACATATCAAATTATTCACAAGAAGTACATATAATACAGGAAATATGTGCACATAACAATTAACAAGTTCACATATAAAAACAAGTTTTGAAAAACTTGCTTGTACCGGCGTTTTACCATTAACCTGTTGTGTTCCTTTGCATGACCTACACGATATATGAGAGATTGATAATAAATATCGTCAATACTTGATCTCATGCATGGTTAACCTTATTTTAATAACCTACTTTAACTTATATTGTCCTTATACCATTTTTATATTCAACTTCGTTATTTATATAACTCAGTTTTATTTCCCTTTCATCACCACATGTGCTAGCTTATCGCACTTGTATTTTACTGTGTGTGTATCACACCATTACAACATACCATACTTGGTTAAACATTACTCATCTAAGTTCCTTAGACTTAGATTATACATATAGCATTCGTTCATCACTTTGTGATCATACACACATAGTATACATTACAAACTTAGTTCTTATACATTCTCAAATATACTAATTTTGGTCTAATCATAACATGATACAAATCATTGATCATTATACACTTCAAATATCATCTTACGTTATGCTGTGACATTTCCAGGAATCAAATCTCATTATTCCATCATAATTCAAAAATATAAAATACGATTTTTAGCGTACTTTGGGGATTTTTTTATGAATCTTCGTAATGAACTTTTAACTTCCAAGTTTGAACAAGCTTTTAGACCATACATTAGAGTATTTTATTTCATAGTTAGTCAATTGAAACAACCTCTTAAGGCTTTTCAAGATAGTGCCTCAAAATGGGTGTTTTACATTTTCATTCTACTACCAACTGCAGCAAAAGTGAATTTTAGGCCACTTTGACAGCGTTTTTGGACTTTATGGGTTAACCCATTTGATCTTTTTTTTATGTGTAAGCATTTAGATCATATTGTTAGGTTTGTAATATTCATGAACGCAATCAAATTGCATAAAATAAGCGAAAACGTGGAAAATCAGAGTTTTAAAATTTTACAAACCATATACCCGGATCACCCTTTATGCATAATTATTAATTAAACGAAAATATGAAGAACAAGAATCATACCCTTGAACATTCGAGCTTCCTCAGGTACAAGTTCACCTCCAATCTTTTTCGCGTTCAACTTGAATCCACCAGGTTTGGTTCCCTCCTTTGATCAACGTTAGCCACCCAAGTGTTTGGCCTCTAGAGGTGATCCACTAAGGAAGAAGAAAGATTCAAGAAGATGGGTATTTGGCAAAACTCTAATTTTTCTATCTCTCATAGAAAAGGGTGTAGTACTCTCCCAACTATTGGAATCGCGTCTGTTGTGAAAAAGTCAACAACAACTCTACACCCATAATAAGACTACTCTTATTTATAGATGTAGGCAACCCTCCTTAACAATTAAAGAATTGGGCCTTATTTTAATTAAACTCATTTAATTAATTAGGCTCCTAATCTTATTAGGAATAAATGAGAGTATTTTTATTAATTAATTTCCAAACTCCTTTAGAAATTAAATAATAATAATAGTAATAATAATAAAAAAACTCCTCTTATTAATTAATATTTAATATTTCCAATATATTAAATAATAAATATTAAGCTATTTAATTTATTATATCACCATAGATTAAATTAAATATACTTAACTATTATTACGATTATGCCATTAACTTCTTTAATAATTATTCTTACTTTTATATATGGTGTGACCCTTTAGAGCATTCACAACAGTTTTCCCAATAAACTCTCTATCCCCATATTTGAAGAATATATCAATAAATCAGTATCCAACAGTTTCCTTATCCTTATATAATTCTTTATTTTAATCCCTATATATGATTTGACTCCTCAGGATGAGGGAATCAAAAGAGCGTTCCCTATTTATGTAAAATGACATTTCACACCCTATTTATTGCAATTTTATGTTGGTTAAAGGATCTTATCTCACTTAATTACTGATTTGGGTATGCCTATCAAATTCACTCATTTTTATTTTTTAAACAAAGAATTTAAAGAAGAAAGAAAACTATAAAAAAAAAATTAAAAATCAGTCAAATTTTGATTTTGATCATTTTTGTAAAAAATACTACTAATAATTATAAATTTTATTATTATTTTATAATTAAAATAAAGTTTTCATAAACACATAATTATCGTTGCACATTTTGATTTCTAGCAATATCTATTTTTAAATTAAAATAATTGTAATTTTTAAATTCAAACAATAATTACTTTTAAATAAAAAATAGTTACAACGTTCAAAACATGATTTGATTGTTGGAACTTTCAAATTTTAACTTTTAAATTTTAATTTTAAATTTCAAAATTTAAAATTTAAGGAATCAATATAAGGAACCTGTTAGGTACATAGTGAAAAAATTGAATCCCTATCCTACAGAATAATCCAATAGCAATGCAGAGTAGGGATAAAGATAAGGAAACTGTTGTGAATGCTCTTAAGTTCTCCCTATTAAACCGGTTGTGAATAAATCAATTAGAACAATTATAATCTTATTTAAATAAATAAATTAAACTATTAATTTATTTAAATAAATAATATTTATTCTACAATAGGGATAAGCCTCCCTAGCGATCAACGACTTTTCAGATAATATAGATTTCAACATTAATCATAAAAGAACCTTTGAGTAAATAGTTACCGTACAATTCAATCATTCCACCATACAATGTCCCAATTAAATATAAGACATGGAATTATCAGAAGTCTTATTTTATTTAATTATATGTATTTCGACTCTTAAATGCATAACTCAAATAATACAAATTAGAAACTCCTTTCTAATTTCATTATGCCTTGGCCAAACACTACTGGGTTGTAATTTATCGAATCACATAGGACATTTCTCTTCTTTTACTAGAAGTGGTAGATTCTTTATTGATCATACATTATCTCTATGTACAACTTATTATACCCAAGCATACCCTTTGATATACCCTAAGGGTCTTTGTGAGACCCCAGATTTTATGAATAAATATTTAATTTTCTCGAAATAATTTTTTGAATATTATGGTGTGGATTTGATATAGTGTTATAGTTGTGGGTAGTATTTATAAATTTTGAAAAGTATGCAAGTTGTTGTATAATATTCGATTGGTCGGGGAATATTCTTTTTGTCAGGGAATATCCGTACAACGGTACAATCATTGGTGGACCCCACAACGGAATTATTGTCTGATTGAAAAAACGACAAAAATATTTTATAAAAATAACGGCGGAAGTTTTACCATTAATACTGTTGAACTACTCGGTAGTAAAAGAAATGAATGTCTGGCGTGGTTGCATAGTAGCATACACTGGCATTGATTATTGATCTTTACGTGATAAGTCACTTTCGGTTTTGTTTTATTAGTATTATTAATGTAATAAAACAAAAAGCTTTTATATAAAATGAATACTTTTATAAAGTTATTCATTTTATTAGACTATAAATAGAATATATTATATTCTATTATGATAAAGTGTTTTGCATAGTAAAATCTTATTATATAAAAATGTAATAATTTTATAAAGTTATTTGTTTTATTAGACTATAAATAGAATATATTATATTTTATTATGCATAGTGTTGCATAGTAATATCAGATAGTGTTGCATAGTGCCTGCATAGTATTTTGCATAATAAAATCTTTTTATATAAAACAAAATACTTTTATAAAGTTATTAATTTTATTAGATTATAAATAGAATATATTATATTTTATTTAAAAGATTTTGCTTTAAATATGGACCGTCCAGATTAAAAGTAAATCAAACTGACCGTTCATGAATTAATTCTTATGCGATCCATTCTTCTATAAATAGAAGTTCATTCCTTCATTATTTCTTACTTAATTCTTTGAAACTCTAGATAGAGAAACTATAGAGAGAGTTCTTCTTCTATAATCTTGAGCTTATTTCTTTAGAGTTTAAGAAAGCTTTGAGCGTAGTACAAGTTTTCTTCGAGTATATCCTCGCCCTACCAGTCGGAATACTCTTCTTTCAAAGGTAAGGGATATTATTTATTGTACTCGTAAGGGGTATTCTTTCTTTCTTATTCATGAAAAGAACTTTTGTTATTCTATTTTTTATTATTCTGTTGGAATAACCTGTATACGTGGGACACCCTATACTTGGTGAAATTCTTCTGTTATTCCATTCTTTATCATTATGTTGGAATAACCTGTCTATGCGAAGTACCGCATACATGGTAAAATTCTTCTATTATTCTATTCTTTATTATTCTATTGGAACATCTTGTATGCGTTTTACGCATTTGATTCGGTTCCGTTATTTATTATTCATTGGAATATCCCATGCGTGCTTTTATGCATTTGGTTCCGTTATTTATTATTCGTTGAAATATCCGTCATGTATGCGTTTACACATGACTGGTTCCGTTATTTATTAATCATTGGAATAACTCTCTCGCAATGCGATTCATCGCATGCCCGGTGATTTCTTTTGTTATTCCATTCTTTATTATACTCAGTTGGTTAAAGTTTTGACTTCTATACTCAATGAAATTAGTGAAATATCCTTGATATTTGCGCTTCATCCAGTATCTTTTCATGGAAATATTCTTCTGAACATTCTTGAATTTTACTCTACAAAGAAGTATCATGTTGACAATTTGGACGTTATTGGTTCCTGGATAAATTAATTCTTGAACTTGTTTTATTGAATTCTTATATCATTGTCATCATCCTCATGTTTATATTATGTTGAAAGTCATACGTGGCCTGTAGTGCATAGATGATGGACTTGGTATGATTATGACTGAGGATTATTCGGTATAATCATAACCGTAATGTTATAAATGATGTGGAAAAAGTCCTCATTGGCCCGTAGTGCATTGATGGGATGCTTTTTGGTATGATTATGGCTATGGATTCTCTTCACCAAGGGCAAAGATGAATTATTTTATGGCATGATCGGGATAGATTGATGAAAACATGATTATCTTTGGCCCGTAGTACATGGATAATTCGTGGTCGTGATACTAAAGAATATCCTTGGCCTGTAGTGCAGGGATGATTTAATGATGTGGATTATTTATTGTCGAGTCTCAAATGATAAAAGTGATGAAAAACATTTTAAATCATAGAAGATAGAAGATTTTATTTTCTACTTGACTCTTCTAATGGATTGTTTGTTCCGCTGCAGTTAAACTTGATGTTTGTTATATTGTATCAGTTTAACACTGTTGAAGGCTAACGATAATTTATTCTGCATTATCTTAGTCATAATATTTCTTACTGGGCTAGTTGTGTGATACCCCAGATTTTATAAATAAAGATTTAAATTTCCCGAAATATTTTTTTTTATATTATGGTGTGGATTTGATATAATGTTATAGTTGTGGGTAGTATTTATAAATTTTGCAAAGTATGCAAGTTGTCATATTATATTTGACTGGTCAGGGAATATTCTTTGTGCCGAAAAATATCCGCGATTTGATTGTATAATCACCGTGGACCCCCTAATGTAATTATTGTCGGATTGAGAAAACGACAAAAATATTTTATTGAAAATAACGACGGAAGTTTTACCGATTGATCTTTGTTGAACTACTCATTAGTAAAAAGTACAATGAATACGTTATTGCATAGTAGTAATACGGTATTGATTATTGATATTTATGTGAGAAGTCACCAGCTTTTGTTCAATTATTGTTACAATAGTTCTTTGACAAGATCTCACATTATTTGATTCAATTATTGTTGATTTATAAGTTTTGTTTTATTCAGTATTATTAACATAATAAAAGCGAAACATCTTTTATATAAAATGTAATACTTTATTAAAGTTATTCTATAAATAGAATATATTATATTTTATTATGCATAGTGTTTCAGATAGTACTGCATAGTGTTTTCGTAGTAAAATCTTTTTATATAAAAGCAGAATACTTTTATAAAGTTATCATTTTATTAGACAATAATTAGAATATATTATGTTTTATTATGCATAGTGCTGCATAGTGTTTTGCATAGTAAAATCTTTTATAAAGTTATTCATTTTATTAGATTATAAATAGAATATATTATATTTTATTTAAAAAAATTTGCTTTAAATATGGACCATCAGATTAAAGTAAATCAATCTCGACCATTCATGAGTTAGTTACTATGCATTCTATTTTTCTATAAATAGAAGCTCATTCATTCATTATTTTCTTATTTAATTCTTTGAAACTCTGAGAGATAAACTATAGAGAAAGAAGAAAGTATTCTGCTACTTCACTACTTATATATCCAGTACTCTTCTTCTTAAGGTAGGGAATATTTTATGTTCATGAAGAGAACTGTAGTTATTCCATTTCTTATTATTCTGTTGGAATAACCTGTATACGCGGAATACCCTATACTTGGTGACATTCTTCTATTATTCGTTTAATATCTTGTATGCATCTTATCTGTGGGACTGGTTCCATTTTTATTATTCCGTCTTTATTATTCTCGCCGAATATCCTGTCTGCATCTTTATCTGTGGGACTGGTTCCATCATTTATTATTTCGTATTTATTATTCTATTGGAACATCCTGTCGGTGTGAATTTCACCTGACCTGGTTCCGTTATTATTATTCTGTTGGAATAACCTATTTATGCGAAGTACAGCATGCATGGTGATTTCTTTTATTATTCCATTCGGTATTATACTCAGTTGATTAAAATTTTAACTTCTATATTCCATGAAATTAGTGGAATATCCTTGATATTCAAGGCTTCATCCAAAGATCTTTTCATGGAAATATTCTTCTGAGCATTCTTGAATTTTACTCTACAAAGCAGTATCATGTTGATAATTTGGACGTTATTGGTTCCTGGACAAATTAATTCTTATACTTGTTTAATTGAACTCTTATATCATTGTCATCATCCTCATGTTTATATTTATTGAAAGTCATCTGTGGCCTGTTGTGCATAGATGGACTTGGTATGATTATGACCAGGGATTAGTCGATATAATTATGACCGTAATGTTACAAATGATGTGAAAATTAAAAGTCCTCATTGGCCCGTAGTACATTAATGGACAGTTTTTGGTATGGTTATGGCTATGGATTCTCTTCGTCCAAGGGTGCAAAGATGAATTGTTTTATGGCATGATCAGGACCGTTGATGAAAACATGATTATCTTTGGCCCTTAGTGCATGGATAATTCGTGGTCGTGATACTAAATAATATCCTTGGCATGTAGTGCAAGGGTGATTCGATGATGTGGAATATTTATTAAGCCGAGTCTAAGCAATAACAGTGATGAAAAACCTTTTTAATCATAAAAGATAGTAGATTTTATTTTCTACTTGACTCTTTTAATGGATTGCTTGTTCCATCGCAGATTAAACTTGATGTCTATTGTATTTTATCGGTTTAACATTATTTGGAGGCTAATGATAATTTATTTTGCATTATCTTAGCCATAATATTTCTTCTTTGTGCTTAGTTGACCTCACCCTTTCTTTCACCATTCTCTTCGAAATGAGAAATGAGAACGTAGGGACTAATCGGGGAATGGAGTGATGGTCCTAGATGGTGCATTAGTAGTCCTCACTATTACGTGAAATAGTGTGATAATAATTGTAATGAGGACTCCTTTTGAGTTTGTATACTCTCTAGTAGAGCGATATTTGTATTCAAACTCACGGTTTATGTTTTGTCGTATTGTACACGACAGTTGTATTATTAAGTTGTATTTGAATTCTGTACCATGTATCTAGCGACTCAAGATGGATGATTTATACCTAAAATGGATGATGTATACCTAATTATTGATTCTTACGTAAGAAGGCACTACTCAATAATTGTTGATAATTCTTATTCAATATTTTATTTTGATTCAATGATTCTTTGCGTTGATATTTTATAATTGTCACTACACAAGTATTTTTCATTATCGGATCAATAATTTATATTATTTGAATAATATTATTAGATAACATTATTGGCAATGTCTAGAAAGTTACATACAGGAGAGGTTTAGTCACCTAATCATGCTACTTGTAAGAGAAATTCTTATTCGAAAGCCCTCTTTCCAGGAAGCGCACGGTTGTCAATATTGTGATTACGTAATATTATTTGTGAATAATTAATTATTGATTCATACGATGAGGAAAATATTGATTTTATGAGGATATAGATGGAGAAAAATTTTAATGTGACAATTGTTGAAAATTAATATTTTATCTTTTTTACGATAAAATAATTCAATTAAATGTATTATTTTAATAATATATTAATGATGATATTTTTATGATGAATGTGGGATATATGAGTATATGTGGAGGAGGAGTATTTTGTTACCAAAAATATTTAAAGGATGTTTTATGTGTCATTGGACCCCATTTCTTGATGAAATTTGATTATAGCTTTGTAAAGTCATTTCATTTGTGGATTCGGTCAATTTTGTTTGGAATTTGGTAACACTTTCTTCTTTAAAGTTGTAGAGAATTGAATTTCCTATAAAAACTCCCGAAATTCGAATTTTCTGATAAAAGGGCTATTTATTATGAATTATTAAAGTTCTGAAGCTCCGAAAGAATTGATTTTTGGAAGTTTTAATTATTTATTATATAAAAAACGTTTTTTTATTACTTTTTCTAGAAGTGGCATGTGAGAAATGCTAAGTGGCTGAAATCAAACTCTAGAATGAGTGCGTAGGAATTGTTATATAATATATTAATATTATAATAAATTTTCTGCTTTGGTGTTATAAGCAATTTCCTATAAATAGGGTGCTTAGGTTATAATTGAAAATCACACTAAAAATTGAAGTTTTCTCTCTCTATATTATCGAGCGTATTCTTGTGAGTATTTTGAGTATACTTTGAGTATTGCTATACTCGGTCTGCAAGTTCGATTCATTATTCCATCGAAATCTTCTCTTTTTAAGGTAAGGAATTTTAAGGGTTATTATTTCGAAATTCTTTTGAACCTTCAAAAATTCTGAAAAAATTTAAAATGATAATTTGATGAGTTTTGTTGATTGTATCCAAAATGGCGATTTTGGATGTATAGATAGGAGTTATGAATTTTATGAGAAAAGACTATTTTAAAAGTAAGCTCGCTTATAACTCCTTGTGGTTAATTCCAAAATTGATGAAATTTTTATTGGGAGTACATCTATATAATATCAGTATATATGTAAATTTCAGAATTTTTGGATAAAAGTACAATTTATGATAAATGTTTAAATATTCGGTGATTTTGGCCATGTGAAAATAGTAAATGACTTTTAAAAATTCTGAGAAAAATATATGTTCAATATGAGACTATATTCTTCTAAATCCCAGAAAAGAAATATTTTTAAAACTGATTTGGTATTTTTCATGAAAAATGTTCTAGTTATGAGTAAATGAATTAAATATGTTATGTGAAGTAAGAAAATTATAAAATATGATTTTATGGCTTGAGAATCATATATGAGGTATATGCAGATTTTTGATGAGGGTTTTGGTTATTGGTGATGAGATCTTATGAGTTTGGCATTTTAAGATGATTAAATGCATTTATTAGTAAATTGTAAACAATTAAAATAAATTGTTTATAAGTTTAAGAAATGATTAAAATATTGTGGTAGTATTAATAATATTAGGTTATGAGATTATTAAGTGATTTATAACATTTTGATTAAGTTGTTATGAAATCATTGATTTATGAATCTTACTCTTGAGATTAAATCTATATGTTGATTATATTGTTTTTATATAACATTCTTATAACCCTAATGATGATATTTCTCTTTGACTTGAGTGTAAAGATGGATAGATTATTGGTATGATCGTGACTATAGGTTCTCTTTGGCCAGTAGTGCAAAGTTGAATTGTTGACTGGTATGATCATGACTATTGAATTTATAATTGAATATCTTTAGCTTAAGTGCAAAGGTGAATTGATCAACATATATGGTTATAATTATGGTTTATATAAATTCTGAAATGATTATGTATTTCTTTGAGATATGAATATCTTTGGTCCGTAGTGCAAAGATGACTTGTTGATGAATATCTTTGGCATGTAGTGCAAAGATGAATTGTTGATGAATATCTTTGGGTCGTAGTGCAAAGATGACCTGTAGTTGAATATCTTTGGCCTGTAGTGCAAAGATGAACTGTTGATGAATATCTTTGGCCCGTAGTGCAAAGATGAATTTATTAGTATGATTATGATTTGGTATAACCATGATCTTTGATATTTCAGGTAAAGACAAGTGATGAAAATTATCTTCATCCTAAATGAGAAAAGGAATTTAGAACAACAATTATGATTATGAGTTATACATGTGATTGTGGACAGAAATTGTTGATTGATGTTACAGGGATAAAACATTGTTGGTGGACTTTTAACATGGAGAAGATAATAGACTTTATAGTCTATTTGACTCTTCTAATGGATTGCTCATTCCGCTACAACTATGGTTGAAATTTTTTTATCATTTACCATATGTTCTAAATCTCTGATTTATTATTGATGAAGGCTATTGATAATTTAATTATCTTTAGTCATGATATTTTTATTGAGCTAGTTGTCTGTTTCACCTTTTTGCTTCACAATTCCTTTCTGTAATAAAAGTGTGTATTTGGGTCGAATTGGGGAATAACAAGGAATAGAAGCGGTGGTCTATAGATGTTGAGGGTGAGGTGAATTTAACTTAGAAGGGTGTTTTGCCACTATCATACAAGATGTCTAATGACATACAACCTCGTGTCATCATAAAAGGTGGTCAGGTTTCATCCACTTCTTCGAGTATATCTACCAAAGACTACCTATATGATCTTGGAGTCTATTTGAAATTTAACTCTCAATTAGAGACAGTAGAGATAATGATATGTCAAGAGAAAACTCACCATTGGGAAGAATATGATAGTAATCTTCTCATTTTTTCTTTGGTGTCTATTGGGTCAACCAAGGATAATTATGTGGCCATATGATATCTATCATAACCTAGAAGCATGGCCTCCCATATACGAAGGTTTCTTGAGCACTTCCCAAAGATTCTAATTTTTAAAAGCAGGTTTTCGACTATACCTTTATGTAAGGTGTCATTATGAAATTTCTTTGTCACAGGTTGGGACATGAGTCACGATTGATATATATTTGTATTCAAACTCACAACATATGTGTTGTGTATTTTGTCTGACAATTGTTGTATTAAAGTTGTAGTTATTTTCTGTACCATGTATTTGGCGACTCAGAATGGGTTGGATGGAATATACCTATTTTGGGGGCGTCACACTATTTATAAATCTTGTTTAATTCAAATTGACACTTTCACGTTACCTGTCAATCTTATCTCTTTGAAAATACTTGCCTTAGATGCGATTTTAGGAATCGATTGGTTAAACTACATCATCTTTTTCGTAAGGTTGTTAGCTTTCATATTCTAACCAACTTTGTTATGCGAATTCAAGCAACCAAACCACTAAAGTCAATCATTGTCATATCAAGCCCATAAGTAAAGAGCCCCGGTCCTTTCGTTGTTGACTTCCTTGTGTGGAATGCACCGAAGCCAGACTTTCTGTAGGCAACTTCGTGAATGACGATGGAAAGTTGATAGGTATCAATGTGACGTACTATCCAAGTCTTTGATGAGGGTCACAGCTTTGAATGATATTTCTATTGTTAATAAATTTCCTGACGTATTCTTGAAGACTTCTTAGCCTACCCCTAAAGCGTGAAATCAAATTTTATATTGACACCAGTACAAAACTGTGACGCCCCCAAAATAGGTATACAACACCCATTCTGAGTCGCCAAATACATGGTATAGAAACAACTACAACTTTATTAATACAACATAAAAACTGTGAGTTTAAATACAAATATTGTCATCTAGACAATATCCACACTCAAATAAGTCCCCATTACAATTATTAATACACTATTTTATAGAACAGTGAGGACTACTAGAACTTCTAGAACCATCATTCCACACCCCCGACTAGTACTCGTTACATTCTCGCCTCCTGAGAAGAAAAATGGAACAACAAAGAAAAGGGTGAGCTCAACTAGCCCAGTAAAGAACATTATGACTAAGATAATATAGAACAAATTATCGTTAGTCCTCAACAAGAAAAAATCTAATAGAATACAATAGACAACCAGTTTTAAATCAATCTTCGCAACGGAAATAATAATTCATTAGAAGAGTTAAGTAGAGAATGCAAACTACTATCTTCTATATATGAATTTAAAAGTTCATCGTCGATATTTTATCCCTGTAACATCAATCAATATATATCTGGAATCAAATATTCATCTTTGCACTACCAAGCCAAAAGATTTTCATCGTTGGGTCTTTTTATCTAAAACCCTGTTCATCTTTGCACTACGGGCCAAAGATATTAATCAGTCGGTCATGTTCATCTCAAAACTGTTCATCTTTGCTGACTACTGAGCCAAAGATATTCATCAAGAAATCATTCATCTTTGCACTATGAGGCCAAAGATATTCAAGAATATCATCATTTGAGGATCGAGGATGATGAAAATATTTTAAAGAAAAGCGAATCCGGTGAAACAAAAGAACAAGTATTAAGGATTCATACTTTAAATAATCCAAGTTCAAAAATACTTCATAAATAATCAGATTGGAGTAAAATTCAAGAATGAAGATCAAAACATGATTCAATCAAAGATAGGAATCATAACAGACAATCTTAGACATAGAAAAGAAAATTTAATTTTTTTGTGAATAGTGTCGTATTCGTGAATAGTGCCGTATACGTGAATAGTAACTCCGACACCAAAAGATAGAAATTTCACAAAAAAAATCATCATGCTTCGTGAAAAGTACTCGTGAATAGTAATTCGTGAATAATAACTCATGAATAGTAACTCGTGAATAGTAACTCGTGAATAGTAACCCCGACATGAAAAGTTCCAAATTTGATAAAAATTTCCAACCAATATTTTGGCATAATGATATTGAAGAAATAATATCATTTTTAAATAAAATAACATCCCTTACCTCAGAAAGAATAGTACTTCTGACTGGAATACTGGATATAGTGCTGAAAGAACTTGCACCGTATAACAATACTCAAAGTATTGAAATACCCACAAAAGTACACTCGATATATAGAGAGAGAAAGAGAGAGAAATCTTTAGTTTCTGGTGTGATTTTTAATTCTAACCTAAGCACCCTATTTATAGGAAATTGCTTTAACACCAAAGCGTAAAATTTAATAAAATATTAATATTTAAAAAAAAAATTCTACTTTACTTTGAAAATCGATTTGACCATTTCCAACACATGGGGGCCAACCAAAACAATAAAACGTTTTTTTAACTATAAATATTTTAAACTTCCAAAAATCAATTATTCAGAACCTTGGAATTTCAATAATTCATAATAAATAGCCCTTTTATCGGAAAATTGAATCTCGCAACTTTTTATAGGAAATTCAATTCCCTACAACTTTGCGTAAGAAAGTTTTTCAAATTCCAAATGTAAATTGACCAAGAAATCCACATACCTGGACGATTTTACAAGCTATAATCAAATTCGGTCAAGAAATGGGGTCCACCAAACACACAAAACATGTATTAATCATTTAATGCAACAAAAATACTCTTCATACTCATATACTCATATATCCCACATTCATTGGAAAAATATCATCATTATTCTATTATAATAATATAATAAAATATTATTTTATCAGAAAAGATAAAATATCGATTTTCCATAATTATCACTTTAAAAATTTTCTCCATCTATATCCACATAAAATCAATATTTTCCTCATCATATAAATCAATAATTAATTATTCACAAATAATATTACGAGAATCAAGATCGGCAACCAGTAGCTCCCCAAGAAAGAGGGGGCTTTCCAATAAAGGTTTCTCCTTACTGGCGCGCAATTAGGTGACAAAACCTCTCCTTAGCAGAACTTTCTAGACATTGCCAATAATGTTATCTAATAATATTATTTAGAGGATAATATGAATTATTGCTCAGATAATGGAAAAATATTGTGTAGTGACAATTATTGAAACAACAAAGAATATAAAATATCAACGCAAAGAATTATTGAATCAATAAAATAAAATATCGAGCAAGAATTATTGTAACAATTATTGAGTAGTGCCTTCTTACGTAAGAATCAATAATTGGTGCAATCACTGGTGTCATCTTGTGCAATAACGCGAGACATCGTGTTTTAACCATAGAGTATTCCAACAAGATACTTCTGTAATAACTACGCTGCGTTATTTATAAACAACTTATACTTGTCGTTTTCTTCATCCAATCGCTTTCCGTTATGGGGCCCACACAAATTTCGCGCCATCGCATCGCGAATATTCTCGACAATGAGAATATTCCACGACCAAACGAATATTCCCCGACAACAATGAATATTTTATAACCACTTGCTTATTTAAAATATTTGCGCATTTTACCCATAACTAACCACATTAATCAAATCAACCCCTTACTATTTTAAAATAATAATTAGAGAAATTAAATCTTTATTTATAAAAAGTTGGGCTCTTACAACCTCCCCTCCTTATGAAATTTCGTCCTCAAAATTGACGTGCGTAGGACATGCTCCTTCATATCCAAGATCTTGATTGGTACCTCCTCGTACGTTAAATTTTCGGCTATCTCTTCCGGTTCTAACTCAATAATGTGGTTCGGGTCGTCCACATATTTACGTAACATCGATACGTGAAAAACGTTGCGTCATACTTGGCGGTAAAACGAGTCTATAGGCCACAGTTCCTATTCGATCTAGGATTTCAAATGGACTAATAAATCGAAGGTTTGAGCTTTCCTTACCTCGCCAATTCTCGCTTTTGGAATAACAACTTCTTGTACCTCCTTCTTCATATTCATCAGCTCCGGTGTGTAGCTTGAACGTTTTTAACTTTATCGATAAAAGTCGGTTCTACTTGTATATCATCACGTGAGTCCCTAGAGTCTTTAAATCTATATCTATCATTTGTAAATTATATAAAATGGGTCTTTGACAATATCGCATTCTTACTCGTATACGATCTTTTACTCAACACGTCAGCTACCACGTTCGCTTTTCCAGGATGGTATGGTCAGAACATCTGCTGAAATGAGTCTCCTATTGAGTTCTTCGAAGCTCTTCCCACATTCCTTGCTCCATTCGAATTTTGTATCTCTACGAGTCAGCTGCATTAATGGAATAGCGATCCGAGAATATCCTTCAACGAATTTCCCATAATAACCAACTAAGCCTAGAAAGCTACGTATTTCGATTACCGACTTAGGTTGTTCTCAACTGTGACTCATATCCCAACCTTGGATAGCATGTCACAATGACACCTATTAGTTTAATATCGCACGAATATGGTGTCCCTTACGGAGAGTCTGGCTTCGGTGCATTCCACAAAAGAAGTCACCAGATAGAGGCTCGGGTACAAACTTCTACAGTTGAATTTTTTAACTCCTGAAGTTCAATAGGAGCCATGAGGTTTTAGAAATGGGTTTTGTACCGAGTTCAAAGTCGATACAAAATTCAATATCACACTTTAGGAGTAAGCCAAGAAATTCTTCAGGAAATTTACTAACAATAGAAATATCATTCAAATCTGACGTATTTTTGTTCAAGTCCATAACATGGCTAAGAAAGCTTGACATCCGTTTACGGCTTGATATAAAAGAGTTTGACTTCAATAGTTTGGTTGCTTAAATTCGAATAACAGGTTGCTTAGGAATATGAAAACTAACAACCTTACAAAAGCAATCAATTTTGGCATGATGAGTGGTTGACCAATCAATCCCTAAGGTCACATCAAATGAAAGAATTTTTAAAGAAATAAGGTCAACAAGTAATGTGATGGTGCCAACTTGGATCAAACAAGATTTATAAACAGTGGATGTGATAAAAGTTTTTCCTAACGAAGTTTCCACAGTTAGGTCAAAGTCTAATTTTCTCCAGAGTCAAGTTTAAACGTTGAGTATAAGCAGGAGAGATAAATGAATAGGTAGAACCGGTATCTAATAAGGTATAAACTTCGTAAAAATTTATAATTAACTAACCCGTGATAACTTCGTTTGGGTTCCTCGCATTCTGACCGGTCACGACAAACGCTCTTCCAGGAACCGTTGACTTTGTCTTTTCCGTATCCGCCTTTGGTGCCACCGTTCCAGCTGGACTTGATTTTGCTACAAGACAAAATTGAGCTATGTGACCATCTTTTCCACAACTAAAACATACCTTGGAAGGCTGTGAACAGTGTGGACTTATATGTCCCTCCTCTCCGCATTTGTAGCATCTAACTGGCGGTCATTCTTTTCCCCTAGAATTTGTTCTTTGGTCTTTGGTTCTCACGCCAAGTCTTCCGTCATCGTTAAATCTTTTCTTCTTAGATCGGACATCTCTTTCCACAATATCAACGCGTCGTGCGGCTTTTACCCATGCATCACTCATTCTCACTCATTCAGTTATTTCTTCTTTCAGCTCAGATTCCAGCTTTATCATCTTATACTCTGCCAAAGAGTGCTTCTGTTCAAGCATCACATATCGAGTAACACAAGCTTGAATCGTTGCATCCTTTTGTTCCACGACCGCATGCCGTTCTTCAGCCTGCTCTTCTAACTTATGAATACGATTTTGCAATTCTATATTTTGATCATAAAATACCTATAATAAATTCTCCTCAGGTACCTCTTCTTCCCATTCTTCCTCACTCTCAGCTGTTACCTCTGCGACTATCTCGGGTGCAAATATCAATTCTTCACTCACCACATGGATATCTCTAATTCCTTCTTCGTCTGACATCACATTAGCCTGGTTGGTGACTAAAGGTGTCTCCACAACCTCATTCACTCTATTGTTAACGTTCTCAGTTGTCATTCTTAAATACTGCCATAAAACAAGGGTTAATTAAACAAATTAACAAATAACATAATACCCCTATATTATGACCCCACCAACAAATAAGCTTAGGTAGGACACACACTGTAGAAGGATTTACTCGTCTCTCCCTCCTAGTTCTATTCCTCGATCTCCGAGGATATCATATCCCTAAGCTCGATATCAATCTGTGACGCCCCAAAATAGGTATACAACACCCATTCGAGTCGCCAAATACATGGTACGTAAACAACTACAATTTATTAATACAACATAAAAAGCGTGAGTTTAAATACAAATATTGTCATCTAGACAATATCCACACTCAAATAAGTCCCCATTACAATTATTAATACACTATTTTACGAATAGTGAGGACTACTAGAACAACTTCTAGAACCATCATTCCACAAACTCGACTAGTACTCGTTACATTCTCGCCTCGAGAAGAAAAAATGGAACAACAAAAGAAAGGGTGAGCTCAACTAGCCCGAAGAAGAACATTATGACTAAGATAATATAGAACAAATTATCGTTAGTCCTCAACAGGAAAAATCTAATAGAATACAATGATAAATGACCAGTTTTATTCAAGAATGAAAATAATAATTCATTAGAAGAGTTAAGTAGAGAATGCAAAACTACTATCTTCTATATATGAATTTAAAAGTTCATCGTCGATATTTTATCCTGTAACATCAATCAATATATATCGGAATCAAATATTCATCTTTTCACTACAGCCAAAGATATTCATCGGTTGGTCATGTTCATCTAAACACTGTTCATCTTTGCACTCACGGCCAAAGATATTAATCATCGATGTCATGTTCATCTCAACACTGTTCATCTTTGCACTACGGGCCAAAGATATTCATCAAGAAATCATTCATCTTTGCACTACACGGTCCAAAGATATTCAATAATATCATCATTTGGAACCGAGGATGATGAAAAATATTTTAAAGAAAGCGAATCCGGTGAAACAAAAGAACAAGTATTAAGGATTCGTGACTTTTAAATAATCCAAGTTCAAAAATACTTCATAAATAACTTGATTGGAGTAAAATTCAAGAATGAAGATCAAAACATAGATTCAATCAAAGATAGGAATCATAATGTATAATCTTGGACACAAAAAAGAAAATTTAATTTTTACGTGAATAGTGTCGATTCGTGTGAATAAAGGCCGTATAACGTGAATAAGAACTCACACCAAAAAGATAGAAATTTCAAAAAAATCATCACGCTTCGTGAATAGTACTCATGAATAGTAATTTGTGAATAGTAACTCGTGAATAGTAACTCATGAATAGTAACCCCGACATGAAAAGTTCCAAATTTGATAAAAATTTCCAACCAATATTTCAGCATAATGATATTGAAGAAATAATATCATTTTCAAATAAAATAACATCTCTTACCTCAAAAATAATAGTACTTCTGACTAGAATACTGGATATAGTGCTGAAAGAACTTGAACCGTATAACAATACTCAAAGTACTAAAATACCCACAAAAGTACACTCGATATATAGAGAGAGAAAGAGAGAGAAATCTTTAGTTTCTGGTGTGATTTTTAATTCTAACCTAAGCACCCTATTTATAGGAAATTGCTTAGAACACGAAAGCAGAAAATTTAATAAAATATTAATATTTAAAAAAAAATTCCTACGCCTACTTTGAAAATCTGATTTCAGCCATTTCCAACACATGGGGGGCCAACCAAAACAATTAAAACGTTTTTCTAACTATAAATATTTTAAACTTCCAAAAATCAATTATTCTGGAACCTTGGAATTACAATAATTCATAATAAATAGCCCTTTTATCAGAAAATTCGAGTCTCGCGAATTTTTATAGAAAATTCAATTCTCTACAACTTTGCAGAAGAAAGTTTTTTCAAATTCCAAAGTAAATTGACCAAATCCCACATACTGGACGATTTTACAAGCTATAATCAAATTTCAGTCAAGAAATGGGGTCCACCGACACACAAAACATGTGTTAATCATTTAATGCAACAAAAATACTCTTCATACTCATATACTCATATATCCCACATTCATTGGAAAAATATCATCATTATTCTATTATAATAATATAATAAAATATTATTTTATCAGAAAAGATAAAATATCTATTTTCAATAATTATCACTTTAAAAATTTTCTCCATCTATATCCACATAAAATCAATATTTTCCTCATCATATAAATCAATAATTAATTATTCATAAATAATATTACAGAATCACACGATCGGCAAGAACCAGCTGCTCCTCGTGAAAGAGGGCTTTCCAATAAAGGTTTCTCCTTCACTGGTAGCCTTAATTAGGTGACAAAACCTCTCCGTAGATGTAACTTTCTAAATATTGCCAATAATGTTATCTAATAATATTGTTCAGATAATATGAATTATTACTCCGATAATGGAAAATACTGTGTAGTGACAATTATTGAAACAACAGTAATATAAAATATCAACGCAGCAATTATTGAATCTATAAAATAAAAAATCGAAGCAGTAATTATCGTAACAATTATTGAGTAGTGCCTTTTACGTAAGAATCAATAATTGGTGCAATACCTGGTATCTTCTTGTGCGATAATAGCGTATTCATCGTGTTTTAACCACCGAGAGTATTGAACAGTATTAACGGTAACAACTACGTCGTTATTTATAAACAACTTATACTTGTCGTTTTCTTCATCCAATCGCTTTCCGTTATGGGGCCCACACAAGGCTGCGCCATCGTATGAATATTCCCCAACAGCAAGAATATTCCATGACCAAACGAATATTCCCCGACAACAATGAATATTTTAGAACCACTTGCTTATTTAAAATATTTGCGCATTTTACCCATAACTAACCACATTAATCAAATCAACCCTTTACTATTTCAAAATAATAATTAGAGAAATTAAATCTTTATTTATAAAAAATTGGGGTCTTACAAAAACCCATTTCTAAAACCCTCAAATATTTCTTTAACTAAAACGAACGTATAACGTGCCAAAGACGTTGACTCGAGCTGTTGAAGATTACGATCGTACCATTCAATACCATCGTGGGAAAGCGAATGTGGTAGCTGACGTGTTGAGTAGAAGATCGTATGCATTTACGAGTGCGATGTTGTTAACATTAAAGACTCATTTCGTATAACTTACAAGTGATGAAGATAGAGTTAAAGACTCTAGGGACCCACGTGAAGATAACGAATATCTGAGTAGAATCGACTTTAATCGATAAAGTTAAAAGTTTCGCTCAAGCCACACACCGAGCCGATGAATGTGAAAAAAGAAGGTTAAAGAGGAATTATTCTAGAAGCAAGAATCGACGAAGAGAGGAAATCTCAACCCTCGATTTAATTGGCCCATTTGAAATCCTCGATAAAGTAGGAACTGTGGCCTAGACTCGTTTTACCGCCAAGTATGATGTGTGTTCAAAACGTTTTTTTTACGTCTCGAGGTTACGTAAATATGTGGACGACCCGAACCACATTATTAAATTAGAACTAAACGATATAACAGAAGATTTAACGTATGAGGAGATACATGTTAAAATCTTGGATCGTATTAAACACTCAAAGGCTATACCTCAAGAATTAGAATCTGAAATGAAGTCAAGGTATCCTCACCTCTTCTAAGATACTAGTGCGTCGCACGTAAATTTCGAGGGCGAAATTCCATAAGGAGGGGAGATTGTGAGACCCCAAATTTTATGAATAAATATTTAATTTTCTCGAAATAATTTTTTGAATATTATGATGTGGATTTGATATAGTGTTATAGTTGTGGGTAGTATTTATAAATTTTGAAAAGTATGCAAGTTGTTGTATAATATTTGATTGGTCGGAGAATATTCTTTTTGTTTGGGAATATCAAAATACGACCAGAGACAATCATTGGTGGACCCCACAACGGAATTATTTGTCCGATTAAGAAAAGCGACAAAAATATTTTATGAAAATAACGGTGGAAGTTTTACCATTAAGATTGTTGAACTACTTCATTAATAAAGTACAGATGTCTGGCGTGGTTGCGCATAGTAAGACACAAGATTGATTATTGATGCTTACGTGATAAGTCACTCGCTTTTGTTTTATTAGTATTATTAATGTCATAAAGCAGAAAAACTTTTTATATAAAAAATGTAATACTTTTATAAAGTTATTCGTTTTATTAGACTATAAATAGAATATATTATATTCTATTATGCATTGTGTTTTGTATAGTAAAATCTTTTATATAAAATGTAATACTTTTATAAAGTTATTTGATTTATTAGACTATAAATAGAATATATTATATTTTATTATGCATAGTATTGCATAGTGTCTGCATAGTGTTGTATAATGCCTCAAGATAGTGTTTTGTATAGTAAAATCTTTTTATATAAAAGCAGAATACTTTTATAAAGTTATTCGTTTTATTAGATTATAAATAGAATATATTATATTTTATTTAAAAGATTTTGCTTTAAATATGGACCGTCCGATTAAAAGTAAATCAATCTGGACCGTTCATGAATTAGTTACTATGCAGTCCATTCTTCTATAAATAAAAGCTCATTCCTTCATTATTTCTTACGAATTCATTGAAACTATACAGAGAGTTCTTCTTCTATAATCTTGAGCATATTTCTTTAGAGTTTAAGAAACCTTTGAGCGTAGTACAAGTTTTCTTCGAGTATATCCTCGCCCTACCAGTCGGAATACTCTTCTTTCAAAGGTAAGTGATATTATTTGTTGTACTCGTAAGGGGTATTCTTTCTTTCTTATTCATGAAGAGAACTTCTGTTATTCCATTCTTTATTATTCTGTTGGAATAACCTGTATACGCGGGACACCCTATACTTGGTGATATTCATCTGTTATTCTATTCTTTATCATTATGTTGGAATAACCTATTTTGCCAATCATCGCATACATGGTGAAATTCTTACATTATTCTATTCTTTATTATTACGTTGGAACATCCACATTCGTAGCTGCATGAAAGTGGTTCCATTATTTATTATTCGTCGGAATATCACATGCGTCTTTTTACGTGATAACTTTGGTTCCGTTATTTATTATTCTGTTGGAATATCTTGTTTGTGCGTTTACAGGACACGGTTCGTTATTTATTATTCATTGGAATAACACGTCTGCATGCGATCTATCGATGCACGGTGATTTCTTTTGTTATTCCATTCTTTATTATACTCAGTTGGTTAAAGTTTTGACTTCTATACTCGATAAAATTAGTGGAATATCCTTAATATTTGCGATTCATCCAGTATCTTTTCATGGAAATATTCTTCTGAATATTCTTGAATTTTACTCTACAAAGAAGTATCATGTTGACAATTTGGACGTTATTGGTTCCTGGATAAATTAATTCTTGAACTTGTTTTATTGAATTCTTATATCATTGTCATCATCCTCATGTTTATATTATGTTGAAATTCATCTGTGGCATGTAGTGCATAGATGGACTTGGTATGATTATGACCAGGGATTATTCGGTATAATCATGACCGTAATGTTACAAATGATGTGGAAAAAGTCCTCATTGGCCCGTAGTGTATTGATGGACAGTTTTTGGTATGATTATGGCTATGAATTCTCTTCGGCCAAGGGTGCAAAGATGAATTGTTTTATGGCATGATCAGGACCGTTGATGAAAACATGATTATCTTTGTCCCGTAGTACATGGATAATTCGCGGTCGTGATACTAAAGAATATCCTTGGCCTGTAGTGCAGGGATGATTTGATGATGTGGATTATTTATTAAACTGAGTCTCAGCGATAAAAGTGATGAAAAACTTTTTAAATCATAGAAGATAGTAGATTTTATTTTCTACTTGACTCTTCTAATGGATTGCTTGTTCCGTTGCAGTTAAACTTGATGTTTGTTATATTGTATCAGTTTAACACTGTTGAAGGCTAAAGATAATTTATTTTGCATTATCTTAGTCATAATATTTCTTACTGGGCTAGTTGAGCTCACCCTTTTGCTTTCATTGTTCTCTTCAGGAAATGAAAACGTAGCGAGGACTAATTGGGAAACAGAGTGATGGTCCTAGATGGTGCATTAGTAGTCCTCACTATTCTGTGAAATAGTGTGATAATAAATATAATAAGGACCCCATTGAGTTTTTATATTGTCTAGATGACAATATTTGTATTAAAACTCACAAGATATGTTTAGTCATTATTTTACACCCTTTGTTGTATAATTAAGTTGTATTTGAATTTTGTACCATGTATTTGGCGACTCAAGATGGGTGATGTATACCTGTTTTGGGGGCGTCACAGTCTTAAGGAATAAGTCAAAGTATAACTCATCATACACAAGATACTATGATGATCTCAAGTCCAAGGATCACTTAGTACTACTATCACTACAGAATTCTATTGACAAAAAGTAAAACTCCATTAGGTATTCCTTAGCGAGCCACATTCAATGAACTTATTCTATAATAAGCACCTACATACTTGCTTTAGTGTCTCCACATAAATGATCATGAGATCAATCATCCTTATCCAATGAGCAAGCAACGTATGTACCAATCTATTTGGATTCACTAATCCCCAATTTAGTAATCCAACGATTGGGAACTATTTTAGTTTTAAGTTTTCTAAGAATTTAGATCTCATTAGAATGATCATCATCATTATTCTAAAATCATTGCTTAAAATTATGGGTTTATCACATATTAAAAAACAACATCATGTAGATAATTAAAAGCCTTTAATAAATAAATACTTTTTATTAATAAATGAATAAGATTGTTACAAAGTATACGCTTTATCATCAAACATGATTGGCTTGTGTGCATACTACTTTCAATCTCCCACTTGCACTAAAGCCAATCGACATGGTATCTCATACCTTTCTTCTCTAAGTGACGATTATCCTGCTGTTGGATAAGCTTTAGTTAATTGATATGTAATGTTGTTCTTGAGAGTTTACTATCTCTATAGTGATTTCCCATATTTCAATGATTCCTATAATCAAATGAAAGTGCCACAACACATGTTTAGATCCAAGATGAGACTTAGGAACTATTCCTAGTTCTGTAATGAACTTTTCATCCAAATAATCAACTTGTAGCTTTATTTATAGCTATATACTTTGTGTTTATCACTAAACCAACAACTCTTTGCTGTTTGAAACCTTTCCAATTTCACTGCACCATCGTTCAAGGTAACGATTTACCTTAAAGTAGAGATTTTTTACGTAAATGCAGGTCCATCGAAAAACTTGAGTCTGTTAAGCCCTCTATTTTTAATTCAGACCCACCATAAATATGATCACATCCTTAGTGTCAGTAAAGTACTTTAAGATGTTTTTTACTGTCCTACAATGATCTTCTCCAGAATATGACTGGTCAACATCAGGTCTCATACATTTTATTGTATACATGATTATCACTCATGCAATCTCTCCTTTAGAAGTCTTTGGGGACTATTAAGAGAGATACACTCCATGGCTCATCAACATGAGACATCTCTTGGAGTTTGCCATGCTAAACGACTTTAGCATCAAATGAATATACGTTCCTTAGGTTTAGCTGAGTATCCTTTTAAATCTATCTATATAGATTTGTATCCCCAATAACGATACTATTCACATATCATTCATGGAGGAATGTTTAGACAACTTTATCTTTACTGATTCTAGCATTGGCATGTCATTCCTTATCCATATTATATCAACATATAGTACTAGGAATGTCACGACGCTCCCAGTGACCCTTTTGTACACTACTAGGTACATTCTTATTTTTGATAAAATCAAACTCTTTTGATTGTCTTATCAAAACGAATGTTCCATTTTTGAGAAGCTTGCTTCAATCCATTTGTCTGAGTGTCTACAACTCTTACCTCATCGTATGTAACTGGATCATCATCTTCTATGATACGTACCTCATCATCATCATCCATGATGAATCCATACCTCCCAGGTATCTTCGGTACTATTCTAGATTTACGAATCAGTTGTGGTAAAATAGGTCTATCTACATGTTCCTCTTATTTAACTTATAGTGTTTTGTGGTTCTTGAACTCTTCAAGATCTATTATCCTCCCACTAGCCCCTTCAATGATAAAAACTTTTATCTTAGAAGGTAGCGTGTTTCGCAACAAACACCTTTTGCTAAATAGGATTATAGAACATATATCCTAAACTTATTTTAGGAAGTCCCACAAATATGTACTTGTCAAATCTTGTCCCAAGCTTATCCTTTGAAACCTTTTCACATAAGTTGGACAGCCCCTTATCTTAACATAATTAAGATTAGGAATCCTCCATGTCCATAACTTTTATGGAGTCTTGGGGCCGAATTTTGAGGTTACCTTTTCGTAGATATGCAGCAATTTCTAGGGCATGACCTCAGAGGGATACTGGAATGTCGGTAAAATCATTATGGACCGTACCATGTCCAACAAGGTATGATTTTTCCTTTCAGATGCATCAATTAATTATTGTGTATCAGGAGGCGTCCATTATGAGAAAACCATTTGAGATGATCTAGAATGTGACGTCCCCAAAATAGGTATACATCACCCATTCTGAGTTGTCAAATACATGGTACAGAAATAACTACAACTTTATTATTACAACATATAAACTGTGAGTTTAAATACAGATATTGCCATCTAGACAATATCCACACGCAAATAAATCCCCATCATAATTATTGATACATTATTTTACAAAATGGTGAGGACTACTAAACAACTCTCTCTAGAACCTTCATTCCATACCTCCGACTAAGATTCGCTACATTCTCGCCTCCCGAGAAGAAAAATGGAACAAAAGGAAAAGGGTGAGCTCAACTAGCCCAATAAAGAATATTATGACTAAGATAATATATAACAAATTATCGTTAGTCTTCAACAGGAAAAAATCGAGAGAATACATTAAACAACAAGTTTTATATCAATATTCGCAATGGAAAATAATAATTCATAGAAGAGTTACGTAGAGGATGAAATCTACTAATATCTATGAATTTAACAAATCCATCATCATTATTTTATCCTCAGTAACATCAATCAATATTCATCTTGAATCAAATATTCATCCTTGCACTACAGCCAAAGATATTCATCATCGATTCATGTTCATCTAAACACTGTTCATCTTTGCACTACACGGCCAAAGATATTCATCAAGAAATCATTCATCTTTGACTACAGGGCCAAAGATATTCCGTTATATCATCATTTAGGACCGAGGATAATAAAAAAAAAAATATTTTAAAGAAAACAAATCCGATTGAAGCAAAAGAATAAATATTAAGGATTCGCACTTTTAAACAATTCCCATTCAAAATACTTCATAACCAACCGTGAGTGGGGTAAAATTCAAGAATGATCAAAACATGGATACAATCAAAGCTAGTATCCATAATAGATATTTTGGACAAAAGAAGAAATTTCATTTTTCGATTGAATAGTGTCAGTATTCATGAATAGTGCCGTATACGTGAATAGTAACTCCGACACCAAAAGATAGAAATTTCACAAAAAACATCATCATGCTTCGTGAATAGTACTCGTGAATAGTAACTCATGAATAGTAACTCATGAATAGTAACTCCGACATGAAAAAGTTCTAAATTTGATAAAAAGTTCCAACCAATATTTTGGCATAATGATATTGAAGAAATAATATCATTTACGAAGAAAATAACATCCCTTATCTCACAAAGACAGTACTTCTAGTTGAAACACTGGATATAGGCTATGACTTGAACTTGCACCGTATAGCAACACTCAAAGTTTACTCACAAGAATACGCTCAATATATCGAGAAAGAAATAGAGAGAAAACTTCAGTTTCTGGTGTGATTTTCAATTCTAACCTAAGCACCCTATTTATAGAAAATTGCTTAGAACACCAAAGCAGAAAATTGAATATAATATTAATATAATTATACAAATTTTCCTTAGCCCACCTTTTGGTCAAAAACACCATCCACACATGTTAATGATGTCCAAAAAATACAAAAAATGTTTTTCTAACAAAAATAATTTAAACTCCAAAAATCAATTCACACCCGATATACCGAAACTTCAATAATTCACAATAAATAGTTCTTTTATCAGAAAATTTGAATCTCGCGAATTTTTATAGAAAATTCAATTCTCTACAACTTTGCAGAAGAAAGTTTTTCCAAATTCTAAACAGAAATTAACCGAAATCCACAAACGGGCGATTTTACAGGCTATAATCAAATTTCGGTCAATAATTGTGTCCACCAACACACAAAACATGTGTTAAACATTTAATGCCACAAAAATATTCTTCCTCCTCATATACTCATATATCCCACATTCATTGTAAAGATAATATATTTAAAAGAATTATTTTATCAGAAAAAGATAAAATATTAATTTTCAACAATTGTCATATTAAAAATTTTCTCCATCTTTATCCTCATAAAATCAATATTTTACTCATTATATAAATCAATAATTAATTATTCATAAATAATATTACAGAATCACATTATTGGCAACCAGGCAGTTCCCGGGATAGAGGGGGCTTTCCAATAAGGATCTTTCTTTACTGGCGCACAATTAGATGACCAAACCTCTCCTTAGACAGAACTTTCTAGACATTGTCAATAATGTTATATAATAATATTATTCAGATAATATGAATTATTGCTCCGATAATGGAAAATCTTGTGTAATGACAATTATTGAAACAACAAAGAATATAAAATATCAACGCAAAGAATTATTGAATCAATAAAATAAAAAATCTTTGAATAAAGAATTATCGTGTAACCATTATTGAGTAGTGCCTTCTTTACGTAAGAATCAATAATTGGTGCAATACTGGTGTCTTCATCAGGCAACAACGCCGTAGACATCGTGTTTTAACCACCGGGTATTCCAACAAAGATTGATTATGAACAACAACTTATTCTTGTCGTTTTCTTCCTCCAATCACTTTCCGTTATGGGGCCCACACATGGCTGCTCCGTCATACGAATATTCCCCGACAGTATGAATATTCCACGACCAAACGAATATTCCCCAACAACAATGAATATTTTATAACTACTTGCTTATTTGAAATATTTGCGCATTTTACCCATAACTAACCACATTAATCAAATCAACCCTTATTATTTCAAAATGATAATTAGAGAAATTAAATCTTTATTTATAAAAAGTTGGGGTCTTACATAGAAACTTATTGCACAAGTATTTATTCCTTGATCTAATCAAAGAATCCTAATACTTAGCCAATTTGTTTCACTTCTGAATTCTTTGAACCTTTCAAATAATTCACACTTGTATTTCAGCAAAAACACACATTCAACTCTTTGAATGATCATCTCCTTTTCTTATACTAGTTTGTTCAATATGCAAAATTATTTTCACGTAAGTCAAGTATTCAAAATCTATTAAGTGATATTCCAGTTCTATACAAAATATTATTATTATAAATAGAACAACAATTGTTCTTAAATATAATACCAAAGATTTTATTGTCCAACAACAAAATAGAAATAATGTTTCTAACAAGAACTAGAATACAATAACAATATATTGACTTATTAGATTTGCGCGTAGGCAATGCTAAATTATAAGTTTCTATGGCTAATGCAGCAACATTTGCTTCATTTTCCACACATAGGATTACTTATCTTTGTTTAGCTTTCTACTTTCGCTTGATCCCTTCATAAATCTATATTTATGATAACCAAAGCCGATATCCAATACCCAAGTAAAATCTTGAATTAAAGAAAAATTTATTTTAAATCATGAGCAAAATTTTATTTATAACCGAAACTTCACTAAGCTTCTTTGGTTAACCTCTACAAGATGTTTCTCGTAGTTTCTTTCCAGTGTCCAGGCTTATAGCAGTGGAAGCAAACTCCTTTGCTATCCGTATCAGTTTTGTTCTTATTATCCTTTGTTTTTGCCTTTTCTATTTACCTTCTTAGAATTGTTCTTCTTTTTAGAAGATCCTTTGACCCCTACCAGTAAGACTTGGTCTTTCTTGATTGGAAAGTGACTCTCAACATTTTTCAACATGTTAAGCAAATCAGCGAGGCTAATATCTAGCTTGTTCATATGAAAAATTCACAACAATTGTAAAAGGAGTCCGGGAGTGACTGCAAGATCAAATCTTGGCTCAACTCTCCATCCATGGCAAAACTTGTTGTCCTAATTGATCAATCAAATTGATCATGTTTAGGACATGTGTTTGTACTGTAGTTTTGTTGGTCATTCTAGATCGGAAGAGCTTCGTAGATATCTGATATCTATTAGTCCTACTTTTCTCACCATCAACTACTTGACGTGTTGAAATATAGTAGGAGCATGCATAGTTTCATGCTGACGCTGAAGCTCGTTACTCATGGATGCGAGAATGATGCATTGAGCCAACTATGCATCATCTTGTCACTTTCTAAAAGTAGCAATCTCTTCCTCAGAGGCATTGTCTGCAACCATTTCAGGGATGGGCGTATTAAGAACATAAGATAGCTTTTCAGCCGTGAGAACTATTCTCAAATTCCTTAACCAATCCATTTAATTCGGTCCGGTTAAATAGCATCTAATATGCTTCACAATGATAGTAATTTAGACATTGTATAATTCTGTAAATAAATTTGTAATTAACAACATTTTAGCATACATTCTTTTATTAATTACCAAAATAAATTAGGTCTTGTTTTAAATTGGTATCTCCCACTATTTTCTTCAAACTATATTATCCTCAATATATATAGTTCGACAAAATCTAATTAAAGATTTGCTAGTGAGAATAAGGATCACATTTCAAATGTATATAGCATTGTGGTGACACAACAAACTATATATAAATAAATAGGTAGACAACTCTTGTCAATTACATCAACTATGCAACTCCTTGTATTTTGCCTCTTAGATTATTTTGATCAAATGGTGTCATATCCGAATCAAAATTATCTAAGTTAAGTCCAACCTAGCACTCCATATATTCAAAAAAGAAAAACATTGTCCTTGTGGTGACACAACAAAACAATATTGTTCAATTTTCTTTATAAGCATCAAATGTGATAAAATTAACATCTCAAAGAATTAAGATAAGCCTTGTTGTGACACAACAAACTTATAATAATTAATTGATACTCTATTATTTTTATCATGCTAGAAGGCGATGTTCGATATTCCAAATATCTTTGAACGCTTAGGACTTAATATAAAAAATTTGAGGGGTTTGTTATTAATTTGTCTCATCTTGTTTAGCGCATGCACATATATATATAAAATACTGGCGTTATATTAATTAACATGCGAAGCATGTTTGCATAATATATATATATATATATATATATATATATATATATATATATATATATATATAGTATAAGCATGCCCATATAGAATACTATATTCTACCCTTGATTGATTATGAACTATATTCTAGTTTGGTTCACTAGAGCCACCAAGTGAACCAAAAGGTCAAACCCCCAAAGGGTGAAAGAATTAATATTTAAATATGACTATTACATTTAAACCCGGGCTCCATTACAAATTGTCTTCAAGCGCGCTCCTTGCTCCTTGATCTCTAATTCTTCAAAATAATTCTAATTATTCCTATTACAAAACTATTTAAAATAAATAGAAACCTTGATCGTTAAATAATCGAAGAATACATAGGAGACAAATAGAATTTACATTAAGAAAAAATTAGAGAAGACGAGGTACGCACCCAGGCCATCTAATAAAACTCATACATTCATGCATCCAACTAAAAAAATTCAATCACATTGGTCAATAGTCCATAATCAATCTCATTTATTATCATACACATCACCATATGCATCAATAAATAACATTCATCTCATGAATAATAAATATTTAATATATATATTGATATCATTTAATGAGAAAATTTAGTTAGCATAAAATCTAATTTTGAATCAAAATAAACTCCTTTATTTTAATCCAAATTTAAATCAAAATAAACTTCTTTTATTTTAATTTATCTAATTTTGAATAAAATAAACTATTTTATTTTAATCAAAATCTTTAATCAAAATAAACTCATTTATTTTAATTAATTATGGAATCCAATTCCATGTAAAAAAAAACTCCTTTATTAAAGGAAACACGGATTCTCTTTTCTATTCACAAATAAACTCTTTTATTTTGAATAATATGAAATCTTATTTCATATATAAATAAACTCCTTTATTTAAGGAAATTAGGATCCAATTTTAACTCCAATTAGTTATCATAGAATCCAATTCCAACTCTAATTAGTTAGCATGAAATTAATTCAATTTTAAAATTAAAATAAATCTTTTATTTTAAGATTAAAATAAACTTTTTATTTTAAGATTAATATAAACTTTTATTTTAATTATAATAAAAATAATATTATATATATATATATATAAAATATATAATATTATTCTTATTACCGTGAGTTAAGAATCATACATACTGATTCATAAAATCATTCTGCAGAATCATATATATATAGTATAACATGATTCATAATACAAGTGAACTAACCTTAATGAAAAGGTATACCCACGTGATACTCCAGGAATCTCCTCGAGTCACTTGAATTCACGGGTCACGAAACAGAATGAAGATTTTGCAAAAAAAAAAAATTAAAATAAATTTTATATAATAAATTTATGTTCAATTAAATTATTTTAAACACATATCAATATACATATCAAATAAAAATAATTAATAATTCGCATAAATATTTGGCTTTAATACCACTGTTAGGTTTGTAATATTCATGAACGCAATCAAATTGCATAAAATAAGAGGAAACGTGGAAAATCAGAGTTTTAAAATTTTACAAACCATATACTCGGATCACCCTTTATGTATAATTATTAATTAAACGAAAATATGAAGAATAAGAATCATACCCTTGAAGATTCGAGCTTCCTCAGGTACAAGTTCACCTCCAACCTTTTTCGCGTTCAACTTGAATCCACCGGGTTTGGTTCCTTCCTTTGATCAACATTAGCCACCCAAGTGTTTGGCCTCTAGAGGTGATCCACCAAGGAAGAAAAAAAATTCAAGATGATGAGTATTTGACAAAATTCTAATTTTTTTATCTCTCATAGAAAAGGGTGTAGTATTCTCCCAACTATTGGAATCGCGTCTGTTGTGAAAAAGTCAACAACAACTCTACCCCCATAATAAGACTATTCTTATTTATAGATGTAGGAAACCCTCCTTAACAATTAAAGAATTAGGCTTTCTTTTAATTAAACTCATTTAATTAATTAGGCTCCTAATCTTATTAGGAATAAATGAGAGTGTTTTTATTAATTAATTCACAAACTCCTTTAGGAATTAAATAATAATAATAGTAATAATAATAATAAGACTCTTCTTATTAATTTATATTTAATATTTCCAATATATTAAATAATAAATATTAAGTTATTTAATTTATTTTATCACCATAGATTAAATTAAATATATTTAACTTATTATTACGATTATGACATTAACTTCTAAATAATTATTCTTCCTTTTATGGTGTGACCCTTTAGGTTCTCCATATTAAACCGGTTGTGAATAAATTAATTAGAACAATTCTAATCTTATTTAAATAAATAAATTAAACTATTAATTTATTTAAATAAATAATATTTATTCTACAATAGAGATAAGTCTCCCTAGCGATCAACGACTTTCAAGATAATATAGATTTCAACATTAATCATAAAAGAACATTTGAGTAAATAGTTACCGTACAATTCAATCCTTCCACCATACAATGTCCCAATTAAATATAAGATATAAAATTACTGTCAAGTCTTATTTTATTTAATTATATGTATTTCGACTCTTAAATGCACAACTCCAAATAATGCAAATTAGAAACTCCTTTCTAATTTCATTATGCCTTGGCCAATGACTACTGGGTTGTCATTTATCGAATCACATAGGACATTTCTCTTGTTTTACTAGAAGTGGTAGATTCTTTATTGATCATACATTATCTCCATGTACAACTTATTATACCCAAGCATACCCTTTGATATACCCTAAGGGTCTTAAGGAATAAGTCAAAGTATAACTCATCATACACAAGATACTATGATGATCTCAAGTCTAAGAATCACTTGTACTACTATCACTACAGGAATTCCTATTGACGGACAAGTAAAACTCCATTAGGTATTCCTTAGCGAGCCACGTTCAGTGAACTTATTCTCTAATAAGCACCTACATACTTGCTTTAGTGTCTCCACACAAATGATCATGAGATCAATCATCCTCATCCAATGAGCAAGCAACGTATGTACCAATCTATCCGGATTCATTAATCCCCAATTTAGTAATCCAACAATTGGGAACTATTTTAGTTTTAAGCTTTCTAAGAATTTAGATCTCATTAGAATGATCATCATCATTATTCTAAAATCATTGCTTAAAATTATGGGTTTATCACATATTAAAAAACAGCATCATGTAGATAATTAAAAGCCTTTAATAAATAAATACTTTTTATTAATAAATGAATAAGATTGTTACAAAGTATATGTTTTATCATCAAACATGATTGGCTTGTGTGCATACTACTTTCACATATATCATAGTATTTTTCTATGAGTTTGATTTCTTAAATTCAGTTATGGAAGTTAACCAAAATTGGGCACAAACTAGAGTGTTTACCCATTTTCACTATACTATTTGCACTCTACTATTTTCACTATACTATTTGCACTCTACTATCTACACTCTACTATATGCACTCTACTATTTTTACTCTACGATTTTTAAAGCTCACTCTACAATTTTTAGATATCACTCTACGATTTCAAGAGTCATTCTACTATTTTCAGAGTTCATTCTACGATTTTTAGAGATCACTTTACGATTTTCAGAGTTCTCACTCTAATATCTGTTGAGTTTTCCACTCTACCATCTGCTGAGTTTTCCACTCTATTATCTGCTGAGCCACTCTACTATCTGTTGAACCACTCTACTATATGCAAAGCCACTCTACTATGTACCCAACTGTTGCAGAATTAAGATTACTGCCTACTTTGATGATTTGTTGGAATTTCTTGGTTAAGCTTTTGTTTCTACCATATGGCCCTACTTATAGACCACATACCAAGGTATTTTAATAAGGGTTTAGGTTCTTCATTCATATCAGTTAGGCCTACTTTAACTGAGGCTCAAACTAGACAGTTTAGCACTTTTTACCCAAAATTGATTTTGACACTTATTAAATTTCTTTCAGTTTTGACTACTTGTATAGTCCATGCATGTTTATTTTAGTTGCCTAAGGTTACTTTTATCATCATCTCACTTTGTTTAGTCATGTAGCCAATTTTAACCTATCAAAGCCCACTTTAGGCTTGAAAAATATATCCTAACTTTTTTTTCTTACTAGCTTTGGTCATGGCAATGATTAGAAATCATCACAATCATACATTAGCAACTTTATATGAGTTCATTACAGTCTTACAAATTCAGGTACTAAAATTTATCCAAAACAAACCACTTTTGGCCTAAAACATGATTTTTAACAAGTCCAATATTCAAAATGGTTTAGACTTGAATATTTCTTTAACTTGTATACTTTACTTATGTCATATTATAGCTATTGAAACTTACCTATAAGGTTCAGGTGTAGCCTCTCTTCGTTTAAGTGTTAGATGACACTTTAAAACTTACTTTTCATGACCCATAAACATGAAAATTGAGTAGTACTCAATATGAACCTCAACTAAGTTAAGAAATAACTTTTAAATGTTAATTATAGACATATTATGGTTTCCTTACTGACTCAAAAGTTCAGGTACTGACCTTGACCAAAATAGTCCTCTAATCTAGAGTTTAAGCACAACTTTGGCTATTACTCACAAACAGTCCCCAAGCTATGATTCAAGGGTTATCTAAGCATTTATATAAATTTCAAATTATTCTTAAAATTTATCATTACATACTTTAACAAGCTTAAAACTTTACTCATATATCAACACCAAAATAACTCATTTTTAGGCATTATTAGCATGGGTTAGTACTAAAACACCATAACATCCTTCAAGCTTTCAAGTACAAGTTTTATCACAACAAGTACTTTCTGTATACTATATTTTCATGGTTTAATACATCTAAATGTGAGGATTCTATCTTTTGTTCAAACCAATCCCTAATAGGCTTTTAATTATTCTTTCATTGGTCTGGGAACATCAATTTACAGTATTTCAATTTGAGACTCAAAGTGGGGGTCCGCAGATGACTCTTAAGTTGAGATCTACGATCATGGATTTGCATTCTACGATCGTGGATTAAAGTAATCTATTATCTAAAATAAAATTATCATAGCATGTAAGTTATACTACAACATGATATTTTTAAGCATAGAAGCATGTTTGAAGCATTCATCTCAATAAATGAGCCCGTAGACATGATTTGAACTCTAATTCATATATAGTTAACATGCTTTTATACTATAACAGCCCCTACTTGGAAATTTAATCAAACAGTTGTTTAACATGATTTTATTTACATGTAACCACAAATTTTCTATCCATTTTCCCCAACCTTTTGGCTTTTGATTTATTAAGGGTCTCCATATAATGCCTCAACAATAAAACAAAGCTCTAATATTATCATAACAACCACCATAGTCTTATTTAATATTATAGCAACTAACAGCCCATTCTACTATCAAATATGAAATGGAAAAGGAATGGAAAGAGTCTAAGCTTGCTTACCCTGCTAACTTCTAAAGATTGAAGTAGCTTTGCTGCTCAATCTTTCCTTCCCTTCCAATCGTAGGTTTCCTACTCTCTTAATCTAATGGACTGCTATTGATATTGCTTTTGGAACTCGGATAAGTATAGAAGTTATCTGAGTTCAAGTGCATTGTATAGTCATATATGGCTGAGTTTTCTATCTTTCTCAATCAGCCTACTTGGCCTATTGTTGCTCTTCATCATTATCTCTACCTGACTGCTTTCTTTAGCTCCTACCCGACTCTTACATTGACCTTCATCATTACCACTACACAGCCCCTACACAACCCCTACGTACAAGGTTTAACAGTCTTCTACTACTCTGTAGTCTACTTGACCCCTAATTTTTAGTTTTATCCCAACCACTCTACTGCCAGCTATCCTTGCTAGCTTCCCAACTAAAATGATAACCAATTTGCTAGATGAACTAATTGTTAACTTGGTTATTTACCAAGACTCAGTTCTTCATTCTTCCCATGTAGAGTGCCGGATTGCTAAAAAAAAGGGATTGATAATGGTTTTGCTTTGGCTCAATGAAATAACTCATATAAAATTAATATTTGTTTTTTAAAATTAACTTGAGATATTTTTAAATTCAAAATAATATAATAATAAATATTGTAAATTAAGTACTACTAATTATAAAATTTATTATTTTCGTAATGTTCACTTGAATCTTATTAATATTAATTTTTAAGTTTGAAAGTGTTTTAATTTAATTTTTAAATTTAGTAATAATCTTATAATTTAAAAAAAAAATAATTAAAAATGTCTCACATGGTTGATAGAAGCAAAAATTGTGACAATTTACAAAGTAGCTGATATACATAATAATGGAAGGAAAACATTATCGTCTGGTCTTCTAGTCTTGAAATAGCATTCAAAATCTTATTTCAACCCTACCCCGACTCTGTGAAATATCTACAGACTTATTTGAAGAAGACATCACTCCCACATTATCAATAGGAGGCGGCTAATTTGCAAATAATGGAATTTATTGCTTCTAGAAGTTTATTCGGGGATGACTCGATGAAGTTGCACATGACGTACGTTCAAACAATTAAAGCAGGCTTGGTGTCGAGAAGAGTCAAAATATTTTGAACAAATATTTAAATAAAATCATATTCACTAAATTTAATTAAATGTCAAATGTTTTTATTAAACACTTCTGTAAATTGTGAGTAATTTACAACATAAAGAATGATAAGATTTTTTTTTATTATATATAGTATACAATAAAATATTTTTCACTTATATGTACTTTAAGAGGGTATAAAGTGTCAAACGTATATATTTACAGAAAATTTTATTTAATCATAGGCTCACCCTTAGGAAGGAATTTTATTACAACAAAATAAATATATGTAAAGACCTAAATTTTGATTTCTAACATATATTGTAGAATTATAATTAATTTGGCGATAACAAAAATATGGAAAATGATATATATTAATTATCAATCTTTACGTAGGATTAATTTTTAATTGTAAGTTACATGGATAACTATATATTAGTAGTAATCCTTTTGGATAGAAGTCTAATAAGGCGATCACTTTTATAATTATGTCCAATTCTATATATTAATATATTTGCAATTGTAATTTAACACAATTTTGTTGCAATATATAGTCAGATTCAAAAAATATTAACACAAAAAATAATAATCAAAAACTCAAATAATAATATACTCGTCACAATTCTTAAATTTAAAATAAATTAAATAAAAATTAATAGTAAGCTTAAATGGTGGAAAAGATTTCATAGTGAAGAGATTGTGTGGTAGATTTATCAATTACGTAATAAATTCAAGTTCATTTCATAACTTAGGTAGAGAATCCAAAACTCGCAACATGCATCAAAACTCCTTCATGCATTATTCTTTACAACAACCAAAAAAATCTTTAATTTCTCAAATTTTTTTTTTTGAAATACACTTTTTTAGATTTACAATGACATTACCATAAATTGCAAGAAATACTTGAATCCATATACTCCAAACATTGTAATTTGTGAACACCAAACCTAGAAAATATCATTTTTCTTTAATTTTTCTCAGTTCGCCTTCACCAGCTAGTTCAGGATATTGCAGCATGGGCCACCGCAGAGAGAACGGGTATCCCGCAAGAGCAGTTCGTTGCGATACACGACGAGGTGCTCTGGTTGGTTGTTACCTTACTCTCTGAGGTTTTTGTCTCGATAGGGAGTCAGCCCCCACCTACTCAGGTATTATATTTATTTTAAGTTAATTAATCTGCATGTTATTTAATTCTCTCGTAAGGACTAATGAATTATATTTTTAATTGTATTAACAGGGTGAACGATACTGGCGATGGTGATGACGAGCAGAATTTTCGGACTCCCGAGCAGCATCGTCGACCCCCGCCAGATGATGTTGATCCTACTGGTGGTAGTACTAGATTAGGTTGATATATAGTGTCTCTTCTATATCTGTTTAGATGTTTTGTAAAACATTGTATATGTTTTCATTATAATTTGTTGTCATATAATTGTTTGTTGTAGTTTATAAGTTAAAGTACACTCTACATATAAATTAAACACCATTGTTATCTCTACATGATCATATATTGTTTATATCGTATTTTTGTAGTTTTATTTTGCAGTTTAGTTTTTATCGAAGTTTATAAGATCGATACATCATTGTAGTTTATAAGTTTTGTGAATGTGTTTTGTTATTCTTTGTAGTTTAGTTTGTAATTCACATTGTTATTTAACGTTAGAATGTATTCGAAGAAAAATATATACAACGTTGTATTATATGGGTTGATTATGGTATATGTTGTTGTTGGTTGTTGGATGTGTGTATTGTTGATATAAAGAAATTTACATGTACAAAAAAGTGGTTTAAAAACCTGGAAAATACAAAAAAAAAATTATATTTTTTTTATTTCTGACGGAATAAGATATAACTGACGGAACTTCAATCGGAATTCATAAATGTCATTTATTAAAATACAATTTATTTTCGACAGATTAGAGCCTACTTCTGACGGAATTTCCGGGATTAATTATCTCCTCATTTCACAGCATGTCCACCTACGTGGCACGTTTTATGCGACGGATACCACTCCGTCGAGATTGATGTACTGCCGACGGAAATTGCGTCAAAAATAAGTCCGTCGTAAATAATTATTTCTGACCGATTTTGCGATGGAATTAAGCTTGACAACCTTAATTACGACCGAATTATCGACGAAATTTTCCATCAAAATTAAAGTATGATCGATGAAATAGCCTTAATTCTGACACAATATTAAGTCGAAAATAGCCTTTTTTTTCCTTATAGTGATTATCAACAGGAGGCGGCTAATTTGCAAATAATGAATTTGTTGCTTCAAGAAGTTTGAAGTTTCGTACTGCATTTATTCGGGGATAACTCGGTGAAGTTGCACATGACGTACGTTGAAATAATGGCGGTAGTCTTGGTGTGGAGAAGAGTCAAAATATTAAGAAAAAATATTTAAATAACAAATATAAATAAAATCATATTCACTAAATTTAAATGTCAAATGTTTTTATTAAACACTTCTGTAAATTGTTAGTAATTTACAACATAAAGAGTGATAGGATTTTATATATTTTGTATACGATCACAATAAAATATTTTTCACTTATATGTACTTTAAGAGATGGTATAAAGTGTTAAACCTATATATTTACATAAAATTTATTTAATCATAGGCTCACCTTTAGGAATTTTATTGCAGCAAAATAAATATATGTAAAGACCTAAATTTTGATTTCTAACATATATTGTAGAATTCTAATTAATTTGGCAATAACAAAAATATGGAAAATGATATATATTAATTCCCGATCTTTACGTTGAATTATTTTTTTAATTGTAGGTTACGTGTGTATAACTATATATTAGTAGTAATCTTTTTGGATACCGTCACTTTTTTAATTTTATCCAATTTTATGTATTAATAATATATTCGCAATTGTAATTTGACACAATTTTGTTGCAATATATATTCAGACTCCAAAAATATTAACAAAAAAAAAAATCAAAACTCAAATAATAATATACTCATCACATTTCTTAACTTTAAAATAAATTAAATAAAAATTAACAGTAAGCTTAAATGGTGGAGAAAGATTTCATAGTGAAGAGATTGTGTGCTAAATTTCTTAACTACGTTAACAAAGGAAAAACAATCTGGTTGGGTCTCCGTAGGGCCCCGGTCCTGCCGCCACTGAATTATGAAGGTCTATGCGAATCGATATCCATTGTTGTATTAATTTGACTCGGTCGGTATGCGAGTTGTATATATTACAAGCTCGAGTGATGAGTGGTACTTAATTAGCTTCAAAGTAACAAAGGCGAAAGCATTTATCTTTTTCGATCGATCGATCAGGTACGTATTTCGACAAATCATCTATGCATGCATATTAGTTTAATTTTTATAAATTTGTCTCGGAAATTATATAATCTTGCTTGTTCCAAGTTACCCTTTAATGCATGCATGCTTATTAGTTTCATTTTTACAAATTAGTATATGCATGTCAAGCAATAATATTATATTCCTCTGAGAAACTCAATCTCTTAAACTTGCAGGTACGTACGTAGTAGCTTAACGAACAGAATGGGAAAAGGTGGACGTATCGGTGAGGGGAAGCAAGCACAAGAAAAAGATGAGAATTATAATAGCCTACGCCGAGTTCCACATGAAAAACCTCCATTTACACTAGGAGAGATCAAGAAAGCCATTCCACCCCATTGTTTCAATCGTTCGCTCATCCGCTCTTTCTCTTACCTCATTTACGATCTCAGTGTCTGCTTCATCCTCTATTACCTTGCCACAAACTACATCTCTCTCCTTCCTAAGCCTCTCGATTACCTGGCATGGACTACTTATGTATGTGTTCAAGGTTGCTACATGACTGCCCTGTGGATCTTAGCCCATGAATGCGGCCACAATGCCTTTACCGACTATTATTGGCTCAATGACACTGTTGGCTTTACTTTACATTCTCTTCTCCTCGTCCCTTATTTCTCTTTTAAAATTAGCCATCGTCGTCACCATGCCAACACTTGTTCTCTTGACCGTGACGAAAACCATGTCCCTAGATTCAAGGACACACTTCGACCCTATAACTTCAAACACCCAGTTGGCAGAATCTTCGCCGTTGTATTGATGCTCACCCTAGGATTTCCTTTGTACTTGATTGTAAACATGGCCGGACGATCTTATGACGGGTTTGCTAGCCACTTTTATCCGTACAGTCCTATTTTTTCCAAACGTGAGCGCGTTCAGGTCTTGCTTTCTGATGTTGGTTTTCTCGCTACTTGTTATGGGTTATTTCGTATCGCTGCAGTAAAAGGACTTTCATGGCTTCTACTTGTATATGGTGCTCCTTTACTCGTAGTAAATGGGCTTTTTGTATTAATCACTTTATTGCATCATACTCATCTTTCGTTGCCTCACTATGATTCTTCTGAGTGGGACTGGTTGAGGGGAGCACTAGCCACCGTTGACAGAGATTATGGAATTCTAAACAATGTGCTCCATAACATAACTGACACCCATGTGATCCACCATTTGGTATCCACCATCCCACATTATCATGCAGAGGAAGCTACCCAAGCGATCAGGCCAATATTAGGAGAGTATTATCTTTATGATGCCACTCCATTCTACAAGGCACTGTGGAGAGAAGTAAAGGAGTGCCTCTATGTTGAGGCAGAGGAAGGAGAGTACAACAGCAAAGGTGTCTACTGGTTCAAAAATAAACTTTGATTTAAAACTGTTGAATTTGTTAATTATTTAAAGTCTGTTGAAGTTGTTATCCCTTAGTATGTACAATAAATAAATTTGTATTATGGTGCCACCCTTATCGTTAATATGCTTGGAGGGAGTACTCCCCGTTGTAAAATCTTATTTTAAAAGTCTATTTTGTACCGAATGATTGATGTTTCAAAAAAATATTTTGTAAGGTGATGACTTTTTCATCATCTAAGAATATTAAGATTTTGGAGATTAATTTAGGTCTGATTTGGATCTATTTCTTTGAAGAGGCCAAAAAACCAACTGATTCAATAAATAATCCTATTTTGTTTGAATGGAATTGCCCAACCCTAGAATCATTCTAAGTTCCAGTTCACCTGCAATTTTTCTTGCATAAACTGAATTTTTTTCTTGAAATTCAATTATCACACATGAGAAGGCCAATTTTTGAACTTCCCAAGTTTTAATACCTAATTGTGCAAGTCTTTATATGAAAAGTTGAACTCGTAAATTGTAGTGCTAAGCACATTCCTACTTCAAAAGACGAAGGATAATATGTAGTTGACTGAAATGCAAAATTGACCCTCTTATTTATGAACCCTTTTCTTAAACTAATGTAAGTTTGAGGATAAGTTATGCAAAAAAAAAGTTTGAGGAAGGGTTCGTAAAAAAGGTATAAATAGGAGGATCAGTTTTGCCAGCCCATAACTGGGTTTTGACCTAATGAGCCACGGCTAATTAATATATAATAACTTCCATTGAAATTAGACAGGTCCAAGGTATTTTTGGTCTTGTTACCGCATGCATTGACATTACTTGTCATCCAAGTATCAGTTAGTAATTGTCATAAAGTATTCCATCTCTACATGTAAATATATTTTTCCTACGGAAATTTAACAAAGGACAATTTCTTAGTTGACTCAACTAAGGATCCTTCCCTCCTAATACGGTATAGAAACTATAAAAACAAAGTATAAGAGGTGTAAGGTCAGGGGCAGTCGGGCAGATGCAGCATAGCTATGGTAATTGCGATTGCTGGATTTTGGAAAAAATAGTTTATATACGTATTTCAGCATTGATTTTGTGTGTATAATGTTACCTTAATTAGAGAGAAAATTTTACTAATATTTTTCCAATAATTAGATCCTTAATCCTAGGATCAAATCCCTTAATACAAAGATAATTTTTCTTCTATTAATTTTCACGTCATTAGTAGCTTAATTGTAGGAACAATTATCAACATTAGAATTATTGGCTTTTCCATAATAAGTGTATTCTATGCATCACTATAATTATAAAATGAAATCCTTTAACAATGATTGGTGTGATATTTGTTTCCTTCATTGTTGACTTCTGGTGCGTTGAAACGATATTGATCAAGTGCAATAAGATGTAGAGGAAGAATAAGATGAAACAAAGCTTTTCTACATGTTCTTAAGCTTTTATGTTATTTGGTGTTTTCTAGACATTTGAGTGATTGGAATTTAACCTTTCCAATATATATATATATGTATTTATGTTAGAAAGCGTTTGATATATATTTGTCAAAAGATTTGGAGAGCTAATTCAAGGAGTCTAAGATAAGACAATTATTTATCCGTTATTATAAGGTTAAGGTTCCTCTAGCAGATAAAAATAGTTATCACTTTAATAAGCGATCTATTATATTGGAGTTTTCTTTTGTTGTTTTAGTTGTTTGTATCAAGTGGTTCAAACTTTTACCATATTTTTGTGATAATTATTTTGACTATATGTTTGTCATATAGCTGAATTCTTAATTTAAAACAGCCAGATTACCATCATTTAAGAGCTTTTGGTTGCCTATGCTATGCTTCAGTCCATTTTCCAGATCAATTTTTACCTAGAGCTGAGCAATATTTGTTTATTGGTTATCCTCATTGTCAAAAAAGATTATAAACTTTATAACCTTAATTAATAATACTAAGAAGATTTTTGTCTCTATAGAGATGTCGTTTTTCATGATACAACATCCCCTTCTCAATCCACATAATAATATCTGTTCCATTTAGTTCTCCGGATAATATAATTCTTCTACTTCTTACCTAATGACAGCTCTATCAGCTTACTTAAGTCAGCAATAGTTAGCTAACTAGTCTGTTAGAACAGTAGTAAGGACTCTATCAGCTTAAGTCAGCAAAACAGTACTCCCTCCGTCCCTATTTAAATGACGTTTTAGATTTTTTTATTTATTCCTAATTATTTAACGTTTGTTCAAATTTAGGATAATTTTTTCAAAAATACCCCTCATTACTCTACCTATTTTTTTTTGGTACTTTAAACTCATTAATGATTTAAGGGTATTATAGACAATTGAGTACTATATTTAATGCTTTCCAATCATTATCTTAATGGGTGTGCCCATCTCTAAAAGGTCATTTAAATAGGGACAGAGGGAGTAGTAATTGAGGACTCTATCAGCTTAAGTCAGCAATAGTTAGTTAACTAGTCTGTCAGAACAATAGTAATTAAGGACTCTGTCAGCTTAAGGACTCTGTCAGCTTAAGTGCTTTGGGATTGTTTCTTAAATTTAAATCACATTATGTCGATCAAAGTTTGTAAAAACATGACTATGGGATGTTGGAGGTAACAAAAGTCCATTAAATGTCAAGTTTCTGAGGGTTTTTTTTATAAGAGCAGATCCTGTCCCCAATTTTTTTGTTTCTGTCCCATTGTATCCCCTCATTTAAATTTTGACACATAGGCTCTTACCTAATACTAATTAACTTTAAAATTAAATAAGTGACTAGATATCAAAATTTAAGTAGAAGGACATAAGAAAGACAGGAAAAATAGGGACAGTGGATCTGCTCTCTTTTTTTTATTGTCTTTGGTGTTGTAGACAAGATATGTTGTCTTAAATGATATAATAGAAGCTCAATTTAGTTTTAGATGAATGTTGTTTTAGATGAAATAAGTGATACTCATGTTTGTGATTTGAGCAAAGCTCAAGCACCGGTAGATGCTCCTGAATCATAGAAAAAACATGTAGGCACAACTTACATCTGTATAACAGCAGGAGCTCTCACTATTACAAAATAGTAAATTAACAACGCAGAAAAAACGTTATGGTTTCAGTCAGAAAAACGTCGTGGTTAAGGGTGTTGTCTATTTGACGCCTTTACACAACGTTTTTAAGGGAAAAAACATCTTGGTTAAGGAAAAAAACGTTGTAGATTTGTTTTCTAAAAATTAGCAGATGCTTAAAAACGTTGTAGAAGGTATGATTTCACAACGTTTTTTAGATATAAATATATTTGAACTTTATCTATTTATATTTTTACCCAATTAAAGATCAAAATACAATTAAATAAAATTCAAATACACTACGTAGAGTTTCTGTAACAGCTAGCAGTCTTACAATAATAACAAAGGCTTCCCAATTCATTTTAAGACAATCCATGCATGCATCCTCTCGGATTATAACCAATGCAATATTGACACATTGCCTCCGGATGGGAAATAATCACCTAAGCATATATATAGGCAAACTAATGCAACAATCGAGCTCGTGTTTCATCCACAATGGGCTTTTGTTTAACCCCATAATTACTTACACAGCGGGCAAAGGTGGAAAAAATATATAAAAATAAAAATAAAAATTCAGTGAGATCAAAATATCAAATTACTAAATTACATCCACAAAAAATTTATTACATTATATATACAATAAAACCTCTCTATAGGAATACTCTATATAAGAATAACCTCTATTATATTATAAAAAAATTTGATCCCAACTTGGGCCAATTTTAAATAGAAATAACCTATAAATTGTAATATGTTATATATTTTTAAAGTCCCGTATTAAAAAAATATACCTCTATATAGTAATAATTTCATATATAGTCTTTTGAAATTATTATTGTCACTTATATTTATATCAATGTTACATTCATATAAGTGACAATAGTAATTTTAAAAGACTACATTTACCTATAAAAGACTTTGCATTTATGTAGAGTTGGAAACATACACATTAAAACATACACATTCTATTTTGAAAGTCTAAAGAATTTATGTTTTTTTTTTCATTTTTTTCATTGAATATATATTCTATAAATACTATGTGCACAACTTTATATAAATATTTTTCAAATAATAATTTTTAAGGAGTTCTTACTGTTATTTTTGTTAAAGTGGATACTTTTGGATGTTCGAAAAATATTTTGTACCAATATCTCTATTTAGTTATAACTTCTCAATTAGAATACAATTAACTTGGTCCAAAGCTATTCTTATATAGAGGTTTTCTTGTATATAAAAAAATTCAATATAATCAAATTATTAAATTACACCCAAAAAAAACCTATTACATCATATATATATATATATATATATATATATATATATATATATATATATATATATCTGAGAATGGATCAAGTCCGGAGTGGGACACGATCAAAAACAAACCTTTTTTTTGGTTTTTTTTAAAAATAACTAAAAAATATATTTAATATTTTATGGAATCGAAATTTTTCCATAATACAATGTTTTGAGCATGATTTGGATACCTATACCAAAAAATAGATGCGATGCGCATGCAATTTGTACATACATTTTTTGTTATACGCACTCCAAATCACACCCAAAACAATGTATTATGAAAAAAATTCAATTCCATAATTTTTTATTTTTATTTTTTAAGTTGTTTTTAAAAAAGTCCTAATTTTGGTCCGATCTCAGAGTTAGGACTGATCCGACTCTATATATATATATATATATATATATATATATATATATATATATATATATATATATAAAAAATCAATTGGGTCAATTAACCCAACAATCTAACACCTAGCTTCGCCCTACAGCACATGGTTATGTAGTGAAAAAAAATTGGTTCTTGAATTTAAAGCATATACATATGGTTAATAAACTAAACAACACAAATTAATTGGCTATTTTGATTATAAATTTATAATAGTACAGCATCTTGTAGATAAAACAATAGAACGATAGACATAATAAGCTCATAACACAAACTAATTACAATTAAAAAGAAGAAACTTTCTGCAAATCCTCCTATTGCCTTGAGTCAAATAGTCTTCCGTATACCTAGGGAGTTTCCTTCCAGAACCGGATTGACCTGTCAGTCCCACATGAAACGAACGCTGCCTCTGTTGGCGAGTGCTCAAGCCAACGGGGTGCACCAATATGGTTGGAAGGCCATCTTGCTACTTTCTCGGCTGTCAGAGCATCCCAGATAACAATCTGAACCCCAAGTTATCAATTAGATCCCAATTAAAAAACCCCAGGCTACGTTTCTTTGCAGGGTGTATGAGATAGGACCATTTGTACTAATTTAACAATATTAGGGATTATCTTATCATATGACTAATCCGTTATTTAATCTTATATAATATTTGTTATCATTTCTAAGGTTATTTGATACCTCAAACGTGGGATTATATAACACCACCTTTTTACTTGGGAATATAATCTTAGAAATGACAAAACACAGTCAATGGGATAAAATAACGGATGTGATAAAATAGTCCATAATAAATTAGTACAGATGGTCCTATCTCACTCATCATTTTTGCAAACAAACGCAACCCTAAAGGATCGAACTGTCAAGTTTAGCAACTGAACTAACCTCATTACTTGGTTCATCAATGCATAGTACAAATTCTTCAGTATCACTGAAAACAGCCTGCAGCAAACAGTTTAAGCATGTAGTAATATATACCTAAATAATCCATTAAAATCTTTATTATTATATTGCAATTTGGGATTCTTTTAAATTGTGAGCAAAAGAAGCTATAAAATAGTAATCTCAGTAAAAAAACATTTTGCACAATGAAACAACGAATTAGTAATAGTCTAGAGTGTCTGGACATTCATGACGTTTCCATAAAGAACTATAAGAATTTGCAAAAATGTAGACGTAAGTTTAAGCAGTGCATGTCCCGTGAAGTTTATACCACACACCTGGCATCGCAATTGCGTATGTGTGGCTCCAACATATTGTTTAACCAACCTACCAGTGCCAACCTCCCAAAGCTTCACAGAAGAATCCTTCCCACAGGAGAGAACAAATCTAAAAAACAAAACAGGTAGTCATGATACAAAGTACGAACTAAACATACTAACTTTGAGTCTGCAGCAGTGGTCAAAACTTAAGAGAAATGAACCATTTCAATTAACAAACATAATCATGATCGTTATGATGTTATAACTTGTGCACTATTTGATCTGATCAGAGTAGAGAACTAGAAAACATGAAATATCATATTAGTCTTTCGAAAGTTGTCCTGTTTTCCGTCTTTTTTCCGGTGTTCTAAAAATCCATGCCTAGGCCCCCCGCCTAGGCTGAATCAGACTTTAAAACTCTAATACTTGAATGGACTTGTTAAGCCTTAAAGTTTTTTTTTTTTTTGGGGGGATAATTTTTCATGTAAAATTTTAAAAAATTTCATCTACTACATGCTATGAGTAGTATAACAAGTATATCAATAGAAAAATAAATAAACAAGACTGCCTAAGAAACGACCTAGTCTGCCTAGGAAAACACTTGGGCACCGCATAGGCGGCCTAGGCACTAGGCACTCCCTCCGACGCCTCTATGCCTGTCTAGTTATTTTTAGACACTACTCGTTTCTTTTCCCATTTGGTTTCTCTAGTCTTTTATGGTAGGAGCCAGTGCTTTGTAAGTTTAAAATAATATACTCATTCTATATAACAAAAGAGTCCCATTTCACATTTTTTCTTGTTCCAACGAAAGAGACTAATTTTTAGTTATAGTAATTTTAAAGACAAAATGTCCACTAGTTTGCCATCATAGTTTCACTTTTATACCACACTAATAAACTAGCAACTTATTCAGGTTAACATAAAACAAAAATATATCCTTGATATTCGCAAATATTGTAAACGGGGACTCTTCTTTGTGGAAATGAAAGAGCATCATTTATTGCAATGCAATAGGCAAATAGGGAATAACTACAAGAACTAGGGTATGTCTAATACAGAACATGTCAAACATAGCTCGTTATTTTCTATTAGGTCTTATTATCTCGAATATTCTCCAAGTAATAACCTCATATGCCTATGTGCAGGTGGTGTAGGATAAGTAAAGTAAGTAATAGGTTAAGCTTTATTTTCCTGCAAGTAAGTATAAATATGTAAACAGTGAGTTGTTTCATTTTCAAACTTTATCAACGATTATATGAAATATCTGAGAGAGCTCTTTGAACTCCTCCCTTATCTCTTCCTCACCTCCATTCTACCCTATTTTTGCCGTTTCTTTCTCCCCCAAACTCTGTTCAGTCTCTTTCTGCTCTAATTATCTATCTCCCATTGTTAGGATCTCATCTAATTCCTAACAGAACATGGCGTGCAACATGAATTCAAAATTAAATAGATACTATATGCATCGTGACATCATCATCATATTTTCTTTTCTTCTTTTATTTTGGATATGTTTGGGACAATTAGCTTTATCTCAGTACATGTACAAGTGTATATTTATTATTGCAACAAGATTTTTTTGGCACAAATATCTTCCTTCTTTGTATCTTAGTACCAAATGTTCGTCTTCCAACAAATGTTTCCACAATAATTATCACGTAGGTGGTAGGACCATCGTTACAGGAAAATGCTAACATGGCAAAACATGGTGCACGAAAATTCCAAAACACTAAATTTGGCAATTTAAAAAATGTTTTCTCTTATTTACTTAAACTTCTACTAAACAAGAATGATTACAACTTTGTCTTATATCCTCTTATATAGCTCTTGGGTCATACAACCAATGACTAGAATTAAATCTAATCGAGGACTAGTCGACAATCTATAATAATCCTATAAAATATTTAGAATATTAATAAGCATTGTTATCATATAGGTAAATCTAAAATTCTCTATTAGAAACATACAAGAAATTCTAAGAAATGCCAACTAACTTAAAAAAACGCACCTTATGTGCGTTTAGCAAGCAATAACATGACATTTCTTCCTCGAAAATGCACATGTTGTAACACCAAACTTACAAACTCCTCAACCAGTTTTTTGACTATATCTCAACTAGTTTTAACTATTAAAATTTAAGAAAGTTGTTCCCAACATACCAAGTTTAGGAAATGTATTTCTACCAACTAAGCAATTTGAGAAAACCTACCCCTACCGAACTCTACACCACGCAAAGTGTTCTCTGTTCCCGTTTTCGTTCCATGTACCATATCAAATAATACAGGTAACAGTGGATAGGACTGCTATTAAGAGTGCATTGAAATAATTTTTGTTGTCCATACTTCATAATAATATTCTCATAAATAGGAAACTCTACCTTTGATCCTTCGTAAAATTTGCACTAGTGGCCTCTGCTGTTCCATGTGCACCAACTATGAAGCGGACACAACTGGCAGTTACTCCATCCCATAGCCTAACAGCACCATCTTTAGATGCAGTTGCATACATGCCACCAGTTGAAGAGTACCTCACCTGCATTAAAGGTTCACTTGTTATAAATTCCAGTGTTGTAAAGCAGAGATTGTTGACTCTACCTGATTAATGGCTCCATTAGCACTAATCTCCTGGACATTTGCTGATAGGTAACACTGAAAAGTATTGACATCATACAAGTGTGGAATTGGATGATCAGTCCCTGTAATAATGTCCACCCTCATCAGAGGCAAATTTCAAAGAAAAGGTAAATTTTATCGACTTACTTGGTCTAGGAAATTATAAACCATGTCCATTGACCGAGCTTTGAGGTAATGATAAATGACTACTGTATGTACAAACTTCACAGTTTTAAAGAAAGACTGAATAAAGAAACTAAATCACAGCTGTTTCGCAGAATATGCAATCTGCATATTTAAGGCAAATCATATTCCTTTACCAACCATTCCATGTATAGCACATACCAAGCTATCCATCTGATAAAGCCCCTAATTTAACCCCTCCCCACCCAAAAAAAAGGCGCTCTCAAACTGGGAAATGTTTCATTTGATGCCATTTCATTGTTGCAAGCTGTGGTTTTTGTATCCCCATGTTTTTTTATACATCGTGTGTACCAAGTTGAAGCTCGTTTTTGGCGCATTTTGAAAATATATTTACTTATCCAAAAAAAACAATTAGGATTTGTATTAATGCATTCAAGGTCTACGGCTCAGATTTTGTTAGCTAAACTGCATTGTGAAGTTCTGTACAAGCAAAAATGCAGCAAACCAGACAGAGATAATAAAGAATAGAACCTACTCCTCAAGGGAATAAACCCTTAAATCAACAAGCCAGTTGGCAAATCTGGAAAGAACAGTTGAAAGAAAAAGAGAAAAAAAAATTAGAAGAATAATAGGCTAGTCCATGCACATCAATAACCAGAGACAATTGTTTGGCTCCAGTCTAGTTTCCTCATTCAGTAAAGGACCATGTATATAATTATAATAATAATTATTATTATTATTATTATTATTATTATTATTATGATAAGTATGGACTGTGTATATTGGTGTTGGAAAATCCTAATAACTTTCCTTATCCTTTTACTACTTGGTGCACTTAAAATTGTAACAACTAGGATTATACTACATCTACATTAAATTGTAACATCCATTGAATTCAAGTGCATAGCTTGAAGTAAGTTAAAATATCATTGAATTGATAATCGAAAACAAGTGCTTACCTGCCAAAAGAAATTCTCCAGAGGGGTGAAAAGAAACAGATCGCACATTGTGGGTATCCTGTAATAACACAAATCCAAACTACATTTATTTTAAAGTAACAGATTTCGATATGTAATTCAAAATCATAAATACCACTAAAGTAGTGCTTCAATTTCCTCTGTGGTGAGAAATAAACCTGTATAACTCTGAATGCTCTCTTTGCCGCTGTTTTTGAAAAATCAAAGAATCTGATGTAGCAAGGAAAACCATGATATCAGTTGCATATTCTTATGGGTTTTACATGTGTAAAAGGTCACAAGAATCACATTAATTTATCATGCACAATAAAGAGAAAGATGTGACAACGAACAAGAAATGAAAGTTAAACAACCTTGCATGTAATTAAAAGAAAGTCGTACTTTATTGTGTGGTCTTTGGCCCCAGATATTAGAACAGTATTTTGAGGATGGAAATCCAAATCATTTATTGGCTGCAGAAGTATCAGTATAGAATTAGACCAATATTAGAGCATATGCTCTGACATCAAGTATGATAGTTATAACATATTTGAAGGTTCCATAGATCAAGAATTTGGATAAGAAGAAAACTTGATGAGAATCATGTAATAAAAGAGAGAGGTGTCAGCGTATGAAGTTTATACAAGTAATTTCTCATGAGAAGCAAGGTCTCCACTCACATTCAATAATAGGAATCTAACACAAAAAGTAAGAATATGTTTTCAAACCCCAAAGTGTGAAATTTTATTTTATTTTATTTTTGTTTTCTGACAAGTCTTGAGAGTGTGTGCAATTCTAACTAGTATTTAATACCTCTGCGCCTTTCAAGAGATTGAGTAGCTCAAAAGTTCAGGTAAGTTCTATTTGGGGAACTAAAAGGACCCAATTCTACAACTAGATGTGCTGAGATAGTAGATACTATCTCTTTCTCTAGGTCAATTAAACCTCCTCCACCTTCCCCAAGAAAAATATTAACGCAACAAAAAAATAAGGAAAACCAGTAGATAACTAGATATCCGTTTCTTATTATCAAAATTCATTTCCTGTTTGAAAATTTTAAAATACTGTCCGTCAACTGATTCCCACTTTCCAACAAATTCAATATTGCTTTCAATATCAACTAAAAAATAATTAACACTTATGGATTAACATTACATATCTAATTAGTTCATGGACTTGCACAAACAACTTATAAGCCAAATCAAAGTCATTGTGAACATAACAACGCCAAAAGATTAGGACTAACTTTATCCTACAAAATTTGGTTTAACAAGGTTAAATAACTTATCAAAAATATAAAAAAAATCAATGAAAAAAGTCAAATTGTTAATAATATAATGTACTTGTAGATGATCATAAAATGTCCGTATGACAGGTCGCACAGGACCCTCCCTTGCATCTGGAAGCATCATTTGCTTTATTTTTGCTATCTGCATAAGAAAACAGTGGTTGTCCAGTTAAAAACAGAGTTCAGTTCAAACAGACCGATCTTCATACAACTAAATGGTATCATCACCTCAAAGAGCTTAATTGACGTGTCTGCACTCCCAGTTGCGAGAAACGTCCCATCAGGACTAAATCTTGCACATCTGGCAACATTCTACTATACATACCCACAAATTTAATTAAGATAGAAAGAAGCAAGTCCTCCAAAAAAATATTTGACAATAGGTAAAACAAGAAGACAGATACTGGATAGATCTTTCTCCAATGATGCATTACCTTATGCTCTGAAACATGACGTGTCTCGTGTTTCGGAAAACTCTTTGATGCACCTTTTGTATCATGTACAGCACTGCTAGGAAAAAATAAATTCAATAAAGACCATTTTAAACTTAATTTTAGATGCAAGATATCCCCCAATGCCACCTATAAGTACTTTAAAGCGTCAAATATGGTTTTGAAAGATGAAACAAGAGCATACATATGAAGCCAGTCAATAAAATTATAAATGAAAACATGAACTGAGCTCTTCTTTCCAAATACATCTAGGAACTAAGTACGTATAAATGCAAGTACTCAGGGATTTGAGAAAGAGCACTGAATTGCCTGAAATCAATATCAACAGTGCGAGGAGTTGGGGTTGAGCCATATGCCGCGGGCACCGCCATACTTGAAACCAATGCAAATGAAGAAATCCCCCTGAACATCTCATCGTTCTCTACTGCAAGACCCTGTAAACTGCTCAGACCAATAATATCTAGTTCTTGCATTCTTTTCCTTTTCAAATTTTGCCAAATTACAGGAAGCGACGAACAACAGAAAGGAAAAAACCACAAGTACAAATTCCAACCTTGGCAACCAGTTCAAGAAGCTTGTTAGGAGGAGCTTCAGCATTCAGTGGCGTCATAGTAGCTGAAGCAACTGCACTGGCAGCCTGTAAAGGAGAGAGATTGCAAAATTCAAATCTAAAACCCCCAAAAAATGATATTCGGAATTTTCTTATGCAAAGGAGAGAGATTGCAATATAAATAGAGATAGTAGATGATATTAAAGGTATCAAGAGAGCGAATTTATGAACTGAAGAGAACACTTTTATGTTCTCTTCCTCTTTTGGAGTTCAGGCTGTTTGCTGTTCTTTATGAATTCTTTTTCCTTTATTCTAATTAAGTACTTCCTTCTGTTTATGGTTTATCTGAATTCAGTACTTCACTGTTAGCTTTATACAGACTTCACTCCCTGCCTACATGGGCTGCACCATCTTTTGCAGCTTTTATGTATAATAGTTACTTATGGACATAAATTCAAAGTCTTCACATCTTTTGTTGATTGGTTATTATGCACCACACCTTTCATGCCTTATTACTTAATTCGAAAGGATTACAATAAAATATATATATATATATAGTTACAATAAAATATATATATATATATATATGGTAAAAATATCGTAGAGTGATTTCACTCTACGATCGTAAATAATCCCCAGATAGTAGAAGAGTAAATTCACTCTACGATCGTAGAGTAATCACGATCGTAGAGTGAATTCACAAATCGTGAAGTGACTACTCTACGATCGTACAGTGAAAAGTTACACAGCCTATATATATATATATATATATATATATATATATATATATATATATATATGGGTTATTTTAAGTAGCATAAGCTCCTTATCAAAAAAAAATCAAGAAACACAAAACAAAAACAAAAAAATCAGCATTATTAGCTGAATGTAAATTCACATCTTTCTGAGGAGTTTATACCCATATATTTTGTTTTATTATCTATCAAAACTGGTGTAAACCAGGAGGAAAAAATTGAATTTTCAAAATCACATCTTAAGATTTTAGTTTCTGAATTATTTCTTTATTAGTGAACTTACAAAAAGGGATTTCGCTTACTATTTCCAGCAATTTATTCAGCAACCAAACACAACAAATTAAAAAAAAATAAAGAAATACCTGGTTAAGATTATTGTCACGAAGATGGGCAACAATTAGACAATTGACCTGACGAAATAGCTTCCCATCTTGCAATATCTGTTCCAAGTTGGTGTTGCTACTGTTATTGTTATCCATCTTATTGGGCAAATAGATAAGTAAAACCCAGAATCTAAAACCCTTAAAAATGCTTCTTCTTACAGCTCAAAGCAAACACAATCCGTTGTTGATCCTAAAGTTTACTTCTTTTATGGAGAATTTGGTCTGACCCAACAAGGGAAAAAGGAGAAATGGAGTAATAATTTACGACACGATTCAGAGCATGGAGAAGTTGGGTACTGAAGTGGAGTCGGGTTTTTACCATTAGTGTTTGTGGGTTGACTTTGAAATAAAATAAAAATAAAACTCCCATAACTATAGTACGTACAAAACTATGTTAGTGAGTTGACTTTAATACTATGTTTCTGAAAATGAAAAATAAAAAATATATATTTTTAGGGTTTATAAAAGTAAAAATAAATAAATTTTACATTTAAAATTTTATTTACCAACTATTTTTATAATTTAGATGGTAATATAGAGATTATAAAATATTGGTTTGTGTTATTTAGTTTTTTAATTTAGATTTATTTATTTATAGATGAAAAATTTTGACGAGAAAAGTAATTAGTTTTTTTTAAAATATTATTCTATTTATTTCATTAAAAAACTTAGTAACACAAGCATTAGAGGGAAAATTTAAGTTTATTTATTTTCTTTGTGGTGTATTTTAAAACTTAGTAACACATTGTAAAAGATAAAAGAAATGAAAATTTTAAGTTGGGTAAAATTGGAAAAGAAAAAAAATTACCTATAAAACTTTCTTTAGGTTGTTTGTAAGTTTATAAAAGAAAATTAAAAGAAATATGTAATTTCTAAATCTATATACATATATAATAAGACAAAACTAAGTTTTTTGATCCTTAATTTTTAGTATGAGAGTAGAATTTAAGTGCTACTAAAATACTTTTTAAAACCTCTGATTTTATTTCATTAACTACTACGAAAACACTTTTTTAAATCTAGAATTTAACTAAAACCAATACATTTATGATCCTGGAAAACTTTAGATCGAATAACTTATTATTTTATAACAATTTTATTTCTTATAGAATTCCTAAATTAAACTAAATTATATGCAATTAGTAAGAAAAGTTGTGAAATTATTAACTATTAAAAATAACTAATAGTTAATGTTAGAGAACCAAAATTCTTTTTATGGTCCTACAAGCTTTAATGTTAATTTATTATTCTACAATAATTTTATTATATAGTTATTTAATTACTTAGTCATACAATAAATTTTAACTTTAAAAATATTTTTAGAATTCTACTCTACTCAATTTTAGACTCTAAACAACTAAATATTAAAAATATAGTGAATTATTATGAATTACATAACAATTAATATATGAGACATTTAGTTAATTAATGTTAAAAATAATTATGACTTATATATTGTGACGTACTAAAATCTAATTAATTTTTAAAAGTTAAAATCAAAATGGTAACTTATTATTCTACAACAACTTTATTCCTAAATAACTATATATTAAAAATATAGAAACAATATTAGGATAACATAATAATTAATATTAAAAAGTACTAATATATATTACAAAATATATTAATGATATATTAAAATTTAATTAATAATTAATTTTATTTCAATTCTCGAGAGCCAAAATTTAACACATCTACTACCTACTATACTTAGACTGTCGACTAGGCCTTCTACCTTTGTTGAATTGGAATCAATACCATTGCTCTAGGGATCCGGTTTACCCCAAAATAAATTTGAGAGCAGATTTTCTGTTCCCAATTTTTTTATCTCCCTTATGTCCCTTCATTTATATTTTGACACATGTCTTTTTATTTAATTTTAGAGTTAATTGGTGTTAAGTAAAAAATTATGTGTCAAAATATAAGTGGGGGACACAAGGGGAAAGTAGAATTTGGGACGGAGGATCTGCTCTTAATAAACTTCATACTAACCACTTCCCTGCTCTAGATAGGAGATCTTTAGTTAATCAATGTTAAAAAAATGTCACTTATATATATATATATATATATATATATATATATATAGTTATTAAAATTTAAGTTACCATTAAAAAAAAAAATTAAACCATGATGGTAACTTATTAATTTTAACAATTTTATGTCATATAAGATTTCTTAAACACCAAGTTAATTTAAGCTTTTAGGTTTCACTAATTTTTAACTCTAAATAACTATGTATAAATTTGAAAGTAAAATAAAAACTAAATATTAAATTTTAAAACTATATAAACTGAATATTAAATTTAAAAAAATAAACATATTACTAACATTCAATTGTAAGTCTTTGATAAAAAAAAATTTGCAGCAAAGTTTATAGTAATTCTATAATAAGTTGAATTAAAATTCAAAAAAATAGTTTATAATCATTATATATATAAAATAAATAAGAAATTAAAATTAAATTAGTGTTCTACATGGGGTGCTTAGCTAGTTTGAGTAAATTGACACTTTGTGACGCTTTAGTTTTACCCTTTCAACACTTTGTTAGGTTTGTAATATCCATGAACATGTAAAAAATTACATACATAGAGCGAAAGCGTGAAAAATCAAGAGTTTTAAAATTTTACAACGCATATACCCGGATCATTTTTATGCGCAATTATTAATTAGATGAAAAGAGATGGAGATAAAATTCATACCCTTGTAGAAACTATCTTGTAGGAGCGATTCGACAGCTGAAAGCACTGAAGTGTCAGCTGATGTACATGAATTGCCCGAAGAACTTCCATCAGGACTATCGGCGATGAGGGACATTCAACAGCAGATATATCTTGTCCTAAGATCGAATCAAAAGGAAAATATTTGATTCTTGTCAAGTATCTTCTCGCATGAGTTTCCACTCTATCTCGTGTCGAACTCGAGGATCTAATTCTTTCCAACGGAGGAAGAGATGCGGGGAGGATTTTGGTAGAAGATCTGAATGGTCGGATAGTACGATGATGATGTTAAAGGACCAAAAGCTAAGGGATTAGCGCAACGGTATCGGTTGACTTCAGGATCAATCGTTCGGTTCGTGTCTTCGGGGTCGGAGTTCGGCTTCGGATGACGTCATGACTTTGACTTTGAATGGCGTCATGACTTCGGGTGTGGCGAATTTCTTCCGAAGAGGCGTCATAACTTCAGAAGTCGATGGACTTTATTATTATTATTATTATTATTATTATTATTATTATTATTATTATTATTTAGTTCTTTATAGTAATAGTATTTTATTAGGCAATAAATCTTTTATAATAAGTTGTTATTTTTGTTATGATATCTTTCCGTATCTCTAGGAAGTTTGTTAGAATCTTTTTCACATCCCTAAGAGAATTTTATTTCTATTTTTTATTTTCATATCTCTAGGAAGATTCTAGACTGACTTGGAGAGAAAGTTTTGTTAGCTATATATAAACCCGACTTGTGGGTCATGAATTAGATAGATTTTGATTTGATAAATATAAATTTACACATTAGAGAGAGTTTCTCTGTGTTTACAATGAATCTCTTATTCCTCTATTTGTGAATTTATTTATTTACCAACTCGCAGGATAATCGTTATCCCGCCCGACGTTAGTATTACCCATGGCCATTCATCATGTGTTGTAATGCCGCATCAATCTCAGCTTCAAAATGGTAAGCCACAGCTTCAATCAAGTTGAGCTGCTGCTGAGGCTCATTGGCAGCTCCCAATAGCATCTTCTTTCAGTAGTTGTGATTATTTCTTTGTGGCAGCATCGGACATGAAAATTGTAATATCCATGAACTCTTTTCGTGAATCAAATGGGATGAAAATTGGCAGAGCCACGAACAATTTGAGGCGGCACAACCACATTATTTTGGGTTGAAGGAGGACCAGATGAAGCCTGAAGATTCATATATATATATATATATATATATATATATATATATATATATATATATATATATATATATATCCATATTTTGGTACCCAAGGAAGAATAATTAAAAGATAAGAATATTGTGGTCCTTTTTCACAACAGTATATAATTAGTGGCTTCTAGTATGGATTTAAGGTTCTGTCAATTGTCTGCGATATTAAATATCTGCAGATATAATTTATTTAAATATTATAGTTTTTAGATATAATTTATTTAATAAATTGCTTGAACACCAATTAGTATAACGACCAATTGTTTAAGACAAATATATTCGCTTTATAGGACACCACTCCATGAAGAAGCAACAATAATGGACTTAATGTAATATCCCAAAAAAAAAAATATTAAATTTATATTCTTAAAATATATTGTTTGGAACTTGTCATTTATTTGGGTCAAACTAGCTATTTAAATTATGTGGGCTAATAAATATTAATAAGTGATAGATAATATTATATGGTTAAAATTTGGGCCTTAATATTAATTTAACCCAAATAGAAGTTTATTAGGGCAACTTAATTAATAAATAGATAAACCTAATATTACTTCATTATACAAACTGAATAAGAAGAGGTGGCTACTTTGGAGATAAAGGGAACAGCTACAAAGGGGCTCGGTGAAGAAAGACTAGAGATTTTGATCACTAGTGGGAAAATTTCATCGATAATAAGTAAGTATATTATACATTATATAAAGTGGGGATAAATCACGTGGTTCTATATTAAATTATTAAATTTAGTATGTTATTTTTTTTTCATCATGAGCAAGTACTTTTGTAATTCAAGAACTAAGAGCGATCTTTAAAGATGGGAGAGTTTATTTATTAATGTAATACTTATACGGATGTACTTATTATTATTATCACTTTATTCCAACTCATTGAGCGGAGGAGTAATGCTTGTGATTGATTTTGGAGATCCTAAAATAATAAATTGATGATTTCTTTAAATAAAAATATATATATAGCAGTAGTAATTAAAGTTTACAAAAACTTGCATAATTTGCAAGAGATGTTATACAAATAAATATGTAAGATTATATGGAATGAATTAAATCTTAATATTATAAGTAATTATATTTTATAGTCGTACCAAATAGAAGTGTTCATATTTTTATAAATGTACTTACATTTAGTATTATTAATTTGTGTAATTAGTTCGGACGGAAGGAACTTAAAGAGTTATATTTGGAATATAAATTTTGGAGTATTAATAATTGATATAAGGCGATGATTAAAGGCATATTAAATAGATTATGAATTATTTTGAAATTATTGAATTGGATTATATTTAATTTGAGGTAAATATGTTTAGGTGATGAATAACGTTTCGTATTTGATATCGTTGGTATTTGAGGGTAAGATTTTGTGGAGTGTCTTATAAATGGTTTGGAAGTATCAGTCTGCATTTCGTACTCTTTCAATGATACCTTTGTTAAATTTGATTTGTTCGTTTGTTTCCTTATTTGAATTCTATTATGATTTCACATAATTGTTTCTTGTGAAATAAATATATTAGTTTCATTTTTAGAGTTGATCATTATGACTCGTATTTGTACTCTTTGAATTAGGTTATCATGTTTAGTATTATTTATTTTGATAATTGTAGAGCGATACATATTCTTTACCTTCCTTTTGAAACCTTGTGACTATAATTTGATTCGGTTCAACATGTATACATATAGAACCCTTTTGTTGGTATTATGTCGCACGTGTGTTGTGACATGATATTTTGTTAGAATATATACCGTAGAGTATACGAGTTATAACCACTGTATGGGGTACCACAGAACACGTCATCTTGCACGAGAGGCGTGACACTTTTAAATGACGGTGTGATTAGTCCACGGCATCTCCATTTTGGGCTCCGGAGGAAGTGGGCCATTTGGTGTTTTGTTGTGGGAGGCGTATGGGTTAACCCTAGTTTTCTGTTCTACGGATTTGTGATGTTGTGCCAAACACACATATCCGATTTGCATACATTTGAATTCGCGGTCCAATGTGTGATTTGCCTGTGTGGCATTATTTTGGTTGCCTGTGTGGCATCATTTTACTTGCCTGTGTGGCATTATTTTGACAATTGTCTGTGTGGCATTGTTTTGACTTGCCTGTGTGACATTGTTTTGACTTGCCTGTGTGGCAATGTATATTTCTAAGATCACTCGGCATGAAATAAAACTCAACCATTTGATTCAGCCTATTATTTTATTGTATTAGTTTTGTTTGTTTCTGTTCAGTTCAATTCATTGAGTTTGTTACTTCAGTTCGTTATTTCTTTATTCTTCTATTGGTTTCGTCAATTTTTTTTATTCAGATATATTCCATTCAGATCTTTGGAGATTATATTTTCGTCCGTATTTACACTTGAGGCTTTGTTCAGTATTTTGTCTCATTTGTTTTCGTATATCAGTTGTATATCTTTTGTATATCTGTATCTGTATTCTTCCGACAGGTTTGCAGGGGTGATTCAGGGCTAGTATGATGAGAGAGTTGTCTTTAACCATCTAGGTTATTTTGATTTTTTTTTTGTTTTGATTATTTTGATTCTAGTTGGAGAATTATATTTAGTACTTCATTGATGGATATCATTATTAATATTTTGAAGTTATTAATGCTCTGTTTATTTATTTTGAGGTTTGTTGTGCTTTGCACGTGACCTCCCTTTCCTTTTCGGGAAGGGGGTGTTACACTTAACTTTTGGGACATTCATAGAGGAGGGAACTCAATAAATAAATAAAAATATGTTGGTATTGTAAGACCCCAACTTTTATGAATAAAGATGAATTTTCTATAAATATCATTTTTGAATATTATGGAATGAATTTGATATAATGTTATAGTTATGGGTAATATTTATAAATTTTGCAAAGTACGTAAGTTGTTATATAATATTCGATTGGTCGGGGAATATTTGTTTTAACAGGGAATATTCGTACAACGGCACAATCATTGGTGGACCCCACAACGGAATTATTATCAGATTGAAAAAACGACAAAAATACTTTATAAAAATAACGGCGAGATGTTTTACCATTTAGCTGTTGAAACACCGATGTTAAAAAATACGATGTCTGGCGTGGTTGCATAGTAGTACGCAGTATTGATTATTGATGCTTTACGTGAGAAGTCACACTCGGTTTTGTTCAATTATTGCTATATAGTAATTCTTTGCGTAAGTATCTCACGTTATTTGATTCAATTATTGTCAATATTTTATATATTATTAAATCAATAATTGAGATGACAAAGTTATTAATATTATTATTTGTAATATTAACGATGTCTAGAAGTTCTGTCAAGGAGAGGTTTGGTCACCTAATTGCACGCCAATGGGGAAAAATCCTTATTGGAAAGCCCCCTCTTTCCTGGGAATGACCTGGTCGATTAATATTGTGAATTATAATAATGATGATAAATTTTGTTTTATTAGTATTATTAATGTAATAAAACAGAAAAGCTTTTTATATAAAACATAATACTTTTATAAAGTTATCTGTTTTATTAGATTATAAATAGAATATATTATATTTTATTATACATAGTATTGCATAGTGCCTGCATAGTATTTTGCATAGTAAAATCTTTTTATATAAAATAGAATACTTTTATAAAGTTATTTGTTTTATTAGATTTTAAATAAAATATAAATATATATATATATTTAGATATATATTATATTTTATTGCATAGTATCCTTTCAATTCTCCTATAAATAGGATGCTTAGTTAGAATTGAAATCACACCAGAAATTCAGAGAAAAATCTTCTTCTATAATCTTGAGCGTATTTCTTTAGAATTTTCGGAAGCTTTGGCGTGAAAAATAATATAAGTTTTTTCAAGAATATCTTTTCCTACCAATTGGAATACTCTTCTTTTTTAAGGTAAGGGTATTATTCTTTCGTATTCATGAAGAGAGTTATTTTCTTTCAATACTGTAAGGGTTGTTATTCCATTCTTTATTATTATGTTGGAATAACATATATCTCAAATACCGCATACGTGGTGAAATTTTTACATTATTTCATTCTTTATTATTACGTTAGAATAATCATGCATGTCATGATCTATCGTATGCTGGTGAATTCTGTTGTTATTCCATTCTTTATTATTATGTTGGAACATCACATGCATGCGGATTCACGCATGACTGACCAGTTCCATTCTTTATTATTACATTGGAATATCACATGCATGCAGATTCTGCATGACTGGTTCCATTCTTTATTATTACATTGGAATAACTTTGCATGCATCACGGATTCATGCGCTGGTGAATTCTTACGTTATTTCATTCTTTATTATTACATTTGGAATAATGCATCTACGTGGATTACTGGCGTGGCGGCAAAAAATCCATTTGCGGTTTCATATATTCTATTATACTTAATTGGTTAAAGTTTTGCTTCTATACTCCATGAAATTAGTGGAATATCCTTGATATTTTGCGCTTCATCCGATATCTTTTCATCAAAATATTCTTACGAGCATTCTTGAATTTTACTCCACAAAGCGATATCATGTTGACAATTTGGGCGTTTTGAGTTCATGATAAATTAACTTATAAATCTTTAAAATTTATTCTTGAACTTGTTTTATTGAATTGTCATCATCCTCATGCTTATATTATGTTGAAAGTCATCTATGGCCTGTAGTGCATAGATGGACTTAGTGTGATTATAACCAGGGATTATTCGGTATAATCATGACCGTAATGTTACAAATGATGTGATAAAAGTCCTCATTGACCGTAGTGCATTGATGGACAGTTGTTGGCATGATCATGACCATTGATGAATACACGAATATCCTTGGCCCGTAGTGCATGGATAATTTGTGGTCGTGATACTAATGAATATCCTTGGCCGTAGTGCAAGGATGGTGTGGTTTATTTATTAAGCTGAGTCTCGGCGATAAAATTAATGAATAACCTTTTAAATCATAGAAGATAGTAGATTTTATTCTCTACTTGACTCTTCTAATGGATTGCTTATTCTGCTGCAGTTAAACTTGATGTTTGTTATATTTTATCTGTTTAACACTGTTGAAGGTTAATGATAATTTATTCTGCATTATATTAGTCATAATATTTCTGACTGGGCTAGTTGAGCTCACCCTTTTGCTTTCATTGTTTTCTTTAGGAAATGAGAACGTAGCGGGGACTAGTCGGGGAACGGAGTGACGGTTTAGATGATAGCATTAGTAGTCCTCACTATTCTATGAAATAGTGTGAAAATAAATGTATTGAGGATTTATTTTGAGTTTGAATACTGTTTAGAAGACAATGTTGTATTAAAACTCACAGCTTATGTTTTGTTGTATTTTACACGACAATTGTATAATTAAGTTTTTATTTATATTTTGTACCATGTATTTGACAACTCAGAATAGGTGGTGTATACCTATTTTGGGGCGCCATGATTTGGTATCAAAGCTTTAGGATATGATCCTTGGTGAGATGTGAGACAAGAACTAGGAGGGAGGCGGGGAATTCTTCGCTAGTATGACCTACCTAAGTTTATTTGGTATTTAATTGGTTGGTCGAGTATAGGGATAATATGTGATATGATAACTAACCCTTGTTTTGTGGCGATGTCTGAAAATGACATCCGAGAATGTTGAGAATAGCAATAGAAACACGAGGAGACCGTTGAGTTTCCACATATCAATAATCGGGATAATGTGCATCGAAGGCGACAATCCTCATGCAAACAACAACAACCGACCAAATGATGAATGATGGAATGTTCGGAGGCTTTATGCAATTCATGCAACATCAAACAAAGCGGCTCATCCCAAAATGTAGGTGAAAACACTGAAAACTCTCGGACGGTCACCATTAAAGCGATTCAAGGATTTGGGACCCCACGGAGTTTATTGGAGAGCCAAAACCACTTAAAGGCGAGAGGCGTAGATAAAAGCAGATCACCATGATATTTGATGTCTTGGGATGCTCAGATGAGCAAAAGGTTCCCTTTGCCACCTTTATGTTGCGAGAGAGGCGATTCTTGGTGGGAATCGATAAAGCGTACTCAACTCTGCCTTGACTGAAGATGTCTTGGGAGAAGTTCCAAGAACTATTCAACGACAAGTACATTCCAGAAAGTATTCGTCACATGAAAGAAGTAGAGTTCATCAAGTTGGAGCAAAACAATATGGCCAGGTGTCGCAATCTGAAGCTAAGTTTCTTAGGAGTTGTCCGGTTTCGCGTCTCACTTGGTTGATAATGAGGAGAGAATGACGCGAATGTTTCTAAGAGGTTTGAAACCAGAGATCGTCAATATCTAATTTCTCATAAATTGTGTTTGTATTCAGATGTTGTAAATAGGGCTCGGTTATTGGAGCGCGATAACGAGTCAACTCAACCAAGAGAAAGCAGCCGGCAAAATGATAATACCAGTGGTAGTAATCATCGAAGCGGTGACAACAAACGTGGAGGGAATCAACATACCAGAAATGGTAACCACTTCGGTGGTAATCATGGTCAAGACAATAAGAATGGACATTTCAAGAAGAGAAGATTCAACAATGATGGAAAGACGTCAGCACCATCACCCGTTGTTAAGGAAGGAGAATGATCACCTATCATATGCTTCAAATGCGGAGGGGAGGGACATATCAGTCCAAACTGCGCGATGCCATCTAAAGCGTGTTATAATTGTGGAAGAGAAGGTCACCTAGCACGATTTTGTCGTGCAGTGAAGACAAGTCCAGTTGGAACGGTGACACAAAATACTGTCCAAGACAAGTCAAAACCAGTAGTTCAAGGGAGAGCTTTTGTTTTGACCTCCCAGAAAGCAAGGAACCCGAACGAGGTCATCACGGGTAAGCTTATCATAAACTCTAACAAAGTCTATACCTTATTTGATACCGGTTCTACCCATTCTTTTATTTCTCCTACTTGCGCTCAACGATTAAATTTAACTCCGGAGAAATTAGACTTTGACTTATCTGTGGAATTGGGAGAAACCTTCATTACATCCACTGTTTATAAGTCTTATTTGGTTCAAATCGGTACCCTCACATTACCTGTCGATCTTATTTCATTAAAAAAATTTGCATTTGATGTGATTCTAGGGATTGATTGGTTAAGTACTCATCATGCAAAAATTGATTGTTTTCGTAAGGTTGTTAGCTTTCATATTCCTAACCAACCTATTATGCGAATTCAAGCAACCAAACCATTAAAATCAATCACTGTCATCTCAAGCCATAAAACTATTCATTTATTAAAAAATAGATGTCAAGCTTTCTTAGCTCATGTCACATATTTAAACAAAAATACGTCAGATTTGATTGATATTTTTATTGTTAATAAATTTCCTAACGTATTCCCTAAAGAACTTCCTGGCCTACCCCTAGAGCGTGAAATTGAATTTTGTATCGACCTGGAACCCGGTACAAAACCCATTTCCAATGCCCCATATCGAATGACTCCTATTGAACTTCAGGAGTTAAAGACCCAATTACAGGAATTATTAGACATTGGTTTCATTCGTCCTAGTACGTCTCATTGGGGTGATCCTGTTCTATTCGTGAAGAAGAAAGATGGGAGTATGCGACTTTGTATTGACTACCGAGAATTGAACCATGTCACCATCAAGAATAGGTATCCGTTACCTCGCATTGGTGACTTGTTTGACTAATTACAAGGAGCACAATTCTTTTTAAAGATCGATCTTCATTCTGGATATCATCAGCTGAAGGTTAAAACTGAGGATATTCCAAAGACTGCCTTCAGAACTCGGTACGGGCACTATGAATTTTTATTCATGTCTTTTGGATTAACTAATGCTCCTGCTGCCTTCATGGATATGATGAACCGAGTATTTAAAGAATATTTGGATCACTTTGTGGTCGTCTTTATTGATGACATCTTCATATATTCCAAAAGCCGTGAAGATCATGAGCAACACTTGAGGCTGATACTCCAAAAGCTTCGTGAAAACAAGCTTTATGCCAAGTTGAAGAAATTTGAGTTCTGGCCTGAGGAAGTAGCATTCCTTGGGCACGTAGTATCAAGTCATGGAATATCTGTTGACCCGGCAAAGATTGAAGCTATTCAAAGCTGGGAACAACTAAATCGTTAGAAATCAAGTGACGTAGCTTTCTCGGATTATCTGGTTATTATCGGAGATTCGTGGAAGGGTTTTCTCGAATCGCTACTCCATTAACTCAGCTGACTCGGAAAGATATAAAATTCGGTTGGAGCATGGAATGTGAGAAGAGTTTTCAAGAACTCAAGATGAGACTCATTTCAGAACCTTTTTCGACAATCTGAAATGCAGCTCGGAGGATTTGTCATCTACAGTGATGCATCGGGCAAAGGGTTAGGATGTGTTCTCATGCAACATAGGAAAGTCATAGCCTATGACTCTCGACAACTTAAAGAATATGAGAGGAATTATCCTACTCATGATCTAGAGTTGGCAGCTGTTGTCTTCGCACTTAAAATTTGGAGGCATTACTTGTATGGGGAGAAAGTGGAGATCTTTACGGATCATAAAAGCCTCAAATATTTATTCACTCAAAAGGAATTCAACATGCGACAATGACATTGGCTTGAACTGTTGAAAGATTATGATCATACCATCCAATACCATCCTGGAAAAGCGAACGTGGTAGCTGACGCATTGAGTAGAAGATTATATGCTGGTACAAGTGCGATATTGTCAACGCAAAGGCCCATTTTATGTGAATTGCAAAGGATGGAGATAGAGTTAAAGACTCCGGGGACCCATGTGATGATGAAGAAGAATATCTGAGTAGAATCAATTTAATCGATAAAGTTAAAATTTGCTTTCAAGCTACGGACACAGGCCCGATGCATATGAGGAAGAAAGCAAGAAGAATGCTTTATTTGAAGTAAGAATCGATGAAGAAGGAATACTTCGAGTCAACTCCAGACTTTGTGTTCCTAATGACCTTGATTTAAAGTATAAAATCATGATGGAGGCGCATAACACACCGTTTGCAATTCATCTTGGGAGTACCAAAATGTATCGTGATCTTCGTCATACATTTTGGTGGAGCAATATGAAGAGAGAGAGATAGCGTTGTTTATCTCAAGGTATCTAACTTATCAACGAGTTAAGGTGGAGCATCAAGTACCAAAAGGTCCATTGCAACCACTTGAAATTCCAGAATGGAAGTGGGAGCACATTACCATGGATTTCGTTACCGATCTTCCTAAGGTTTCTCAAGGCATAGATGTGATTTGGGTCATTGTTGATAGATTGACCAAGTTTTCTCATTTCTTACTGATACAAAAAACTTATACACTTGAACGTCTTGCTCGTATGTACATAAACGAGATTGTAAGACTGCATGGTATACCAGTATCCATAGTTTCTGATCGAGACCCATGATTCACTTCACGATGGGTTAGTTTACAAAAAGATATGGGAATGGATTTACGATTTAGTTCGACATATCATCCTCAGACGGACGGACAATCAGAGAGGACTATTCAAACTCTTAAAGATCTATTAAGACTTTGTGTCCTTGACTTCATGGGAAGTTAGGACAAATTCTTACCATTGGTGGAGTTTTACTACAACAATAGTTATCAAGCAAGTACGTATTGGCATGGCTCCATTCGAAGCATTGTATGGAAGAAAGGGCGTGGAATTCGATATTGGAGACCATGTGTTGTTACGTGTTGCTCCATAGAAAGGAGTTACTGAGATTTGGAAAGAGAGAAATCTCAATCCTTGATTCATTGGCCCATTTTAATCCTCGATCGAGTAGGAATTGTGGCCTATAGACTCGCTTAACCGCCAAATATGTCTCGTGTTCATAACGTTTTTCACATATCTATGTTTCGTAAATACGTGAAAGACCCACACCATATTATTGAGTTAGAATCGGACGAAATAGCGAAAGATTTAACGTATGGAGAGGTTCCTGTTAAAATCTTGGATAAGAAGGAATATGTTCTACGCTCCAAGGTTATACCTCAAGTCAAAGTTTTGTGGAGGAACCACGATGTTGAGAAAATGACCTGGGAGTTAGAATCTGAAATAAAATCAAGGTATCCTTACCTCTTCGGCATACCAGGTACGTACTCTAATTTCGAGGGCGAAATTTCATAAGAATGAGAAGTTGTAAGACCCCAACTTTTATGAATAAAGATGAATTTTCTATAAATATCATTTTTGAATATTATGGAATAAATTTGATATAATGTTATAGTTATGGGTAATATTTATAAATTTTGCAAAGTACGTAAGTTGTTATATAATATTTGATTGGTCGGGGAATATTCGTTTTAACAGGGAATATTCGTACAACGGCACAATCATTGGTGGACCACATAACGGAATTATTGTCAGATTGAGAAAACGACAAAAATACTTTATAAAAATAACGGCGGAAGTTTTACCGTTAACTGTTGAAACACCCAATGTTAAAAGTACAGTAATACGCGTGGTTGCATAGTAGCACACGGTATTGATTATTGATACTTACGTGAGAAGTTACTCAGTTTTGTTCAATTATTGCTATAGTAATTGCTGCATAGTATCTCACGTAATTTGATTCAATTATTGTCAATATTTTATATATTATTAAATCAATAATTGAGATGACAAAGTTATTAATATTATTATTTGTAATATTAACGATGTCTAGAAGTTCTGTCAATGAGAGGTTTGGTCACCTAATTGGCGCCGATGGGAGAAATCTTTATTGAAAACCCCTTCTTTCTTTGGGAGCGACTTGGTCGATTAATATTGTGAATTATAATAATGATGATATATTTTGTTTTATTAGTATTATTAATGTAATAAAAGCAGAAAAAGTTTTTTATATAAAATGAGAATACTTTTATAAAGTTATACATTTTATTAGATTATAAATAGAATATATTATATTTTATTATACATAGTATTGCATAGTGCCTGCATAGTATTTTGCATAGTAAAATCTTTTTATATAAAATAGAATACTTTTATAAAGTTATTTGTTTTATTAGATTTTAAATAAAATATAAATATATATATATATATTTAGAATATATTATATTTTATTGCATAGTATCCTTTCAATTCTCCTATAAATAGGATGCTTAGTTAGAATTGAAATCACACCAGAAATTCAGAGAAAAATCTTCTTCTATAATCTTGAGCGTATTTCTTTAGAATTTTCAGAAGCTTTGAGCGTAGAAAAATAATATAAGTTTTTTTCAAGAATATCTTTTCCCTACCAGTCGGAATACTCTTCTTTTTAAGGTAAGGGGTATTATTCTTTCGTATTCATGAAGAGAGTTATTTTCTTTCAATACTCGTAAGGGTTGTTATTCCATTCTTTATTATTATGTTGGAATAACATGTCTATGCGAAGTACCGCATACATGGTGAAATTTTTCTGTTATTTCATTCTTTATTATTCTGTTAGAATAATCATGCGTGCGATCTTGATCCATCGTATGCAGTGGTGAATTCTGTTGTTATTCCATTCTTTATTATTATGTTGGAACATCACATGCATGCGGATTACGCATGACACTGGTTCCATTCTTTATTATTCTGTTGGAATATCACATGCATGCAGAGTTACATGACACTGGTTCCATTTCTTTATTATTCTGTTGGAATAACACATGCATGCGGATTACGCATGCGCTGGTGAATTCTTACATTATTTCATTCTTTATTATTACGTTGGAATAATGCATCTACGTGGATTACCGCATGGCGGCAAAAATCCATTTGCGGTTTCATATATTCTATTATACTTAATTGGTTAAAGTTTTTGCTTCTATACTCCATGAAATTAGTGGAATATCCTTGATATTTGCGCTTCATCCAGTATCTTTTCATCAAAATATTCTTCTGAGCATTCTTGAATTTTACTCCACAAAGCAGTATCATGTTGACAATTTGGACGTTTTTGAGTTCATGATAAATTAACTTATAAATCTTTAAAATTTATTCTTGAACTTGTTTTATTGAATTGTCATCATCCTCATGCTTATATTATGTTGAAAGTCATCTATGGCCTGTAGTGCATAGATGGACTTAGTGTGATTATAACCAGGGATTATTCGGTATAATCATGACCGTAATGTTACAAATGATGTGATAAAATTCCTCATTGACCCATGATTCACTTCACGATGGGTTAGTTTACAAAAAGATATGGGAATGGATTTACGATTTAGTTCGACATATCATCCTCAGACGGACGGACAATCAGAGAGGACTATTCAAACTCTTAAAGATCTATTAAGACTTTGTGTCCTTGACTTCATGGGAAGTTAGGACAAATTCTTACCATTGGTGGAGTTTTACTACAACAATAGTTATCAAGCAAGTACGTATTGGCATGGCTCCATTCGAAGCATTGTATGGAAGAAAGGACGTGGAATTCGATATTGGAGACCATGTGTTGTTACGTGTTGCTCCATAGAAAGGAGTTACGAGATTTGGAAAGAGAGGAAATCTCAATCCTTGATTCATTGGCCCATTTTTAATCCTCGATCGAGTAGGAATTGTGGCCTATAGACTCGCTTAACCGCCAAATATGTCTCGTGTTCATAACGTTTTTCACATATCTATGTTTCGTAAATACGTGAAAGACCCACACCATATTATTGAGTTAGAATCGGACGAAATAGCGAAAGATTTAACGTATGGAGAGGTTCCTGTTAAAATCTTGGATAAGAAGGAATATGTTCTACGCTCCAAGGTTATACCTCAAGTCAAAGTTTTGTGGAGGAACCACGATGTTGAGAAAATGACCTGGGAGTTAGAATCTGAAATAAAATCAAGGTATCCTTACCTCTTGACATACCAGTGCACGTCTTTCTAATTTCGAGAGGCGAAATTTCATAAGAATGAGAAGTTGTAAGACCCCAACTTTTATGAATAAAGATGAATTTTCTATAAATATCATTTTTGAATATTATGGAATAAATTTGATATAATGTTATAGTTATGGGTAATATTTATAAATTTTGCAAAGTACGTAAGTTGTTATATAATATTTGATTGGTCGGGGAATATTCGTTTTAACAGGAATATTAAATAACTGGCACAATCATTGGTGGACCACATAACTTGGAATTATTGTCGATTGAGAAAGCGACAAAAATACTTTATAAAAATAACGGCGGAAGTTTTACCGTTAACTGTTGAAACACCCAATGTTAAAAATGCGATGTCTGGCGTGGTTGCATAGTAGCACACGGTATTGATTATTGATACTTACGTGAGAAGTTACTCAGTTTTGTTCAATTATTGCTATAGTAATTGCTGCATAGTATCTCACGTAATTTGATTCAATTATTGTCAATATTTTATATATTATTAAATCAATAATTGAGATGACAAAGTTATTAATATTATTATTTGTAATATTAACGATGTCTAGAAGTTCTGTCAATGAGAGGTTTGGTCACCTAATTGAGCGCCAATGGGGAGAAATCTTTATTGGAAAACCCCTTCTTTGCTGGGAACGACTTGGTCGATTAATATTGTGAATTATAATAATGATGATATATTTTGTTTTATTAGTATTATTAATGTAATAAAACAGAAAAGTTTTTTATATAAAACAGAATACTTTTATAAAGTTATCTGTTTTATTAGATTATAAATAGAATATATTATATTTTATTATACATAGTATTGCATAGTGCCTGCATAGTATTTTGCATAGTAAAATCTTTTTATATAAAATAGAATACTTTTATAAAGTTATTTGTTTTATTAGATTTTAAATAAAATATAAATATATATATATATATTTAGAATATATTATATTTTATTGCATAGTATCCTTTCAATTCTCCTATAAATAGGATGCTTAGTTAGAATTGAAATCACACCAGAAATTCAGAGAAAAATCTTCTTCTATAATCTTGGCGTATTTCTTTAGAATTTTGAAGCTTTTGCGTAGAAAAATAATATAAGTTTTTTTTCAAGAATATCTTTTCCTACCAATTGAATACTCTTCTTTTTAAGGTAAGGGTATTATTCTTTTCGTATTCATGAAGAGAGTTATTTTCTTTCAATACTCGTAAGGGTTGTTATTCCATTCTTTATTATTATGTTGGAATAACATGTCATCAAGTACCGCATACATGGTGAAATTTTTACATTATTTCATTCTTTATTATTCTGTTAGAATAATCATGCATCTTGATCATCGTATGCACGGTGAATTTCGTTGTTATTCCATTCTTTATTATTATGTTGGAACATCACATGCATGCGGATTACGCATGACCCTGGTTCCATTCTTTATTATTACGTTGGAATATCACATGCATGCGGATTCTACGTGACACAGTTCCATTCTTTATTATTACGTTGAATAACACATGCATGACGGATTACGCATGCTTTGGTGAATTCTTACGTTATTTCATTCTTTATTATTACGTTGGAATAATCTGCTCACGTGGATTACTGCATGGCGCAAAAAATCCATTTGCGGTTTCATATATTCTATTATACTTAATTGGTTAAAGTTTTTGCTTTATACTCCATGAAATTAGTGGAATATCCTTGATATTTGCAGGCTTCATCCGATATCTTTTCATCAAAATATTCTTCCGAGCATTCTTGAATTTTACTCCACAAAGCGATTATCATGTTGACAATTTGGGCGTTTTGAGTTCATGATAAATTAACTTATAAATCTTTAAAATTTATTCTTGAACTTGTTTTATTGAATTGTCATCATCCTCATGCTTATATTATGTTGAAAGTCATCTATGGCCTGTAGTGCATAGATGGACTTAGTGTGATTATAACCAGGGATTATTCGGTATAATCATGACCGTAATGTTACAAATGATGTGATAAAATTCCTCATTGACCCATGATTCACTTCACGATGGGTTAGTTTACAAAAAGATATGGGAATGGATTTACGATTTAGTTCGACATATCATCCTCAGACGGACGGACAATCAGAGAGGACTATTCAAACTCTTAAAGATCTATTAAGACTTTGTGTCCTTGACTTCATGGGAAGTTAGGACAAATTCTTACCATTGGTGGAGTTTTACTACAACAATAGTTATCAAGCAAGTACGTATTGGCATGGCTCCATTCGAAGCATTGTATGGAAGAAAGGACGTGGAATTCGATATTGGAGACCATGTGTTGTTACGTGTTGCTCCATAGAAAGGAGTTACGAGATTTGGAAAGAGAGGAAATCTCAATCCTTGATTCATTGGCCCATTTTTAATCCTCGATCGAGTAGGAATTGTGGCCTATAGACTCGCTTAACCGCCAAATATGTCTCGTGTTCATAACGTTTTTCACATATCTATGTTTCGTAAATACGTGAAAGACCCACACCATATTATTGAGTTAGAATCGGACGAAATAGCGAAAGATTTAACGTATGGAGAGGTTCCTGTTAAAATCTTGGATAAGAAGGAATATGTTCTACGCTCCAAGGTTATACCTCAAGTCAAAGTTTTGTGGAGGAACCACGATGTTGAGAAAATGACCTGGGAGTTAGAATCTGAAATAAAATCAAGGTATCCTTACCTCTTCGGCATACCAGTCGTACTTTCTAATTTCGAGGGCGAAATTTCATAAGAATGAGAAGTTGTAAGACCCCAACTTTTATGAATAAAGATGAATTTTCTATAAATATCATTTTTGAATATTATGGAATAAATTTGATATAATGTTATAGTTATGGGTAATATTTATAAATTTTGCAAAATACGTAAGTTGTTATATAATATTTGATTGGTGGGGAATATTCGTTTTAACGGGGAATATTCATACAATGGCACAATCATTGGTGGACCACATAACTTGGAATTATTGTCGATTGATTGAAAACGACAAAAATACTTTATAAAAATAACGGCGGAAGTTTTACCGTTAATCTGTTGAAACACCCAATGTTAAAAAAATGCTGATGTCTGGCGTGGTTGCATAGTAGTAGCTTACGGTATTGATTATTGATACTTTACGTGAGAAGTTACTCGGTTTTGTTCAATTATTGCTATAGTAATTCTTTGATAGTATCTCACGTAATTTGATTCAATTATTGTCAATATTTTATATATTATTAAATCAATAATTGAGATGACAAAGTTATTAATATTATTATTTGTAATATTAACGATGTCAGAAGTTACGTCAATGAGAGGTTTGGTCACCTAATTGGCGCCAATGGGGAGAAATCTTTATTGAAAACCCTTCTTTCTTTGGGAACGACTTGGTCGATTAATATTGTGAATTATAATAATGATGATATATTTTGTTTTATTAGTATTATTAATGTAATAAAGCAAAAGTTTTTTTATATAAAATGTAATACTTTTATAAAGTTATCATTTTATTAGATTATAAATAGAATATATTATATTTTATTATACATAGTATTGCATAAGTACTGCGTAGTATTTTTGCATAGTAAAATCTTTTATATAAAATAGAATATTTTATAAAGTTATTTGTTTTATTAGATTTTAAATAAAATATAAATATATATATATATATTTAGAATATATTATATTTTATTGCATAGTATCCTTTCAATTCTCCTATAAATAGGATGCTTAGTTAGAATTGAAATCACACCAGAAATTCAGAGAAAAATCTTCTTCTATAATCTTGAGCGTATTTCTTTAGAATTTTCAGAAGCTTTGAGCGTAGAAAAATAATATAAGTTTTTTCAAGAATATCTTTTCCTACCAAATTGGAATACTCTTTCTTTTTAAGGTAAGGGTATTATTCTTTCGTATTCATGAAGAGAGTTATTTTCTTTCAATACTCGTAAAGGTTGTTATTCCATTCTTTATTATTATGTTGGAATAACATGTACATGCTGAAATACCGCATACATGGTGAAATTTTTACGTTATTTCATTCTTTATTATTTCATTAGAATAATCATGCATCATGATCTCATCGTATGCACGGTGAATTACATTGTTATTCCATTCTTTATTATTATGTTGGAACATCCCATGCATGCGGATTACGCATGACACGGGTTCCATTCTTTATTATTACATTGGAATATCACATCGTGCGGGTTACGCATGACCTGTTCCATTCTTTATTATTCTCATTGGAATAACACATGCATCACGGATACGCATACGCTTTGGTGAATTCTTACATTATTTCATTCTTTATTATTCTATTGGAATAATCTGTCAACGTGGATTATCGCATGGCGGCAAAAATCCATTTGCGATTTCATATATTCTATTATACTCAGTTGGTTAAAGTTTTGGCTTCTATACTCCATGAAATTAGTGGAATATCCTTGATATTTGCGCTTCATCCAGTATCTTTTTATCAAAATATTCTTCTGAGCATTCTTGAATTTTACTCCACAAAGCAGTATCATGTTGACAATTTGGACGTTATTGACACTAAAAAAAATTAGGTCATTAGCGATGGTAGGAGTCCCGTCAAGAATAAGGTCATTATCGACGGCCTAGCCGTCGTCAATATGTCCCGTCGAAAATGATCATTCCCGGGTCCAATTTTGGTGGGAAATTTTTCGTGGGCGTGGGAAAAGTCATGGGCGACGACCTCACCGTCGCTATAGCCGTCGAGAATGAGTCATAGGCGACGGGGGTTAAGAGCGACGACTATGCTGTCGAGAATGAGTCTTTTAAAAAAGCCCTAGGCTCAACGAGAACGACTATTTTCTTCTCCCTCCCTACCTTTCTTAGCTCATTCGATTTTCCCTCAATTTCGTTCCCCCCAATCAGTCTAGACAGTCGAATTTGTGGAATTTGATCATCACTCCGACGACTCTCTCCCCACGTCTGGCGACTCTGCCCCCTCCTGCCACCTCCGGCGATGACATTCCCCCTCTGCCATACCTTCCGGCGACTCCCCTAGCCTGCCGTACCTCCTGCGACCCTCCCCTCTCCGTTAAGTGTTCTTAAAAATCTTTTTAACTTATTGCCCTATATTGTGTTGTGCATCTTAGTCTGTATGGGTTTAAAATTACTCCTGAAATATTTATTGTTGCTGAAATTGGAACTTAATTGAATTGTTGCTGAAATTGGAATTATTTGTGTTCTATAAATTGTATTGCTGAAATTGGGATTAATTGTTATGCACATTGGGATTAATATTAGTGTGCTGGAACTTCACATCATTTGGGTTTAATATGTGCTATTGCAGCTTCTATTAGTATATTAAATCTTATAATTGCTTCAATTTATTTTCCTTTTTTCAATGTCAACTTATGTTAGTGCTAATTTGTATGTTGTTGTAGTGGTAATTTGATATATGTATAGCATGTATTTAGAATTATTTCTAGTGGAATTTTCCTTGTGAATTATAGAAGGTAATAAATAAATCAATACTTAAATATATAAGAAAATTAAGACTTAGTTTGCCATAAAAAAAAAGTAAGACTACAAAACTAAGTAGCATTTACTTAGTTGATTACCACTAAAATAAAATAATAAAATCTAATATAAATAAATATTATAATGAATATAATGTACGGAAAAAGGATAAAAAATAATATAATACAAAAATTAAGTACCATTTACTTAGTTTGGTACTCCTAAAACGAAATTAGTTTATTTCATCTCATAATTAGTTTATTGTTGGCATCAGTGAGGCGACACATCCGAGAATGGGATAGAAGCCTGACCCGTTAGAGGTGGAGATGAAGTTAGAAAACTCATAATTAAGCTTGTATATACATTAACTTGGAGACTTGATTGTGTTTATCTGACTTTCCATATATATAGCAGACAGTTGTCCAGTACAGGGTGATGACCGTCGAGCCGATGACATGGAGACAGGCGATGGGTTGTAGTTAGTTTAGTTTATGTTATATTCTGAGTTTCATGTATATGTACTTGTACAGTTTTTGAGTTGTACAGACGACCATTATATTTTTGATCTATATATTTGATTTGGATTACTATTTTAATGGTGAATTGTATGATATTAGCGTGTTATTTGATGGTTGTTATTAGTTTATAACAGGTGTACGTTTATATTTATAAATGAACAGGGAAATTTTGAAATTATAAAAAAAATTCAAAATATATACTGATCATTGTAAATCGGGTAATAATGGACGGCATTGCGAATACCAACGACATATAATGACATACATGATCTAAAGTCATTCTTGAACGTACCATAAAGGCATTATCGACGGCCACGCAGTCGGGAATGAGGTTCTCACCGAAAAACTTTATGAAGTTTTTACCGACGGAGGTGCTGTCGCTACCCCATCACCATTGACATTGGGCCATCGCTAATGACACCCATCGCCAATGACAATGATGCCAACGGCTGACGACAGGAACCAGGGGCGACGACCTCTGGGGCGATAGAAATACAGACGGCGTCTGCCGTCGCTTAAAGACCTCATCGCCGACGCAAGACTTATAGTTATAGGCGACGGCGGTTAGCGTCAATAATTTTAATGACATGTTTTTTGTAGTGTGAGTTCAGGATAAATTAACTTATAAATCTTTAAATTTTATTCTTGAACTTGTTTTATTGAATTGTCATCATCCTCATGCTTATATTATGTTGAAAGTCATACGTATTCAGTAGTGTGCGTAGATGGACTTGGGGTGATTATAACCAGGGATTATTCGGTATAATCATGACCGTAATGTTACAAATGATGTGATAAAAGTCCTCATTGGCCGTAGTGCATTGATGGACAGTTGTTGGCATGATCATGACCATTGATGAATACACGAATATCCTTAGCCCGTAGTGCATGAATAATTTCTGGTCGTGATACTAATAAATATCATTGGCCGTAGTGCAGGGATGATGTGGTTTATTTATTAAGCTGAGTCTCAGCGATAAAAGTAATGAAAAACCTTTTAAATCATAGAAGATAGTAGATTTTATTCTCTACTTGACTCTTCTAATGGATTGCTTGTTCCGCTGCAGTTAAACTTGACGTTTGTTATATTTTATCAGTTTAACACTGTTGAAGGCTAATGATAATTTATTCTACATTATCTTAATCATAATATTTCTTAATGGGCTAGTTGATCTCACCCTTTTTCTTTCATTATTCTCTTCAGGAAATGAGAATGTAGCGGGGATTAGTCGGGAAACGGAGTGACGGTTCAGATGATAGCATTAATATTCCTCACTATTCTATGAAATAGTGTGAAAATAAATGTATTGAAGACTTATTTTGAGTTTGAATACTGTTTAGAAGACAAGGTTGTATTAAAACTCACAACTTATATTTTGTCGTATTTTACACGACAATTGTATAATTAAGTGTTTATTTGTATTTTGTACCATGTATTTGACGACTCAGAATAGGTGATGTATACCTATTTTGGGGGCGACACGGGTATACTGTGATATGAAAATATTTTATTCATGACTTCTTATTCTGGTGGTTAAGATCGAAGTGTTTGTGATTTTTAGGTCTTATATTACTTAGATGATATATATTGCCAAAGTTAGCGGGACTCTTTCTTCCTTTTATGTGAAGTTTGTTTTTCTTTATGTGAAGCTTTGCTCTTTTATGTGAAGTTTATTTTCTTTATGTGATGCTTTCGCGAGTTTATTTCTTTTTTTTAATAAAATTTGATTGATTATTAATATTATAATGATGATAATATACTTGATATGAAATTATACTCCTATAAAGATGAGAGATAATACTAGTCCATATTGTAGTTAATCACGGGACTATTCCTTCCACTAAATTCAATGATGAATTAGAATGCACGTGTTGTTATCAATAATATAATTTAAAATTGTGGTGTGTCATTGACTAATTGTATTGTATATCAACTTACAAGTGATGAGTCACTCAACTATTTTTTTTTACAATCAACTCACTTAACTTTTTGTTTTCTTACAAAACATTATAAAATAGTGACATAGAAAAAAGTACCTTAATAATGTCCATGTCCACCCAGCCCACCCGACCCGACTACCTTAATAATAAAAAAACTAAAAAAATCCAACAATGTCAAAAAAAAATCCAAAGCCAAACTAAGGTCATTTTATCTTCAAATAATTCAAAACTAAAAAAAAAAGTCATGGCCCCATTCACACTCTCCGCCTCCTCTTTTCCTCTGCTCCATCCTCTCCGCCATTTTCACCACCTTCACACTCTCTCCTCCTCCCTTTCCACCTCCTCTTCTTCTCGCGCGTCGCCAGTCTGAGAGCTTTTAGATCTGAGGCATCTCGAGGGAGTGTAAAGGAGGCAGTTCTTCAATTAGTTGAAGTGTGGGACTGGTAGAGAGAGTGGCTAAGCTCTTCTAGTTCATTTAAGAGTTGGGTATTTGAATTTCTTCTACCTGCCATATATAGCGAAGAAGATAAATTAAGAATGGTAAGAAGATAGAGTTCTGCCAGAATTGGTGATGATGTTGATGCTGTTGCTGCTTGGAGAGGCAATGATATGGTAGAAATGGAAGAGAAGATAATATAATGAGTTAAGATTGATGTAGGCTTTGGTTCGGATCTTGGTGATCTGAATCATCAGTTCTTTAGGTATAAAGAGTAGCAAAGATCTATACTTTTGGGTTTCTGGATTATTTTATTTTTGAAAATTTAATGTATATATAGATGATTTTGTTTACAGAGAAGAAGATGATGAACAGTAGAGAGTTATTTTAGTTGGAAACTGTAACACCCCAGTCCCACATCGAAAGATAGGAGAAAAATTTGTCTGCATATAAGGAAATAAATTACTACCAATAGTATCTTTAAGTCATGACCTTTTGGGAGCCTGTGGTGGGCTAAGATGACCCAAGAAGATACTATTGGGCCAGTAGTTTGAGGCTTTATTTTGATGGATTTGATTCGATTCGGACTTGGGATTTGACCCGAGATTTATTCCGGACTCGGGATTTGACTCGGGTTGTTTTATATGGTATCGGGCCAGCCTACTCGAAAGCTCTGCCCGTCATTCGATCGGGTCACGGAGGTGGGGACACGAAGGCTGGTGGTATTATCCCACAATGGAGATATGGAGGTCCAGAGGTGGGGATACGAAGCCAGCCGGTATTATCCCACAATGGCTAGAGAGGCAAAGATCTTTGGGCCGTGTGTGTGATCGGTTCTGACGTGGACGTCAAAAATTTAAGTAGGGAAGTTTGTAACACCCCAGTCCCACATCAAAAGATAATGGAGAATTTTGTCTGCATATAAGGAAATAAGTTACTACCAATAGTACCTTCAAGTCATGACCTTTTGGGAGCATATGGTGGGCTAAGATGACCCAAGAAGATACTATTGAGCCAGTAGTTTGATGCCTTATTTTGATGGATTTGATTCGATTCGGACTTGTGATTTGACCCAAAATTTATTCCGGACTCAGGATTTGACTCGGGTTGTTTCAGAAACTCAGATGAAGAAGATGAAATTTATTTTGATATTATGTTTAATTTATTATATTATTGAATATAAATTATTGGAATGTTTGCTCATTTAAGTATGTGACTAAATTAATCGTATGTGGTTGTTTTGTATTATCAGTTTTGATCTCATTTTGCATTTGATTGTTCTCGCTTGATGAAATGAGAGAGAAAAAAGTTTATGAAATTTAATAAATGTAAAAAAATCATTTGAAATAATATTTAAGTCTTACCTAAAAAATTATTTTCAATTAATTAAAAAAATAAGCTAAATTTTTTTTTTTTCATGTTTTTTTCTTAAATTTTTTGATTTTATTTTATTTAAAAAATTTCTTTCATATTTCCCTTAATTTTAATTAGCATATTTTTAGTTTTTATGTTATATAATTTACTTAATTATATTTATCTATCACTTGATTAAATAAAAAATAATTTGATATTAATTACAAAAATAATTAACTATATTTTTCATTTAATTTTTTTGGCTTAAATTTTCTAATTTATATTATACTTAAAAATATTTTTCATAAATTTTTCCATCCAAATCCACATAATAATGAAGGCCACGTAGGATAATCTTTGACACACAAGTTTTTTTTTTTATAACTCAGCAGCTTAGGTGTATTTTCGTTTAAAGTCAACATGATTTAACGGATTTTCTAATGATTTGTAAGTAAACAAAAGTATAGTAAGTTGACTGTAAGAAAAAACGGTTGAGTGACTCATTTATAAGTTGATATACAGTACAGTTATCAAAAAAACATTTAACCCTATAGTATCAGTATGGATGGTTAAAAGAGTTGTATGTTTATATATTTTTTAATACATGCATTTACACACTTAAAATAATACATTAAAAAATACTAAAGGTTTGATATAATTATGAATATGATATAGTAATAAACTAAGATCTAATTCTGAATTAACTTTTAATTAACTAAAATAACTTAATTAATTTGAATAAAATCTCTATTTGTCTTATTATTATAGCATATATATTAGTAAGAATAATAGATAGGCAAAAAAATCATTTATTAATTAACTGATTATGTCAAATCAAGTTAGGCTACTAAAGTTTTGTTTCTCTGCCAGTTTAGTACATTTGAAACTTATTTTAAAGGTGATTTATTTTATACAAATAATTTATTTAATTTAAAAATAAATGTTTAAAATTTAACTGTATCATTTCTATAACGGTGATTATACACATTAATCACCGTGTGATTATTTCTATAACATGTTTGTATATGTTACAAACACATTATAAACATACTCTAAATAAAATATAAAATTATAATTTACAATGATAATACTTGTCAAAGTTTAATTAATTGATACTTTAAATAACTTTTTTAATATATTAATGGGTGCACTACAATTATTCTTGAAAAAATAAATTCTTTTGAAACATGTATAAATTTTTTTTTATTTAAAAAAATATGTAAATTAATAGGTGACTTTTACTACTGGATGGACTCATCTAAAAGAGTTCAAAAAGAATACGAAAACCAGAAACTTTGTACCTGTGACACGCGCTGCGCGACCACAGATTTTGGCGTTTCTAACAATTTAAATATAATCCATCCTCTTCTTCTTCGTCTAACCTTCAACTATCTCCTGTCCAATTTCCACTTTATTCGATCTGCACTCTTTTTCTCTCTACAATGGCGGCAGGACTGTCTCCAACTCTCCTTCTGAAATATGAGCTAGACATCGTAATACCCACAATCCGAAACCTCGATTTCCTCGAGATGTGGAGGCCTTTTTTTCAACAATACCATCTAATCATTGTTCAAGATGGTGATCCTTCAAAAACCATTAGAGTCCCGGATGGGTTTGATTATGAACTCTATAATCGCAATGATATCAACAGAATTCTGGGTCCTAAAGCTTCTTGCATCTCCTTTAAGGACTCTGCTTGCCGGTGCTTTGGATATATGATATCTAAGAAGAAGTATATCTACACCATTGATGATGATTGCTTTGTAAGATTCCCCCTTCTTAAGTACCATTTGTTTTGGTGGGTTTTTATTTTTTAAAATTTAATGGAAAGGACTGAATTTTGGTGGGTATTAGAGCTTTAATTTGTGAGATCTGGTTTTGATAGAGTTGATTTCTCTTTGAACTGGGTTTGACTTGATTTTGTGTTTTTTTGGGTTAAATTATGTTTTGTGATGGGGGTGTTTTATGGGTTCTGGAGGGGTTTATGAAGTTTGGATTTGGTTTTATGGTCTGTGATTTAAATCTGAATTATGTTCAAAGTTTCTTGCTTTACTCATTCTTATCTAGATTTCGATCAGTATTTCGTTTCTCTTTCAAATTTCTGATCTGCATCTGATCTGCTTGATTGCTCAATGGATTTAATTTGAATTATGGTATCTATAATATGATTATGTTTGATTTGTATGCAACACAACTATATGGGCTTATAGATAACGACTTTGATTAAAACTGAATTAAAGATAATTGTTCATTTCCAATTTAATTGCTACTTATGCAATGTAGGTTCTTTCTGGGTATTGTGTATTCATTGCACGTATAATAATAACTTTTTTGGTTTCTTACGTGACTTGTGAATTGTCCAAACTTTTTGAAAGAACTATCTTATCTCATCCATCATATTTCAAATTGGGTCAAGTTTTTGCTTTGGATGATTTCTTAACGTAGTTTGTTTTGATAAAAAAACTTGCTTTGTGATTTCAATCTGCATAACTTAAATTGTGGTATCATATTAATCTGGATAATGTGTGTTATCTTTTTGTTTCTGTGAGATACATATCTTTACTTGATTGTTAATCTCTTTAATATCTTAAGATGTATGAGTATTAAGATCATACCGTGAGCATCTCTTTTGTGTCTGCTTTAGCATGCCTTGTTGTTTCTTAATATCAAAATTGAAGGCATAGTGGAAATTGGGATTTTAAAATTCAAACTGTCCTCGCCCTTTTTGAGAGCAATATATATTAGCTTTTAGAATTTGCTTTTTCTTGGTTGCTTTAAAGTTTGAACTGATGAGTGGGGACTGTTCCAAGTGGTTGTAATGTTGGTGTATTATGTATAGGTTGCCAAAGATCCGTCAGGCAAAGAAATAAATGCACTTGAGCAGCACATAAAGAACCTGTTATCCCCGTCAACCCCATTTTTCTTCAACACTCTGTATGATCCTTACAGAGACGGTGCTGATTTTGTCCGTGGCTACCCATTCAGTCTACGTGAGGGTGTCCCTACTGCAGTTTCCCACGGCCTTTGGCTCAACATCCCGGATTATGATGCACCCACTCAGCTAGTCAAGCCTCGTGAGAGGAACACCAGGTACAAAACCAATTTAGCTATATACTTGTATAAAAGAACATATTTTGGCCCTTAATTTTCTGTAATGTGTTTCTTTTATCAGATTTTGAATTCTATTCCAATTTCACAGGTTTGTTGATGCAGTTATGACTATACCAAAGGGAGCCCTCTTCCCCATGTGTGGTATGAATCTGGGATTCAACCGTGAATTAATTGGGCCTGCAATGTACTTTGGACTAATGGGTGATGGTCAACCAATTGGGCGGTATGATGACATGTGGGCTGGCTGGTGCACCAAGGTATTGTCTGGTTATTTTTGTGTTGTTCATTTCTTAACTATATACTAACCATATTGACTCTGAATACTTTTTTTAGTATATTTAGGGCCATTTGTTCCTACATTTTGAATTACACATAAAGCTAGTGAATTTCCGTGTAATCATTTTCTTAACTCTGTGGAAAACTAAGACCTGGACTGAACCAACTCTAGATATCTTACGAACAATCATTTAGATTTGTACTCATGGCTGTTCTTTTATGGCGTGTGTAGGTGATATGTGATCACTTGGGCTTGGGAATCAAGACTGGTCTGCCCTACATCTGGCACAGCAAAGCAAGCAACCCATTTGTGAACTTGAAGAAGGAATACAAAGGCATCTACTGGCAAGAAGAGCTGATCCCATTTTTCCAGGAAGTTACCCTTCCGAAGGACTGCACCACCGTTCAAAAATGCTACCTTGAACTCTCCAAGCAAGTGAGGGCAAAGCTCAGTAAGATTGATGAATACTTCAACAAGCTGGCAGATGCCATGGTCACATGGATTGAAGCTTGGGATGAGCTGAATCTACCCAGTGGAGACGCTGCAGCGCTCAACTCGCCAATGTCAAAATAGAGAAACACTATTAATTAATAGTTAATTTATCCTCTTTTCGTGAGATATTGAGGCCTGTATCTGATTCCTGAGTCTCATTCTTTTGGTCTAAACTTTTGTTAGAAGCTTAAAGTATGTACTTTACAGTGTTCAGGTTATTAGTATCTACTAGTATTGTTTTAGTTGATGAACAGAACACTAATATAATATGCATCTTATTAATTAAATTAAGCATACAATGATGTTAAAGCAAATATACATTTAGCCAATGTTTTAAAACCTAGACTGGCTCCTGGATGGAATCGGTTGAACCAGTGGTTTAATCGGTAAAAACAACCGAGTAAATCGGTTTTTAATTATTTTGTAATATTTTTTTGTACTAATTTTTTAAAAATATTATAATTTATCACTTTTAGTTAAATTATAACACAATTTCTTTATATTTTAGTTTATTAAAAATGAGATGCTTTAAAATTTTATTAATTATTAATAGAGAATAAATTATATATGGATGACCTTAAAACCAAGTTTTACACCCTTTAATAATAAATTTTCATTTAGGAAATTCAAGAAAAAAATCAAAGGATTTGGAATCCAATATGGTTAGTTAAACAGTTTTATGATGAGTCCATGAGTCCATGGTAAATAATAAATACAAATTCTGTCAATACAATTCAAATTTCTTAATTTTTCTCCTCCATAAATTTCCTACCTGTCATGTTATTGGAGGGTGTAAAACTCCAATTTTACAAATCATCTGTGTAAAACCCCAACTTTTTGAATAAAGATGAATTTTCTATAAATATTATTTTTGAATATTATGGAGTGAAATTGATATAATGTTATAGTTGTGAGTAATATTTATAAATTTTGCAAAATCACATGAAGTTGTTATATAATATTCGATTGGTGAGGAATATTCGTTTTAACAGGGAATATTAAATACACTAAGACAATCATTGGTGGACCCTACAACGGAATTATTTTTGGATTGAGAAAACGACAAAAATACTTTTTATGAAAATAAGGCGAAAGTTTTACTCGAATTAGCTGTTGAAACACGGTGTTAAAAATACGATGTACGCGTGGTTGCATAAGAGTATTACCGGTATTAATTATTGATGCTTACGTGATAAGTCACTCAATTTTGTTGGTATTATTAATGTAATAATCGGTAAAATCTTTTATATATAAAATGTAATACTTTTATAAAGTTATTCTATAAATAGAATATATTATATTCTATTATGCATAGTGTTGTCAGATAAGGTTCTGCATAGTATTTTACATAGTAAAATCTTTTTATATAAAAATGTAATACTTTTATAAAGTTATCTGTTTTTATTTGACAATAATTAGAATATATTATATTTTATTATGCATAGTATTTGCATAAGTACTGCATAGTATTTGTATAGTAAAATCTTTTATAAAGTTATTCGTTTTATTAGATTATAAATAGAATATATTATATTTTATTTAAAAAATTTGCTTTTAAATATGGACCGTCGATTAAAGTAAATCAATCTGGACCAGATTTAATGAGTTAATTCTTATGTAGTCCATTTTTCTATAAATAGAAGCTCATTCCTTCATTATCTTCTTTTTAATTCTTTGAAACTCTGTAGAGATAAACTATAGAGAGAAAAGAAGAAAGTATTCTCGCTACTTCACTACTTATATATCCAATACTCTTTTTCTTAAGGTAGGGAATATTATTTGTTGTACTCGTAAGGGTGTTATTCTTTTGTATTCATGAAGAGAACTTATGTTATTCAATTATTTATTATTACGTTAGAATAACTCGTATACGAAAATTACCCTATACTTGGTGACATTCTTCTATTATTCCGTCTTTACTATTACATTTGGAATATCCATCATGCGTTTTACTTGGGACCTAATTTCATCTTTATTATTATTCTTTGGAATATCCTGCTCATGCGTTTTACGTGGGATTCGGGTTCCGCCCCTCTTATTATTATTTTGTTGGAACATCCGTCGGTGCGTAATTTACTTTGACCGGTTCCGTTATTTAATATTCATTGGAATTATTACGCCTCATGCTAAAACCGCATGCATGGTGATTTCTTTTATTATTCCATTCTTTATTATACTCGGTTGGTTAAAATTTTGACTTCTATACTCCATGAAATTAGTGGAATATCTTGATAATTGCGCTTCATCCAAAGATCTTTCATGAAAATATTCTTATGAGCATATTTGAATTTTACTCTACAAAGCAGTATTATGTTGACAATTTGGACGTTATTAGTTCTTGGACAAATTAATTCTTGAACTTGTTTTCTTGAATTCTTATATTATTGTCATCATCCTCATATTTATATTTTTTAAAAGTCATCTGTGGTCTGTAGTGCATAGATGGACTTGGTATGATTATGACCTGGATTATTCGATTGTAATCATGACCGTAATGTTACAAATGATGTGGTAAAAGTTCTCATTGGTCCGTAATGCATTGATGGGATGCTTTTTGGCACGATCATGACCATTAATGAATACACAAATATTCTTGGTAGTAGTGCATGGATAATTGTGGTCGTGATACAAAAAGAATATCCTGGTCAGTAGTGCGGGGGTGATTCGATGATGTGGATTATTTATTAAAATTCGAGTCCCGTGATAAAAGTGATGAAAAACCTTTTAAATCATAAAAGATAGTAGATTTTATTTCTACTTGACTCTTCTAATGGATTGTTTGTTCATTGCAGCTTAAACTTGATAGTTATTATATTTTATCGGTTTAACATCTTTGAAGGCTAACGATAAATTATTCTACATTATCTTAGTCATAATATTTTTTACTAGGCTAGTTGAGCTCACCTTTCTTTCTTCACTTCTCTTCAAGAAATGAGAACGTAATGTATGATTTCAGTCGGGAGAAGAGTGATGGTCCTAGATGGTGCATTAGTAATCCTCACTATTCCGTGAAAATAATGTGATAATAATTGTAATAAGGACTCTTTTTGAGTTTGTATACTCTCTAGTAGACAATATTTGTATTCAAACTCACAGTTTATGTTTTGTCGTATTTGTACACGACAGTTGTATTATTAAGTTGTATTTGAATTCTGTACCATGTATCTGACGACTCAGAATAGGTGATGTATACCTATTTTGGGGGTGTCACAATCTGTAAACAATTTATTCTCTTTATTAATAATACATTTTTTTATATATTTATAACGTTTGATTTAATAACAATTCGACAAGTTGATGTATTCACCCAATAACTTTTTATATATTTACAAGTCATGAGAAAATAATTATTTTTGCTATATTAATATCAGTCACCTTTTTTTTAGGTCAGTAACTATTTGTGTTTTTTTAAAATGGCATTACAAAATTTAAACAAATTCCTACTAAGTTTGAATTTTTTTTTTTTAAAATTAACTTTAAAAAAATTAGAAACATATAAAAGCTACTCCGTAACTCTTTTTTTTATTTTTTTTAAAGTTTGATATTCAATGTTTTGAATATCGGCCCATCTATATATACTAAATCGCAATATATAACACACTATTTTAACATCTGTTCTTTTACAAATTCAACAACTGTTTATTCTAATTAAGGCTCATAATTACCCTTTACACAAAAACCCTTAACAAATCCCCGCGTCAAATTCGGCAGCCCCAAAATCCCTAATTCCCCTGAAAAAAAAATTCATTCCGTGTTTTCAAATTCATTCCATCTTTGGTTCAATTTCGGCAACCCCAAATTATGAACAGACCCTAGGAACCACGACTTTTACTGGTCGAGATCGTGATCTAGGCCTTTATTTGTTTTGTTGATTTCGTCGACTCACCAAAAACACTAGACTTATCAAATTCGTCATCGGAACTGTCATTACTGTTTACGTTGAAGCAGTAATCCTACTGCGCTTCACCGGCGCCGGTTGGTTTCTCCACCGACGATATCCGCAGAACAATAAGGTTTGTGTGTGTTGCGTACATATATCTATAGTAATATATTCTGTCAGTTATCTTGAATTATTCATACCTTATTGTGTCTATAATAATGTGTTAGCGACTGAAGTGACCATTTAGAAGGACAGATGTCAGCCCCAAATTATGACCCCAACAAAATATTTCCGTCTTGGTTCAAATTCGTCAGCCCCAAATTATGAACAGACCCTAGGAACCACGGCGATCAAAAAGTATGACTTGAAGAGCTGTTGTTCGGATTAAGTACCGATTTTAAGTAAGTTTTCCTTTTGAAATTGACTGCGTAATAGATATCGTGATATAGGGCTTTGTTTGCTGATTTTTTGGTTTCTTAGGTTTGGTTTTGTTTTGGTCTACGTTCATCTTCTTCGGATCTCAGATTGTGTGAAAATTTTAATTTCTTTTCTTGGTTGACAAAGAAATTGAGGACAGTGCTCTGTTTGATTTTCGATCCCCCAAATTTCTGATTATGTAATTTCTACTTTCATTGTATTCAACGAAGTTAACGATTCCGGTCTGGTCAGTTGGGTCCAAATACAAACCTTCCCAACAGCCTAGACAAATAGAGGAATAGTTAAATTTTCTTTAATAAATAAAAAACAAATAATTTTGGACATTGAAGCAACTGTAAAGCTGAAGATATGGAAGGAAACTAAAAGGTTGATTCTTGTATCTTGAAATAGTTTATGATAGCTTAAAACAGAGACAAGTGAAAACAAATAGACATTCTTTACTGTTTGTTTACTCAATTACTATCTTTTTAAATAATAATAATAATAATAATAATAATAATAATAATAATAATAATAATAATAATAATAATAAAGATTATCAATTAGCTAAGTAAGCATCCAATCCTGTGATCAACAAGTGAGACTCAAGAAATTAAATGAGTCATTGTGATAGGAAATTGCTTAAAGGAGTATATTGCCTGGGTAATATGTTGACACTTGCTTTGTGTTGTTGGTTGGTTTGTTTATCTGTTTTGAGTGGATATATGCAGACAAACAATATATGTCACCACATATGTCAATTTTAAGATCCCCAACAATTTATAAAGTGTATACTTATAATAATACAATTATTAGAGGAGTTGTTATATATTTTTTTCTTTTAATATTTTGAATAAGATTGAAACTACCAGGATGGTCTCCGCACCATTACTACTAATTAACTAATTGATCAAGTCAGATCCATGAACTTGATATAGTTGTCACCATTGTTTATTAATTGCAGGTTGTATTTTTTTTTAAAATAAAATAAATAATGGTCTATCAAGCTAAACTTGATATTTTAATAGGTTGGTTATATGATAACAAGTAGCTGTAGCGTGTAGGAGGGAATCCGAAACCTATGACATTTAAATCTGGCCGCATGATGTTAGTATGAATATCCAAATAATAGCCAACCTTAGAAACACCTTTTCCAATGTAGTCTGATCCTCCATCTCTTAGTTCCAGAGTTTCATAAATTCCTGAAAGAAGAGACATGTACAAAAGAACAGAGAAACACACTGGTAAAGATGATAAGAATAGCAAATGTAAACTTTTATGTAGATGAATTTAGGGACTCTATTTTTTCTTTTTTTATCTCATTTTAATCATTTAGATGTCTAATGTTGTAATTTAATGTTGTATGAGATTAGTTTTGATTCTGCAAGTTCGCCAACTAAAGTACATAAATCCTGGTCTGGTCTTTGTTCAATGGGGGGTAGAGACTCTTTCTAATTGATTTTGGAAGTATATTGCTACTGTTTTTTTTACTGTTTTATTTGATGCTTCTTTGCCTCTTTCTCATATGGGTCAGTTAACAAATTGATAGAAAAGGTAGTCACCTAAATAAATTCATGGACAACAAGAGGAAGCTTTATAGGATATACCTGGTAAGGATTCCAACCAGGCAAGGGAACCAACCCCTGGGGAAGCAGTACTGAACCAAATGTCCCTGGCATATATGAACCTGGAAGAAGAGCGGACCTTGAGACACCACTTGGTTGTGGATGGTGAAATTTGCAGCTTGTGCCAAACTTGCAGTGCCCTGTTTTTATAAAGTAGAAACACTCTTTTTCACCCTGTCACAAGAATTACAATTACAATTAAAATCATATTCCTGTCCTAATCTAAGTAGTTGTTCTCATGGGTTGGTATTACATATATTATATAATGTATTGTTTGTAGAAATTTTCAAGCCAAAATTTATTTTTGGATGAATGTATATACTAAATCACAGTACATGACACAATAATTTGACATCTGTCCTTTTATAAATTTAACACCTGTCCATCCTATTTAATGCTCCTTATTACCCTTACAAAAAAACCCATGACCCCGCGTCTAAAAAACAACTGAGGTTGTAAAAAACCTAAATACAAACCCCTAATTCCCCTTGGTTCAAATTAATTTCGTGTCTTGGTTCAAATTCGTCAGCCCCAAATTATGAATAGACCCTAAGAACCACGACGAGCAAAAAAGTATCGATTTGTGACGAAACAACAAACCTCTAGAGATTTTATTAGTTGAAGAGTTGTTCGGATTGAGTACCGATTTTCAAGTAAGTTTTCCTTTTGAAATTGAGTGCATGATCGAGATCGTGATATAGGGCTTTATTTGCTGATTTTATGGTTTCTTCGGTTTTGTTTTGTTTTGGTTTACGTTCATCTTCTTCGGATCTCAGACTATGTGAATTTTTTAATTTCTTTTCTTGGTTGTCTTAGAAATCAGTCTGGATAGTTATGAAAAAATTGTGGATAACTGTGTCTAATTGAGGACAGTGCTCGGGTTGATTTTTGATCCCCAAAATGGAAGAAATCTCTATTTGAAATTTCACTCTGATTTCCCCCAAATGGGATGAAAATGAGATTCCTTTTATTTCAGCAATCCGTTCAGCTCTTACAGCTCTTACCATCTGTATTATGTTGTAGCATTTTGGCCACTTTGGTATATTTGAAAGTATCATTGTCACGACGTGAGTTGGGCAGAGACAAATTAGATAAAGGTTGGATTGATCAACATTGCTTATAACCTTTTCCCTTCTCCTAATATTTAGTTTATATTCTATTTGTTACTTGTATATTTTAATATTTATGGCTATCATTTATGTTGCATTGATGTGTTTAACAGTTTGAGTAGAATCAGTGGGATTTCGTTTACAACTTCAATTGTCATTGATGTGAAAGTGGTAGTATCTTTATATATATATATATATATATATCATATTATAAGCTATGACACCTGAAACTATGAACCTTTTGCTTTCAGATAAAGGCCATGAAGGATATGTATTTACTAGAATTAACTGAAATGTACCAAAAAATTGATGCTAAATTGCATCAGGTAATTTACTGTCCACCTTTGATTTTTATCATGTCATGTCAATTAAAAAAAACTTTACTATCACAGGAACAGTGGGGTTTTATTCTTTTGTTGAGTAGTGGGTAAGATCTGGGATACTCATATTACTTCCTATGTCATTAACAATTTTATATTTGTGCTAACATGCTTTGCTCAATCAGTCCAGTTGTGTACAAGGAAGAGTTCGCTTTATGTGAGATAGTGAAATAGAGACTGCGAAACACAGATGATTACCAGGCATTTTTGAAGTGTCTTCATATTTATAGCACTGAAATAATTAAAAGAAAGGAATTACAAAGTTTGTTATGTATCAAGTTGATCATGCCAAGTGTTGCTTATTTTTTTGCTACTTATTTAGATGCTTATTGTAGAAGTCATTACAATTTGACTGTTTTGAGTGGCTCTTTCCAATCACTATGTAAAGTCTTTGTTCAGAACTTGGTTACTTATTTAGATTCTGAACCAACTATTTGAATACACAGAAGTAGAGGAGGAAAAAGGATTCTTTTCATGCAAGAGGAACCTAACTATGATTATAGAGAAATGATTCCTATATTAATTTGGACTCGTAGTTTGAGGCAAATTCTATTCAATTCTATACTATTTTGTCTCAAGTAAACCCTTCATAATTATACTTTGACCACAACTTGGCTTCTCTTCATTTGTATCTCGGGGGCTCGGGGCTAAAGGATAATTTATGGATTAAGCATTAAACAACAGATGTAGCTATTTTTATCGTATTGTGTTGCTCGATTCTAGGATTTGTCTACTTCCAAATTCCAATATTTTATTGTCCTATATCTCTGTCTTATGTTAATTGCTATGTTTCTCAACACTTTTTCCCCATTAGTTGCTTCAACATTGTTCAAGCAGTTCTCTTTTTTAGTAGTGTAGCTTACGCTTAATGTCAATGCACCATGTATTAAATTGTCGATTTAAAAGTCATTCTTATGACGTTTAAATATTGGCATGTCTTAGATCTATGAGAAAGTGAAGGAGTTACAGTCTCTGTCAAAATTTGACTGCAACAAGAACTTGAAGCAAGAATTGACAGACATATCCAGGTGATTTGTGCTTTCTATTTTACTTTGTGGTGAAATATTTATTATGGTATGTGTTCTATTGAGGTTGGATTCAGAAGCAGTGACTGACGTAGTCATGACCAAGGATGTTATTGTAATTAACGTAGTCATGACCATATTTTCTGGACAGAGTTGTTATAATATTGAATGTGATTAAGAAAATTGTGATATAGGTCATTATTCTAGGAGCGTACATTAGTTTTGTCTTATTGGGAGGAAACAAAAACAAACAATTAACATTACCATTAAACAAGTGAGAGCCTCACTAACTTTTGCTTTAAAATGACCTTGTGAGGTCAGTGTTTTTTCTATTTTTATTCATTATGATTTATAGTTTGTCAATATACAAGTCATTAGTCATCATTATAACTCTAAACTTTTGTTGAGTGCAAGGGAAAACGAGTGTATTGATGTCTGAGTATTTCAACAAGAAACCTGTTTAATTTTTTTTTTTTTTTTTTGGGGGGGGGGGTATGATGTTTCTGTTGCAACAAGAAAATAGTACTGTTATTATAGTTTTGATTCTAACAATTATATATGTGAGGCCTTGATGCCATTAGTGAGGTCATTCTGCAAGAACTTAAATTTGGAGCAATCAGTTGCATAACAAAATATCAGAGCTTTGATTTTTGCACTTTTTTGAGTCCAAGTCTCTGTCACTCTATCTGCATTTGGTTCCCACTTCTGTTTGTGCACATTAGTTTTTTTTATTTTTATCTACTTTGGATGAAGTTGGTCCTATCTGCTTGCTTAGTGAGTACGGTCACATGTGAATGGGTTTTAAAATGCAATGTTGGGTGCATTCACTACATCCCCCCCCCTGCCCAATCACCCCCTTTCTGATAAGTAACTATTATATATAAGGTTATGGCTTTGAAGAAATTTATTTCACATGCTTACATTAGGTCATTTATTAGATAGTTTTTTGACATTTTGAATAGTTATGTGATTGATGTTTACTGCATTATTTACAAGGGAATGATTAGAGGTATATATTTTCAAGCTATTGTGCCATGTACAGCGTTTCATACACACATTACTCAAAATTACCTCACAAAATGGCACTGCTAATTTGAACACTGACTTTGTTTTCAGGTCATTGCAATTGAAGGTTGTTTCTCTTGAATGAAGGTTCTAAGCTTGTAGTTTACCTAGATATTTTGCTATATGCTTGGGCTGAATAGTTTGAGCATTGACTTTTTAATTGTATTTTTAAGAGTTTTAAACCTTCGCATACCCTTTTATTCTCTTTTTGTTATGGATTGTAAAAAGTTAAGTTGAGGCAGCCCTTTCTTTACAGTAAACAAATTACAAATGTAGTAAAGGACGGGGAAAATAAATTAGTTGGCTACACTTTGGTCAAGAAAAATTGAAAAAAAAAGAAAAGAAAAAGGGAAGAGTAGAAAAAATGATTTGTCCACAAGTTGAGGTCACTTATTTTGCCACTAGCCTAAAAGTACTTAGAGTGTAATGTACAGAAATGTAAACTCTCATCACTACCCCTTACAATGTATATTTATTTGTTTTTTTGTTTAAAATTTGATTATCGCACAACAATTTACTCTTTTTATTATATTTTAATTTATTAATTATACGTACACATTTATTATTCAAAAATTGAATAATCCCGCTGCAACGCGCGAGTTTGTATCTAGTTATATATACTAAATCACTGACACAATAATTTGATATATGTCCTTCTATAAATTTAACACCTGTCCATCCTATTGAATGCTCCTTATTATGACAAAAAAAAATCCTTACCCCAACAAAATCTTTCGGTCTTGGTTCAAATTCGTCAGCCCCAAACTATGAACAGACCCTAGGAACCACGTCGATCAAAAAGTATCGATTTGAAGAGCAACAGCTCGGATTAAGTACTCTACGTCGATCAAAAAGTATCGATTTGAAGAGCAACAGCTCGGATTAAGTACCGATTTTCAAGTAAGTTTTCCTTTTGAAATTGAGTGCGTGATCGATATCGTGATATAGGGCTTTATTTGCTGATTTTATGGTTTCTTCGGTTTTGTTTTGTTTTGGTCTACGTTCATCTTCTTCGGATCTCAGATTGTGTTAACTTTTTAATTTATTTTATTGGTTGACAAATAAATCAATTTGGATAGTTATTAATTGAGGACAATGCTCTGTTTGATTTTTTACTTTTTCATTGTGTTTCTCATTTAGGTGTTAAGTGTTAATCAACGAAATTGAATGTGTTATAGTTATTTAAAATTTCGCTATACCATTGTTATCTTCTTATATGTCCAGTATTCTTTATAATGGTTCCCACACCCTTTTTGAATACAAGTTAGAAGAAAAGAAGACCGCATGCATACTGATCTTGATATGATTCTAGAACCAATCATCTATCAAAGCTAAAATAGACCATAGGAAAACTCATAAATTGAATTCATTTATAAAAACCTACCAGAATTTGACTCATAATCAGACCTTGGAACTAAAATTAATCATGACTAAAGAAAAATCTTGGGGCTTGTTACTAAATATGTAAAAGACTGTTGACCTTTCTGTGAAAACTTGTACCATTATAGAGACTACTAAAACAACACATAGCAAATTTAACATAAAGACACCCTATTTCAGAACCAAGTTCACAGTTGAACAAAACTCCAAAAGAATTTCTTTCTTGATTTTTTCACAAACTCCATTTTCCCCCGGTCAGAGGAAACTCAATCCTAAATTTTGTAATATTGGAGTATCAATGTCCTAGAGCATTTAGTATGAAAACCAAATTTTGAAAGAGCAGTGTGAAGCCATTTGTGTCTTCTTTGTTTGAGGGGACAAAGTGGTTGATTTTCTCAATCTGAGTTGCAGAAATTTTCTGGTATCACAAAGTCAATTTTTGGAGCCATTGGTACACTAATGCTAGTACCACCCCAAGTTGATTTACTCTATTTTGGCTTGAAGCTTTGCTTAATGCTAAGTAACATCTTTAAAGTTCACCTACTTCTGTTTTGTATTAGGAGGATCAGCCAGCGCATCAGAGATTCTGTAATCAAACCAGTTGTATTTGGGTATCCAATAAGAACAACAATTGATTACCCTGTAATCTCAGCTTATTCAATTGATCACCGTAGTCTATTTCATTAAATGGCCCTTGCATTCGAGAGCTACCACTCAAAACTGGGGTGATCTAGAAAGCAAACCAAACAACATCAATTACATTACAGTGTCCAAAAGCATTAGCCAAATGTTTACATTCATTTACAAAACCATGTCTACATTACATAGTGATTCCACCTAAATTAAATTTATTTTAAAAATCCCAATAATAATAACAACTGTGCAAATAACAAAATTAATTACATAAAAATCAAGTGCTCAATTACGGAAACATAAATTACATTCCTCCGGTTTCTTAATCATCAAAGTCGCATTGTAGAGCTCTTCGACGGTTCGTTTCTTGCGGTTCACCATTAGCAATTAGTTGAATCATATAACAAAAAGGATAGTAACAGTCTCTGAAGAAGAAATTCAATACTTTACCTCAGTAATAGACTTATTTCTTTACACCATCACATTATATGTCATGCACAGAGAGTATAAATAAAGTATGAAATACAAACAAAAAGGAATGCTCGCCGTGTTCTGCTTCTTATTTGGGTCCAATAAAGATGTTTATCCTTTGGGCCTGAGTCTTTTTTGCCGTTTGAAAGAATTTGAACGAATTTAGTTGCCATATTTGAATTTATGATCCCAGATTTAGGGGATGAATTTAGTTGCTATATTTGAATACATGATCCCAGATTTAGGGGGAGCCTTATATCTTTTGTTAGCTGGGCATTTTTGTAAAGAGTAAATAGGAGCATTAATTACGATGGACAAGTGGATAATTTTTAGAATGACAGATGTCAATTTATTGTGTTATGTACTGTGATTTAGTATGGCAAACCTAATGATTTGATAGCATCGAAGGACGACGTTTTATTGAATACCCGATTGAACTTTTAATTTTGCAAATTAACTCACTGAACTAATTTTTATTTTCAAATTGGGTCATTCCGTTAAAAAAAGTTGACTGACGTGGCAAAAAAAATAAAAAATATTGCTTGTGGCAAAAAAAATCAAAAACAGATTTTAAAAATAAAAAAATTAACATTTTAAAGTTTTAAAAATAACAAAAACATAATAAAATAAAACAAAAACAAAAAAATCAAAATATCTTTTCTTTTTTTAAAAAATTCTGTTTTTGAAAAAAATTCTATTTTTAAAAAAAATCTGTTTTTTTAAAAAATTCTACTTTTTAAAAAAATCTATTTTAAAAAAAAATCTGTTTTTTTAAAAAAGTCTGTTTTTAAAAAAATCTATTTTTTAACAAATGCTGTTTTTAAAAATTCTGTTTTTTAAAAAATTCTATTTTTTAAAAAAATTATGTTTTTAAAAAAAAATCTATTTTTTGCCAAATAATCAAGATGGTTAAATCTTTTTAGTTGAAGAAGAAAAGATTTTTTATTTTTTTATTTTTTGTTTTAATTTATTATGTTTTTTGTAATTTTTAAAACTTTAAAATATTAACTTTTTTATTTTGAAAATCTGTTTTTGATTTTTTTTTGCCACATAAGCAATATTTTTTATTTTTTTGCCACGTCAGTGACCACAAGCAATATTTTAATGTCTGTCAACTTTTTTTAACGGAATGACCCAATTTAAAAATAAAAATTATTTCAGTGAGTTAATTTGAAAAATTAAAAGTTCAATCGGATATTCAATAAAACGTGCCAACTTCGGTGGCCAAATCATTAGTTTTGCCGATTTAGTATTTATAGATTTGTGTTTTTTTAGAATGGCATTACAAAATTTAAACAAATTCCTACTAAGTTTGAATTTAACTTTTTTTAAAATTAACTTTAAAAAAATTAGAAACATATAAAAGCTACTCCGTAACTCTTTTTTTAATTATTTTTTTTAAAGTTTGATATTCAATGTTTTGAATATCGGCCCATGTCCATGTAGCCTTAAAGCTACTCCGTAGTTAAATCTTCAAGTCTCACGAAAAATCGCCGCCGACTGCTGCCACCCCTCACCAGTCCGCCTCCAGGTACGACGGCGCTCTTTCTCTCTCTGAGTTCGTTTATATCATTAATTTATTTATTTTTTGCTGCTAAATATATGTGATTTGGGGGTTTTGCTAGGTTTTATATCCAATTTTTGTGAGTTTTAAGGGAAGAAAAAATGGCGCTGGGACTAATCTTAGGGATTGGGAGAGCATTCAGAAGAAAGCGTACATCCTCTCTTGATATTCTCTCTTCAAAACGAGGCCCCCGAGATTACTACAAAGGGAAGAACTGCAAACCAACTGGTTTTCACACTCGAAAAGGTTCCAATTATTGATTTTTCGTAACATTTTTTTGAACGGAATCTTCATAATGTTTAGTTCTTTACCAATTGGCATGAACTGTTTTATAATTTTCTGCAAAAAGAGTCCCATTTGCATAAAAATTCGAACTTTTAAGTGTTTAGTTTAACTGTGAGGACTTTTAATAACAAAATTTAGATTGTAAAGTTGAGGACAATATTGTGTCATTTTATGCTGTCATTAAATGGAATGAGACTCTTTTTGTGGGACAGAGGGAGTATTTTTACTCCTTTCTCCCAATTTTGCTGTATATCTTTGTGTTATATACTTGTATATTCAGCTATAGTCGTATATTATAAAACTATACTTCTAATGCACAAATATTCTTTGAAACCTTGTTCACAAAAGAAATGAATCATTTACTAGTGGCTTCTTCACCCTTCATTTGAACAATTATTTGTAGCTTCCTATAAAGAATATAACATTTTTGTGAAACATTACTATGACACTCACCGAATGCATTGCACACTATGAACTGGGATTGAGCAAGCGAGGAATTACAATTAAAACAGCCCATAAAATTTACATAATTTTATTTTTTACTCTGTGAAGCAATTCCTCCCGGATTCATTATAAAATTCTCAAAGTCACAAGGAGGAATGATTCAAGTGGACCAGTACTTGCTACATTCATAAATGTATACTTATAAAAATTCAGTGATCAGTTACTGCAGTGAAATTCTAGTACCTGCTTTGCAATGAAAATTATAATTATCAATGGTTTGCAATTATGTTAATTAAGATATGATTCCTTACCGAGAGGAGTATTTGGTCTAAACGTTCTATTTTTTGTTTTTATTCACCATATATGATATAACATCGGTATTTCACACTAATGTAAGTTGCCTTTTACTGATAAAAAAAATTAAGATTTATTTGGCAGTTTCTGGGCATGGAATTAGGTTCCATTGTCTCAAGTGATTCATCTCTTTGTAACACAAGCAGATCGTTTATATTGCAAATAATATCTTTAATATGTTTTCAGTATTCCAGAAGTCATAAAGTCACATTCTTCTTAGTTAACAGAAATTTGAGTTCCCCCCCCCCTCCCCCCCTCTTATTTTGAAAATTTAAATATCTACCGTGAAAGCTAGGAGTAGATGACTTTCTACGATTTTCGTTATTCTTTCTGCTGATTTGGATGGGGTTTGAATTAAGCTAAGCAGGAACTGCAAAAGAAGAAGAAAAAATTAATCTTTATGTTTCATCGAAACATTTGAGGCTTTGGTGGCTCAGGATTCATTTTGGGGAATCATTTGTGGCCAGTGAATGTACTCAGTCCTTTAGCATAACTGCCTAAGTTGATTTCTATCTTCAAAGGGCTTCTCATGGTGAAGGACTTAAGTGTACTTTAGGTCATTGTAACTTATGATTCTAAACTTGCTGTTTAAATCAAATCAAAGTCCTTGAAAGACTGCACTTTGATATCATGGATCACTGCTTTGATCCCTTTTTTTTGTGGATATTACATTATTACTTTAAACTTAGTTATCGCCAATCTAATAGAGCAGTAATGTTTTTGGCTGGATGTTTGAGCTTGTTGCTCGGGGAACTCCTTTTCCCAGCATGTTATTTTCTTCCTTATTTATGCAAAGCTTTGAGGCAATGCCCATGAAAAGAAAAGAGAGAGCTTTTGAGACAATGCCGATCAAAAGTTAGGATTTACACTTTTATGGATTTGAGAAGGACGATGCTTGCTCTGTCGACCTTATATGTGCATCAGTGCATCTTTACTTGAGGTATAGAATAGAATATTGACTGACCAATTATAGGTACTCTTCTTTAGTGAAACAGTGGATGAACAAGCTAATCAAGTTATTGAATAACTTTCTTACTGCAGTGTCTAAATCTACACATGTTTAATGGACCAGTATATGCACATGCATATAATATCCATTAAACTTGCAAAATCACTTTATTGCTATTAGGAAAATGATATATACATGTCGACAAATATTTGACGATGTTGGATTGCGACCAACATGAAAATATATGCGATAAGATAAAATAAATTAAAGTGGGACCCTTTTTAATTCCTACCTATCACATACGTCACAATCATAATTCGGTTGAAAACTTTTACAATGTATAGCTGGACTCTTGTTGTTACCAAGTTAGAAGAGAGGAACTAATCCTCTCAAGTCTCAACTCCATAAGCAACTTAAGAAACTAGTCAATTCTGATAATAATGGGTGCGGAGATTCTGGAATGATTTAATCAAAGGCGTAGCAATGCAATGGAAAAGATTAATACATGACTAATGATCTATATTAGATTGCAAAGAAAGATACTTATCTTATGGTTTGATATAAGATATGGCTTTAGGTAGACTAAATGGTGACCTTCATGGATCCAGTGACTCTGTTTGAGCCTTGCGTATTGAAGTTGATCTCTTAAGAAATCATAAGCTAATGAGTTTAGCTACATTTGACATGGTTTCCCCAGGTTTAAACTTTAAATGCATAAATTTATTATCATGAGAATTGCTTGTACACGTTTTTTTACTTAGTTGTTTTACGTTTCATTGTAGGTGGGTACGTGGTGGTGCAAGAAAAACTCCCTAACTATGTAGTCCCAGATTTGACAGACTTCAAGGTAATACGGTCTCATTTTCTGCAATAGTCTTTCCAAATAGATAGTACTACCTCCGCCAAAATTTGACTTGTTTTACGTGGCACGTTGGTTTTAGGAAACCACAATTTCAAATAGGCTTAAGGTAACCTATCATACCAAGAGGTTTGACTTTAATTCCCTTCAGGGATGATATTTTATCATAAGTTAACATAACTTTCGATTGCATATATAGTACTGGCAATTTTTTTTCCATCTCTGGATTGTAACACATCTGTTCTCAGAGCACAAATCTGCATGCAAGAATGAAAGGTAACTCGGCCTGGATTTTTTATCAGGTCTTTATAGTAAAGGCTTGGACGTGGCCAATAGTAGTAGGCATTAAACTAGCCTAACCTGACATATGGCTGTGATGACATTGTCTTTTTGATCATGTTATATTGTGTCCTCTTTTCGAACGATTTGTCAGGCTTAGGAATGTTAGATCAATAATGTGCTCTTCCAACACAAACCTTAAATAAAATAAAATGCGACTGAAGAGATTAAATTATGCAGTCCTATGCTTCTTGTTTAGCAATCTAACTTTCAGGTCTCAGCAATTTACTGTCAACTTCTATGTGTAGCTGAAGCTTGCCCTCTTACAAGGCCTAATTGACATTCTATTTTTGCAGCTAAAACCATATGTATCACAATGCGCTTTAGAAGTTAAAACAACTGAGGCTGGTGATGCGGCTAAATGAATCTGTTGAGTGAGAAGATATTTCTTGATTTTCTTTACATGTCCAACTAATATTATGTAAAGATTGTTCTCCCATTGTCATTCTCTCTTTCAGATTTATGGAACAAATGCGACTTTTGTTGCTAGGCATACTGATGTCAATTATGTGATGGTTGTGGTTCTCTTGTGGTTGATGTGATAACCCAAAATTTTGGGTAATATTAAAATAATAATTAAATAAATAAAATTCTTATTAGATAATATGTTGTATATTGCATAAGTGGGTATGAACTATGCACTATGTGATGCTTATGCTTAATAAATATATTGGTATTATATATTTCTAAATTGTAGGGGCAATTTATTAAAGGAAGAGAAGAATAGTATATATTAATATAATGATATATAAACATCAAGAATGAAAAGGAAAGCCAACATGGCTTAATTAAGAGTATTTATTTTTAGATAAAGATGTGCATTTACTCTATGAAATAAATATCGTATGATATGATTGAATTCATTCATTAATGTTATTAAGTAATAAAAATAAGGAGAATAATATTTACTCCATTAAGTTCATTTAAAATACACGAACCCATCATTTTAATGATGTAGGTGCAAAGTATTTATGCTAGTTAAAATAAATGTGGTGGATAAAAATACATATATATTAATAGGTAATATGAGTCCATATTAATTATTGAGCCACATTAAATTAGCTATATGTATTATATTAACTTTGATGGTATGGACTATTGCTTTATTAAACGAGGTGTAATGAGAATTCAATATATATGACTTGGGCCAAATTAATTGTTCTATGTATGCTTGCAATCCTCTTATACTTTTATTATAGTTTGAGAGGAGTGTAATTAGCCCAAATTAAAACAATGTTCAGCCATTTTCCTAGCCAATCCAGCAGCCCACATGAATGTAATAGGAGAACTGTTTTAGCCTAATATGAGGTCCAATCTGGAAGCCTTATGAGAGAAGAGAGCTGAGGATGGTGTATGTAAATAAGTTAGTTACTGGCATAGTTAGTGAGTTAGTTCTATCAGTTAGCTAATACATTTGTTAGTCAGTTAGCAAGAGAGCAACCAGTTAGTACATAAGTTTGAGGCTAAGCTCATAGAGTGGCTGAGGATAAAACATAGATGGTTGTGGCTGGACACGTCCCTTAGGGGCCAAGTAGACTGCTATGAGGAGGCTAGTTAGGGGCCACTGCACACTTGTCAGTAGATGTATCAGGAGAGTGTGATAGCAGCCAAGTAGGAGCTGGGTAGAAGCAATGATGGGTCTGGATAGAGGCAATGATGAACCTTAGCCATATATGGCAACACATTGCACCCAAGTTCAGATTGTATATCACATTGCTGAACTCCAAAATATGTTGCATATAGAGAGTGGGAGAAAGAGCTCGGCTGGGGGAAAATGGAAGGAAAAGAAGCAAAGCAGCTAGCTTTATATAATAGCCCAGCAAGGTATACTAATTCAAACCTTTTTCATTCCTTTTACATTCCATTTTGATGTTAGGAAAACCTAATTAGTGGTTAAGTGACTTAAAATGGGCTGTTACATAGAATGTTGATTGTGGGATGACTAGTGGTCATTATAATAAAGATATATTATGATTTGTTGGTATTGTTGCACACCACTTGTTCGATAAAAGGACTATATTGACTGTTTTGGTTAAAAACTAAATATTAGGCAAAACTAAAGCTCGGGCTAGATATGTACATCATATATGATGATAAATAAAGAGTTTTGGCATATTAGATGAAAGCGAAAAGATATTCTAAGTCAAAACGAAAAGTTGGAAATTAGTGTGTCAGGCTGCTTTGGGCTAACTGTTTCGGCTAGTTAGACTTGCTGGAAATATATAATTTTCTGGGGTCTTGTGGTTTGCAATCCCAGCTATTCATAACCTCTGGAATGGACTCGTTCCGAGTTCGGACGGTCAAGTTATGACATGCCAAAGTGGGTGCGTCGAATCTGTCCAAAATTTGGAAGTCAGATTCGAACCTGTCCCTTCCACGAATTTTCTGGAATTTTGTGTTAGGAATTTGAAAATGGTTAAAGAATAAAAGTTGTAGCCCCAGAAGTTAGCTTCGCGTGGGCTCAAGAATCGCTCAAAAATGTTTTGAAACGAAAAAGTTATGACTGTTTTAGTTAGAGAGGGTAAAGCTTGGAAAAAGTTAAAAAAACTGTTATGATTGGGCAATGTTTAAGTTCTGTTTTGAACTAAAGCTAGAGATCTTACATTTAGATATTTTAAACCTTAAACATATGGTATATAATAGGTTCATGTTATAATAATGCATATACTTGAATGTTTGGAACTGTTTTGGTGAAATGATGCTAATTCATGCTTATAATGCTTAGATAAAGGTTGTTTTGGGTATGGAAAGATTGAACTCAGTTTAACATGATAGAACTTACGAGTTTTCATGGTGATTTAAGGTTTATAGGAAGGCTTAAAGAATATGTTCTATTGTGGACTGTTGGGGATTTGGTAGCCAAAATTGTGCTAGAAACTCTAAGAATGGGAACTGTTATGGAAAAATTTGGCAACTGAAGTTATCAATCAGTGAGGAGTCCATATATTGTCCATACAAGACATTTAAAAAGTGATCCTTAACTTGGTTTAGGTCTGCTTGGTATACTCTCCAAATTTCATGTTTAAAAGTCATGAAAAAGGGGACTTTTGGGGTCAACCAACTTCTAACTGAGGAATTACAGAACCTGAACCATATATGCAAATTCCGTAGCTATTTCATGACACAAATGTGCTTTAATAGTTATCTAAGCCAAGCCTAAGACTGTTTTGGGGTTGTCATGCTAAAGTCATGCTTTAAGCTCTAAATAGGGACTGTTTTGGGTGAAACATGGCACCTGAACATGCTAGGCTGTAATGAGCACATACAATGTCACAAATACATGCTAGAAATGAGTCACAATCATAACCAAGATTAAATTTAACACAAAGACCAAGTTCATGTGTATTTAGTAGGTATAAAGTAAGCTTTAAAGTGTCAACTAGCACCTAAGAAAAGAGATGCAACACCTGGACCTTGTAAGCAAATTTCAATAGTCATAATAGGACATAAGAAAGCTACACAAACTAAAGGAACCAAGCCTAAGTCATTTTGAGCATGAGACTTGTTAAAAATCACATTTTAAAGCCAAAAATGGACTGTTTTGGACAATTCATAGTACCTGACCCTAAAGGACTGTTATGAGCAGATACAAAGTTGCTCATACATGCTATTAAGGATTCCCAAACATGGTCATTACTAAAGCTATCAAGAAAACCAATTTAAGCTCTCTTTTCAAGCCTAAAGTGAGCTTTGATAAGTCAAAATGAGTTAGATGATTAAATAAAGTGTGGTGATGCTAAAAGTAACCTTAAGTAACTTAAATATACATGCCTAGACTATCCTAGTGGCCAGAACTGGAAAAATTTGGAAAAAGTACAAAATCAGTTTTGTAAAAAAATAAGAAAATGGCTAAGTTTGAGCTCTGTTTTGGGGAGCTTAATGGGAATGAAAAATAAACTTGAACCTTGATTAAAATACCTTGTAGTATGGTCTAGAAGTAGGTCCAAGTGGTTAAGCTCTTGGCTTAACCAAGGAGTCTAAGCAAATCACCAAACTAGCATGGAAAATCATCCTAACTGCAGTTTTGAAAATTTTTCTAAGTGTAAAATTTGAGAATTTTCCATTTTAGCCTAGAACTCAACCTGAACACCTTAGACAAGGGAGTTAGAGTTATGCTAGGCTATTCCAAGTGTTGGAATGCTAATGTATACAAGAACTTGAGAAGTTAGTGTGTAAAAGCGTGAAAAAGCTAGGTTTAAAGGGTCAAAACCCAATCTATGCTTTGCAAACCTAAAGGAATGCTAAAACTAGTTCTAAATAAATATAATTCAAGTGTTGGAATGAACCAAAGTGGCTAGAAGTGAAATTGGCAAGAATTGACCAAAACTAGTAAACTCAAAATGTGAATAATGGCCTAGTTTAGACATTACTTTCAAGAAGCATAAGAGGCTTACTTGGGAACCTAAACAAACACAAAAATATTTTGGTATATAGGCTAGAAGTATGTTCAGAGTCCTTGTCCAAAAGCCTAATACAAAAGTTCCTAAAAATCATCAAAGTGGCCTTGAAATTCATGAAAAATGTAGTTGCCTTCAAGACTGTTGAAAACAGCCCATTTAAGGCTTGTTTTTGAATTGCTTAACTTTTTGGTTTCTATGACTTAAACCATGGATAAAATACATTGCTATGAGGTCTAAAAGATTGCATAAATGAGAAACTTTTTTTATGCGTAAAAAGGTTAAACGGACAAAGTTTTCAAAGGAACCTAAGATGGTTTTAGGATGAGAACAAAATATTAGAGTTTAAATAAACTAATAATCATGGATTAAATATATGCATGCATGTTTTGTGACATAGTTGGTTATCTAATGTGTGTATATATGTAAACACAGTTGTGTAGGATTTATGAAGAGAAGCCAAGTTAAATTTTTCGGTAATCTCCAATCAAGGCAAGTTTCTCAGTTTATTTATGTGGACTTATAATTGCTATAGATAACTGTTAGCATGATTTATGTTTATAAGTATGTAATACCTATGAACTGCATTATTTGCTTTATGAATGATGAATGTCAAATTATGACTAATTATTGAATTGAGTCGGGAACTCAATATATATGTGCGAATGAATGACATGTATACATGACATGTGTAGTATGATATGGTATGTATGTTGCTTTACCAAAGAAGACATAAATGTGATAATGCATTGGTAATATGCTTGAACACCAAGAATATAAATGCATGAACTGAATGTGAAACCTATGTGCTATGTGATACATGATAGACTGTTAGACTTGCTGGGCCGTCGTGCTCAATTTTGCTTAATTTGCAGGTCAAAGCTATGAGGCGATCTATCGTGAGTAGGAGCGCATGAAAAAAAGACTAGTGATTTAATTGAGATTGTGTTGAACCATTTGATGGTATTTTCATGTGTAAATCACAGACGTGTAAAATTTTGAATTATTCGATAGATGAAGATTAATTGTCTTAGAAAAAAAGGGATATGCTTGAAATAATGAATTATATATATATATATATATATATATATATATATATACTCAGGCTAAATAAGTCATATAATAAATATGATTTCAGTATATAGAAGAATTGTAAAGGTTGCGATTCAGGGAATGAATGAATGGAAAGAAAGAAAAAATTTATTCCGTCTTTTTAGCTATTTTAACATTGAATGATGTTTTAAAGCTAGAACAAGATAGTATTAACGCACAAGATCAGGAAGGAAAATAGTCCCGATTTTAGGGACGTTACAGTTGATATTGGCAGTTCTTAATCCCCCCACCCCCACACCCTCACCCTCACCCTCACCCTCACCCTCACCCTCACCCACACCCACACCCACACAAATAAATCATTAGAATTTCATTCCAAAACCTTTAACATCACGGTTAGGTGGAAGCACCATCATCGAAAATTAACTTACCACCAAATCATCATGCGGCAGTATTGGAGCCAACCACAAATTGTGAAACGAACACCACCTCCTCCAAATCTTGAATCATTGACCAAGAGCTTATTTGTTAATTGGCTCCAGTCTTAAAAAAAGAAATTTTCAAACAATAGGCTTAAAATTTAATGAAATTAAGGGCATTTGATAAGTTTTAAATTTTATTAGTGAAAGTATATGGGTGAAGTTTAAAACATACTAAACTGTTTAGGACTTTTAGTATAATTAGGAAGTAACTTTGAGGGTAGTATTTATAATATGACATAATTTTAATGTTACGTAAGAAAACTGATGAGTTTAATGGCTACACAATTTTTTTTCACTTTTGGTTTTGTTCTGAAGAAAGAGGTTAGGCTTTGTTTTTCAGAAAAAAAAGAGTTTGGGCTTTTTTTTTTTTTTTTTTTTTTATAAAAAAAGTGTTTATGATTTGTTTTAAAAAGGGTAGAATGCATATGTTGCCCCTGAATTTTAAGTATTTTTGGGTATCGAGTTCTTTTCATTTGGTCAACGCAAAACGAGCCCTTTTCTGTTCGAAAATTTGGATATTGATCCCTTAGGCGCCACATGGGCATTAACCTGCCTATGTGGCCTCGCTGATGTCAACTTTAATCAAATTAATTCCTAAAAAGATATCACTGCCCCCTTGAGATTTTGGCCAAGAAACCACTCGAGCATTATAAGCTTAGCTACTAAATTACCCAAAGAATATTGTTATATACTAAATCAATTCATAACAACTAAATAAAACAAAAGAGATGACGAACAGAGGGGGAGGGGAATTATTTTGATAAATATTTTATAACAACAATAACAACATTAATAATAATAATAACAATAATACTACTACGTAATAATAACAACAACAACAATAATAATAATAATAATAATAATAATAAAAAAAAAAAATTAATAATAATAATAATAATAATAATAATAATAATAATAATAATAATAAATATAATAATAATTTAAATAATGCATATATCAAGCTCATCGTTTTCATCATTATCAGATACAATTGATCAAATTCAAGAAAATACCGTTGTTCTGTTCATCTTTCTCAAACATCTTTCTCAAACAGATATAGAAGCAGAACTTACCATTAACCAAATACAGTAATATAAACAAACATATAGATTTTTCTCTCTCTCCCCATATATCCTCAAACAGATATATAAATAGAACTAACCCCCCAAAAAAACCATGCAAACTCTCTCTCTCTCTCTCCCTATCGATCTCAGGCGTCTCTCGGAGAATTCAAATCCTTCGGCCTAATCACCGAAGCTCTGGATGGAATGCCTAACGGAAAATGTGGCCGACAACTACGATTACTTCCTTTTCGATCCAGAAATGACCAGACCAGGGACGGAGCCACATGTATATTAGAGGGGGCCACGCCCCCCCCCAAGGTTTGAATTTTTTGTAAGATTCACCCCCAAAGTTTAAAATTTTTATAAAACTCACTTGTACATTTGGTTTGGTTTGAAAATTTTGTAAGGCTACGTCCCCCCAAGTTTTGACGAAGTTTTGATATGTTTTAAAAGACTTTTTTTTGCTATGTTTTATTATTTCTGTCAAAGCAAATTCTATTACTATATTATTTTTGTTTTAGTAAAAATATGTTTTGTAATAGTGAAATTTTACTTTTTAGTGATAAATATATTTTATGTTGTTAAAATTTTTTTTGGCCCCCCCAAAGAACAAATTCTGACTCCGTCTCTGGACCAGACAAAAAGATGAAGTGGATGATTCAAAGCTTCATATACTTCTAGCCACCGAAGTGAACACGAGTTTTTTATAAGAGAAAATTGGTAATTTCTTTACCAAATGTAGATCTGACAAGAAAATAGATCTAGATTTATATTTGTATAAGATTTTGAATTGGAGATTTGTGTAAGATTATATAAAGACGATGGGTTTATAAGGAGGTGTTATATTGCTTATCATCCATTGTGGGTAATTGTGAAACAATCAAAACCCATATTCTTTACATTTTTTGGGTTTTGGTTAATAATGTACGTACGTTGATTTATGATTAAATGATGTAAATATGTTATGTTTTTTAAATTTAAGTATTTTTTCTTTTTTTTTGATTAAATGATATTAATTATTATTTATATTATATTGTGCTAGGGGAAATGAATTGATTTAGTATATAACTATATTGTTTGGGTAATTTTGTAGTTAGACATGTGGTATTTGGATGGTCTCATGGCCAAAATCTTAAACATGATATTTTGCGATCAAATTCGTAGAACTACATCAATTTTGAGAATTAATTGAGTTTAGGTACACGTTAATGCATTATTAACGTAGTTGTGTCAACGCATATGCTAATACTGGAGGGCTCAATATCCAAATTTTTTAACAAAAAAGAGCTCGATTTGCGTTGACCATAAGAAAGGAGCTAAATACCAAAATCACCTAAAGTTCAGGCACAATCCATGCATTTTACCGGTTTTAAAAATAATACTCCACGCATCCTCATTAAATATGGAGAGAGAATTAGAATAAGAAAAGTATGAGATATTTAATGCTACGGGTATAATAGGAAAATATGTGTAAAAGTTTAATTATTAAAGAAAAATAAATATTTAACATGAGACTACTCAAAATAGTAATAAGAACATTTATTATGGGACGGGGGAGTACTAGTTAGGATATTATTGAAATTGGGCCCTAGTCGCCACGCATCCTCATCCTCATCCTCATCCTCATCATATGTTACTTTAGGATGGTTCTTTTTCTCTGATCTTCTTCTTTCTCCTTTCCTTCTTTTTTTTGTTCTGCAAACTGTAATGCTTAGTTTAGCCGTTTTTATTTCTGCCTAGCCCTATGTTTCAAGGTTGGGCTGTCGCCGCCGCCTATGCGGTTGTCCACTCCAATTTTTAAGAACACGAAAATAACTCAAATTTAAGTCCAAACTTTCAACTTCAATGACATTTATGCTTAATGTTTTTATAACAATTAAACTTTCAACTTAGCTCTAAATCATGTATATTCTTTGATAATATCGTTTATTCAATTTGTTTTGATAATATTAATTTTTAGTAATTATATTAACAACCAACTTATTATTTAAAATTTAGTAAGTTAAGAATATTCAATTATTCCGATTTCAATTCCCAAACAAGAAAATAGAAAATATTTTCATTATCCTTTTGCATGACTGCCAAATGCCAGCATAATCCATCACTGCAAACAAATAAAAGTTACATGCATATATTAAAGTGTATAGGTCCACCAATTACTTTGTGTGGGTAAATATTCCTATTTTAGATCAAACAAATATTTTGTGTCATAGCTAGGAATAATATATAGATCTTTTTTTCTGTATGCAGCACGAATCAAAACCTTATCATTCAAGAAAGAATAATACCTCTTGCTTCCTTTTTTTTTTTTATTATATATATATATATATATATATATATATATATATATATATATATATATATCATTCTGATTAGAAGAGGGTCTTTTTGATATAACAATAAGGATTAGAATTTGGAAAAAAATCAAGAGTTCAGTAGTCCTCATAATTCATACTAAATGGAGAGAAGATGTATAGAAATATTTAGATATGAAACGGCAGCCAGTATCAGTCCATGATAAATGAGTTTGGGTTTGAAATTATAAGGTTAAAAATAGGGTCCTTTACAATAATATACAACATAGTAAGTAATTACAACAATAGTGCACTCATAAAATATTTACACAATTAATGCACTTTTCATATTTATTTACAATATTAGTGCAATTAGGATTCCTTAATTTAGGAAATTAGTATAGGATTCAATTCATAATAATAAGGAAACCTAAAATCAAGGAGAAATAACTGCTATAATTAATAATTCAAATTCAAATATCTTGGATCTAACAATAAAAATAAATTCAAATTCAAAAATAATAATTCAAATTCAAATATTCAAAGTTTGGCAATGTGATCTTCCTCTTCCCCTTCGCCGGTGAGACCAATTTCACGTCCAAAAGAAAATAAGAACACTGCATAGGAAATAGAGAGTGATGCGTAATGTAATGTTGATAACCAAACATTCGTACCAAGGTAACCAATCTACCTCCACACTTGCAGTATGAATTGGTTACCTTGATCTGAAAGTTTGGCAACCAACTGCATGAAGGTTTGGCTACCAACTGCATTACATTCAAAATAAATTTGTAACTTAATAAAACAGAATTGGTTATCTTGGTATTAAGGTTTGGCTACCAACTGCACTATGAAAAAACTGCAGAAACAAAGCGACGACAGATCATATTTCTGCGTTGGTACTTGCTCTCGGAAGGATCATATTTCTAACCTACTGTTTCGAAAACGACCGTTACTATGACCAACACGTCACATGTAGCCCACGTGTCTTCCTAAAATCCATTTCTCTAACCCTTATTCATTAACTATTTCTCTCTCCGTCCTCCCATGGCCGTTTCTCTCTCCTATCCCAATCCATTTTCTATTGGTTTCGACAGCAAGCTCGTCCACTTGGCACAGTTATCTATGGACAATGAAGCTCTTGTTGCAGAAGCAAGTAAGGCCAACAAGCTAGGTGAACAAGGAGGCTGAATGCAACCGAAAAATGTTTGCTTTTAAATTTTCTATTTGGTGTTCAGCGAAGTGAAAAGGTAAACATGGCGGAGACAAATAGTAACATGAAGAAGAAATATCAACAGATAATTACCGCTGAGAATAGAAGATAACAATGGAGACTGAGTTTGTGTTTCTGATAAAGAGAGGGAGAGTTCAGAATCCCCTAAATTAAGGAATCCTAATTGCATACTAATTTCCTAAATTAAGGAATCCTAATTGCACTAATATTATAAATAAATATGGAAAGTATATTAATTATGTAAATATTTTATGGATACACTATTGTTGTAATTATTTTTTAAAATGTAATTGTACCAAAATATAAATTGTCTCACTCGTATCCACCTAATCAATTACCCGTATAATAGATGGGTGGATGTGGATTGCCATTGGGCCCATTTATTTGTTCACTTAAAGGTTAACTCATTTCAAAACCAGTAAGTCTACAGTCTACTATCATATAAAATCGTTTCACATATGCTTTACATATTATTTCATATGATATTTTGATACCACGCGTGAAGTAAAGTTACGTAGACCATCAAAATATGTATGTGAGCGGTATGTGAACGATTTTATGTGATAGTATACTTATTTTTTCAAAAATATAACTCACTTTTCACTCTAAAATTTATGACGGTAAACCTTTTTTTCTTTTGATTAAAAAAAATAAAGAAAAATACCATGTCCCATCCTTTATACTGATATATAGTTCTTATCTTTCCTTTTTTTTATCAATCAGTTATTTTCTAATTAAACTCTTTTAGATCTAGAGTTTTAGCCTTTTATGTTTCTTTCCTCCCGTAACTTAAATTTTTAATTTGCGATTTATAAGTAACACAATTGCCTGAGAGATAACAAACTTTGAGATTTACGGGTTTTGGGAGAATTTGGGATCAACAGTAAATTCGGAGTTGTTGGGTTCGACTCTAACCAATATCAAGCATAGGGGCTATGGATCGTATACAGGCGTAAGCCTGGCCTGTTATTGAAAGTCTAGGAGGGGAGGGAGGGAGGGGGAGGGGAGGGACATAATCTGGTTGCAAAGCCAAAAAACTCCTCTTTATAAAAAAAATAAAAATTTGAGGTTTATTTCGTAGGACATTTTTTTTTGAAAAATAATTATAAATTTATAATTGAGAAATGGGGAAACTCAAGATAGTAAGTAATTTTTCATATTAAAAAGAAAACTGATAAATCCACAACAGAAAATAATATTTTGACATGAAAATCGTCGTTATAGATGTATAACGACGGTTGTAAAATATCAATTTCCTATTAAAAATCTTGTTCGGGCATAACCTTATAATTCAATCTATAGACAATCCAAAAAACTACCAAATTCAACTTCGTCCGGAAGTTCCAATTAAGGACTCTGACGTAAATATGAGATGAACAACCCTTTTATTAGGAAAAATATTGGTCGGATTTTCGATTGGCTTTCGCGGTGTAAAAATAAACGCAAATAGTCGTTTAAAAGAAATAGGTTGTACACAACATAAATACAATAGGTTGATCCCGTAGAGTACTTAGAAAATGACAGTTACAGATGAATTTTTGTTAAACATTTTATGAAAATGAAAAATGTTAACGTCGTTTGACCGCTCAGTATGTAGCTTCAAGAATGTTAAATAAAAAGGGAATTTATTATTATTATTTCCTATTTTTTCGAGAAAGTTTCACAACTATTGTTCAGTTGTTGAAATGAAAACATGATTCTTGATTTTGTTGTTATTTCAATTGTTATATTTGTTGAGCTTGTTAGCTTATTCTTGCTTTATGTTAAATGTTTTCAGCTAAGCTCGAGCGGGACAAAAACTTGGGTAAGAAAGACAAAGAAAAAAGAAAAGTTTTCGAATAAAAGACTTTATGTAATAGTTTATGTTATGAATGATACTTATTAAGTAGAATGATGTACGTAATATTTATTATATTATGATTAAGGTTGTAAAATGAGCAAACATTTCGGGATTGATTCGTACTCGCTCGACTAAAAGTTCGATTCGAGCTCGACTCGAAATATAAATTATTCAAATATATATGAGAAAATTTTAAAAGTTTGATAAATTAGTCGAAACTTTTTCAAATTGTAATTTTCGATTGATACTCGTATCATATTTGTTTGAAAAGTTCAAATTGCTCGGACTCGATTTGAGATCGGGCTCGACTCGGTAGCTAAACGAGCTTCAATCAAACCTTATTTTATACTCGATAAATTTTGTGAACCAAATCTGAACAACTCGATACTCGGTTTGACTCAGTTTATGATTCTTCCAAACTTGTAAAGGTCATAAAACCTGAGAAGTACTTAGAGTAAGATAATTTGTAATAATTTAGTAATTACCTTTCTGTCTATATAATTATTTCTAGTGGAAAGTAATGTGATGCACTATAGTTGGGTTTAAAGGTACTCGAATTTAGGAGTGTCACACATTCTTCACCCTTTTAAGAGTGCTACACACACAGTGAGTATGATAGGCATTTATTTATGAACTTTTGAAATTCAAGGGGGTGATACAGAATAAAAGTATAAAACTTTATGTACTTAAAAGAATGCTATTGATAATATTAGAGCAATAATTTTACTGCGAGAGTAATAAGTATCAGGATTGAAAGTTAAACTGTTCTTAAAATAATTATAAAAACGTCATTAAATATATATAAATTCGCTCTGATAACATAATACTCCATGTGACGCCCCCAAAATAGGTCCACATAACCCATTCTGAGTCGTCAAATACATGGTACAGAAACTAAATACAAACTTCATTAATACAATTATCGTACAAAATACGACAACACATATGTTGTGAGTTTTAATACAAATATTGTCTTGTAGATAATATCCAAACTCAAATAAAGTCCTCATTACAATTATTGTTACACTATTTTTCAAAATAGTGAGGACTACTATAGTAACCATCTTGAATCATTACTCCATCCCCGACTAGTCCCAGCTATATCCTCGCCTCCTGAGAAGAACAATGGAACCAAAAAGAAAAGGGTGAGCTCAACTAGCCCAGTAAAAAAATATTATGACTAAGATAATGTAGAATAAATTATCCTTAGTCCTCAACAGGGAAAAAATATGATAGAATACAATAGACAACACGTTTTTTAGATCAACAACTGCAGCGAAAATAACAATCCATTAAAAGAGTCAAGTAGAGCATGATATGTACTATCTTTTATGATTTAAAAGTTCTCTGTAATATCAATCAATAATCAGTTCAGATCAACGAATTATCCATGCACTACGGGCCAAAGATATTCGTTTGTATCACCAGTGGTTATGATCATGCCAAACACATGTCCATCTTTACACTACGGGCCAAAGATATCAACCAACAGTTCATCTTTGCACTACGGGCCAAAGATAACTTTCAACATAATTTTAGTCTGAGAATTATGATAATGACATAAAGAATGAATCAAGTGAGATCATAACATGGATTCAATTTCAAGAATAAGAATCATAAAAGATAACTTGGACAAAGAAAAGAAATTAAATTCTGTTGTGAACAGTATAGTATGAATAGTACCATATAAATAGTGCCCATGCATAGTACCGTATGAATATTACCCAGACATAAAAATATGAAAATTTAATAAGAAATTTCAGACTAATATTCTAGTGAAATGATATTGGATGAAGCACATCCTTACGAAATTTCTAATCATTTCAGAAATTATAGAAGCAATACTTACCATAGTAAGTTTAAATTTAGGAATATGAGATGAAATAATATCAATTACATGATATGGAGTATGAAAGAAAATGATCAATATCCCTTACGAGTATGGAAAGAAATAATATCATTTACGAGTATTGAAAGAAAAGAACATTCCTTACGAGAAAAAATAATATCATTTACCTTAATAGGAAAGTAGTTCTGACTGGAATAATTAGGAGATTATGTTGAGGAAATCTTGCACTGCTATCAACACTCAAAATATCCTTATACTCACAAGAAATACACTCAATATTATAGAGAGAATTTTCTGATTCTGGTGTGAGTTTCATTGTTTAACTAAGCAATTTATTTATAGGAAAATGCTAGCACACCACTTCTGACAATTTCACATACGGATGAATTAGCAGCACTCCCATTTTGAAACAAAGTTTTTCAAAGTCAACTTGCTCACTCCTCCCCATTTATCACGTTTTTTTTATAAAATATTATAAATAAAAAGGAATCCAAATTCAATTTGATCGTTTCCTCCTTATTTTATACTTATGCCATAAATTTATTATAATAATATTACCATTTAAATTATAAAAATTATACAATTATATTATCACATTATACTATTATAATGTAATATTATAATAATATATAAATATATTATCGGAAAAAATAATTATAGTTTCATAGAAAAATATAACAAACTTTTTGACAAATATTGTCTCATTCTAAAATTTCTCCATTTATATCAAAATTGAAGAAATATTTACTTACCATATTCATCAATTATTTACAATTATTCAATAATTATTAATATTATAGATTCACAATAGTGACAATCAGATCGTTCCCAAGAAAGAGGGGGCTTTCCGATAAGAATTTTTTTTACTGGCGCGCAATTATATAACTTAACCCATTTCCTCGACAGAACTTTCTTGACATTATCAATAATGCTATCTAATAATATCATTTCAATAATATGAGTTACTGTGTCGATAATTATTGAATCAATAATGTAAAATACTATTCAATTATCACTGTAACAACTATTTCATCCATAATATGAAAGACTATACAATTTTTACTGTATCAATTATTGAGTGACTTCTTACGTAAGCATCAATAATTAGAGATATTGTGCAATACTATATGCTACTGTGCAACCACGCGTATTACTGTACTTTTATCACCGAGTATTTCAACAGTTGACGGTAAAAATTTTTCCGTTATTTTTATAAAAAGGTTATTTACAGCTTTCCATATTCGGCGCTTATTACATTATATGGTCCACCAATGATTCTACGCCGTCAAATGTGATATTCTCCGACAGAAAGAATATTTCCCGATAAAACGAATATTTTATGACAACTTGCTTACTTTGCAAAATTTGCACATCTCACCTATAACTAAAGCATTATATCAAATTAATACCTTATTATTCAAAATAATAATTAGAGAAAATTAAATCTTTATTCATAAAAAGTTGGGGTCTTACACTCCATCAGTTCCTTTTTATTTGTAGTTTTAGAGGGAAATTTTTATTCCTTTTTATATGTCAATTGTAGATTTTAAGGAAATATTAAATGTTTAATTTTCTTATATTATATATCCCTTATACTTAAAAACTAATTTGTTTCTCCCATCTTTAATAAATTTTAGGGGGTTATTATTAAAATTTCATATTTAGTTTAGTCAATTAAATAAAATATTAATTTTATTTTTTAATTTATGTACATAATCTTAAAATAATAATTAAAAAAATATATTAATTGCTCTGAAAACGAAATCTGCAAAACCAGTAATAATAGAAATAATGGGAGTGGGCAGTGAGTATTCTTTCCATCTTCTTCCATCTTCCATCACACACACAACCAAACGCATGCAAAATAAAGGTCACAAATCCGTACAGTCCCATACATGCACGTATACCAATAAAAGCCCTAAACAAAAAATTAGTCCAGAAATAATTAGACACAAACGATTCCTCTACAGTCCCTCCACCAATCAAAATTAGACAACGCTCTTGACGAAACCACCCTTGTTTTCCAATACCAAATCTCACTCTTTCGCTCTCATCACTAACTATATATATATATATATACACGTATATATATCGTTTATTTAGTCTTGAGCAATTGGGTTTGCCGAAATAAAAGAGGCAAGCAAAAATGGGAAGGGGAAAGGTGCAGCTGAAGAGAATTGAGAATAAGATTAATAGACAAGTTACGTTCTCGAAACGCCGATCCGGGTTGTTGAAGAAAGCTCATGAGATCTCTGTTCTTTGTGATGCGGAGGTTGCTTTGATTGTATTCTCTGCTAAAGGAAAGCTCTGTGAATATGCTACCGATTCCTGGTGAGAATATATATACCCATTTCATTTCGTTTCACCAATTTATATATAAAAAATCATGCTTTCGTTTAAATTTGGGTTAATTTTATTCAGTTTTTATTAGAATGCGTTTAGATTTACGTTTTTTTTAATTGATGAATCTCTTCATCTCCTTGGTGAAAATCTTGGGGTTTTGTTGAGGCACCGTATACACTCAAATACAAAGAGAAAGATTAATGACATATATTATGTAATGAACTATAAATTTAATAGGTTAAGATGTGATTTCAGATATACATATATAGGCATGATCGATATTCCCAATAGATATATGAACTTTGTCTGTTTGAATAATATTGATTTAGTAATATTCATACGATAGGTTTAGTATCGTATGAATTAGTAAAGGATCTTGTTGAATTTTACTGGGTTATTAAGATGTTTGGAAAATGTTTAGGTTTTTGGGTTTTTTTTTATTTATATTTATGAATTTCTTCATCTCCTCTTTGAGGAATTGTGGGTGTTTTTAATTTTTGGTTGATATACGGACTAGACTTGTTAATTACTCTAAGGCTGATTAATAATAATTGATTTAGTAATATTCATACTATATGTTTAGAAGTAATGCAAATCATTTTGTTTTGTCCTTTTCTTCAAATAATTTGCAGTATTATGAGTAACCTTATAAATTTTCCATTGTTTCATGCCTGAGCTAATATTTAATTTGTGTGTAATCTTGGCTTGATCTATTTATTCTTTCAAATACTTCATAGTACGTACTACCAGTGAAGTGAGGACTGACTATCTAATTTTTTTTTTTTTTTCATATATATTCTGAAATTAGTTACTAAACGATTGCTATGAACACTATTCCAATAAATAGATCTTACGCTCTTAATTAAGAGATCTAACGGTCCAAAGAATTTTTTTTTGTTGGCCGCTACTTTCAAAAAGCGGCTAGAGATTTTTTTTTTTTTTTTTTTTTTTTGCCAAAGAGAAGTATATATCTTAAACACCACATCATAGTTAGATTTAAATAGTTTCAATGTATTAATTTGTAATTTCAAGTTGAATGACAATATAGTTTAAATTTTAAACAATCAAATTATAACAATAATTGACAATGTTAAATTATATTACATAAAAATTATTTATACAAATATTTATAAAAATAAATACATTAAATATAGTTGATAATTTTAAATTTTACTCCCTCCGTCCCATGATAAAAGTCCTTATTACTCCCTCTGTCCCAAATTATCTGCTGTTTTAGCAAAAAAAAATTGTCCCACAATATCTGCTTTTTCAATATTTCAATGTATTTTTCCCTTTATTTTCCAAGTTTGCCCCTTTACCCTAATTGTTGATAGTCATTACTCTCATCCTCTCTCCACACATATATATGCACTCATACTTTCTCTCTCTGCAGACTATTTGTCTATTTAATGCACTCATACTTTCTCTCTCTTTCTCTCTCTACATACTATTTCATGCACTCTTTTTTAAACACCTTTTTCATATTTCCACCAATAAGAGTATTTTAGTATTTTTATCACACATATTGGTATCTGTGTGAAACTCTAAAACATCAGATAATTTGGGACGGAGTGTAAGACCCCAACTTATTATAAATAAAATCGAATTTCCTTTAATTATATTTGTGAATAATAAGGTATTAATTTGATATAATTCTCTGCTTATGGGTGAAATGTGCAAATTTTGTAAAATATGCAAGTGGTTATAAAATAATCATTGTTATGCAGGAATATTCGTTTAGTCGTGGAATATTCTTGTTGTTGGGAATATTAAATGTGACTCAGTAGCAGATCATTCATGGGCCCCATAACGAATAACCGTCGGATGAAGAAAAGCGACAAGTTTGAGTTATTATAAATAACGGTAGAAGTTATTCTGAATTAACACCGTTGGAATACCTTGTAGTTAAAATACAATAATACGCGTGGATGCACATGGTATTGATGAATTATTGATCCTTACGTAAGAAGGCACTACTCAATAATTGTTACAGTGAATTCATCGCTCAATATTTTATTTTATTGATTCAATAATTCTGCGTTGATATTTTATATTATTGTTGTTTCAATAATTGTCATCAAGACAAAGATTTTCCATTATCGGATCAATAATTCATATTATTTGAATAATATTATTAGATAGCATTATTGACAATGTCTAGAAAGTCTCATCAAGGAGAGGTTTGGTCACCTAATTGCGGCGCCAATAAGGAGAAATTCTTATTGGAAAGCCCTCTTCTTTCTGAGGAACTACTGATTGTCATAAATGTGATTCGTAATATTATTTGTGAATAATTAATTATTGATTCATATGATAATGAAATATTTATTTTATGTGGATATAAATGTTGGATATATTTATTGTGGTTAAAAATGAAGGAGTTAATGTTGAGGTATTTTATCAATTATTTTTTGTTTGAATGAAGGTATTAAAAAATTAAATCTGTTTTTTTGAGATATATTGTGTGAGTTATAATTTTTAATCCAAATAGTTGGATCGTTGTAATTTTTGGATATGTTATACATATATAAGTTGAGTATATGTCCACAAATTTTGAACCATTTAAAATGAACGTATGATTTGTTATGAATTTTAAGAGGTGACTAATTCGTGAAATTAGGTTTATAAATGATTTTGGTGGAAAATTCTAGAATTGAGTGGGCCCCACTTGTGGTTGGTGAAGAAATGTCTGTTGAATTTATTTCAAATGTGGTGGGTGGGAATAGAAGCAGTAAAGCCATCAAAGTTGCTTGGTCAAGTCTGCTAACATTTTTCTATAAATAGAGGCTAAGTTAGAATTGAAAATCACACCGTAAACAAGTTTTCTCTTTTTCTCTAGATTATTAAGTGTATTTTGTAAGTATTTAGATACTTTGTGAGTTTCTATTCATCAATTGCAAGTTTCCTTGACCTTTATACCGATATTCCGATCGTAAATCTTGATATTTTGAGGTAAGATATGTTATTTTCTTCATATATGATATTATTTCTTCAATATCATTATCGCCAAGTATTGATCTGAATTTTTATTAAATTTGGAACTTTTGTGTTGGGGTTACTTATTCACGTGATCGACATTATTCACGAATACTAAGACTATTCAATAGAAAAATGAAATTTTCTTCTTTTTTGTCCAAGATGTCTATTATGGTTACTATCTTTGATTGTATCCATGTTTTGATCTTTATTTTGAATTCTCGCTTCAAAATTGGTATTTATGAAGTATTATTGATCTTGGATAAACCTGTTATCTAATCCCTACTATTTGTCCTTCCGCTTCCTTTGGATTCGCTTTTCTTTAAAATATTTTTCATCATCCTCGGTCTAAATGATGATATTACTAAATATCTTCTACTGTGGTAAAAGATAAATGATTAATCGATGAATATCTTTTGGCCGTAGTGCAAAAGATGAACAAGTGTTGAGATGAACATGACCAATTGGTGATACAAATGAATATCTTTGGCTCGTAGTGCAAAGATGAATATTTGATTAAAGATGTATATTGATTGTTGTTACGAGGATAAAAATATTGATGATGGACTTTTTAAATCTTAGAAGATAGTAGAACTCATTCTCTACTTGACTCTTCTAATGGATTCTTTGTTTCATTGCAGATTGTTGATCTAAAACTTGTTGGCTATTATATTTTATCGATTTTTCCTATCAAGACTAACGATAATTTGTTGTATATTATATTTGTCATAATATTCTTTATTGGGCTAGTTGAGCTCACCCTTTTCCTTTTTGTTCCATTTTTCTCGGGAGGTGAGAACATAAGCAGAACTAGTCTGAGTAACGGAGTGATGGTTCTAGAAAGATGTTTTAGCAGTCCTCACTATTTCTGTAAAATAGTGTTTGAATAATTGTAACGAGGACTTATTTGAGTGTGGATATTGTCTAGAAGACAATATTTGTATTTAAACTTATAGTATGTGTTGTCGTATTTTGCACGACAATTATATTATTGAAGTTGTAGTTTGCTTTCTTTACCATGTATTTGGCAACTCAGAATGGGTATTGTATACCTATTTTGGGGGCGTCACATGGAGGGAGTACTATTTCGGGTAGTCCCATGTTAAATGTCCATTTTCCTTTAATAACCAAACTTTTACACAAATTTTCCTATTATACCCGTAACATTAAATATCTCATACTTTTTCTTATTCTAATTCCCTCTCCATATTTAATGACATTATTATGGACAATTTTGTCATTTCATTAATCTTCTTAATATGCGTGAAAAGTCCACCATGTCTTTTATCCTGGGACGGAGGGAGTATTACTTAAGAAATTATGACTAAATGACACTTATGTCCCTCCAAGTTGCCACTAACTTTAAAAGTCGTCTCTAAAATTTATTTTTCGTCAATTAAGTCATTAAAGTAACATTTTTTGTCGATTTCGTTCTTTTACCTGATTTAATTAACGGTAACCCGACCAAAAATTGACTCGATCCATTTTCTAAGTGCAAAAGCATCTTTAACATTATCAATGTTTATAATATATATCATTTATTGCACATAAGCCGTCTACGCTCGTACTCATCTTCTTCGTCGTTTCTCAAAATCAATTTGGAAGAGATTGCGACCATGGACGTACTATGCGATTGTGAGAGGCAAACACAACTAAAAAACAGCATGGACATAGACAACTTAAGAAGAAGGTTTTTATGATGTCCGAATTTTAAAAAAGTAAGTGTGTTAGGGTTCCAATTTTGTCTCTTATATCTCTTACATTCTCTTTACTTTCAAATAAAATTAAAAATTTCTTTGTTTACAGAGCAATACTTGTGGGTTTTTTGGTTGGTAAGATCCTCCTAAATGTGACAGATCAAGACAAATAATCTATGGCTTACTTCAAAAGATTAACGTAATGGAATAAGAGATGGAGAATATGCATGCAATAGGCAACCGAGAAAAAAAGAAATTAATTATTGCACTTGTTTGTTCTTGGTTATTGTTTTTAATCATATTATTGTAAATTAGAAGTGGATGATTTTTGGTTGCTTGTTTTGTAATGAAAGTTGTTGGGTGTAATGAAAACTTTTGATGATTGCCTAAGTTTCTTTTTAATGGAATTTATGCACTAATTAAGTTATTCTATGATATGAGAATTCACTCTATGTTTCACTCTACGATCTGAGGATTCACTCTATGTTTTTGAGGATTCAGTCTACGTTTCTACACTGAAATCTAGTATCGTAGAGTCAAGTCATTCTACGATATGAAAATTCACTCTACAATCATAGATACATAGAGTTAAGTCATTCTACAATATATCTAAGGATTCACTCTACGTTTCAATCTACAATCTGCCAATAAAAAATGATGATTTAATAGGAATAATATATGTGAGATTCAAATTGATACAGAGCACATTCTAAGTTTTACAAATGCACGTTTTCAGTTTTACAAATGCACGTTTTGTACCTTTTACACATTTTGCACAATTTGCACCTTTTACAGGTTTGGCCAAAAGAACTTTTGTAGATAGATTTCAATAATGGTTTGCAAAAAAAAGGCAGAACAACTTTCATACTAGTGCAACAATTCCAAAACTTTCAATACACCCAACATCAAAGAAAATGACCAAACAAGGGCAATATAAATTCCATTAAAAATAAACTTAGGCAAACATAAAAAGGGTTCATTGCACCCAACAACTTTTATTACAATGTTAGCAACCAAAAATTATCCACTTCCAATTTACAATAACATGATTAAAAACAATAACCAAGAACAAACAAGTGCAATAATTAATTTTCTTCTTCCTCTGTTGTCTCTTGCACACATATTCTCCATCTCTTGTTCCTTTACGTTAATCTTTCGAAGTAAGCCTACCATTATTTGCCTTGATCTGTCACACATAGGAGGATCGTACCAACCAAAAAACCACAAATATTACTCTATAAAGAAAAAGTTTTTAATTTTATGTGAAAGTAAAGGGAATAGAAGAGATAAGAGACAAAATTGGAACTCTAACACACTTACTTTTCTAAAGTTCGGAAATATTAGAAACCTTCTTCCTGGGTTTGTCTCGGTTTATATTGTTTTTAGTTGAGCCCACCTTTCACAATCGCATAGTACGTCCATGCACTACAAGAAAATAGTTTATTTTCGACGGAAGTTTCCGTTCCGTCGAAAATTCGATCGGATATACATCGGTTGGGATTTAGTTCATCGAAAAGTCAGTCAAAAGTTTATCTAATTACTTTAATTTATTGTATTTAATTTACTTTATTTTATTTTATTGTTTATTTATTTTGTATTATTTTGTATTATATTATATTATATTATATTATATTATATTATTTAATGACATTTTAGTTTAGTTTATTTATTTTATTTATTTTGTATTATATTATATTATTTTATTTTATTTTATTATTTTATTTTATCTTATCTTAATTATGTTATTTGATTTTATATTATATTATATTAATTTATTTAACTTTAGTTTAAGTTTTAATATTATTTTATTTTATTTAGTAGTGCAAAACTAAGTAAATGCTACTTAGTTTATTTTAATATTGGGAAACAAAGTAAAACACATAAATAAAATAAATCAAGACCCACATATATTGTAATTGAAGAATTTTGACAAAAATTCTATCAGAAATTCTGTCGAAAATAACAAATATACTAACAAAATGACTAAGGCAATCCATATCACAGCAAGAATCATAGGGCAAGATGAAGACATAAATTGCAAGAAAAATCCAGATCACATCAATACTAAGATAGTCCCAACATCATTAAGGCGGCCCCAAAATCAGTCTTAATCTAGCTAAATATAATATCAACTAAATAATATCAATGAATCATAATGAAATGAAACCTCATCATCAATTAAATAATATAATTTTGAATAGACTGAGAAAACACAAAATCAGTCCCAAAATGGTCTGACCGTCCCAATTCATAAGCCAACCTCAATTCATAATACATAATTTTCAATTCATAACGCAATCCCAATTCATAATATAGTTAATTCACAATGACAAAGATCAATTTTCAGACTAATTTTCAAAACAAAACTAATTAATACATGATAGTGACTTGTGAATTAACCATGTCAATTGCTTCAATTATATTAATTTAATTTTCAATTTAATGATTTTGATATAAACCCTAAAAACTCCAAACTGAAGAGAGAGATAGGGTGTGTGTACCTGAGAAATGTATGTGCTAGAGGGGGTTGTTTCAGTCGTGGGTCGTGCTAGGTGTTGCTATTCTCACTGTCGTCGTGCGCCGTCTCTAGGCCTGATTTGTCGCTAAGCACTACCAATTAAGGAGAGAGCAAGTGGAGAGGACGTGCGTGGGGGCGTAGAGGGAGGAGGAAGTTTTGGACCACCACAAAGTGTGGTGGTGGGTTGCCAGGTGGGAGGCAGCAGGGGAGAATGGTACCTGTCATTAATGCTCCAAAGTTTAAACCTTACTTTTCACTCTACGAACATACAATTAAGCATAGTATAATAGCGAGTAAGGATCAATCCCACATACAATGATATTGTTTCAAATATATTCTAATGTTTCTAACTGTAAAGTAAAAGATTGGAGGGTTTTGAATTAATTATAATTAACTAAAGAAAACAAGATTCAATTAATAAGGATAATCAAATAAATTAAAGTTTCAGTTCTTCAGTTCAATTTCACCAATTTATAGCAACAGTATAATCAAGTTGACATTATTTCTTCCTTCCATGAGATTAATAACCCTAGATAACAACAATCTTTGTTACCCAAAATTCCTCTTTACTTTTAAATCTAGTGTGACAATTACCCCCACTAAACCCTAACTATCATATAACCCAGAACTATCAGTCTAGATTTGATATAACAGAAGCATTAAGAAGGGAAATAGATTATTCCAAGCAACAATCATACAATCACAGATCATTTAACTTGCCTCCTAATAACCATACTAATACTCAAAAATTTGTCGACAATCATGTATTACTAAGCACTACTTGTGATCAGATACAACATCGTTTGCTTACTATTATATCTAAATCTAGCAGATGCTATTAATCTGATCAATCTAACTGGCCACATCAAATTAATCAGATAAAATAACATATAAGAAGTTAAAACAGATTACCATAATAAATCTTATATATGCAGGAATAAATAATGAAACTCAATTATACTATTAACTACAAATAAAGTTCAACATCCCCTTAGAACAAAAAAAAATAAACTAGCATAACATACTGATAAAATAACAAGTAATTAAGTAAAATATAATATATCAATGTGTCGATATGGTTACAAGTAAATGTATTTATAGCTACAATTCCTTGAAACCCTAGAAATTTTTTAATCAAATTCTACTTTGGAAGTCTTCACTCTATAGTTATGGTAGCTCCTATATCCTTCTAAACCTCTGAAATCCTGATCACATTAGCTTCTTTATTGAATTAGAATTTAGTTTCCATAGCAGAGTCTGATTCATTTTCTTTTTCAATTCGGATTCAGCTTACACTTAGTTTCCATATCAAACTCTGACTTGAACTTCTTATCAGATTATATTTCCTTTAATCAGCTTCAAATTCCTTTTTAATGTGTATCTCTATCTCCAAATCATGTTAGGAATTGTATTATGAAGCTTCAGCATCTCGTAGAGTGAAACTCTTTTCTCGGAATCGTAGAGTAACCTTGCACTGCCGATCATAGATTGATTTAGCTGTTGAACTGAAAACGTAGAGTAGAATAGCCAGTCGTAGAGTTCTGTATGTGTCGCAAAGTAAGCAAATCGTCGAACGAAAAGTCAAGTTGAAGAGTGAATCTCAGCCATCGTAGAGTGCAATTTCACAGAGCAACAACCTTGATCGTAGAGTAATATACTCAATCGTAGAGCATCGAGTGCCAGACTACATGTCTCGTAGAGTACTCACCTAACGATCGTAGAGTCCTCTTGCAAAACAACAAATTAAACATGTCTCGTGGAGTACTCATTTAACGATCGTATAGTCTTCCTGCAAAACAACAAAAAATTAAACATTAAACTCCATATCTACATAATCATATCAAATTCTTCCAAAAATTAATAAACACATTAACAAGCTTATATAAACAAAAAAAATGCATTAAAATTAAACATAAAAGAATTCTAATCATCAAATATTATGCACCTATCAAATTCTCCCACACTTAGCTTTTACATGTCCTCATGTAACCAAAAAAACAAATCATATTTAAAATTTATCAAAACTCTATTCAAGCAAACTCCAAAGGTCTCAAATTCCAATCATAAATATTAATTGATAGACTCCATGACACGTTTGCGTTTGCGTGAGACAAGATCCTGGCCAGGCTCTCATCAAGTGTCAACGATTCAACTCAAGTTCAAATCTTTCATCAAATGATTCCGAGTAAGCATAATGAAATTGATTCAAAGAGGCTTGAAATGGAGTTTAAGGAGAGACAACTTTGATTAATAAAATTACTTTGTGAGATTTCTCATATAGGTTATTTAAGAATTCCTAGACTAGTTCTTAGTTTTCTTGAGATTCATTATTGACTTATCATTCAACAATATATAGTTGGGTGTGGAGTCTTCTACCGCATTAATAGTCGATTGTACCAAGATTACCGCTTACATGTAGGCGAGGGGTGAAGGTGTCGGTGGTGTCCATTTAATGCATATTTCCTAGCGCGAGCAATTGTACCAAGATTATCGCTTACATATAAGCGATGGGTTAAGTTGTTGTGAACGATTCACCTTCATAGCTTGCTAGAAACGATCCAGGCGACTACCACCTCACGTAAGCGTGTCGTGGAGTCTATCATTAACACTACTCGACAGATATTTGATTAACACCTCATTAATCAATTTATAACCATAACATTATCATTCTCCAACTAAATTTCTCTAAATCAAAGCATCCATAAATATCTCTCCTATTATCTGCATACATATTCACTCAGATAACATAGAATAACAACTTTGCACATCGACTCAAAACTCAGAACATGCTTTCTCTGGTTTCATTTTTTTCTTTTTCTTTCACCAATAGAACCTTCAAATTCACTTCCTTTTCCAGGTGAATGCATTTTATTCTCCATTTCACTTTTTACGATATTTTCTTTCTTACAAGTGAGTGCATTTTATGCTCCATCTCACGTATCTATTTACCAACGAGTGCGTTTTACGTTCCTTCTCGCTGTATGTGGTTATGGGTGAGTGCGTCTTACACCCCTTCTCAACTCACCACATGTTTGTTCACTTTCTTTTTTCTTTTTTCTCTTTCACTTTCCTTCAATTTTCTTTTCAAGTGTTCATTTTTTCTTTTTCAATTCCTCCAAATTTTTCACACATGGTTCTACAAACAAAATAGGCAGTTAACGGTTTTAATCAAGAAATCAATGCACATAGTCAACTCCACATACAACTAGGCCAAATAAGCTTATATCTCATATTCAATTACTCATATAAGACAAATTCATTCCAAATTAGTTATTGCGGATCATGACTTGGCTATCATTATTCATCAATCAATTAAGCATCAATCAGATCTTAAAAATAAGCATTAATTTTCATTATACGAATTCAACCTTTAAAATTTTAGCAGAGCACTACGATTGTAGAGTAAATATATAATCGTAAAGTTAAAAATTTGGAAAATATTTTAGTTTAAACACACTTAATCTAAATATCAGCACAATCTAAGCCTAAACTAAAATAAACCAAACCTAAACCTTACATTGTCCCCAATATAAGACAATCATGTAAAGAATAAAGCAACTAACTAACATGCAACTACAAAGTAAAAAGTAAAAGGGATAGAAAAATCAAATCTGAGATCTTGGGTTGCCTCCCAAGCAACACATTTTTTAATGTCTTATGCTCAACATCTTTACTCTATCAATCTTCATAAACTGGATCCACCAAATCCAACAACTCCACTTGTTTCATTGGAAAACCTTCATAAAAATGTTTCAACCTGTGAACATTCACTTTAAAGAATTTCCCTGTTATTGGGCTTTGGATCTTAACTACACCATAAGAAAAAACATTAGTAATCATAAAAGGACCTTCCCATCTACAACGCAACTTACTTGGAAATAACTTCAGCCTTGAATTGAAAAGGAGAACTTTATGTCCAACAGTGAAAGTCTTCCTTAAAATTTGTTTGTCATGAAAGGCCTTATTATTTTCCTTGTAAATCTTGAGCTCTCATATAATTCTTTCCTTAACTCCTCAAGCTCTTGCAACTGCAGCTTCCTATGATCTCCAGCTTCATCCATCTTCATATTACATTGCTTGATTACCCAAAAAGCTTTGTGTTCTAACTCCACATGTAAGTGACAAGGTTTACCAAACACTATCCTATAAGGTGACATACGTACCTATGTTTTTTATATGCAGTTCTGTAGACTCAAAGTGCATCATCTAATCTTAGACTTCAACATTTCCTATTTTGTTTGATTACATTCTCCAAAATGGACTTGACCTCCCTATTGAATACCTTAGCTTGGCCATTACTTTGTGGTTGATAGGATGTAGAGACTTTGTGTATCACATTATACTTTTTAAACCGTGCTTTTAACACCCTATTACAAAAGTGAGTTCCTCTATGACACCCCCAAAATAGGTATACATCACCCATTCTGAGTTGTCAATACACGGTACAGAAATAACTACAACTTTATTATTACAACAAGAAAGCGTGAGTTTAAATACGAGATATTGCCATCTAAATAATATCCACATACAAATAAATCCTCATCATAATTATTAATACATTATTTTACAAAATGGTGAGGACTACTAAACAACTCTCTAAAACCATCATTCCATACCCCGACTGCAGACTTTCATTACATTCTCGCCTCACGAGAAGAAAAATGGAACAAAAAGGAAAAGGGTGAGCTCAACTAGCCCGATAAAGAATATTATGACTAAGATAATATACAACAAATTATCGTTAGTCTTCAACAGGGAAAAATTTAATAGAATACAATAGAGCAACAAGTTTTAAATCAATACTGCAATGGAAAATATTAATTCATAGAAGAGTTACGTAGAGGATGAAATCTACTAATATCTATGAATTTAATGATTCCATCATCAATATTTTTATCCTGTAACATCAATCAATATATATCCGAATCATATATTCATCCCTTGCACTACTGAGCCAAGGACATTCACCCGATTGGTCATGCTCATCTAAACACTGTTCATCTTTGCACTACGGGCCAAAGATATTCATCGAAATCATTCATCTTTGACTACTGGGCCAAAGATATTCATCAAAAATCAATCATCTTTGCACTACAGGCCAAAGATATTCAATAATATCATCATTTAAGACTGAGGATGATGAAATATATATATATATATATATTTTTTTAAAGAAACGAATCCAGTGAAACAAAATGATAAGGATTAAGGATTAAGGATTCGTACTTTTTTTTAACCACGTCCAAAAATACCTCAAAAATAATCATAGTGGTGTAAAATTCAAGAATGATCAAAACATGGATACAATCAAAACTAGTATCCACAATAGATATTTTGGACGAACAGGAAAATTTTCATTTTTCGATGGATAGTCGTGAAGTATTCGTGAATAAGATCAGATATCGTGAATAGTGCCGTATACATAAATAGTAACTCCGACACCAAAAGTTCCAAATTTGATAAAAACTTCAGATTAATATTTCAGCATAATGATATTGAAGAAATAATATCATTACAAAAAAAAAAATATATCCCTTACCTCGGAAAGACATTACTTCTAACTGGAATACTGGATATAGGCTATAACTTGAACTTTCACCGTATAACAATACTCAAAGTATACTCAAAATACTCACAAGAATACGCTCAATAATATAGAGAGAGAAAACTTCAGTTTCTGGTGTGATTTTCAATTCTAACCTAAGCACCTATTTATAGGAAATTGCTTAGAACACCAAAGCAGAAAATTTAATATAATAATATATTTATAAAAAAATTTCTACGCCATCCTTTGGGAATCTGAAATCAGCCACCTAGCATGTGATTAATGAGGCTCACAACATATAAAAAATGTTTTTGTTATTTTAAACAATTAAAACTTCCAAAAATCAATTATTTCGGAACTCCGGAACTTCAATAATTCACAATAAATAGCCCTTTTATCAGAAAATTCGAATCTCGCGTGTTTTTATAGGAAATTCAATTCTTTACAACTTTGCAGAAGAAAGTTTTTTCAAATTCCAAAGTAAATTGACCAAATCCACAAAGCAGACGATTTTACATGCTATAATCAAATTTCGGTCAATAAATGGGGTCCCCAGAGACATGTTTAACATGTTTTAAACATTTATTGCAACAAAAAATACTCTTCCTCCTCGTATACTCATATATCCCACATTCGTTGTAAAAATATCACCATTATTATATTATTAAAATATAATAATATATATATATTTAAATGAATTATTTTATCGAGAAAAAGATAAAATTTTAATTTTCAACAATTGTCACATTAAAATTTTCTCCATCTATATCCACATAAAATTAATATTTTCCTCATCATATGAATCAATAATTAATTATTCACAAATAATATTACGAGAATCACAATATTGATAACCAAAAGCTCGGTTCAGGAAGAGGGGCTTTCAATAAGAATTTCTCCTTCTTTGGCGTGCAATTAGGTGACCAAACCTCTCCTTAAGATGTAACTTTCTAGACATTGCCAATAATGTTATCTAATAATATTATTAGGATAATATGAATTATTGCTTCGATAATGAAAAATTGTGTAATGACAATTATTGAAACAACAAAGAATATAAAATATCAACACAACAATTATTGAACCAATAAAATCTTCGAGCAAGAATTTTCATGTAACCATTATTGAGTAGTGCCTTCTTGCGTAAGAAGTCAATAATTGGTGCAATACTGCTGTGTCTTCTTGCAACAACAACGCAGACATCGTGTGTTTTAACCACCGGGGTATTCCACAAAATTATAAACGGTATCAATTACGCCGTTATTTTTAAACAACTTATATTTGTCGTTTTCTTCCTCCAATCTCTTTCCGTTATGGGCCCCACATACGGTCGCTACTCGTCGCATCGAATATTCCCGACAAAGCATTGAATATTCCACGACAAACGAATATTCCCAAACAACAATGAATATTTTATAACCACTTGCTTATTTTGAAATATTTGCGTATTTTACCCATAACTATCCACATTAATCACATCAACCCTTACTATTTCAAAATAATTAGAGGAAATTAAATTTCATTTATTAATTTTGGGGTCTTACATCCTCCGTCACTCATAATGGCTATTGGACATCCAAACTTGTTGAATATGTTAGATTTAACAAAATCTACAATAAATTTAGATTCATCAGTCCTGGTGGCTTTAGCTTCTACCCATTTGGAAACATAGTTAACAACTAAAAGGATATAGATATTACCAAGAGATGAAGGAAATGGTCCCATAAAATCAATACCCCAAACATCAAAAATTTCAGCAATTAAAATAGGGGTTTATGGCATTTGATTCCTATGTGAGATATTACTTGTCTTTTGACAATTTTCACATAATTTACAAAATAGATAAGAGTCTTTAAAAATTGTTGGCCAGTAGAAATGACATTCTAAAATTTTATGGGCAGTCCTTTTAGGTCTAAAGTGTCCTCCACAAGCATAAAAATGAAAAAAGGTTAGAATTGATAAAAATTCATGGTTAGGCGCACACATTTTAACTACCTAATCAGCAAAAAAAATTCATAAATATGGATAATCCCATACATAATATTTAGCATCACTCTTTGGCTTATCATTATGAGATCTAGAAAATTCACTAGGGAATATGTATTTACCAATTAATTCACAATGTTTACATACTAGGGTCATTCCACATTAATGGAAATTAGATGCTAATCTAGAAAAGAATCATGCAATGGTAGTGCATCATCCCTTAACAGTCTGCTCAAGTGATCTTCCACCAAGTTATTTGCTCCTTTTTTATCTTTGATCTCCAAGTCAAATTCTTGTTGCAGAATAATACATCTTATGATTCTTGGCTTTGAGTTCTTCTTGGTCAGCAAATACCTGAGAGCAATATGGTCAAAATAAACTACTCCTTTAGTACCAAGAAGATAAGATCTAAACTTGTCTAAAACAAAAACAACAAATATAATTTCTTTCTCAGTCGTAAAGTAGTTAATCTTAGTAGGGTTTAAGATCCTAGAAGCATAGTAGATGGCATGCATAGCTTTGTCAATCATTTGGCCTAGAACAACTCCCCCTGCATAATTGCTTGCATCGCACATAATTTCAAAGGGCAGCTCCCAATTTAGTGGTTGAATAACATGTGTAGAGGTCAATAGGCTCTTCAACTTGTCAAATGCCTCCTTGAACTATATATCATCAAAATGGAACTCCACATCTTTCTGCAGCAGCTTACACATGCAATGGCAGAGCTATCTTTGAAAAACCTTCGATAGAAACCTACATGTCCAAGAAAAGAACGAATCTCCCGCACACTTGCAAGGTAAGACAAAGTAGTAATAATCTATATCTTAGCTTTATCTACTTCTAATCCTTTAGCTGAAACAACATGGCCAAGTATTATACTTTGTTCTACCATAAAATGACAATTTTCCCAGTTAAGAACAAAATTAGTTTCTAAACATCTATCAAGCACTTTAGTTAAATTATCAAGACATACATCCAAAGAATCACCTTGAATTGTGAAGTCATCCATAAATACTTCGATACAACTTTCTAAAAGATAAAAAAATAAACTTACCATGCATCTTTGGAAGGTACCTGGTGCATTACAAAGTTCAAAGGATATTATTCTACAAGCAAATGTACTAAAGGGGCATGTGAAAGTGGTCTTATCTTGATCTTCTGGGGCTATCATAATTTTGTTGTAGCCTAAAAATCTGTCTAGAAAATAATAGTAAGCATGGTTAGCCAGTCTTTCTAACATCTAATCAATAAAGGGGAGAGAGAAATGATCTTTTCTAGTTACAGAATTTAACTTCCTGTAATCAATACACACTCTCCATCATGTTTGCATTCTTGTAGGTACCTACTCATTATTGTCATTCTGGACAACTATGATTCCAGATTTCTTTGGAACAACATGTGCTGGACTCACCCATATTTTAGAACTTCTTTATTTACTACCTCCATCATAGGTGGGTTCAGTCTTCTCTGAGATTCTTTAGTGGGTTTGGCTCCTTCTAACAGAATCCTATACATACACAAAGCATGACTTATGCCTTTAATATATGCAATGGTTCAACCAAATAATATTACATGATCCCTAAGGATTCTCAACAACTTATCCTCTTATACTTTGGTCAGGCTATTAGTTATAATCATTGGTAGTGTGTCATCTTTTCCTAAGTAAGCATACTTCAGTAAATAAGTCTCATCGGCAGTATTAAACTTCGGATGCTAAATTAATTTTTTTATAGTTTTCTTAGTCTCTTCCATTTTCATAGATTCAAACACTGCAAACTTGGTTTCCTCCACCAAAATTGTTTCAGCTTGATCCGCAATATCAAATTCAGAACCCAAATTGGTTTCTTGATAATCAATATTTTTTTTGATTTTTCTATAATGGAATTTAATTTCCTTAGTTGTTGAATCTATTAATTCTGGAACCAATTGCTGACAATGGAAGTCAAATAAAGAGCCAAATACTGAGGATGAATTTTAGAAGATGCCTCTTTTTGTTTTACAAACTTGAATTATAGACTCATCAAAAATTAGATCTCACATTATTAATTATGCTTGAATTTTCCTCCTCAATAATATAGAAATGTTAAAGGAAACCCATCTCTATTATTTGGCATCTGCAGTTTAATACTGCAGAGCCTAAAAAACTAAAAAAAAATTAAATTTGGCATCTGCAGTTTAATTAATACTATGGATGAGACTTATTTAAAAACAACATTGTTTCCGAATTGGTCTCTCGTCAGCAGTATTAAAATGCGGATGCTAAGTATGGCCAACGGAAAAACAACGTTGTTTTTAAATAAGTCTCGTCCGTAATATTAAACTGTGGTTACCAAATTTTTTTTTTTTAGTTTTCTAGGCTCTACATTATTTAAACTAAGTTTGCAGTGTTTGAATCCATGGAAATGCATGGAAGAGACTAAGAAAAATAAAAAAAATAAATTTGGTATCTGCCGTTTCCCAAATTGGCCATACCTAGCGTCTGTAGTTTAATACTGCAGATGGGAGGCTTGTACAAGGAGGGATATTTTGGACATTCGTCCACATTATTAAACTGCATAATACTAGAAATTAAATTGCGAACGAGAGCTCTATTAAACCGTTGGATCATCGGATGGACGTCCACGATCTATTATAAGGATAATCTTAATTTGACAATGTTAGCTATCGATCATATATATATATATATATATATATATATATATATGTGTGTGTGTGTGTGTGTGTGTGTGTGTGTGTGTGTGTGTGAGAGAGAGAGAGAGAGAGATTACATATTGAATTGATTGAGAAAAGGTTTTCCTTAATTCTCCATCTATTTTTCTTATTATGTTGTTGAATTTGATTTTAGTTTTTAATTTCTTCTTTCTTCCTTTTATAGATTTTAGTTTTCCTTAATTTCTTCTTTTAAGTGCTAAATACATTTTACTACATGAAATACCATCATATTCACGATTAGGCCCCCAAAGAATTTGGGCTTACACTTTGCTACATCAAGTGTCTAATTTTAAACAATTTATCCCCCAATTTCAGAATCCGGCCAAAATTGGCCGAAATACCTAATTTTTCGGCCAGATACCGTATACAATACAAACTAATAACACTTATGTTACATCAAGTACCACCAAATTCATAATTTACTACATCTAGTACCTAATTCGTATAAAATTTGTATTAATACTAATTTTAACGTATTAAATCTGTATAAATCCTTATAAATAATTATTATATATTAAATTATTAAAATTAAATATTAATAAAAGATTATCAAATATAATTTTTTTTATTTTAAAAAAGACTTAATTACCGAAAAAATCAAACATACAAATTATATTTTTAACATGAATAACATTAAACTTTTAAACAATTGACAAAAGTGCCCAAAATTTAATTAATTAATTAATACCCTTTTTATATTGGAAGAACGTACAAAAGGAGGAGAAAAAAATTGAAAAAGAAAAAAATGACTCATGCTCTCTCTTCTCTCTCCCTTTTCCCTAATCCTAGCTTCAAATTGTTTTGTTCCTTCAAATTTGGAAATTTTAACAAATTGTATGTATAAACTTATAACTTAAATCTTGCAAATTATAAATTATATCGTAAATTATTAATTTTTACGTCTTAAATTTTACAATTTGTATGTACAAATTTTACAACATAAATCTTGAAAATTTGAATTATATCATAAATTATAAATTTTACGCCTTAAATTTAACAAATTGTATGTATAAATTTTACAACTTAAATCTTGCAAATTATAAATTATATCATAAATTATAAATTTTACGTCTCAAATTTTACAAATTATATCACAACTTAAATTTTATAAATAGTATTTATAATTTTATAATTTTATTTATAATTTTAATTGTATAAATTGAAAAAAATGACTCATTTTCTCTCTCTCCTCTCTCCCTCTTCCATAATCCTTCAAATTGTTTTGTTCCTTCTAATTTAGAAATTTTAAAATATTGTATGTATAAATTTTACAAATTATATCACAACTTAAATTTTACAAATTTTATTTATAATTTTAATTTTATAAATTGAAAAGATAATAGAAAAAAAAATGACTCATTTGCTCTCTCCCTCTTCTCTAATCCTTCAAATTGTTTTGTTCCTTCAAATTTGAAAGTGTTAACAAATTGTATGTATAAATTTTACAACTTAAATCTTGCAAATTATAAATTTTATGTCTTAAATTTTACAAATTGTATGTATAAATTGTAAGACCCCAACTTATTATAAATAAAATTGAATTTTTCTTTATTCATTATTCTAAATTAATAAGGGTTAATTTGATATAATTCTTTGGTTATGGGTGAAATGTGCAAAGTTTACAAAATAAGCAAGTGGTTATAAAATATTCATTATTGTCGGGAAATATTCGTTTGGTCGTGGAATATTCTTTTTGTCGGGAATCTCCGCATTTACCTGTGATCATTGGTGGGCCCCATAACTGAAAAAAGCGGTTGGATGAAGGAAAACGACAAAGATTGAGTTTTATAAATAACGACGTAAATTATTACCGAATTAACACTTTGTTGGGTTACCGGTGGTTAAAATACTGATGAATACGCTGTGGTTACACAAAGTAGTTAGCACCGGTATTGCATGCAAGATTGTTGAATTATTAATCACGTACGTGAAGGCACTACTCAATAATTGTTACTTCGAGTAATTCATTCGCTCATTATTTTATCTTATTGATTCAATAATTCTTTGCATTGATATTTATATTATTATTGTTTCAATAATTGTCATTACACAAGTATTTTCTATTATCAAATCAATAATTCATATTATTTGAATAATATTATCGATAACATTATTGGTAATGTCTAGAAAGTTACATCTCAAGGAGAGGTTTGGTCACCTAATCAGGCTTGCCAAGAAGTGAGAAATCCTTATTCGAAAGCCCCTCTTTCACAGGAACTACACGGTTGTCGATCTTTGTGATTCTCGTAATATTATTTTTGAATAATTAATTATTGATTATTATGATAAAGAAAATATTTATTTTATGTGGATATAGATGGAGAAAATTTTAATGTGACAATTGTTGAAAATTAATATTTTATCTTTTTCTCGATAAAATAATACATTTAAATATATTATTTTAATAATATATTAATGGTGATATTTTTATAATAATTATGGGATATATGAGTATATGAGAAGGTAGAGTATTTTGTGGCATTAAATGTTTAATATATGTTTTGTGTGCTCTTGGACACGATTCTTGACCGAAAATTTATTATAGACTGTAAAATTGCCCGTTTGTGAATTTTGGATAATTTCTGTTTGGAATTTGGAAAAATTTTCTTCTGCAAAGTTGTAGAGAATTGAAATTCCTATAAAAAGTCGCGAGATTTGAATTTTCTGATAAAAGGGATATTTATTGTGAATTATTGATGTTTCGGAGTTCCGAAATAATTGATTTTTGGAAATTTTAATTATTATTTTCAAGAAAAACGTTTTTCAAAGGTTGGTGAGCATCTTTAACATGTGGTTGGTGGCTAAAATCAGATTCCTTGGTGGTGGGCTTGAATATTTGGTAAATAATAATAATTTATTAATTTAGTCTCCTTTCATGCGTTTCTAACATTTTCCTATAAATGAGAGGCTAAGTTAGAATTGAAAATCACACCGTAAAACAAGTTTTCTTTCTTTCTCTCTCTAAATTATCGAGCGTATTCTTGTGAGTATACTTTGAGTGTTGCTATACGGTCATGGTTTCACAAAGACTATATCGAAATTCGGTCGGAAATACGATTACGATTATTTTGAGGTGTGGGTATTATTTTCTTCTTAAATGATATTTTCTTCAATATCATTATGTCAAGTATTGGTGAAATTTTTATCAAATTTGGAACTTGTTGTGGTTTGGGTTATTATTCACGATATACGGACTATTCACGATAATGATACTATTCACGAATCACTCAAGACTATTCAATCTAAAAATAAAATTTTTCTTTTGTCCAAAATATCTATTCGGATACTAGCTTTGATTGTATCCATGTTTTGATCATTCTTGAATTTTACACCAATATGATTATTTTCAAGTATTTTTGGACATGGGTAAAACAAAGTACTAATCCTTAATCCTTAATCCTTGTCATTTTGTTTCAATGGATTCGTTTTTTACAAAAATGTTTTTCATCATCCTCGATCTAAATGGTGATATAAATGAATATCTTTGGCCCTGTAGTGCAAAGATGAACGATTAATCGATGAATATCTTTGGCCTGTAGTGTAAAAGATGAACTGGTGTTGAGATGAACATGACCAATTGGTGATATAAATGAATATCTTTGGCCTCAGTAGTGCAAAGATGATTAAAGATGTATATTGATTGTTATTACTGAGGATAAACTATTGATGATGGACTTTTAAACCTTAGAAGACAAAGTAGAATTCTTTCTACGTGACTCTTAATGGATTGTTGCTTTCCGTTGCATTTGTTGATCTAAAACTTGTTATCTATTGTATTCTATTAGATTTTTCCCTGTTGAAGACTAACGATAATTTGTTGTATATTATCTTAGTTATAATATTCTTTACTGGGCTAGTTGAGCTCACCCTTTTCCCTTTTGTTCCATTTTTCTTCTCGTGGAGGTGAGAACATAAAGCAGGATCGAGTCGGGGTATGGAGTGATGGCTCTAGGAAGATGTTTTAGCCGTCCTCACTATTTACGTAAAATAATGTATGAATAATTAATGAGGACTTATTTGGGTGTGTATATCATTCTGAAGACAATATTTGTATTCAAACTCATAGATTGTATTGTCGTATTCTACACACGACATCCTGTATTGTCAAAGTTGTAGTTTGCTTTCTATACCATGTATTTTGGCGACTCGAGAATGGGTGTTGTATACCTATTTTGGGGGGCGTCACATAAATTTTACAACTTTAATCTTGCAAATTGTAAATTATTAATTTTATGTATTAAATTTTACAAATTGTAATAAATTTTACAACTTAAATATTACAAATTATAAATTATAAATTTTATGTCTTAATTTTACTAATTGTATGTATAAATTTTACAACTTAAATCTTGCAAATAATATCATAAATTATAAATTTTACGCCTTAAATTTAACAAATTGTATGTATAAATTTTACAAACTTAAATCTTGCAATTATAAATTATATCATAAATTATAAATTTTACGCCTTAAATTTAACAAATTATATGTATAAATTTTACAACTTAAATCTTGTAAATTATAAACTATATCATAAATTATAAATTTTATGTCTTAAATTTTACAAATTATATCACAACTTAAATTTTACTTAATTGTATTTATATATTTATAACTTATTTCTACGATATTAGTTACTTTTTTTTAAAGGGCTAAAAAGTATTATATTTATAATTTTAAATTTTTAATCATTTTTTTTTCTTTGGGGGCCGAGAATCATGAATAGGGTAGTACTTGATGTAACGGAACTGTAAATAGCCCTTTTTTAAATTAAGTCAAACTGTGTATATATACGGTCAACTGTTATTAAATACACAAAACCAAATCAAATTCTTGGGCGGGTTGGGTATTCCGACAAATTTTGTTCGGATTCAGAAATTGGGGACTAAATTGTATCAAATTAGGTACTTGATATAGTAAATTATAAGCCAAAATTCTTTGAGGGCCAAATTATAAATTTGATGACACTTCATGTACCAGGAGTGTAATTAGCCCTTTCATCAATGACATATGTAATATTGCATTGGCCTAATCTGTTGTGACAGTGTTGCGTTAAGTTATTAGGTTTTTTCATCATATTCATATTTGTTATTCATTTTTTTTGTACTTGCATTCATATTGCTTATATATGATTTACCAAATTTAAATTTCTTTATCTAAATCAACACCTTTAATAGATCTATATATGGATTATCTATATTTGTTTTGTTTTAAATAATAGTGTTAACGCCAAGATTCGTTCACGCGCCCAATCACCAATAGCACGTCCAATCTTGCACAAAAACGAAATCACACGTAGTAATTTGACGGTTTGCGCCGCCGAGGGATAATTCCGGTATGAGAATAAGTATTTGTTGAAAATAGGTTAATTAACAATAGATGTTTAATGCTCTAGTGCTGAAAAATAATATTGTGTACATGTGAATCAAGGTATAACCTTATATTTATAGTGATCACACCTTATAATCGTCGTGTCTCTGAATTGGAATATAATTCATCGTCATGGTAGATACCATAATGGGATGAAAGTGAATCTTCTTGAAGAAAGGAAGTCGAACATCATCCTGACTCTCTCTTTAGGAATTGAAAAATTAAATATAACTAGGAATCTTAGATTTCTTAAAGTCATATTTTATGCCCAAAATATACTCCTACGTGGGGAACATTCATCCGCGTGGCCTAAGACCCACCAAATTACTCGGCTGGGCCCAATTAATCATGCCATAACAAATAGTATTAGAAGAGATATCTTTAATTACCCATTTTATTTCAAACTTGTTCTTGAGATCTTTATGATTTTGTTTAGATTCGTTTGAGCGCTTATTTTTGGATTTTTAACCTAAATAAACAGTATTGTTGGAGTATGATTATTTGGGTCTAGCCAAGGTGTAATACAATTTATTTAATGGGATAGATTTGGTGTTGACCCATAATATAAATTTATTTTGACAGTGAGAGAGTCCTTATTAAAGTAAGATTGTGTTTTCTTATGTGGTGGGATACGGAGATTTAATTTAGGAATGAATCTATTAGCCATTAATTGCAGTTATAAGGTGATTCTGAAAAAGGACTCCTACTCCTAATTGGATTTAGGTGGATATGGCATCTATAGATACAACAATAAGCAATTGATTGTGGAGGCAAGACACAAGAGCATATGACACAAATAAACACTTTGTACTCTCCATATTATTATAGTGAATTTATCTCTCTCCGTGATTTTTTTTCCAATTGGGTTTCCATGTAAATTCTTGTGTTCATATTTTATATCTCTTTGTTTATATTTATGTGAATATATTTTGTGAGTTTGATTTCACAACAATACAATCAATCGTTAGCGCGATTTTGGCCTGCTATTTTGGGTAATTTTGTCAGGCGTACAAAATTTGGAGTCTGGCAGTGGAAATATGATATTATTGAGAGTCCCTGACAGGAAAGTGATATTATTGATGGAGTCTGGCCGTGGAAAGATGATGATGCAAACGTCATGATGAAAAGGGCAAAATTGTTTGCAGTACAACAACAACATAATATCATCATGCCAAAACATTTGCACTGGTCATCCACTTCGGCAGTTCGCTTCAGCTGCCCCAAGCCAAGTCCACACCCGTTCAACTCTTGTTCCTGCTGAACTCATCGGCAAAAAGAAGATTCAACTGACAAAACATCCATCGAAAGTGACTTTGTCCCCCTAAACGGACAAGCGTCCATCGGAAGTGGCTTTATTCCCCCCGAACGTACAAAAGTCCTTCGAAAGTGGCTTTGTTTCCCCCGAACGGACAAAAGTCCTTCAGAAGTGGCTTTGTTCCCTCCGATCGGACAAAGTCCTTCGAAAGTGGCTTTGTCCTCCCGATCGGACGGATGTCGATCGTCTTCGACAGATACAAATCTTTGGTTGGGATAAATTTGTATACTCTCCTATTTTAAGTTACTTATAAATAAGAGACTGGAAAACAATGTTGGAGTGTGATTATTTGGGTCTAGCCAAGGTGTAACCTAATTTATTTAATGGGCTAGATTTGGTGGTTACCTATAATATATATTTATTTTGACAGTGAGAGAGTCCTTATTAAAGTAAGATTGTGTTTCTGTATTTGGTGGGATAAAGAGGTTTAATTTAGGAAGGAATCTATCAGCCATTAATTGTAGTTATAAGGTGATTCTAAAAAGGACTCCTACTTTTAATTGGATTCAGGTGGATATGTGTTGGGAACTTGTGACTCATAATAGGAAGCCGTTGAAAAAGGCTAATCATGAGCCTAGCGGAATGAATTTAACGACTAACCCATCGTGGTTGACCGAAGGTCGTCATGGGGCAACGCTTCCCGCAGAATCTGATACATGTTGTTTATTAATGAGGGACATTATGGGTAATTAAGACATAATGTGAAGTAGGGTTGAAATATGATTAGTAGTTATAAATACTATCTATTGTAAAGCCCTAAGTAACCAAGGAATCATCAATAAACAATAAAGTCACCGTGGAGTACCCAAATTGGGGAACCACGTAAATCTCTCAGGTTCTTCTTAATTCTCTATCGTTTCATTGTGCGTGTGTGTGATCCTATATTCTAACAAATTGGTATCAAAGCTTAGGTATAACACGTGGTAACGATGACATCAAATTCATTGGTAATAAAGTTTGATGTGATGAAGTTTGATGGGACTGGGAATTTCGGGCTATGGCAACAGAGGGTAAAAGATTTGTTAGTGCAACAGGGATTAGTAAATGCGTTAAAGAAGAAACCAGATTCCATGACGACTGATGACTGGGATGAACTCCAAGCCAAGGCTGTAAGTACAATTCGTTTGTGTCTAGCAGTCGAGGTTATGTATCACGTGATCGATGATGAATCGCCATCGGGTGTATGGAGTAAATTGGAATCCAGGTATATGTCAAAGTCGTTGACGAATACACTGTTTTTGAAGGAAAAACTGTTTGGGCTAAAGATGATTGAAGGTTCAGAGCTTATTTAACACATTCACACGTTCAATCAAACAATTAGTGACTTGCTAAGGATTGAAGTGAAATTCGAGGAAGAAGACCAGGCGTTGATGTTACTGTGTTCTCTACCGGGATCCATGGAGAATCTTGTGACGACCTTCCTATGGGGAAAAGAAACTCTAAAATTGGAAGAAGTCACTTCTGCTCTATTGATGTTTAACCAGCGAAAGCAACAATCCGAGGGTATTTTGGGTGAAGGGTTGATGGTAAAAGGTGGAGAGCAACGTGGCAGAAAAACGGATAGAGGGAAACCAGGAACGCAGTGGAAATCTAAGTCGAGGGGCAAGACTCCTAATCCAAAGAAGGGTAAGTGTTTTAGAAGTCGCGAGACAGGGCACTTCAAAAGGGATTGTCCATATAAGAATAAGGGTGAAGGAACATGGAAACAAACTGAATCTGCAAAATCGGCAAATGTCGTGGAAGAATCATCGGATGATGGGGATATGTTGTCAGTGTCAACAAACACGGACGTGACAGACTCGTGGATTTTGGATTTAGCATGTTCGTTTCACATATCACTTGACAGGGAGTGGTTTGACACCTACAAGTCGGTGAACTGTGGGACAGTTCTAATGGGTAACGATGCTTCGTGCAATGTCATTGGGATAGGCATAGTGAAGATAAGGATGTTCGATGGTGTTGTAAGGACTCTGGCTGAGGTGAGACATATTCCAGGTTTGAGGAAGAATTTGATTTCATTGGGAACTCTAGACTCTAATGGTCGTGGAGTTCAAAACCGTGGTGGAGCCACGAGAGTGACAAAGGGTGCCCCGGTAATAATGAAAGGTTCTAAGGTTAACGGGAATATCTATCGGATGATAGGGAGTACAGTTGTAGGTGGAATTGCTGCCACTACATCAGAAGATATTGATGATACTACACTATGGCATATGCGATTAGGGCATATGAGAGAACGTGGGATGCTGGAATTACATAGGAAAAATCTGCTGAAAGGGATAAAGGCGTGAAAGTTAGACTTCTGCAAGTTTTGTGTCTTGGGAAAATAGTGTAAGGTAAAGTTTAAGAGTGCGGTGAACAAAACGAATGGAAAACTTGACTATGTGCATACTGATGTATGGGGACCAGTGAGAGTAGCTTCGAAAGCGGGATCGCTGTATTTCTTGACTTTCATTGATGACTTTTCGAGAAAAGTTTGGGTGTTCTTCATGCGACACAAGTCTGAGGTCTTCGATAAGTTCAGGGTGTGGAAAGCTGAAGTGGAGAATCAAACAGGGAAAAGAATTAAGTGCCTCAGGTCAGATAATGGGACATAGTACAAGTATGAGCCATTTGTGAAGTTTTGTGAAGAGCACGGGATACAACGTTACTGGACTGTCAGGAAAACTCCACAGTAAAATGGAGTGGCAGAGAGAATGAACAGAACTATTGCAGAGCGGGCACGGTGCATGAGACTAAATGCAGGGATTTCGAAGGATTTCTGGGCAGAAGCAGTGAGTATGGCAGTTTACATTATAAACAGATCGTAATCGAGTAATCGCCTGGGTAATAAAGCAAGACAAGAGGTGTGGACAAGTAAGGAGGTAGACTACTCGGGTATGAGGATCTTCTTGGATGTCCAAATTTCACGACACGCTCCGGGTGATGAGAGATCAAAGCTTGATGCCAAGTCCAAAATGTGTATCTTTCTTGGGTATAAGAAAGGTGTAAAGGGGTACAAGCTTTGGGATCGGAATTCAAAGAAGGTAGTGGTCAGTAGGGATGTGGTTTTTGATGAGGCTTCCATGGTGAAGGCACAATAGGAAGGTCAAAAAACCGAGGCTGATGGTGTAACCGGCAATCTGCAGCAGGAAATTTAAATTGAACTGGAGAATAAAGACACTAGAAATTTACCACCAGTGGAACAAAAAAATCAGGAGCAGCAGGACGAAAGCATAGCCGCAAGGAGACCCAGACACACTATCAAACCACCGGAGAGGTACAGGTTTGATGATATGGTTGCATACGCTTTATCTACTACTAGTGGGGACCCGTCCACATTTCAGGAAGCCATTGCTAGTTCTGAAAAGGATAGATAGATGGAGGCCATGGTGGAGGAGATGGAGTCGTTGAAGAAAAACAAGACTTGGGAATTGTCAGAATTACCTGAGGGAAAGAAACCAGTGGGGTGCAAATGGGTGTACAAGAAAAAGGATGCTGTATCAGAAAAGGAAAAGGAACGGTTTAAGGCTCGATTGGTAGCAAAGGGATACTCGCAGAGGAAGGGAATTGACTATGATGAGGTGTTTTCTCCGGTGGTGAGACATACATCAATCAGGATTATTTTGGCATTGGTGGCTAGCTATGATCTGGAATTAGAGCAGCTGGATGTGAAGACAGCCTTCCTTCATGGTGATTTGGAGGAAGTTATATTCATGGAGCAACCGAGGGATTCAAGCAAATGGAGATCGAGCACATGGTACGTAGGTTGAAGAAGTCACCGACGGGTCAAACAAATCTCCAAGACAATGGTACAAGAAATTCGATTCCTTCATGATCCGGATTGGGTTCACTCGATGTGAGTATGATTGTTGTGTTTACGTGAAAAGTCTTGAGGATGGTTCTTATATTTTCTCATATTATATGTGGATGACATGCTTATTCACGCAAAGAGCATGATTGAAGTAAACAGGTTGAAGAACTTGTTGGGAAATGAGTTTGACATGAAGGACTTGGGTGCTGCTAGGAAAATACTTGGGATGGAGATTCGCAGGATGTAACAAATTTGGTAAGTCGTGGGTCGACATGTAAGAACTATGTGGAGAAAGTGTTGGAGAGGTTTAGTATGGCTAATACTAAATAAGTTAAGACTTCATTATGAAGTCATTTCAAAGCTATCTACAAGAAGAAGTTGTCCAAATCCACGGAAGAAATTCAGGATATGTCGAACGTGCCCTATGCGAGCGCAGTTGGTTGTTTGATGTATGCGATGGTGTGTACGAGACCCGATTTGGCATATGCAGACAGCACAGTGAGCAAATACATGGCCAATCCAGGTAGGGAGCACTGGAAAGCTGTTAAGTGGGTGTTCGGGATATCCGAGAGAACGACAACTCATGGGATTATGTTTTGGCAAATGCATCTGATTTCAAATTGTAGGGTATGTGGATGCGGATTATGCTGGAAGGTTGGATGATTTGAGATCTACAACAGGGTATGTGTTTACATTGGCAGGAGGACCGATTTGTTGGAGATCCATGGTACAATTTCTAGTAGCTTTATCTACTACTGAATCTGAGTACATGGCTTTGGCTGAGGCTGGCAAGGAAGCATTGTGGTTGAAGGGTTTTGTGAATGAGTTGGGGATAGATCAAGGTGGAGTACAGTTGTATTGTGATAGTCAGAGCGCCATTTACTTGGCAAAACATCAAGTGTATCACGCAAGGACCAAGCATATTAGCGTAAGGTTTCACAAGGTGAGGGAGCTGATAGCTACTGAGGATGTGATATTGGAAAAGGTGCATACTTCTGAAAATGCAGCTGACATGTTGATAAAGACTGTGACCGCGGACAAGTTCAAGCATTGCTTGGACTTGATCAATATCTTCAAATGTTAGTTTGGAGGATTACCCCCTGAGACTGGATAGAACAAGTAACGTATCTTCTGAAGGGACGAGGTTATTCGTCAAGGTGGAGGTTTGTTGGGAACTTGTGACTCATAATAGGAAGCCGCTGAAAAAGGCTAGTGCGGAGCCTAAGCGAATGTTTACGCGATTATTAGCCCATCGTGGTTGACGAGAAGGTCGCGATGGGGGGCTTAAGCCGCGCTACATAAGACACAAAGTTGTTTATTAATGAGGGACATTATGGGTAATTAAGACATAATGTGAAGTAGAGTTGAAATATGATTAGTAGTTATAAATACTATCTATTGTAAAGCCCCAAGTAACCAAGGAATCATCAATAAACAATAAGCCGCCGCCTGTGGAGTACCCAAATTGGGGAACCACGTAAATCTTTTGTGTTCTTCTTAATTCTCTATCGTTTGTGTGCGTGTGTGTGATCTTATAATCTAACAATATGACATCTATAAATACAACAATAAGCAAGGGATTGAGGAGGAGGCAAGACACAACAGCATATGAAACAAATAAACACTTTGTACTCTCCATATTATTATAGTGAGTTTCTCTCTCTCTCCGTGATTTTTTCCCAATTGGATAATTTTCACGTAAATTCTTGTGTTCATATTTTATATCTCTTTGTTTATATTTATATAACTGTATTTCGTGAATTTGATTTTACAACAATAAAATCAATCGTTATTGCCTACTGTTTTGAGTGATTTCATCAGGCGTACAAAATTTGACGTTAACAAGTAATAAAAAGATTGTGTTTACAAGTAGTAGTTGAAAATTTATTTATAAGACTACTGAGTAGTACTGACCACTCTTTTTTAACCAGCAGCATGGAAAGGATCCTTGAACGATACGACAGATACTCGTATGCAGAAAAGCAGCTTGTTGCAACTGATACCGCAACACAGGTGACTTGAATTAGTCTACACCTAACAAATCAAATACTCCCACCATCTTGCAAAGATCGTCACAACTGAGTTATATTTTTGCTGAAATTAATGGTCTCAAAGTAACTCAAAATGATATGTTTTTTTTCCCAAATGATTTTTTTGTTTTCAGTTTAGAAAGTAATTTAAATGAAGTGCAATAATTTTGAGATTAAAACATATTCGTTCTGGCAGCAAAAGTAAAACCTAGTCGTCATGACATTCTCTGCAGGATGGAGCTAGCTAGGTAAAACATTTCAATAAATTTTGCGAGTGGATTGGATTTTCTGTTACCTAAAATTGTGAGCCGTAGGGAAGTTGGAATTTGGAACATGCGAAGCTCAAGACTAGGATTGAGGTTTTAGAGAGCAACCACAGGTATACAAAACCTAAATTCAGGTCCTCAATTTATATTCAGCAATGCAACTAAAGCAGTACTGAAGCATATTGCTTTCCTAATTTTCTGCAGGCATTACATGGGAGAAGACCTAGATTCTCTGAGTCTCAAAGAGCTTCAGACTTTGGAGAATCAGTTTGATTCAGCCGTTAAACACATTAGGTCAAAAAAGGTACAGAAATTGGCTAGTGTTATCTATTTATCACTAACACAATAAGCAGCTAATTTTTTGAATTCAAACATCTTTACATTACAGAACCAACTCATGTTCGAGTCTATTTCCCAGCTCCAGAAGAAGGTAATTTCCCCCCCTTTTCATATACAGTAGAATTAAAAGGATTATTCATAATATTGTTAATAAATGAAGGTTATAATTTTGCCATTTTTGATAAATTTATTATTTCTATCACCATATATACGTGAATATAGATTATTTCCTCATTTTCAAAGCATCTAGACTCAAGGCAACTATTTATGTTTGTTACATAATTAAACCTCTCAAATTTTAATATCTATGACAGGACAAGGCTTTGCAGGTGCAAAAAAACTTGCTTGCAAAGAAGGTGATCTCTACCTCATTTACACAATTTTTTACCGTTCTAATATTTATTATTACTGTTATTTACCATTTTAAATTGATACACTATATATAAACATTAAGAAAAGTCGTTCTGGGATATAAGTTTCACATTTTTTTTGATCGGCAAACAAAATTTATGTACAGATTCAATACATAATTTGAGTTGGATGCTTCAACATGGAATAAGATTTATGTACAGATTCAACTACCGATAGGCACCACGCCACCTAATTACAATTGTCGACGTGTTTGACTCAAAATTATGCCACACAAAATAATGTTTGCTGATATATAAAGGCCAATATCCAGAAACTTAATATATAACCTTGACGGGCTACTGCATTCATCGTCTATTAATTTTGAGTTAAATGCTTCAACAAGCGATATGTCTAATGGGTAGAATAAATATAGGTAAAGGAGAAGGAGAAGGAACTAGCCCAACAGCCTCAATGGGAGGTTGAGCAGAACCATGAGAGCTCATCCTTTCCTTTCCCACAGCCATTCATCGGGTTAGTCGTTGTTTGTGTATATGTAGAGGTGAATTCAAACTTCTTCACTCTCTGTATAACATATAAACTAATAGCCTTTATCATATCCTCCCTTTGTCCCAAACATAGAGTTTTTTGCAGATGTGTTGTTAGCAAACCTTAATTAGTAGGTTAAACATACCGACAAAGTCAAATGAGATTTTCATTTTTGGGATAATAGTATTGGCAAATGTTTTATCATAAAGACTACATAATATAAACCCATAGCCGTTTTCATATCATTCCTTGGTTTGCAAATCTTAGTATGCGCGCTAAAAATGGTATGCGAGTTAAATGGGATTGATCTCATTTTGGGACGTAGATACTATTGGCAAATGTTGTACTATAAAGACTACTGAATAATATACCTAATGCAGTGATGTGTACCAAGCCGGAGGCGATGGACAATTTGAAGAGACTGCACAACAACAAAATCAAGCTAACACAATCATGCCGGCTTGGATGCTTCGACACATAAACGGATAATATATGGGATTCTCCACTAGTACTGTGCAATTTTTCAATTACTATGTATATATATTATTCTGTTCTAAATTATGGATTAAGTTTGACTTTTAAAGTTGGGATATTTTTAAATTTAAAATTGATGTAAACACATTTACTTTTAGGTAGTACGTACAACAATTATAAAAATCGCAAACTATTTTAAAAAATACTACTAACTGCGAGGTTTATTATTTTCATACATTAAATGTATTACATCAATTTTAAATTTGAAAATATGTCCAAGTGTTTTAAAAAAATTGATATTGATTTTATGTTTTGGAACGGATAGAGTATATAGATAGCTACACCGATATATTGATATCTATATGTATAGTATGCATGTATGTTTGGGGTGATATATTAGTCTATCTAATGCTGCAAAAGTACATGCATGCATCTTGTGCAACAATATAGCAGAATGATGATAATAATGGAAATATGATATAGCCAACTTCCTAATTTGTTTGTATGTAAGACTCCTATATAATTGGAGAACTCAAATGTGAAGGAAGTCATGCAACATTAATGAACTTTTACATTGTTGTGTGTTGAGACAAAGTCTCACTTGCAACTAAGAACTGAAAATTAGTATAGATAATTCATTTTTTGTCAATTAATTTTAAGTTGGATACTTCAATATATATACTATCAGAGTAGTCACCATTAATTCATGTGAAGGTGCACATGCTCTATGTCATCAATTAAAATTTTCCATATATTTGGCGTGTTGAAATATAAAATCCTATATATCGAACAACTAAAACCTAAATACTAAATATATAACTTAAGAGGTTATTTTCTCTCATTTTGAGTTGGATACTTCAATAGTCATGGGCAGAACTACGGAGCGAGGGGGTCATATGACCCCACCAAAATTCTGCACAGACTATATATTAATACATGTTATAAAATTATAGTGGATGTCTAGATTCATTCTTATCTTGTAACTCCCATATTCAATGAGTTATAAAACTCATGACCTTTGAGTTTTATAACCTCCTAATATTGATGTTAGTACATCTATAAATAATATCATTTTGTAAAGTGAATGTTGGATACAAGATATTATGGAAATACTCTCTTCTCTCTAATCATCTTTGTACTTGATTTTAGTTATCTTTTATACCATTTCATAATACGTTATCAGCACGAGTTGCTCCTCACCTTCATCTTGAAGATAATTATTTTTTTTGGTTTGAAGTAGAAGAAGGTATAACTCTTTCTCATATATGTGTGTTTGAGTATTGCATGGTCATCATGCATGCATGTACTATTTTTTTTCTTTCTGATAATTATTTTATGCATGTGATCACATATAATTCAATTATTCTGAAAAAATCAAGAAACATGCAAACAAACATGATTAATTTCATATGCAGTTGTTGTTTGTTTTTACTGCACTTTTCCAATATTATATATTTTTTCAACTTACACGGAGTTGTTGTTTGTTTGGTTAATTTCATATGCTCATTTTCTTGAAGTATACATGTTGAAATGTATATATATAAGTGATATATATATACTGCATAATATATTGCATAAGTGATGAAGCAATATGGGAGACCAATATATATAAATGATTTACCAATATATGTAAATGATGCATCTGAAATATAATAGGTCATTTGACAATTATCGGAATTGACCATATATATATATATATATATATAGAGAGAGAGAGAGAGAGTGTAAGTAATTAGTATTCTTTTTTAATTTTCTTATTCTTTCAAAGATCTCTCTCTTTCTCAGTAGCTATTATTGCTCCTTCTTAGTTTTCCAATTTTTTGTATGCATGCATGGTATGTATGTAAATGGAGATATGATAGTAAAAAAAAAAAAGAAAAGAAAAGAAAAAAAAAGAATGCTCTCTTTTCTCTTTTCGTTATAAACACCTAATTCGCTTTTCTTATATCTTCACATCTAGTTCTTTCTATTGGCAAGAAAGTAGGTTCCTTCTTGACACTTACTAAGAGGAAAAAGAGATGTGAAACTTCTCATTTCTTCTCTTTCCTTATTCTAAGCGGAATTATTTTACGGATCGAATGGAATAAGATCAAAGCGATGGTAAATATTTTGATCCGAGGTTGCGATGAAGGTGTGGCGGTCTTGTTTTGTTATTGATCCGGCATGCCTTCATCTACTTGTATGCCTCACCAAATTTTAAGCAAACATAAAAGAGAAAAAAAAATTGGAATTGTTTTTATGCATTTTAGAGTTTCTTTATATAAAAAAAAAACACTTGTAAGGATTTTTAAAATTGATCCAATGTATATTTAGTCTGATTTGATTATTTGTAATGGAATCTTGATCTTTGAGATTCATATAAAGGCGAAAAGAACCTTGGAGATACAATTATAGTTGACAATCATGCATCCCTCGCAGGATCATGAAAAAATTAATGATTTTTATTATTTATCATCTCCATGAAAATTAAAAGTTGAGTACATTACAAGTAAAAGTCTCACTTGTCTTATGAAATGATTTAAGGAAATATTTTAAAAGCTCATTATAATTGGTTGCACCAAGTTGCAAGATTTTAAAAGTGTTGAGTGAAAACAACGATGAAGACATGTTAGAGAAAATATTTATTATATTTTCATCCCTCGAATATGCTCCTGTAGTAGCAATATTGTGAGTGTAAGTTCATAATATATTCCCTAAAACGATAAAGGAAATTATATTCCTAGAAGTGATATCATTTCTTCTAGTGGCTATACAATATAATGAGTTTTTGCTGAAAAAACCAACAATCACACACGACCGATTCTATCACATTCCCTAAAGTGAATGGAACCTCATTTGATAATCATAGAGAAAATTATGGTTGTAGTTGTGGTAGTGGACTTGAAAAGAACAATCAATATATAAAAGGGAATGTATCCGCCGTACTCTTAAACATTTGGTAGATTTGTACCAAGACTCCATAAAAGAAAAGGAAATGGATTGATCCTGAAGATCCCATGAATTATTTTGACTTTTTAAATGGAGTGGATATAACTAATTTTGATGTCTATAGTTTCCTTGATGATATGTTGATAGAACCAAGTAATTATTTTTATTTCATTATATTATGACACTATAATAAGTATTTTTATTATATGTTTGATTTATGTTTCAAGTAATAAAGTTAAATTTATGTTTGGCATATATGAAGTTGTATGGGCCAGAAGCTCATCAAACTTAATTAAAGGCTCTAGAAGAGCGATTATTCATCAAACATAAAAGACTCTTGAAGAGTGATTATTCATCAAACTTAATTAAAGTCTCTGGAAGAGCAATTATAATGTTGTCAAAGAGCACAAAACTTTGTATTGATGATTCTTTATATTTTTCTGAGACAAACAGAAATTTGCTCAGTTTTTAAGGATATACGTTATAATAGTTATTATATTGAAATCAATAAATAGTATCGGACGAGAAGCTCGTATTAGAAAAATTGTATATTTTCTCTTACGGGTTATATTATACTAAAATGAGAATAGTTGAAACAAATGTTGTAATACACGTAAGTGTGTAATACACCGGAAGTGTTCATATTCAAATATTTTTTATGATTTGGTATGATCATTTAGGATCGATAATGATGCGTTGAATTATTGAAAACTCCATGAACATCTCTTAAAGAACCGGAAGATTCATTTACCTATTGATTATATCAAAGTAAATTAATTACCAAACTACCATATTTAATTATTGTTATTTAGTGTTCATCTTTTCAAGAAAGAATTGAGTGATATTTTTAAGGTATATTTTGAGGATTGTTATTTTAATAGTCTTCCCACCATTAGGGGGAGAAAAGTCATTGCCTGAAGCACGACGTGAGATCGTTGCCTGAAGCACGATGGGAGATTAATTGGAATGTTTCAACGTTATTTAATCCTGATTCTCATACAAATCAATATGAACTAGAAGTTCAAAAGATTATTCATTTGCGATGAATTGCAAATCAATTAATGTAATTATTCACCGATAATAAGAAAAGTGTGATATCTCACATTTTAGCTGCGCTAATATTCTAGAGATTTAAGTCCACAGCCAGACAATGGGATTAATCTGACAACAAATTGAATCAAAGTCACACTTGAAACATGGAAGAATGATCGGTGTTAAAGATAAAATTTCCCAAAAGAAGAAAGTACAAGAAAAACAAGTTGCAGCCTATAAAGGGCTATACCCATGAAACAGGCTACAAAATTTATTGATCTATCCAAAACTTATGAACAAAAATCTCCTGTAAATAAAACTCTTGAAGAGTTATCCCCTGAAGAGGTCAGGTACCTGAAAATAACGAGATCTCGATACATTATGTATATATAGGAGACGTATATATTGGATAGAAATAAAATCGTTGTCGACAATATATTTTCATATAAATTTACTATGGATAATGTTAATCCTTTGAGTACTCCAATAATGGGTTGGTCACTTGATATCAAGAAATATCCGTTTTGCCATAAGAAAATAATTAAAAAACTCTTGGTCCTGAAGTACCATATATTAGGTCCTGAAGTACCATATCTTAGTGCAATTGATATTTTGATGTATCTTGCAAATTTCACAAGACTTGATATAGCATTTGCAGTTAACATACTAGCAATGTATAGTTATGCACCAACTCGAATATATTGTAATGAAATTAAACATATTTTACGTTATCTTTGTGAGACTATTGATTTGGAATTATTTAATCCAAATGGTGATAGAACCAAGCATATTGTACCAAAATTATTTTATACACATGAGCCCCAGAAGAATGGCAATATTGATCATGTGATAATTTGGTTGATATATTCATTAAGTCATTACTAACTATGATTTTGAATAAGATGGTGCACAATATTGGTATACTTCGACTTAATGATATTTTTACCATGAACAATGGAAATTCTATGTACTTATGAAGAGGAGTAAAAAGGATATGTGCTAATTGTACTCTTTTTCCTTCGCTAAGGTTTTTTTCCCACTGAATTTTCCTTTGGAAGGTTTTAATGAGGCAATCCCAAGGCACTAGAAGTTATACAAGAATATTGTACTCTTTTCCTTAGCCAAAATTTTTCCCACTGGATTTTTATTTGGTAAGATTTTTAACGAGGCATATTCTTAAAAAATTGCTACAAAAGAACTCCAACCATTTTGTATGAAGACAATCTTCGTATGTATAGCTCGATTAAAGGGAGGATACATCAAAGATAATCTATGAGACCAAGCTGCAGCGTTTGAAGGATTGCGTCATATAATATTGGAATCTGACGGTGAAGAACTTAAGTATACATTCATGAGGGGGAGCTAATCATGTGCTCTTTTTTTCCTTAACCAAAGTTTTTCCCATTGGGTTTTTCCTGGTAAGGTTTTTAATGAGGCAGCTTTCAATGCGTATAGCTATACAATAGACATCCAAGGGGGAGTGTTATAAAATTATAGTGGATGTCTAGATTCATAGGATGTCTAGATTCATTCTTATCTTGTAACTCCCATATTCAATGAGTTATAAAACTCATGACCTTTGAGTTTTATAAACTCCTAGTATTGATGTTAGTACATCTATAAATAATATTATTTTGTAAAGTGAATGTTGGATACAAGATATTATGGAAATACTCTCTTCTCTCTAATCATCTTTGTACTTGATTTTAGTTATCTTTTATACCATTTCATAATAATACATATATTAATAGTTAATAGCATACATATATTAATAATCAATATATATATTTATTATTAATATATCACATATATTAATAGTCAATATATATATATATATATATACACACATGTATATATGTATAATAATATTAGTTTATAATAGCAGTCCAAAATTTTTTACATTCGCTCCATAAATTAAAAAATAGAATAAATTTTATTTTACAATAAAATTCAAATGAAAGAACTTAAAACACAATCAAATCTAGGTCGCTACTTGAGGTTAAAGAATGATCACAAAAACCAAGTTCTTTATTTACTAAATTATTTTCTACAAACATTTTATATTTTTAAACATCATGAATTTACTTTAGAGACTCCCCTTTGTTGATTTCTTTCTGGATTAATTTTCTTTGTCCTAATTGATATTTTCATATAAAAAAATAGAGTAAAATACAATGACACCCCCTCTAGATAATAATAATAACACTAACCTCCCCTCTAGTTTCTTAAGTAACAGTTAGTACCCCTGCAAGTTTTTAGGGTTGACTAAATAGACAAAGTTACATATCTACCCTTGTATTTTATCAAATTTTAATTACTAAATAATATATATATATATATATGTTTAATTATCCTTTTTTTAATTATAGTTTTATTTGTAATTAAAACTATCTCATTTAAATTGTTGGTAACTTATAAAAAACTAATTTAGTTTAATTAACACATATTTTTGGATAAGTGATACAAATATTAAAAAAATTTAAATTAAATTATTAATGAAGCTATTCTAATTAGAGTGATTGAGTATATTGATAGTTTAATTTTTGGTGCTTAACAAAAAAAAATATTATTTGAATTTTTAGTTTCATATTATAATTTTTATATGTTAAATTTTATTGAGTATATAAAAAAAATTGGGATGTTTATGATTTTGATTACATTTTTTTAGTATATCTGATTGGCGTTGTTTTTATGCAATGTTAAATAAAAAAATATAATTATATTTATTACTACCTCTATCTTGTAAAAAAAATTCTTTTAATATATTTTTCTTTTTTTTTGAGTAATTAACATTTGTCATTTTTCTTTGTAAATAATTATGTTTAAGTGTGACTTATGTTTAGTTTAATATATGAAAAAATAATTAATATAATTTTAATACTTTTTTATATGAGTAATAAGATTCGTTTAAATTGTAATAATAAGTTTGTTTTACATAAATTTTAATATTTGAAAAAAAAAATAATTATTATTTTATTGCATTAATTTGTAATTTTATGGGTATTAACATTATACTTTTTAATTACAAAAAAATATATTTGAATATATATCACGTAAATTTTAATATTTGAGACTTTTTAATTAGTAAAATTGTATGACTTTATTTTCCGATAAAATGAATATTTATTATTTTTGACTTTTATGTTATTTATTGCACAATTTCATAATTTAATTAATTAGATCAAGTAAAGTAAAAATTATGATATACAAATTTATATTTAGTGGAGAAATTAAACATTATAACTTGAAGGTGTATTAGACATTATATTAAAAATATTTTTAAATATTAGTTGGTCAACCACACTGGGGTAGTAATGTTACATATTATAGTAATTAGAGGTCTTGTTACTTAAAAATTAGAAGGGTGGTGAGTGTTATTATGATTATCTACATGGGGTGTCAGTGTATTTTAATATTTCTACATAAATTTTGATATTGACCAAAATTTTGAGACGTTTTCAAATTATGCAGAGTCGCGTGATACAATTGTCTCTCCTCTCGGTAAATGCAGGTCTGCATCGTCTGGTAGAAAGAAGTACTCCAAGTGTCAATAAATAATTTTTTTTACTGATGTATTTTGAACTCCCTCTAAAAATGTTCTGGTTCCGCCACTGTCAATAGTATAAGTTGGTTTTGATTTTTGAGTTGACAAGCTGATAATACAATCACTACGCATTTTTATGAATTAAGAAATTGGAGTTTATAGAATGATCTTCCTCGTGAAGAATTAATGTTATTGAAAAGAAAGACTACAGATGATGATAATGGTTCTAGGAATGAAAATAATGGGACTGAAGTGCACTTCGTACTATGAACGTTACCCAAATTTTAGTTCGACATCCCCAACTTTTTTACGCGACACTTTACACCCTCATGTTTGTTTTCAGTAATGTTTTGCCTCTTTACTAGTTTGTTGTGTTTGAAAGAAAGGGTAAAATGTTATCACATGTAGCTTAATGATATATGCAAGTCGCCACCTATAATTTAAAAAGGAAACTGTTAAATTCACACTGTTTTTTGTTATTTCCACACGGGATGGCCCACTAATTAACTATAGTTAAGACAACTACAATAAGTTAACAATACTATGAAATTCGTTTTACCAAATTGCCCTCACATGTCTGAACATATTACAATAAGCCTGTTGTATCCATTCCTCAAAAACATATTACAGTTACATAGCATTGCTACTGAACTTTAAATTCTATCACTTAGATCATCAAATTACCTTTCTTCAAAAGTCCAAACTGGCTTCATGTAAACTTGTTGCAGGTGATCATCAGTCCAAATTTGACACCAAAACTGTAAACATAGATGAACAGAATAGGAAAATAAAAAAAATAAAAATATGTTACAGTAAGGATACATCAAAATAGAAAAATTTGGCACCAAACCTTTCTTCTTTTTGAATGAGTTACAATAAGGATACTCCATCAGGACCATCACCTTCATCAATACTGAAAGAACAAAATGAGTTAAAGAAAACTAAATAATATTATAGTAATACAACTGTATATGTAAACTAATATTAGTATTACTTAATCAATCAAATTTATATATGAAGTTAGTAAAATTAAAACCTGAATTGAGTACAAAGTGAAGTGTTTGAGTTATCTTTGAATGGGCAATATCTTTTGTTGTGGCTCGGATCTTTGCATATACTACACTTTCTAACCTTTTCTACCAACTCAAAGCAGAAGCATCACGTATTGTAGATGTAGTCTTCTTATTCTTTGACCTCGTTGGACGACCTTTGTGGGGTTGTATACGAGGCTCATGTAAGAACGAATCATTTCCAACCACAAGTTCATAAATTCTCTTTTGAACAACTTGTTGTCGCGCAAGAGGCCACTCCACATATCTTTCCTGCAACTTTTCAAGCAGCCCACATATCTCACTTTCTCCACTATTTTGAGTAAAATCATTGTCTAAAAATGATTTTGTGTCAAGTCTCCATTGTGAGTGTATATCATCTAAATGTAACACTTCATCTCCCAAATTTTTTGAACATTTTATGTGCACAAGGCATACCCATAACTGTCATAAAATGATTTTTGCAAGTAAGACATTCTTCATGAGACATAACTAATTTGTACTGCTTATGGAGCTCGTTTAAAGCAAACACAGAAACATGAGTAAGAAGCTCTTTAAACAAAGAAATATGAAGGTTGTGAGGGATTCTTATTTTTTCTGTTTCAAATTGTGTCTTGATTTCTTGAAATTGATTCTCAATTGCAAGACATAATTTGTTTTTGACCTCACTAAGATCCCTGGTCGAAACTTGTAAGTACCTTTTAAGAAGTGCATGTGCACCTTCTGCCCTTGAGGTAACACATGTTCTAAAATAAGTGTGTTTTTCTGTCCAAGCACAAACAAAGTGCTCTTTTAGATACAACCAAGTATTTTTGATGTAATTAAGAACACTTGTTGTCTTTTCTTTGTGTTGAATTTCAAAGTACTCTAAAGCTCTATTGTATTCATCTTCACTTTGAGAATTTATAACCACTTTCCAACTTTTCATAAATCCTTCCCAATCTTCACCTTCTTGAAACTGAGATTTATAATTTGCAAGGATGTTCTTCTCAATGTGCCATACGCAAAGGATATTGAATGTTGTTGGAAAAACCATTGTAATAGCTTTTATCAATGACAACTCTTTATCTGTCACAATAGCCGAAGGTTCAAAATTAACACCAAGAATATCCTTAAATCTCTTCAAAGCCTAGATATAGTCTTCCACTTCCTCTTTTTGTAAGAAAGTGAAGCAAGAGTAGAATGATGTATTGAAACTTAATACAGCTCCAACAATGTCAAGTAACGAAATTTTATACTTGTTGGTCTTGTAAGTACAATCCATTATAAAGACATGCGAGTTACCTTTTAGTCAATGCTATTGATATAGGGTAAGCGAAAAATAAACGTGTCACGTGCCCGGTAGAATCCGATTCCACATCATAAGTAAAACCGTTTGCACCAAGTTCTTTAACTAAAGCTTGAATCATTGTGCGACCGCCCAAATTATCCCTACGGATTTTGACTTTTGTATTATACACTGTTCTAGAAATGGCCTTGAGATTCAGATTACATTATCTTAGTGAAGAAAGAATTTGACGTGGAACAATTCCAGACTTGGTCATTTCTTTAACACGTTCAAACTCTTCTTTTGAAAAGCGACGATAAGAAGGATGACCCGACATATCTGCTGTAGGATCATGGGTATGACATACATTTATAATTTGAAGAACCCAAGGTTGTCCAACCCTTTTCCTTCCACAAACTTTAAGTCATAAAGTATCTGATTCACGGGTATAAATCCCACTCATTAGCTCCTTTCTATGATCCGCCTGAAGAAGTTGTCAGATAATGAAGGGTCGGCGCCTAATCCACTCGCACCACTACCTCCGGTGGGTGGACGTCGTTGAGATCTCGCAGCAGGGACTATAGTGTAGGCTGGGACACGGGGAATGCCACAACTCTACCTTTCTTCGACCCCCCTGTAGCCTGCAGCCAGTCCTCCATCTCCTCGTCCTCACGCTCATCATCAGCCACTGGAGTGTCACCTCTCTGGCTGCTCCGGACCACAGAAAAGTCCTCGAACCATGTCTGAAAAAACATAGAAATAGGTGAAAAACAAGTATTACACAAAAAAATACAAAAGAATTTCAAAGCCATCAAATACATACTAAATAAAATAATTAAATTACTTACTAGCATTAAGGCTCTCGCCTCGGTGAGATATAACCACCATCACCTTTCTTACGGTGGCGTGCCACCAAAACTCGAGCGGGAAGGTCGGTGCTTTAGACTCACCTCGAGTCTCTCTCCTCATAGAGGTCGTCTGTTGACGACCCGGTCAAGATGTGGGAGACGACTTCTGCTTTGTCGGCGACTATACATTGTGCCAACATCTTTACATTGTGCCAACATCTTCTTGAATGCCTCGCCCTCCCAAATAAGGCACATCTGCTTCCCACACTTGCAAGCACCAATGAAATCTGGTGGGACATCTCTAAGTGTCATCGTCTATCACCATCTTAGTGCGGGCCTTCTTCTTTCGGTCGTAGACCCACTTGTGCAAATTCATCTTGAGATACTTCCCAGAAACGAGTGTTGTCGTGGGCTTCTGCCGAATCCTCAAGCGATAATATCTCCATGAGTACAACATATGAATATCAATGATTCTTAGTAGATAACATAAAGCAAAGCGGTAAATAAATATTCAAAAGCACAAATTAAAACTAACATATAAATAAATGACTTTACACCTAAACTCGGCAATAATCATTACGCATTAATGGTCATCCACATCCGCCCACCTCATCCACGAAATTTGGAGAATGGGATTCGCGAATGATCACAAGAAAGCGTGTTCCTTGGCGTCGCGTCGAGGATACTAAAATTGAAATTATTAAATTTCCAAATTACAAAGAATATATAAGAACTAAATAATTAATACAAACATAATGTTAAATATAAAATTACCAAGTAGTTCGAGCCACGGCATATAAGCGGCGCTTTGGGGATTCCCTAGCAATCCACGTCTTTTAGTCCCATGCGAGGCCTACGTCGATCACCTATGTAGTGAAATACAACAATATTTATATAAACGAATATAATGTCAATATTATATAAAATTAAAAATAATAAGATGTATAACAACAAAACATGTAATTATACTTGATGATCTGGCCTGATCATCACCAGCACTACCTCCACGGCCCCCACGGCTTGAACTACCAGCACGCCCACCACGATCGTCGTGTGGTGTACGCGCTATATCTATATATATACTGTCAAATCATCATCAAGAAGATAACATGCGGATACAACTAAAAGGATACAACATAATATCAGAATCGTAATGCATATACAACTAAAAGGATACAACATGCAGATATAACTAGCTAAAAGGAGACAACTATTACATTTGAATACAACTAAAAGGACATAAAGAGTACATACTCCTAATCATTTATATCATCAAAGCCATCAATATCAAGATCGTCATCTTTGAGCAGTAAATCTTCACTATCGTTGTCATCACCATCTTCGTCATCCTCAACGATTTCTTCAATTATATTTACCTCCTCAACAACATCGTCTTCACTTTCGACAGGAACATGCAACATCATCCTCTTCTTCACTAGACTCAATAATAATTGTCACATCATCGATCATTTTAATAAAGCTAGTTTACTAGGGAATATTAGCTAGGAGGGTGGGTGAATAGCTTTGAATTAAATGAAAGGAACATTTAATAATCCCATGGGCTCTCATTTACACATTTGGGCTCTCATTTAATATATTTGGGCCACTTCCGCCAACATATGCCCAACACCTTAAATTCCTTACCCTTGTTATTTAATTAGGGTTTCTAGTCCACTTATTTGGACTTTAAATAATTACTCTTATTGGTTTAATAATATAACCAAATTAGAATTGTTATAATTAGGTTAAGGTAATAGATAATTTAAGATATTAATTTAAGAGATTCCACTAGTATATAATCAAATATTTGGACTCTCTCTTAATTTAATATAACACTTAAGCATACCCACCCTATTCATAAAATATACACAGAAGAAATAAAATTACATGAACTGACAAACATATTACATGAAAATATTTCAAATAAACATATATACATGAACTGACATACATACTACTCCAAAAAAAAAAGAGGAGATAAAAGAAAAACTTACACAAAAGAGAGAGATGTAGAGAAGGTCAATGTACGTTGTTTACTGCCCAAAACAACACATACTAGAAAAAAAATCCAAATTAAACCCTAACATAACTAAATTGGAACTTATATACAAATGAAACCCTAAGAAGAAAAAAAGTGTAACTTACTAATGGAAGCCAACAATGAGAAATGTAGAACCAGAGCTGCGAGGGGAAGAAAATTGGGGGAGATTGTAACAGTGTATCAGGACAAAGAAAGGGGAGGAAGAAAAAAGGGGGAGGCCAGACGGTGGAGGACCGACGGCGAGGACCGGCGGCACAGTGATGGCTAGAGAAACAGAGGGAAGGAACAGAAATGCGAAGGAAAGAAAATGGTGAGGAAAAAGAAATTAAATCTGGGGGATTAAAAATAAGACCTCAATATTCTCGACGGCTTGTCCCGTCGCTCGAGTACCGTCTCCAGTGAGTCATTAACGACGGCGTTGCCGTCGCCAATGAGTTTTCCCTCCACCGCCAAATTTTCACACTTTTTTTTCCCTGAGAAAGTGTTATTATCGACGGCACCCATTCGCGACGGCTTTCCCGTCGGCATGAAGGTCATTCTCGATGGTAAATTTGCCATCGCCTATGGCATGTTTTTTTGTAGTGATATTTCTATTTATAATATAATATTATCTCACTTGCTTAGATATCTATTCAAAGATATATATATATATATATATATATATATATATATATATATATGTGTGTGTGTGTGTGTGTGTGTGTGTGTGTGTGTGGGGACTGATAAATCCACAACAAAAAATGATATTTCCACATGAAAATTGTCACTATATATACATCTATAGCAACACTTTTCATGTAAAATTAATATCAAAAAGTGTTGTGGAATTCTATGCCTTGCGACCAAACTATGTCTCCTCTCCCCGAACAAGGATTTCAATAACAGGTTTACGCATGCGGTCCGTAGCCCAGTGACAGGGTTCAAAGATATATTTTGAATTAAACTTGATATATGTTTCTAATTAAAAATATTTTTTCTCAATTATCTCTTCTATATCCCTAAGTTTATTAGACATCTATTAGTTATAACATATATTTTGTGAAATATAATATATTTTTAATTATAATTATGAGAATATATAACTAATTTTAATTAATTAAAAAACTTTTTTGTGGAATAAATCTAACTCAAATAATAACAAAATAAAATATCTAAAAAACATTGGATATTAAAACACGACCAACAATCATATCTCATGATCATCCAAGCTAACTCATCAAATAAGTTAACTCGGGTGGTCATGAGTTAACTCAAACGGTCAATATTACATTTAATACATTAACTAACTTTGTAATTAATTTTCCTTAAATTGTGAAGGAAGAATATGGAAAGTTTCTTCTTGAAATAGTAAAATTTATATACCGATTCAAATTATATTCAACATTATATATGTATTATGTCAATAAAAAATGATAAATATATGTCAAATAAAAAATTATAAAATATTTATGGGAAAAAATTGAGGTGTGTATTAGAGAGGCGATAGTATTATATGATCGTCGCCTATACTTTTAAGCGACACTATATGTTGTCCGTCAGCTAAAAGTATAGCAACGATATATGCTCAACCAAACAAAATCATTGGATCCGTCATTAAAGGGGGTGAGCTCGGGTGAGTTGGATAATGGGTGAGCTTAAGATCCGGACTTTATATATATATATATATATATCAACTCACTGAAGCTCACCCTTTTAATGACGGACCCAATGACGATTGAAATCATCTAACCGTCGTCTATACTTTTAGCGACGCTATATGTTGTCCGTCGCTAAAAGTATATACAACGATTATATAATACGACCGTAATCATCCGCCGGGTCCGTCGCTAAAGGGGGGTGAGCTCGGATGAATTGAATAAAGGTGAGTTTAAGATCCGGATAGTGTATATATATATATATATATATATATATATATATATATATATATATATATATATATATATATATATATATATCTTCCAACACGTTTGGAAGCAAACAGAATATAAAATTCTTCGGTATATTGTGATCGTACATTAATAATATTTTCTACTTATGTCCGATCAACTAAAGGTGATAGCCCAATAAATATTAATTAATGAGAATCTCATTATCCTAATTAAATTACTAAAATGAGATTTCAAACATATTTTATATAAACGTTCAAGATAAGTCAATAATATTATTTGTAAATTTTAATTATAATTTATAAGGGAACTTGGCGAGCATTATATTTATTATTGATCCTCATCAATTAGTTATTATATGTACTCATCACTGATCGATATCAAAATTAATTTAATAAAACAGAAATAAAATTATGATTTCCAATAAAAATTCCTACCTAGCAAACGAGTCCCATGCTTGTTAGATTTATTAAAAATAGATAATTCATTTCTAGTTACCTATCATTAATGAAAGAGTCATGTTAGGTATTACGAAAAAATTTAATCGAGTTAGAATGGTGAAAGACATTAATACATTCGATTGATTGAATATGATTATAAAGTGACCCACCACATTACATATATATAATTAACAATAAAATATATATATATATATATATATATATATATATATATAGTGATATTCAAGGAACCGGGACTATGACGACAGTTTGAACCGTCGCCATAAAATAGAAAGTCGTCGCCGTACGTTATGACTAACAACGACGCGGTTCATCCGTGGGAGAGATTTTCATATATATATATATATATAAAGCAATAAATTTATGTTTAGCTCATACAGTTCATACTTTTTAAATTTAAAATCAATTTTTTACAATTACAATTCCCCCCATTAGATTTTTGTAATCTTCTCTTCTATATTTCCCCTCAGATATTCTCTCTCTCATATCTCATTTTTCTACTCTCTCTCTCTCTCTAAAACAAGTTAATTATCAAGAATGAGAATGACAACTCCATCTACTACAATAACAAGTTAATTCTCTATCTCATGTCTCATTTTTTTTATATATATATATATATATATATATATATATATATATATAATTTGGTGTAATGGAAATTGTACATGTATAGACTTTTCCTTGCATTATTTTTGCGAGTTTATTAGGGTATGACTTGTGTTATTTTCTGATGGATTTTTCAGATGAAGAACCGATTCAAATGTCAAGTGGAGGGATGATTTTGAACCAAAGGGCTGATAGAAAAAGCCTTAAGAATCCCGAAAAAGCTTCAGAGGAGAAGAAAAATAGCCAAGCAGCCAAAAAAATCTCAAATGTTACTGAAAATAAGTCAAGATCATCAAGGTCATCTTTTGCCGATGAGGATTATATGGTTTTCTGCTTTGGGGATGATGGAGGGATCACTTTGATGGAGGAGGGAAAAGCCACTGCGGCGGCGGATCAGGGTGCTCGGAGGGACAAGGGTTCACCAAGGCGGAGAAGTCATAAGGTTTGAAATTATAATTAGTTTAGTTAATTTTTTTAAGGATGAAATATTAAGTATTGTAGATTTATATTTGTTGTATCGACATTATTTTTACTTTGACAATATTTTTAAATCTCAAAGTTTAGCAACTTCTCTTTTTAGATTTTTGTGTTTCTCGGTAGTACTTCTCCCTCCATTCCTTTTCACCTGTCATTTTATAAGCTAGTAAAATTTATTCTTTTTATTCTAGTCATTTGTAGAATTCAAGAAATTATTAATATATATAATTTAGTTTTCATATCATCCCTATATTAAATACTAATTTATCTCTCTTTCATCTTACTAAAGAATTTTAGGAAGGTAATATAGAAATTTTATATTCAATTTGATCAATTAGACAAAGAATTAATTATTTTTCTTAGTCTTTGTATTTTCATCAATTTGAATTAAAAAAGAATGGGCAGTAATTTATTTTTTTGGTACTTGATATAGAAAAAGATATTTCATTTATGATGGGGGTTTTTGTACCTTAGATTTTAAAGCACCTCATTTTTTGTGAGAATTCAAAAGACATGGTAGTTAAAGATGAGTTATCATTTTTGATAATGAGGAGGGCAAATCCGGATTTATTGAGAATATCCGGTCCATATATTCTCATCTTAACCCAGAAGGTTAACATATTAGTATAGAGAATTGTTAAATCTACAATATTTTTTGTTATTTTCACAACAAAAGTATCGTTGTAAATGTATATCGTCGTTATAGGATCTATAACGACACTTTAATTTGTTGTGAAAATAACATTTTCTGTTGTGAATTTAACAATTTACATTAGTATATGGTCCATTAGAGCATTATGTATGTCATTAATCTTTCTCATTGTGTTTTGATGTGAACTTTACTATCACACGGTACCTCAACAATCTCCTCCTTAACGCGTGATCTCTCCATCCACATCGACACCAAGTTCATTCTTGAACTTTAACCATACTCTTTTAAGCATTTAACTATATTCTTTTAAGCATTAGCTCATACAAATCACCCTATATATTCATAATCTTTCTCCTTGTGTTTCGATTTGAGACTTTACCATCACACAATAACTCAACACTTATGTGAGGATCTTTGTTTTGTTTATATTCATCGTGAGGGCAATCATGTTGCTCATGAACTGGTGGAGTCGACTCTTAATTCTTAGTTTGTGTATCCATTGTCTTGGTTAGGCTCTGTTAATAAATTTCATCTTCCTTAAATAAAATTATATATGTATATATAGTCCCCTTCTTCCGCGAACCTTAAATAATGCAATTTAAAAACAAAATATATATGACAGTTTTTTTCCATTTATAGCATATAAAGGCGACGGTTCGAACCGCCATTGTAGCTCAAAAAACTGTCCTTATAGTCAATTTGCTTTTGGTTTATTGCTTAAGGTTTGCTAGAGAAGGAAACCGTGTGTGTGTGTGTGTATATATATATATATAAAGTGAATTTGTGTGTTGGGGAGGGGGGGGGGGGGGGGGGGGGGGGAAATTTACTTTCTAGTATTTATTTTGATATTTCCTGTAGGGTGAGGAAAAAGGGAGTACAGATTTGCCGCCGGATGATGATGATATCAAAGAAATAACAGAGGTTGAAGAAACTAAAAAGTGGAAATCAGTGCCCAGAAGCTCAAGCGGGTCAACTCACTCAAATAGTAGCTCAAGTTCTTTTGCTTTCCCAGTGTAAGTAGCTAATTCCTACTCCCTCTATCTCACAAAAGAATACCATTTATAAAATTTGTAAATATCGAGAATACATACATATATACATATATACACAGAGGATCTTCAACGGACTGGTTCGTTGACGGACCAGCTATAGCAACAAGTTTTTTAGCTATGGTGACGACAGTATAAAACCGTCGCCATATCCGGTTCATGCTATGACGACGGTATGAACCGTCGCTATAGTTCTGAAAAATCGTAAATCGATCAATGCAATTTGGTCCGTTGGAGAAACAGCATATATATATATATATATATATATATATATATATATATATATATATATAGAGAGAGAGAGAGAGAAGAGAGATGAAGTCGTAGATATTTTTCTTTTACGTCTGTTAGCCACTTTAGTTTGATTTCGGTTTCGGTGATACAATCGTCGTCTATACTTTTTAATGACGCTATATGTTGTCTGTCGCTAAAAGTATAAACAACGGTTGTATGACCAAAACCGTCAAATCTAAAGGGGGAATAGTAATGATAAAAAAGAGTATCTGTTTAATCCGACATATATATATATATATATGGCGACGAACCATCTATGACGACAGCTTTTTAGAGCTATGGTGCCATAGCATGAACCGGATATTGTGACAACCGTCGTCATAGCTAAAAAACGCTATAGCTGGTGCGTCAGATCCTCTCTATATATATACACACATACATATGGGGATATATGAAGATCGATTCATAATTTATCTTTACAACAAATCATGATCGTCTGATTGCAGATTCAATGGTTAAAAATATTAGAGAGAGGCTTCACAACTAAAATGCAGATGCAAAAATTGACAAAAAACCCATCCAGGATCCGCAATTTAGTAGTGGTGACGTAGAGAAGTTTTTTCTTTATGTTGGTCTATTCCCGATCAATTCAGTTCTTTTCTACATCTTATTCCTGCCTTGCTCCGATTTGCGTGAATCAAAATTTAGGACAAACAGATAGGATGGGAGTCATGGGACACTTGACACTTTTATTAGGACAAATAAATAGTACAAATTTTGGAGAACCTAGAACTTGAGATGATAGCTGTAGATCATATGCCAAAGATTGAAACTGCTTGGCATGATCTTGAGGAAGAGACCACACACTTCCCTTGTAATTACGGTGAGAACCTTTAATCTGTGTTGGGCTTTTGAACAACATGCTAGCAGCCAGATTTTGTTCCCAAAGAACCTCAGACTACGTTGGGAATGTTATGAAGCAACAAAGTTAACCTCCAAAAGTCGCATAAAGCCTCAGGTTTCAATTTGGATTAGTTGTATTTATCGTCCGTACTCGATTAGTTGTATTTACAATCCCCACTACTAAAGTGCGGATCCTAGAGGGCATTTTGGTTAGTTTTCAAGTCCACAATTAAAGGGCATTTTGGTTAGTTTTCAAGTCCGCAATTTAATTGTGCAGTCTCCCCATACTAAAGTGCGGACAGATGATATTTTTATCCGTTAGATCTGCAATTTGTTGTAAATATAATCTTAAATTTACAATGTTAGTTATGAATCAACCCCCCATATATATATATATATATATATATATATATATATATATATATATATATATATATATATATATACATACCTTGCTCACCACCTTTTTAGCGACGGACGGACGGATGATTCGGTCCGTCATTATATATAGAATCGTCGTCTTAACTTTTAACGACGGACAATATATAGCGACAGTTCTATATATAGCAATGTAATCGAATCGTCGTCCAAATTCCGTCAGCTAAAAAAAGGTGAACAAGGTATGTTAGATAAGGGATGATCTTAAAATCCGGACCATATATATATATATAGAGCAAGGATCAAGTGCATACCCCTTATCTTACTCATCCGTGCTTACCCCCCTTTAGGTGACGGTTTGATTCATACAACCGTCGCTCATACTTTTAGCGACGGACAAACATATAAGCGTCGCTAAAAGTATAGCAGCGACGGTTGTATGGACCCGAAAACCGTCGCTTAAAGGGGGTAAGCTACGGTGAGTAAGATAAGGGTATTCACTGATCCGGACATATATATATATATATATATATATATATATATATATATATATATATATATATGAGAAAGGATCAAGTGCATAATCTTTAAGTTGCATAACGCCTTAAGTTGCATAATTTTATCAAAAGCAGCGTAGTTTTGATAAGGCATGATGGCATTTTTTGTAAATACTGGCGATGGCATGGTATTTACAAAATGTCACATCTCCAAAAACTACGTCGTTTTGATAAAATTATGCAACTTACATGTTATGCAACTTAAGGATTATGCACTTGATCCTCCTTCTAATTACAAATATACATGCACTTATTTACACAGTGCGTCATTATATCTAGTCGCAACAATAATCACAATATTTTATCGTAAGATGCAACAAAACTACAGTATTTTTACACATTAATTCCCACGTCGTTAATCTAAATTATACAGAAATTTGTGAAAATGCAGAATGAATTGGGAATGTAAAAGCAGTCCACAGAGAATGCCTAAACTAGAAGAGCAACTAAAGGTGAGAGTACCAGAATCTAAAGAGCAGCCACGCATAAGGCAGCAAGGCGATGCATAAGATTCCATTGCTGCAGCTGTAGAAACTACAGCAACTTTAGCTCAAGGCAGTAGTCTCAGTTTCATTAGCTTTCAACAACTTACCCTGCAACATACTCCTATATTGTTAGCTCAAGGCACTAACCACAGCTTAGTAGCTCTCCTTTACAACCAACTTCCTAGTTTACTCTCTCACAATTATATACACAGTTATACAGTCCTTTCCCTATTGATAAGCACTTGTCAACAATTTGTTCATATTTTTGAACAACTGAATCATGTCACAGAAGTCCTAACGAGGTTTATAAGCAAACCGTTTTATGTCCACTGTACACTGCAGACCACGATTTCATGCAGTAGTAAATTGGTCAATTCTTGTCAAGACATAGAAGTATCTGTATAGTAGTAAAATAAAATGTAACTCTCTGCTATACAGATTAAAGACGCAACTTTTTTCTATGCCTGACAACACAATTAACCAATTTGCAACTTCATATAGTTCTTAAACACAAACGACAAAGATTAAAATCCCATTATTAGAGAAGCTTCACTAGTATTAATTGCCACCCAACTCACAAAAATAATTTTAGCAGTTACAGTGGATCCAGAAAAATTAGCAGAATTTCAAACATTCTTAAAAGGGTCTGCTGGGAAATACTTTTCAACAATATTTCATAGCTATAGATATGGCGACAGACAGCTAAATAATACCTTAAGGAACTGGTGAAAAAGTTTCTCACCAGCAGGTCTTGGACATGTAACATAACAACTATTCTTCCAGTGCTCATGCTTTTAGTTCTTAAACACAAACAACTGAAGATGTAACCTTGCACACCTTGCCGCAGCAATAGACTCTTCATCTTGATTTTCTTTTGCAGCAGCAACAGCAGCAATGTAAGCTTCTTGTGCCTTCTCCATTTTCTGCATCTCCATCTCATCCAAATAATCCTGTTTAAACAATTTTGAATTTTTAGTATATACCAAACAATTTAAAAGATGAGACCCCCACCCACAAAAAAAAAGAGAGAACAAAAACCAAAAACCAACGAGAAAATAAGCAAATTCATGAGTTATTAATGTGTATTTAGCATTGTGTTAGATAGCAACAGTTTGACAGGGATAGTATATATCTTTCATTCTAATAAGAAATACCTGTTAAATGCAAAATTTATATATGATGGCAGCCAAAAATGAAACATGAACTAATTGTGCTGCCAAATGGTCAGTAGCTTACTATATCTGTAACATGATCTGAATGATACAGTGCAGCATCATCATCGTCAGTAGATAAGGCGGCATCATTCTTTCTCAGGCCTTCACATAAGAGCGTGAATGAAGACATCTCTGCTTGCATGGTATTCACGTTTTCTTGAAGCTTCTCCACTTGTGTGCTGGAAGTCATGGCTTCCCATTGTAACCTTTCCAAGGCTGCTTGTTTGTCAGCAAGCTTAATCTGGGGAAGGAAAGTTATAAGGATGATTTGCAATAGTCTGAGAAAGATCAAACAGAGAGAAGGGAATCGTTTACATTCAAATTTATCCTGTGCACATGCTATTTATTTTAAAGAAAACATAAAAATTTATCATACTACGACAAGTGAGACTAAAATAATTATCGATCTTAAAGCAAATGGGACTTCAATTGGTTCTTTCTCTCTCCTCTTTCACTAGCTCTTGCTTTAAGTCTTCATCTTTTTCTCAACAAAATGAAAGAAGCATCTAGGGGGAAGAACCCTATTCATGGCAAAGCAAGAAGGTGATTGATAGTAATACTAAACTAGACAAACATAAGCAGTATTGTGGATATGCTAAGGTAACTCTCACAGTAAACAGCTTTGACATAGAGTCTATACAAAATAAAATAAATCTAAGAAAAAAACAATTAATAAAGACAAGTAGTATAAGCAAATTTAGCAAGAACAAGAAAAAAAGTAGCATAGGCAACTCATTCTTTCACTTAATTATTTATTACTTGTCAATCATTCACATGTACAACGGAAAGATCAAAAACGAAGAAATAACAGAAAGAGCTAATTGATATGCCAATTGAAGTATAAATTAGAGACGCTCTAAACATTATCTTGTGATAGATGTTGTGAACATAGATAGAAGTATGATTTTCCAGTAATATTATCTAAAAACTATTTGTTAAAAAATATGGAATTTATCCTACAGCCTTCTCTCCCATATCAATATAGTCATCTATTGTATCTTATGGATGTTTGCCAGATGCACTAAGAAAACATAATCAAATATTATATCTATAAGATGTAAACAAAGAATAACTTTTTTCATTAAAACTTCAAAATTTCCCACATAAAAGGAAATGAACAAAGAATTCACTGCATTGACTTGCGTCAAGTATGTGCAAAGTTCCCTAAATAAATGAAAATAAAAAAACAGAGAGAAAAACTAAGAAGGGTACTCAAGCATTAGAGTTGAACCTTTGCATCAGAAAGTTGTAGTTGGGTAGACTTCACTACAGAGTCCTTTTCAAAAACCCGGTGCTCCAGTTCATCAAGTTTAGCAAGAGTTGAAGTCATCTGGCTTTTCAAAATTTCAGCTGATTTCAGAAGTTCGTCTTTCTCTGATAATTTCCTTTGTAGATCTTCCACTTGATCCCTCAATGCAATCAACTCTTCTATGTCCTCTGTTAGCGAAGTACTTGAGGGGAAAAATGAGAAGCTATTAGCACATCCATCCTGGTTATTGCCAGCATGATTACCTTGGTCCTTGTCTCCAGGGTCCCTACGCTTTTTCGTTAGAATAGATTGAGCTGCATGCTTACCTTTCACATCAGTTGTCTGCAAAAAATCTACTATCAGCATCATGTATAATACTTCAATACACAGTTAACTTGCCTGGAATGAAACCATGAGTGGAGTTAAGGTGAGTTTAATTAGAATTAAGAATCAGATGATTTTACGCTTAGCTTGTCACTTCCAATGAGAAAGGTTCTGTGAACTATATCAAGTCTTAGAAATTTTAGCAACAGACCAAAATGTAGGCGCTGGACACATGGTATAAGCTAACAAACTACTTTCTTTTTAATTGCTCGGTTGCTCCCTCTGTTCCACAAAATGAGTTCCATTTACAAAAATTTGCAAACATTAAGGATCTATTGTTCTTCCATGTTTACCCTTAAAAAGAATAGGTTGTTAATTTAGTAGTGGTGACGCGATAATGAAATTATGATCACAATCTTCAGAAATTTACGTCATTTTATACAAATATCAATAAAAAGAGGAAGTGTTATTTAAAAAATTTATTACAAGTTTGCTAATTAACTACTTGCATCATATTTTATCTATATTTACCATTAGTTTGAACAACAATCCTCACATCCTCAATTGCATGTACTACTAATTCCGTCCAAATCTACTTGTCCCCGGTTTGCTTTGAATCACTGAAAAAAAGTAATGAAATTGGAGGAGAAAATTTTGTAGAGTTCCAAATTCCAACATGAGCTTATGTTGGATCCCACCCTAAGGTTTTCTCTTCTCAAATTAAGGGGAAAATGATATTGTTAGTCCAAGTAAAGAGTACGTTAACAAGGTTTTGGGATATCCAAAAATGTATAGGGGGTCACCTAATTTGGAACAAAGGGGGTATAGTATATAACCAACCCTCTTTTTTCAAAATATTTCTTTCATGTGAAATTGATCATGCTATTTGTCTAGCTCATAGGAATGATATTTTCATGCAACACAAGACTTTCAAGAATTCCACCAAAGATTTACTTTACAAACCCAAAACAAACTGATGGTAACTTATGCAAGATTGTGTGAGTCAACATCCAATAGCAGCTTGAGCAATCCATCTAATTTTTAGAACACGAGTAGAAGTCTCTAGAGTGCAGTTTTGAAACAAAAATATACCTAAATGTATCATAGGCACTACAAATTTATAACACTTGCACTATCTGTAACATAAAAAAAAGGAGTGTCAACTTTTACAACTAGAAGAGATGAACCAAGAAGACCATTAAGTAACTTTGCACTTTGTCAGTAAAAGAAAAGTTTAGAAACAAAGATACAAATAATAAAAGTTTAAGGAAGCTAGTTAAAGTAGGAACACGGACAGCAATGAAACACCACAAAGATATATGTGCGTCGTGACATTTACGAGTTCCTATACAGCCCACATGCCAACTCTCTATCTCTCTCGTCATACTCTCTCCCAGGTTATAGTGGGATGGGATTTCTTTGCAGCTGAGGAGGAGCTTCAAGGAAGCTTACATTCGCAAGAATTCTTTTCAAATATATAATTTTATATATTCTTTTATAATTTTTTTCTGTGTATAATCTTATAGGATAAAAATATGTGAGGCTGCAAGGCATATATCCAGAGAATGTATGAACTAATCAGAAAGCATACTTCAAAAGGTAATAATTCAATTATTATTTTTCTTAGATTCGTTTTCCATGCATTAACTAATCCGAAAGCACACTTCAAAAGGTAATTATTCAAAAAAAATCTTAGATTCATTTTCATGCATTATAAGGTTCAAAGTCCAAACTTGGAATACACTTGATCTAATCAATAATTGTTCTATTTCCATTCTCACTCAGCAGCATGGTCATTGCATAAAGGGTGGTGGGTCGACTTCTGTTAGAAGGAAGGAGAAAGAGAGAAAACAACTAAACAAGATAGTTTCTATGAGATTTTACATGTTAGACATCCATCCCTTTCCTCTGACATTATTCTTTAATTTTTCCCATTTATTAGGTAGAATTGTTGCTCAGCTTTACATCTACTAGCTGAGAGCTTGCTTGTCCCCTGTCGATCCATGTTCACTTTCTTGTAGAATCATCAGCCAATATGAATCATTGAGCTTCAAAACATACCCTTACAGAAAAAGACAAAGTGGGGTGTTGGATTGAATTCTACTTGTAAAATGAGCTTCGGAGTCGATAAAAATAGGTTTCACAATCTTTTCTTCAGATACCCAACCTATGACTGGGAAGAAAGTGACTGGGGTTGTCATATGTTTCAGGTTGAATATCTGAAGAAAGTGACTATTACTTATCCATATAGGTGTTGAAGGTTCCTAAAGCCAGAAGTGATATGATGGTCAGGGAGGATTTGCCTATTGTTTGCCAGCACGTGCGTGTGTGTGTGTGTGTGAGTGAGTGAGTGAGAGGGAGGGAGAAAGAGATTCTTTTTACAATGTTGCCATTATGAGCCCTAGTCTGGTTGGAAGGTAAAGTTAAGGGGTTGAAGGTGGAAGTAAAAGAGGGAGGTAAATGAGATACTGCTTGTTTGATTGAGAGGAAAGGGGAAGGGAAGTAAAAGTACAGGGGTGCCTTCCCCACCTTGGCCAAAAAGCTCCTCCCCAGAATATAGAAGGAAAGGAGGAAGCAAAGAGTTGGTTAACCTTTTAATTAATTCATTTATAGGGGAGTATAGGTATGGGAAAGTAAAAGTCCATAACGATGGTTCCCTCCTCCCCATCCCTTCTCCATCCTACCTAACAATGTAAACTCGATCACTTTCCGCCTTCCTTTCCTTTCCTTCCTTCAAGTTATACAAACCAACATAAGGTAAAGGAGGTCCCTTCCATAAAATATTCCCTTTCCTTGTACCACAAGGAGCTATGACTTGAAAAGAAAAACATATATAGGTATATATATATATATATATCCCTTTGAGAAATTAGAGCAACACTAGTCCATTGAAATCATTCAATTAGCACTCTCCTATGCAAATTATAAGCACAAATATACTGCTAAGCACTAAAGAAACAAAGAATACTTGAAATTTGAGAAGTACAAATAATTTTATTAAATCACCAAGTATCTGATTATATTTATTTTTATTAATCCACTTCATACCTTTCAAGCAAACCTACAACAAAATAATACCAGCAAGTACATTTATGAATATAATTTTTTCACCCATGCCTTGCTGATTCAACCATATCAACTAGGCAATTTTAAGTAATTTTGGCTAAAGTAATATTCATTAATCTACAAATAGAAAGAGTTTAATGAACTAAAAAGTACTCTTCCAAATTTCCAAATTTAGAAATACATTTTCCTTTTTAGTATGTTCCAAATTTAGAGATACATACATTTTCCTTTTAGTCCATTCCAAATTTAGAGATACATTTTCGTTTTCAATTCGTTCCACATTTAGAGATACATTAATAATTTTATACTATAAAGTGAAATGAGGTTCCTAACTTGGCATTACTAATATTATAATTTATAAGTAGCTTGAAAACCATCATCCCACTATTAATACATTTCTAACAACCGTAAGGAATATACTTAGAAACATAAAAATTTCCTTAAAAGTATGGGAGAGCAAGAATCCGCATTTTTAAATGCATTCACTCTGTATCCGCAAAATCCGCATATTATTGTGCAGTGCGGTGCAATTTTTAAAATTAGTATCCGTACATATTTGGATGCGGATGCGGATATAAGGAGTATCCGCACCACATCGCATCAAATGTATCCACACATATATAATTTATTTTATATATATATATATAATATAAAACGACGTTGTTTTAGTTATAATATAAATATACATATTTAGAAATTCTAAACTCTAAATTTAACTCTCTTGCCAATCTCCAAACACAATGCCAAAAATTACAACACATGAAAAAGTAGCAAATTATTTTTGATATCCTAAAATGTAGATTAAGGTGCTAGCTATCTCTCATGAATTATAATAATACACAATATGAACACTCCTGCCAAACTAGGCGTTGTTTGCATTAGTTTTATAGTTTGTACATTAATTAATTGATTAATTACCAGATAAACTATTAGAAAATCATGTCCTTATAATGCGTATGTGATTTGAGTTTCGATAACCTAAACTTTTTGTTAAAACTTTTTCATTAATATTTTTGTCAAAACTTTTCTTTCACTGTTTTTGTTGCTTAAGAGCTAATGTCACATTTCATAAATTTCTTATCGGATTTTACTAGTTAACTAAAGTTGTGTAATATTTAATTATATATGGTAGTTGTGATGAATTATCAAACTTATGTGTGGTTCACCTTTTTTAACAACAGTCGCAATCATGGTATTTTTATTTATTATCTTGATGGATCAAATTTTGATAATTATTTTTTTTTTAATTTAAAATTTTTATATCCGCATTTATGACCACATCCACATCCACACCGCACTGCACTCGCATGTGCGGGGTACAGTTATGCGGTGCAGTTTTTAAACATAGTATACGTGCATATGCGGATGTGGACACCACGCTCTCCCCTACTTAAAAGTCACCATTTTAAAATTTTCTCTAATTTTGAAGGGAGGGAGCAACTTCCATCTGATTTCAATAAGCTCCAAAAACAGGAAACATGTAGGCAAATACACAAATTCAAAAATAACATACTAGACATAATGAAACAATGCAAATTAGCACTTGAAATCAACATAACTTTGCAAATACCAGCAGAATTTTGTGACTACGTTATATTCTTAAATATAAGCAAAAGTATGAGAATTACACCTTCTTGGAGAGCGATTCTCGAGCCGGCGTCTTTGTGTAGATCATGGAACCACGACGAGTAAATGAAGTTTTGGTCTTCCTATCCTAAACAAAATCCATATACATAAACTAAAATAAATTCATATCAAACTACAAGCACTCTTCAACTGAAAAATTGCTAATATCATATAAATCCGCAGCATTAAAAGAAATCAAGTTAAGTAAAATCAAAGTGAAGAGAGAGAGAGAGGAGGGAGATTACGATTAAAGACTGAACAAGAGGAACAATCTCGACGAGGTCGTTGAAGAGGTTACGATCGAGGTTGCCGGAAGTAGTTCCGGCGGCATTAGGGAAAGATGATTCAGTTCGCCGGAGAATCGGAGACGATGAGTGATCTTGTCCGGCGGCGAGCCACGAACTCGCTTCTGCTCCGAAGCCGGCTGCATTGTCTTGTAAATCTACAAAATGATTGGGGTCGTACATATTCCTAGAAGATCAATTTCAGTGAAAAGAGGGAGAAATTGAAACTGATGATTCAAAAATATTGAATTTCTCTGCTGGATGAAGGAGGGACTTGGTGGAGACAACGGAGACTTGGATTTTGAAATCGCTAATTTCCCGACATGATCCTAACGCAAAAATTGGAGAACCTAATTACATGTATGCCCTTCAGTATTTAAGAAATCCCAAATTACTATCAAAATACTACAAAGTAATTCTCTCAATTTTATTTTATTTTTATTTTGGATGATGCTACAAGTTCAAATTAAAGTTCTTAAATGTTCGTTTACTATTTCCTTTGTTATTTATTTTTAAAAAAAAAATTATTTAAGTGGTAGAGAGTGAGGCACATGTATTGTCATTATCCGATGATACCAGAAATTTTGTAGTTTATAGCAATGATTCGCATAGGAGACTTGGTTGCATGCATATGCAACACGGGAAGTCATTGCGCATGCATCACGACAATTAAAGGATTATAAGAAGGGATATCCTACCCATGACCTAGAATTAGCAACGATGGAGACATTATCTTTAGGCTTAAATATGAATTAGTACTCTAAACTATAGGTCATATTCCACTTCAGTGATCCACCTTTCAATTTTATCAATTAGATGATTGAACTATTAATTTTTTTTAATTGCAACAAATTGAGTAAGTCACGTCAGAAATGCTGACGTAGCTACTTGTGTGGGGTCATAGGAAGCTGGTGTGGCAAAAAAAATAATTTTTTAAGTATGGATTAAACAAATATGATATAATGGAGGATAAAATGGTCCATCAACAATTAAGACAAAACAAACATTAACTTAAGATATATCTTCACTTCAGAACATATACAATCGATCCAACACAGTCGATCTAAACCAAGCCCCAACTCGGTTGAAAAAAACCCTACCTCAAGAACTGAAAATCAACGATTCCGACGAAGAAATTCTGAGAATCAACCATTCGATGACGATTTTAAGACGATTCCGATTGAAGAAGAATTTGTGATCGTGCATTATTTTGTCGAAGTCGCGTTCATATTGTGCATTTGTCCCCACTTTCGAAGTTTCGACGAAGTAAGTGTATCTACCACATATCTTTGTTTATAGTTTGAATATGTGTGATATTTGAGCTTTGATACTAGACATTATGTTTGTATTGCTAAGAAAATATAGTCTCCCAACTGTAAAGTATTATTCCCCCACAGTTCCATATAGTTTTGTCTCCTTAACTCATGTGAGGTCCCCATTTGTTTACTTTATGTTTAGTACTTATATATATATATATATATATATATATATATATATATATATATATATATATATATATATAATATTTATATATTCTTTTTAATGCAGAAATGGATGTCATTACTTTAAGATTTCATCATGGTGGTAAACTAATAAATAATGGTGATATAGTTGATTATGTTGGCGGCACTGTTAGTGAATTGTTTAAATATGATCTTGATTATATAATTGAGCCTGGGATTATTGATTATGTTTCAACAGTACTTGGAAGTAAGAATGTGAAAAATGTATATTATCTTATCCCTGGACAAAGTTTAGCAGAAGGGCTTAGGGCAATAGGTTATGATAAATGAGTTATTTACATGTATGCTAAAAAGAACCCTGTTGTTGAGATCTACTCAGACCATGACCATGAACAAATAGTAAGTATTGATGATAACATAAATGATGATAGTGAGGTATTTATTGGAGTTTTAAAAGATGTTAACATTGAAGAACATTCAAATAATGAAGGAGTAGAAGAGATTGAGGTTGATGTGCTTCGGACTGATAATGAGAAAGATGTAGCTTTCTAGGCTTAGTTGGTTATTATCGGAGATTCGTGGAAAGATTTTCTCGAATCGCTACTCCATTAACATAGCTGACTCGTAGAGATACAAAATTTGAAAGGAGCAAGGAATGTGGGAAGGGCTTCGAAGAACTCAAGAGGAGATTCATTTTGGCACCTGTTCTGACCATACCATCCTGGAAAAGCGAACGTGGTAGCTGATGTGTTGAGTAAAAGATCGTATACGAGTACGAGTGCGATATTTTCAAAGACCCATTTCATATAACTTACAAATGATAGATATAGAGTTAAAGACTCTAGGGACTCACGTAATGATATACGAGTAGAACCGACTTTTAATCGATAAAGTTAAAACCGATTCAAGCTACACACACCGGAAATGATGAATATGAAGAAGGAGGTACAAGAAGTTGTTATTCCAAAAGCGAGAATTGGTGATGAGGAAATCTCAAACCTTCGATTTATTAGTCCATTTGAAATCCTCGATCGAATAGAATCGCTTTGGTGTTCTAAGCATTTTCCTATAAATAGGGTGCTTAGGTTAGAATTGAAAATCACACCGTAAACTAAAGTTTTCTTTCTTTTTCTCTCTCTATAATATCGAAGCGTATTTGTGAGTATTTTAGTACTTTGAGTATTTTTATACGGTGCAAGTTCTTTCAAAGACTATATCCGAGTATTCGGTCGGTAAGTACTATTCTTCTCGAGGTAAGTGGATGTTATTTTATTAGAAAATGATATTATTTCTTCAATATCATTATGCTTAGAAATATTGGTTGGAAATTTTTATCAAATTTGGAACTTTTTCATGCGGGATTACTATTCATGATTCTTATTCACGATTCTTATTCATGAGTTACTATTCAAGAGTTCTTATTCATGAGTTACTATTCAAGAGTTACTTATTCACGAGTACTATTCACGTAAGCGTGATGATGTTTTTTTGTGAAATTTCTATCTTTTGAGGTCGAGAGTTACTATTCACGATATGGCACTATTCACGAATCGACATTATTCACAAAAAATTAAATTTTCTTTTTCGTGTCCAAGATTGTCTCATTATGATTCCTATCTTTGATTGGATCTATGTTTTGATCTTCATTCTTGAATTTTACTCCAATCTGTTATTTATGAAGTATTTTTGAACTTGGATTATTTAAAGTACGAATCCTTAATACTTGTTCTTTTGTTTCCTTGGATTCGTTTTCTTTAAAATATTTTTCATCATCTTCATCCTAAATGATGATATTCTTGAATATCTTTGGCCTATATAGTGCAAAAGATGAATGATTTCTTCTTGAATATCTTTTGGCCCGTAGTGCGAAGATGAGCAGTGTTGAGATAAACACGACCGATCGATTAATATCTTTGGCCCATAGTGCAAAAGAAGAACGGTGTTTAGATGAACATGATTAATCGATGAATATCTTTGGCTGTGAGTGCAAAGATGAATATTTGATTCGGATATATATTGGTGATGTTCTGGTGGATAAAATATCGACGATGAACTTTTAAATTCATATATAGAAGATAGTAGTTTGCATTCTCTACTTAACTCTTCTAATGAATTATTATTTCATTGCGAAGATTGATTTAAAAGCTGGTTGTCTATTGTATTCTATTAGATTTTTCCTGTTGAGGACTAACGATAATTTGTTCTATATTATCTTAGTCATAATGTTCTTCTTCTTGGGCTAGTTGAGCTCACCCTTTTCCTTGTTGTTCCATTTTTCTTCTCGGGGAGGCGAGAATGTAAGCGAGTACTAGTCGGGTGTGGAATGATGGTTCTAGAAGTTGTTCTAGTAGTCCTCACTATTCGTAAAATAGTGTATTAATAATTATAATGAGGACTTATTTGAGTGTGGATATTGTGCAGATGACAATATTTGTATTTAAACTCACGCGATTTTTTATGTTGTATTAATAAAGTTGTAGTTGTTTACGTACCATGTATTTGGCGACTCGAGAATGGGTGTTGTATACCTATTTGGGGGCGTCATGATTGGTATCGAGCTTAGGGATATGATCTCTGGCGGAGATCGGGGAATAGAAACCAGGAGGGAGAGGCGAGTAAATCCTTCGCTAGTGTATCCTACCTAAGCTTATTTGTTGGTCGGTCATAATATAGGAGTATTATGTGATTTGTTAATTTGTTAAATTAACCCTTGTTTTATGGCATTATTTAAGAATGGTGGCGAGAATGTTAATGAAGGGAGTAAATGAGGCCGTGGAGACACCTTTTGCTCACCAATGAGGAGAACGTGCAACAGGCTGGCAATGTTCCTCCTATGAAAAACACCACCGAAAGAGATGATGAGCGATGGTATGTTTAGGAACTTTCTAGAATTCATGCAAAACAAAACGAGAAAGTCTATTGTTCAAAAATGCAGTAGAAACACCGGCAACTCAAGAATGGTCACCACTAAGCGTTCAAGGATTTAGGACCATTTGGAGTTTTGGGAAAGCAGAACCACTTACCAGCAGAGACGTGGATAAAGCGAGATCACTAAAATATTTGATGTCTTGGGATGCTCGGAGGAGCAAAGGTTCATTTCGCCACCTTCATGTCATGAGGAGAGGCAAATTATTGGTGGGAATCAGTAAAGCGTATTTTCACCGGCCGCACTAAAGATGTCTTGGGAGAAGTTCCAAGAATTGTTCAACGACAAGTACTTTCCCAAAAGTATTAAATCACATGAAGGAGGTAGAGTTCATCGTTGGAACAAAACAATATGAACGTGTCGCAAAGACGAAGCTAAGTTTACCGAAAGTTGTCCGATTTGCATCCCATTTGGTTGATAATGAAGAGAGAATGACACGAATGTTTCATGCGAGGTTTGAAACCCAAAAATACGTCAATACCTTATTTCTCACAAACTTTGTTTATATTAGGATGTTGTGAATAGGGCTCGATTATTGGAGCGCGATAATGAGTCGGCTCAATGAAGAATAATGACCAACAACTCGATGATAATTATCTTGCGGTGGCGGCGGTCATCGGGAACAATGATAACCATCGTGGAGGAAATTATCATGCGAAATGGTAACCACTTCGATTGGTAATCATGGCCAAGGTAATAGAAGAAATAACTCAAGTGGAAATTTTAAGAAGAAGATTTAACAATGAAGGGAAGACGTCTTGGCACTAACACCGAAGAACGAATTCTGGGGGGAGAAAAGGCCTTGATTAGATCTACTGAGATGCGGAGAAGAGGACACATAAGTCCAAACGGTTCACAAACTTCGTGGTATGTTTTAGTTGTAGAAAGGACGGTATATAGCTCGAGATTGTCTCTGTGGCGAAACCAAGTCCAATGAGGATGGTGACTCAAAGGTTGTCCGGACAAGTCAAAGTATATTTTCTTGGAAGAGCATTTTTCGTGACTTCTCAAAAAGCGAAGTAACCCGAACGAAGTTACGGGTTAGTTAATTATAAATTTTTACGAAGTTTATACCTTACTCGATATCAGTTCTACCCATTCTTTTATCTCTCTTGTTTGTGCTCAACGTTTAAATTTGACTCCGGAGAGATTAGACTTTGACTTATCGGTTGAAACTCCGTTAGGAGAAACTTTCGTTACATCCGCTGTTTATAAATCTTGTTTTATCCAAGTTGGCACCATCACATTACCTGTTGACCTTATTTCTTTAAAAATTCTTGCATTTGATGTGACCTTAGGGATTGATTGGTCAACCACTCATCATGCTAAAATTGATTGCTTTCGTAAGGTTGTTAGTTTTCATATTCTTAACCAACCTGTTGTACGAATTCAAGCAACCAAACCATTGAAGTCAAACACTTTCATATCAAGACATAAAGTCATTCGTTTATTGAAAAACGGATGTTAAGTTTTCTTAGCCCATGTTATGGACTTGAACAAAAATACGTCAGATTTGAATGATATTTCTATTGTTAGAAAATTTCCTGATGTATTTCCTGAAGAATTTCCTGGCCTACCCCAGAGCGTGATATTGAATTTTGTATCGACTTTGAACCCGGTACAAAACCCATTTCTAAAATCTCATATAGAATGGCTCCTATTGAACTTCAGGAGTTAAAAACCTAACTACAGGAGTTGGTACCTTAGCCTCTATCCGGTGACTTCCTTTTGAACGAATGCACCGAAACCAAACTCTGTAGGGACGTCATATTCGTGCGGTGGTAAACTGATAGGTGCCATTGTGACGTGCTATCCAAGATTGGGATATGAGTCACAGTTGAGAGCAACCTAAGTCATTAATCGAAATACGTAGCTTTCTAGGCTTAGTTGGTTATTATCGCAGATTCGTGGAAAGATTTTCTCGAATCGCTACTCCATTAACTCAGCTGACTCGTAGAGATACAAAATTTGAAAGGAGCGAGGAATGTGGGAAGAGCGAAGAAGAACTCAAGAGAGACTCATTTCGCACTGCTTACGACTATACCATCCTGGAAAAAGCGAACGTGGTAGCTGACGTGTTGAGTAAAAGATCGTATACGAGTACGAGTGCGATATTGTCAAAGACCCATTTCATATAACTTACAAATGATAGATATAGAGTTAAAGACTCTAGGGACTCACGTGATGAATATGAAGAAGGAGGTACAAGAAGTTGTTATTCCAAAAGAGAGAATTGGCGATATTAGGAAATCTCAAACCTTCGATTTATTAGTCCATTTGAAATCCTCGATCGAATAGAAACTGTGGCCTATAGACTCATTTTACTGCCAAGTATGACGCGTGTTCATAACGTTTTTCACGTATCGATGTTACGTAAATATGTGGACGACCCGAACCATGTTATTGAGTTAGAACCGGACGAGATAGCCGAAAATTTAACGTACGAAGAGGTACCAGTCAAGATCTTGGATAGGAAGGAGCATGTCCTACGTACGTCAATTTCGAGGACGAAGTTTCATAAGGAGGGGAGGTTGTAAGACCCTAACTTTTTATAAATAAAGATTTAATTTCTCTAATTATTATTTTGAAATAGTAAGGGGTTGATTTGATTAATGTGGTTAGTTATGGGTAAAATGCGCAAATATTTTAAATAAGCAGGTGGTTATAAAATATTCATTGTTGTTGTGGGAATATTCGTTTGGTCGTGGAATATTCTTCTTACTGTTGGGAATATTAAATGCGACGGCTAGTGTGACCTTGTGTGGGCCCCATAACTGAAACAATTAGATGAAGAAAACGACAAGTATAAGTTGTTTATAAATAATGGCGTAGTTATTACCAATTATCATTGTTGGAATACCGGTGGTTAAAACACAAGAATGTCACGTTGTTGCACTGCAGCATTACCTGTATTGCACCAATTATTGATTCTTACGTAAAGAAGGCACTACTCAATAATTGTTACGTGAGTTCTTCGCTCGTATTTTATTTTATTGATTCAATAATTGTTGCGTTGATATTTTATATTATCGTTGTTTCAATAATTGTCACTACACGTATTTTCCATTATCGAAGCAATAATTCATATTATGTGAATAATATTATTAGATAATATTATTGGCAATGTCTAGAAAGTTCTATCTAAGGAGAGGTTTGGTCACCTAATTCAATACCAAGAAGGAGAAATTTTTATTGAAAGCCCCTCTTTCCTAAGAACTGTCTGGTTGTCAATATTGTGATTTTGTAATATTATTTGTGAATAATTAATTATTGATTTATATGATGAGGAAAATATTGATTTTATGTGGATATAGATGGAGAAAATTTTTAAATGTGACAATTGTTGAAAATTAATATTTTATCTTTTTCGATAAAATAATTTATTTGAATATATTATTTTAATAATATATTAATGGTGATATTTTACAATGAATGTGGGATATATGAGTATATGAGGAGGAAGAGTATTTTTCTTTGCATTAAATGATTAACACATGTTTTGTGTGTTTAATTGGACTCTATTTCTTGACCGAAATTTGATTATAGCTTGTAAAATTGCCCGTTTATGGATTTGATTCAATTTGCATTTGGAATTTGGAAAAACTTTCTTCTGTAAAATTGTAGAGAATTGAATTTTTCTATAAAAATTCGCGAGATTCGAATTTTCTGATAAAATGGCTATTTATTATGAATTATTGAGGTTCCAAAGTTCCAGAATAATTGATGAAGTTTTATTTATGTTTTAAAAGAAAAACGTTTTTTAAATGTTTGTGGACATCTTTAACATGTGCTAGATGGCTAAAATCAGATTTCAAAGTGGGCATAGGAATTTGTTATATATATATTATTGTTATATTAAATTTTCTGTTTTGGTGTTCTAAGCATTTTCCTATAAATAGGGTGTTTAGGTTAGAATTGAAAATCACACCAGAAACTAAAGTTTTCTCTCTCTTTCTCTCTCTATAATATCGAGCGTATTTGTGAGTATTTTAGTACTTTGAGTATTGCTATACTCTGCAAGTTTTTTCAAAGACTATATCCAAAGATTCCAAATTAAAAGTACTATTCTTTTTCGAGGTAAGGGATGTTATTTTATTGAAAATGATATTATTTCTTCAATATCATTATCCGAAATATTGGTTGGAAATTTTTATCAAATTTGAAACTTTTTCATATCGGGATTACTATTCATGAGTTACTATTCACGAGTTACTATTATTCATGAGTATTTATTCAAAAGCGTGATGACGCTTTTTTTTTTGTGAAATTTCTATCTTTTCGAGGTCTGAGTTCTTATTCACGATATCTGACCTTTATTCACGAGAAAAATTAAATTTTCTTTTCTATGTCCAAGATTATTCATTATGATTCCAATCTTTGATTGGATCTATGTTTTGATCTTCATTCTTGAATTTTACTCCAATCAAGTTATTTATGAAGTATTTTTAAACTTGAATTATTTAAAGTACGAATCCTTAATACTTGTACTTTTGTTTCCTTTGGATTCGTTTTCTTTAAAATATTTTTCATCATCCTCATCCCTAAATGATGATATTCTTGAATATCTTTGGCCTATAGTGCAAAAAGATGAATGATTTCTTGATGAATATCTTTGGCTGAAGTAGTGCAAAGATGAGCAGTGTTGAGATGAAACGACCGAGGCGATTAATATCTTTGGCTTTTGTAGTATAAAGATGAGCAGTGTTTAGATGAACATGACGGTGATGAATATCTTTGGCACGTAGTGCAAAGATGAATATTTGATTCAGGATATATATTGATTGATGTTACTGAGGATAAAATATCGACGATGAACTTTTAAATTCATATATAGAAGATAGTAGTTTGCATTCTCTACTTAACTCTTCTAATGAATTATTATTTCATTGCGAAGATTGATTTAAAACTGGTTGTCTATTTTATTCTATTAGATTTTTCCCTGTTGAGGACTAACGATAATTTGTTCTATATTATCTTAGTCATAATTGTAAGACCCCGAATTTTATGAAATAAAAGTATTCAATTTTTCTTATAATTACTATTCAGTAAATGATTAAATTGATAAAAGTTAAAGTTAAGGGTGATATATGAATTTTTTTCAAAATACACAAGTGGTTATAAAATATTCATTGTTGTTGGGGAATATTCGTTTGGTCGTGGAATATTCTTTCTCGCTTCGGAGAATATTAAATGCACGGTGGCAAACCATTTTGTGGGCCCCATATGAGAATAATCGCTGGGATGAAGAAACAATAAAATTAAGTTTTTATAAATAACGGCGTAATCGTTCTGCTATTAACAATGTTGGAATACCCGGTTGGTAAAATAAAGTAATGGCGTTGTTGCACAAGAAAGACATGGTATTACACAGTATTTTTAAATTATTGATTCTTACGTAAGAAGGCACTACTCAATAATTGTTACAATAATTACTGTTCAATATTTTATTTTATTGATTCAATAATTGCTACGTTGAAATTTTATATTATTGTTCTTCAATAATTGTCACTGCACAGTATTTTCCATTATCAGATCAATATTTCATATTATTGAATAATATTATTAGATAACATTATATGGCAATGTCTAGAAAGTTACATCAAGGAGAGGTTTGGTCACCTAATTGCATGCGCCAAGAAGAGAGAAATTCTTATCTAAAGCCCCTCTTTCCCGAGGTACTGGTTGTCATTATTGTGATTCTCGTAATATTATTTGTGAATAATTAATTATTGATTTATATGATAAGGAAATATTTATTTGATGTGGATATAAATGATGGATTTATTTATGTGGTTATAAATGAAGGAATTAATGTTGAGGTATTTTATCGATATTTTTGTCGAGAATGAAGGTATTAAAAATTAAACCCGTTGTGTTTTGAGATATATGCGTGAGTTATAATTTTTAATCCGACCGTTGGATCGTTGAAATTTTTGGATATGTTATACATATATAAGTTGAGTATATGTCCACAAATTTTGAACCGTTAAAAATGAACGTATGATTTGTTATGAATTTTAAGAGGTGAATGGTTCAGAAATTGTTGAAGTATCCGAATTTAGCATTTTGGTGGAAAATTCTAGAATTGAGTGGGCCCCACTTGTGGTTGGTGAAAAAATGTGCTGAATTTTATTTCAAATATGGTGGGTGGGAATAGTAGCAGGTAAAGCCATCAGGTTGCAGGTTAAGTCTGCTAAAATTTTCCTATAAATAGAGGGCTAAGTTAGAATTGAAAATCACACCAGAAACAAGTTTTCTTTATCTCTATATTATCAAGCATATTTTGAGAGTATTTAGATACTTTGAGAGTTGCTATTTAGTAGAAGTTTCCTTCGATTTTTCATCCGATATTCCAGTCAGAAGTACTGCTCTTTTGAGGTAAGAGATTTTAAGGGTTATTATATTTTTCAGTTCGTACTTCTTCTGACCTTAAGAAAATTCTGGAAAAATTTGAAATGATATGTTGATGAGTTTTATTGATTGTGTCCAAAAATGGTGATTTTTGGATATATAGATTAAGAGTTATGAATTTTATGAGAAAAGACTATTTTAAAAGTATCCGCTTATAACTCCTTGTGGTTAACTCCAAAATTGATGAAATTTTTATTGGGAGTACATCTATATAATATCAGTGTACTCTGTGAATTTCGGAATGTTTGGATAAAAGTAAAATTTATGATAAATGTCTAAATATTTGACAGTTTTGGCCATATAAAAAATAGTAAATAAATTTTAAAAATTCTAAGAAAAATATATGTTCAATATGTGACTATATTCTGCTAAATCCCAGAAAAGAAATATTTTTGGTACTGATTTGGTATTTTTCATGAAAATAGACTAGTTATGAATAAATGAGTTAAATATGTTACGTGAAGGAAGAAAATTGAAAAATATGATTTTATGGCTTGAGAATCATATATGTGGTATATGCAGATTTTTGATGAGGGTTTTAGTTATTGGTAATGAAATCTTATAAGTTTGGCATTTTATGATGATTTAATGCATTATTTAGTAAAGTGTAAACAATTAAAATAAATTATTTATAATTTTAGGAAATGTTATTCTTTCAATATCATTATACCGAAATATTGGTATGGATTTTATTATGGAATTTCTACCTTATTGTGTCAGGGTTACTATTCATGAGTTACTATTCATGAGTTACTATTCACGAGTTACTATTCACTACAAAATTGGTTTCTTTTTCTAACTAAATTATAGTTGATTTATGAATATTACTCTGGAGATTAAAACTATATATTGATTATATTTATTTTATTATCCTATATAATATTTTTATAATACGATGTTGAAATTTCTTTCACCTGGAGTGTAAAGATGAGTAGATTATTGGTATGATCATTGACTAGGGTTTCTTTGGCCAAGAAGTGAAAAGTTGAATTGTATTTGGTATGATCATGACCATTGAATTTATAATTGAATATCTTTAGCTTAAGTGCAAAGGTGAATTGATCAACATGGTTATAATTATTGTTTATATAAATTCAAGTGATTATATATTTCTTTGAGATATTAATATCTTTTGGCTCAGTAGTCAAAAAGATGTATTGTTGATGAATATCTTTGGCGAAGGTGCAAAGATGAATCATTAATTAATATCTTTGGGCCAGTAGTGCAAAGATGACCGTTGTTGAATATCTTTGGCCGATTAGTGCGAAGATGAATGTGGATGAATATCTTTGGCCCAGTAGTGCAAAGATGAATTTATTAGTATGATTATGAGCAGAGCTGTGATTTGGTATAACCATGATCTTTGATGTTTCAGGTAAAGACATGTGATGAAAATTATATTCATCCTGGGTACGAAGAGGAATTTAGAATCACAATTATGATTATGAGATATTCATATGATTGTGGAAAGGAACTGTTGATTGATGTTATAGGGATAAAACATTGTTGGTAGACTTTTAACATGGAGAAGATAATAGACTGTATTGTCCATTTGACTCTTCTAATGGATTACTCGTTCCGCTGCAACTATGGTTGAAATTTTTATCATCTAACATATGTTCTAAATCTTTGATTTGTTATTAATGAAGGCTATTGATAATTTAATTATCTTTAGTCATGATATTCTTTACTGAGCTAGTTGTGCTCACCCTTTTGCTTTACAATTCCTTTAAGGTAATAAAAAAAAGTGTAATTTGGTCGAAATGGGGGTACAAGGAATAGAAGCGGTGGTCTCTAGTTGTGGAGTTCTCCTAAACAAAGATAGTATAAACAAGTGTGTTGTATACATCTTTTAGTAGTTATATTTGGTGAATCATATAGGAGAAAGCGAACCCAACGTTGGAAGGTGTTTTGCCACTATCATACAAGATGTCTAAATGACATACAACCTCGTGTCATCATAAGATGTGGTTGTGCTCATTCACTTCTTCGAGTATATTTACGAGCACTACCTATATAATATTGGTGTTTGTTTGAAGTATAATTCTCAATTTGAGAGCGGTGGAGATAATGATAAGTCAAGAGAAGACTCACCATTGGGAAGAATATGATAGTAATCTTCTCGCTTTTTCTTTGGGGTCTATTGGGTCAACCGAGGATAATTACGTGGCCATATGATATCTATCATAACCTAGTAAGCATGGCCTCCCATGTACTTTAAGGTTTCTTGAGCACTTCCCAAATATTCTAATTTCTAAAAAGCAGGTTTTTGACTATACCTTTATGTAAGGTGTCATTGTGACGTGTTATCCAAGGTTGGGATGAGAGTCACAGTTGGTATATATATTTGTATCCAAACTCACAGTATATGTGTTGTTGTATTTTGCACGATAATTGTTGTAATAAAGTTGTAGTTGTTTTCTGTACCATGTATTTGGCGACTCAGAATGGGTTGGATGGAATGGACCTATTTTGGGGTTGTCACATTTGGTATCAGAGCTTAGGGATATGGTCTCTGGCGGAGATCGGGAAATATAACTAAGAGGGGAGAGATGAGTAAATCCTTCGCTAGTGTGTCCTACCTAAGCTTATTTGTTGGTTAGTCATAATATCGGGATATTATGTGATATGTTAATTTGTTTAAATTAACCCTTGTTTTATGGCGATGTTGAGAGAATGGTCACTTTGAGAATGTTAACAATGGAGTGAATGAGACCGTGGATACCTCTAATCACCAACCGGGATAATGTGATATCAGCGAAGAAGGAATTAGAAATCCATGTGGTGAGTGAAGAATTGATAGTTGCTTTTAGAGATAGTCGCAGAGGTAACAAATTGAGAGTGAGGAAGAAGAAGAAATTTTGAGGAGAGTTTATTAAAGGTATTATATGATCAAAATATAGAATTTCAAAATCGTATTCATGAGTTAGAAGAAGCGAAATTTGAAGAAACGACGGTGGTCGTGGAACAAAAGGATGCAACAATTCAAGCTTGTGTTACCCGATATGTGATGCTTGAACAGAAGCATTCTTTGGCAGAGTATAAGATGATAAAGATGGAATCTGAGCTGAAAGAAGAAAAAACTGAACGAGTAAGAATGAGTGATGCATGGGTAAAAGCCACACGACACGTGGATATTGTGGAAAGAGATGTCCGATCTAAGAAGGCTAAAATAGATGACATGAATTTCTCTTTTTGGAAAGCAATTGGGAGAACCCAACATCGAGTTTTGAATTACCCTGTACAGAGCGGTCAACCTGAATTTGATATGGATCGAAGATTGATGATTCAAATCATGAATCAGGAGTACGACGAGGCAGTTGAGGGAGGAATATGCCCTATAGAAAAGTATATTCCAACGGTAGTGATGACGTAAATCTTGCCCTGCACAAGTCAAAGCCGGGTAGTTTGAGGATGGCGGTTGTCGTGACTTCCCAACAAATGAGGAACCCAAATGAAGTTATCACGGGAGATGAAGCAATGGAGAAATCATGATGGCCAGGAGAGATAGAATCGAAATGAAAGCAAGGTATTCTCAACTTTTGAAATACTGTGCACGTAAATTTTGGGACGAAATTTCATAAGGAGGGGAGATTGTAAGACCCCAAATTTTATGAAATAAAAGTATTCAATTTTTCTTATAATTACTATTCAGTAAATGATTAAATTGATAAAAGTTAAAGTTAAGGGTGATATATGAAATTTTTTTCAAAATACACAAGTGGTTATAAAATATTCATTGTTGTTGGGGAATATTCGTTTGGTCGTGGAATATTCTTTCTGTCGGGGAATATTCGTATGACGGCGCAACCATTTGTGGGCCCCATAACAGAATAACTATCGGATGAAGAAAACGACAAAATTAAGTTTTTATAAATAACGGCGTAATCGTTACCGTTAACACTGTTGGAATACCCGGTTGGTAAAATAAAGTAATACGCATTGTTGCACAGTAGCACACGGTATTACACATTATTTTTAAATTATTGATTCTTACGTAAGAAGGCACTACTCAATAATTGTTACAGTAATTACTGTTCAATATTTTATTTTATTGATTCAATAATTGCTATGTTGAAATTTTATATTATTGTTGTTTAATAATTGTCACTGCACAATATTTCCCATTATCAGATCAATAATTCATATTATTCGAATAATATTATTAGATAGCATTATTGGCAATGTCGAATAATATTATTGATGAAGGTGGGCAGGGACCTGTTGATGAAGGTGAGCAAAGAGCACCAACTGAAGCTTGGGATGAAATTGACTTGGATTCTGATGAGTTGCACACATCTGAAACAAGTGAGAATGAAGATAATGAGGTGAAACCAACCAATATAAGAAAGAGAAAATATCTTGAGTTTAATCCAAAGACTGACATTAAAATTGTTGAATTTTCTGTTGGAATGAAATTTTCTAACCATAAATAATTTAAAGAGGCAGTGAAACAATATGCAATTGAAAAAAAATATAATGTATGGTTTTCAAAAAATGCAAGGGATAAGGTACAAGTAAAGTGTGCACAAGATTGTCCTTGGAATTTATGGGCAAGTGTGTTTAAACATGAGACCACTTTTACTGTTAAAAGGTATAACAATATTCACAAGTGCACAAATAAACAGAAAAATAGACAAGTAAATGCAAGGTTTTTGGCCAAGCACTATTATGATAAAATAAAATCATGTCCATTTTGGAAACTCTCAGAATTCCAATGGGGTGTGAAGAAGCATTTAAAAGTTAAAGTGTCACTGAGTCAATGCTACAGAGCAAGAGAAATAGCACTCAAGTGTGCTTATGCACCAATTGATGACATATATGGACAATTATGGGACTATGAGAAGAAATTGGAGAGGGCTAACAAAGGTTCAACATTTGAAATTAAAGTAGATAGGCAGTCACCAGAGGAACTAGGGAGATTTTAAATATTTTATATAGGATTTGATGCTTTGAAAAGAGGATGGTTGGCAGGTTGTAGGCCAATAATTGGCCTTGGTGGATGTTTCCTCAAAGGAATATGCAAGGGTGAGTTGTTATGTGCAGTTGGGAGGGATGAAAATAATCATATGTAATCATTGCTTGGGCAGTAGTAGAGGTTGAGAACATAGACAGCTGGACTTGGTTTTTGCATATTTTAATGGATGATCTAGGTTATCTTGGTGGAGGATATGGTCTCACAGTGATAACAAACCATCAAAAGGTACTGCATTTTTTTTTCATTTACTATATTACAAATGTTTGTTATATATAGCTAATGCAATCATGTTTCTATGTAGGGTTTGGATAATGCAATCAAGACAATTATACCTCAAGCTGAACATAGATGTTGTGCTAGACACATCTACACAAATTGGAGGAAAAAGAACAAAGGATTTGAGTTGAAAACTACATTCTAAAAAATAATTAAGAGTACTACTAGGAATTAAGCATTACATGGATGAAATGGAAGAACAGAAAAAATTAAGTCCAGAGGCACATGAGCAGTTGTCAAAACAAGATGCAAAACAGTGGTGCAAAGCTTTCTTCAGTGACATGTGCAAGTGTGATATCACCACCACCAACTTTTTAGAAACATTCAATGGTTGGATAGTTGCTGCAAGACAAAAGCCTATAATTGAGATGCTTGAGGATATGAGAGAGCATATTATGGAGAGATTGGTAAGAAACATGACAATGATGTTGAGAAGTGATGATGTACTACCTCCTAGAATTAGGAAAAAATTAGAGGATGCAAAGAATGATAGTTTCTTGTATGAAGCTAAGTGGGATGGTTTTGAGGGGTATGAAGTGAAAAGGGATGGTGGACTTCAAGGTAGGACATTAAGTTTGGTGACCAAGACTTGTGCTTACAGAGCTTGGGATCTTGATGGTATCCCTTGTAGACATACAGTTGCTGCCATTTATGAGCAAAGGGAGGAACCAGAGGAATATGTCTCTCCAATGCTTAAGAGATATGCTTACTTGACATCTTACCAATTTCCATTAAAAGGAATAAATGGACCAGATCTGTGGGAATCTTCAGGCAATGAGAAGTTATTATCCTCGAAACTTAAAGTGCTTCCTGGAAGCCAAAAAAATAAAGGATTAAAGATCTACATGAGGAACATAAGTTAGGTGCAAGTGAAAGATTGTCAAAAAAAGGAATATTGATAACATGCCGGAGGTGCAATCAGATTGGTCATAATATGAGAACTTGCAAGAACACACTAGTTCAAAGGCTTCAAAAGGAAAAAGGTAACTACAACTAACAGTCAAGATACGATTTTTTTTACTTGATTTGCAAAGAAAACTAACATTTAACAATTTAATTCTTTCAACTACAAAAGATGGATCAGGTAGAGGAGCATCAAGTAATGCAGAGAGAGGTGGAGATGTTACAGCTGCAGTAGGTGGAAGAAGAAGATGAAGAGTAATGGGTAGGCCCCCAGGCACTGGAGGTCAAGAAGGAAGAGGTAGGCCACCAGGGAGAGGGAGAGGGAGAAGTGAAGGTAGAAATGAGTTTGGTATTTATGTATCTGCAAGTGGAGAGTCTTACATATCAAATGGGACACAACATACTAGGGTAAATACTTCTTCTTAAGTCTAGCATGTTTACTTTATTAAAGCATACACTACTAATTATTTTTGTTTAATACTTTTTAGATTTCAACTGGTTCTAATGTAAGTCAAGAAAATCCTTACAATCAAACAACTACTCCAGCCACAATGAATCCTCAAAGCCAAAGGAATACTCAAGGTTCAACAACATCCATGTCAGCCATGAGGCCATCTACATTCCAATCTAGGGGAAGAAATTGAATTTCTGCAAATCAACTAATTAATGGAAGGAATGCAAGGCAGGATGCAAAGCCAAAAAAGAAAGTTGTGGATATCTAGTTCAAGTTGTGCATGATGGGAATTATTAGTATTATTTAGACTATGTAGGAGTTCAACCAATTAATTATTATGTAGTATTTGAACAGGGCTAAATAGTCTAAGTGCTTACAAACTAAGTAATGTTTTTGGTTTATGTTTGGCAAACTGTGACAATTGGTTTACTTTATGCAAGTGGTGCACATTATGTATGACAGTTATGTGGCATTGTTTGTAATGTTGAACAGAATGCTTTAATGCAAAAGTCATTGTTTTTGGAAGTATTATTGTATTATCGGTGCTTTTAAAAGTCTAAAATGTTAATATTTTAATTTGATTATTCTGGATTGTATTATTGATTGCTTTTTAATTTGAAATTATTTATAAAAACTTTTAAGCTAAACAAATAAATAGATTTGACCAAATATATTAGTATTATTATTACATCTTTATTTTAGATTATTAATAGTATTCAAATAAAAATTATATTGTCAGGTTTAATGATATTTTTAAATTATTCTAATTTACATTACATTTTAGGTGATATTTATTATTCTATAATTTTTGTTCTAATAATATTAGTCACCCTATTATATAATTATTTTATCTCTACTTTGTTATTATTACTACCTTGTGACACACGTATTATATGTGTAATTATATCGTAATAATAATATAATAAATTTTATATCAAATTTTGAAGTTGAAATCTCAAACAATATTACTCAAATTACAAAATAAAAAATGAACACTCAGCAACAGGCCAATCCCATATTAGCCCATAGCAAACCATGATTTCGTGGTCCAGAAGCCCATTCTCGCCCATCATACCTCCCCTAGCAGCCCAAAGCTTGGTTCTATCTTCTTACCAAGAAACACTACAAATTTCAAAATTGAAATAAATAATCATGCAATTTCCTAAACCTTTTTATTAAATAATTATTAGTATTTTTTAATCATAAATTATTATTAAGTTTATTTACAATAAAATTTCTCCCCTCCCCTCCCCTCCCCTCCCCTCCCCTCTATCATATGGGTAAAATATGATACTCACAAAAAATAAAAAAGTAATTAAAGATAAATAAAAGGATCTTGTATAATCTATATATTATTTATTATCTCAATATTTACTCCTCCGCATCTAAATTAAAGATATATTTGCAAAACTATGATTTTTAAAAAATATTTTATTTCTCTATATTTATATATCCCTAATATTGACTAGAAATTTTAGGGAAATAGAAGAAGAGATTTGGTGTCCTTAACCTCGAAATTTATAAAAAATAAATAAAAAATAAAACTCATGGTCTCCAATTTTCTTTGGCATTTCAATTTTTCGTATTATCGACGTAATAAATAATTAAAAATATATCAACCACTTTACACCAGTAAATAGTAACATGAAATTGAGAAGCTGATCTATGAGACGCTAGAAAATTCAAAGTAGAGCATAAACATCTGTATCATGGGGGGCTAAAAACATTTAGCTAGGGATGAGTTCTTCTCTTAGCATATTGTTTTGCCTCAATACTGAATAGATAATGTGGAAGAATAAATTTTTAAAAAATATAATTAAATAAATAAATAATTTCAAAGATGTTAACATAAGGGATTCTTTTGAAAGAGAGAGATGCTTAGCGAGTTGCATGCATCACATAACCATCTTCAACATAAGGTGGTCCAATTAATTGTGGATCATAAACTTATCAACCAAATAAAACTCCCTAATTATCATTTTCTAATATGTATTAGGGATGAATTTAAAACTATGTGGAAAATATGTTTATTTTTTTTATACAAAAATATTTATTTGACATTAATATTAATATATTAATATCAAAATGTCGACTATAATCCGGTGCAATAAGAAAATATATTGAATACAATAAAAATAACATATATTTGTAATAACAATGTGTTTATCAATTATTATTTTTTGTGAGAAAATATAATTTGCATAATGAGATATGAGCATATTGTGGATGCCAAAGGTTGATTGTTCTTATCCTCGTTCCTCAATCAAGGCCTAAAAAAGATCAATATTAAGAAAAAATTATTTTATATGAGTGAATATTCTAACTTTTTATAAATAAAATTGAATTTCCTATTTATTATTTTGAAGTAAAAAGGTGTTAATTAATATAATACTTTGGTTATGGGTGAAATAAAATTTTACAAAATAAGCAAGTGGTTATAAAATGAAGAAAACGACAAATTCTTTTGGTTTTTATAAATAACGACATAATTTTTACCATAACGGAATAACATTTGGTTGGATTATAAATTTGGGTTTTTAAAAATACATAAAGCTAACACCGTTGGATTACTTGGTGGTTTTAAAGAATACGGTGGTCAAGACAAGAAGACACAAGACAGGTACAAGATTGTTGAATTATTGATTCGCACGTAAAGAAAGCACTACTCAATAATTGCTACGGTGAGTTTCTGTTCAATATTTTATTTTATTGATTCAATAATTCTTTGCCTTGTTAGTTTATATTATTATTGTTTCAATAATTGTCACTACTATTATATTTTTCATCATCAAATCAATAATTCATATTATTTGAATAATATTATTAGATAGCATTATTTGAAAATGTCTAGAAAGTTCTGTCAAGGAGAGGTTTGGTCACTTAATTGCACGCCAATAAGGAGAAATTCTTATTGGAAAGCCCTCTCTTTCCTGGGAACGGCCTGGTTGTCATAATTGTGATTCTGTAATATTATTTGTGAATAATTAATTATTGATTTATATGATATGGATTTATTTATTTTATGTGGTTATAAATGAAGGAATTTTATCATGAAATAATTGTTGGAAGTTTGGCATAATTTCGTGGAATTACAATTATTTCTCCGATAGAATATTCTGCTCAAAATATTATTATTATATTTTATAATTGTTTATTTATTCATGCATGTGATTAAAAAGGATGAAGTGAACAAATTGTATTGGAATGCAAAGATGCTTTTGTTTCTTTTCTAAATTGTCAAGGAGAATTCTCTGCAAAGCATTCATTTTCATATTATGTGGGCCTCACCCATAAGCATGTGCAGCAAAGAAAGGAAAATGAGGGATTGTTAGTAGTAAGGAAATTTGATTTCTTGCAAAGTAATGTGGCCCTACCCATATGAGAAAAGAGAGGAGTTAGGCAAATAAAGTTAGGCAAGAAAGAAAAAATGCAAAATGTTAAAAGATACCTTGATTTTTCCTCCGACGTGCCAGACTATAAATAGGGGTAACCCTCATTACTCATCACACCATTTCTAAATTCGAAGTTATTATTCTATAGTATTGTGAGTATTTTTCTTGAGTATAAGAATATTTTGAGTGAAGATTTTCTGCAAGATTTTCTCAGAATAATATCCGATATTCCAGTCAAATCCAGTTTCTACCAAGGTAAATGATATTATTTTATTGCAATACTACTAGGAGAAAAATATTATTTTCTTTCATACTCCATATTATGTAAGCAATATTATTTCATCTCGTATTCTTAAATTTGAACTTACTATGGTAAGTATTGCTTCTATAATTCCTGAAATGATTAGAAATTTTGTTTCATCTAATATCATTTCATAGAAATATTGGTCTGAACTTTTTATCAAATTTGAAACTTGACATTTGGTAATTGCTCACTGCATCTGCATTCATCGTCATCGTTTTCACTGGCAATCGCTCAAAAAAAAAAAAAAAAAAATTCTTCCAAATTATTTGTTGTGACCCTTATTCCTAAAAAGTTGAATCCATGTTTTGATTTTTTATCATCCTCACCCTAAATGGTGATATAAATGAATATCTTTGGCTCAGAAAGTGCAAAGATGAATGATTAATTAATGAATATCTTTGGCCCAGTAGTGCAAAAGATGAACAGTGTTGAGATGAACATGACCAATCTGGTGATATAAAATGAATATCTTTGGCCTCGTAGTGCAAAAGATGATTAAAGATGTATATTGATTGTTGTTACAGGATAAAATATTGATGATGGACTTTTAAACCTTAGAAGACAAGAGAGAATTCTTTTCTACGTGACTCTTCTAATGGATTGTTGTTCACCGCATTTATTGATCTAAAACTTGTTGTCTATTATATTAGATTTTTTCATTTGAAGACTAACGATAATTTATCAGATATTATCTTAGTCATAATATTCTTTATTGGGCTAGTTGAGCTCACCCTTTCCTTTTTGTTCCATTTTTCTTCTCGTGAGGTGAGAACATAGCAGGATCGAAGTCTCAAAATGGAATGATGGTTCTAGGAAAATGTTTTAGCAAATCCTCTCTATTTCTATAAAATAGTATTTGAATAATTATAATGAGGACTTATTTGCGTGTGGATATTGTCTGAAGACAATATTTATATTTAAACTCATTAAGATGTATTGTCGTATTTCACACGACATCTGTATTATTGAAGTTGTAGTTTGCTTTATGTACCATGTATTTGGCGACTCAGAATGGGTGTTGTATACCTATTTTGGGGGCTTCACAATTGGTATCAGAGCTTAGGAATATGATCTCTGGCGGAGATCAGGGAATAGAACTAGGAGGGGAGAGACGAATAAAATCCTTCGCTAGTGTGTCCTACCTAAGCTTATTTGTTGGTCAAGTTATAATATAGGGATATTATGTGACATGTTAATTTGTTTAATTAACCCTTGTTTTATGGCAGTATTTAAGATGGCAGCTGAGAACGTTAACAATGAAGTGTATGAGACTGTGGAGACACCTTTAGTCACAAACCAGGAGAATGTGCATCAAGAAGGCAATATTCCTCCTCCGTAAATAACACTACCGAAGCAAACGATGAATGATGGAATGTTTAGGAGCTTTTTTACAGCTCATGCAAAATCGACGAGGGAGACTCGTGTACAAAATACGGTGGAAATGATAAGAACGATGCATTCACATCCCAGCAAGATTCAAGGAGTTGGGACCACCAGATTTCCATGGAAAGCCGGATCCGATCAAGGAAGTAAACGTGGGTCAAGCAAATTACCAAGATATTTGATGTCTTGGGATGCACGGAGGAATAGAAGGTTCCATTCGCCACCTTTATGTTTCGTGGTGAAGCAGACATGGTGGGAATTGTGAAGCGCACTCCAACCAGATGCACTCAACATGTCTTGGGAAAGATTTTAAATTGTTCAATGACAAGTACTTTCCAGAAAGTATTCATAATATGAAGGAGGTAGAGTTTATTAGACTCGAATGTAACAAACATGACGATGTCTCAAAGACGAGGCAAAGTTAGCAGAGTTATCTGTGTTTGCACCTCATTTGGTGGAGAATGAGGAACGAATGACGCCGTATGTTTCGAGAGGTCTAAAACCCGAGATTCTCAATACCTTATCTCTCATAAGTTTTCTCTCTATATTCGATGTTGTCAACAGGCTCGCTTATTAGAGCGAGATAGTGAGTATACTCAACCGAGGGACCACAACCTGTGGTAGTCATCGTAACGATGATAACCAATGAGGAGGAAAGAATACTGACAAAGGCGGAATCACTCGGTGGTAATCGGAGAGGTGACTCAAGTGGAAATTTTGTAAAGAGAAGATTCAACAATGACGGAAGACATCAACAAAGAAGACCAACACCAACAACAAATGCTGGGGAGGAGAACGACCGCCAGCTTAAATGTTACAAATGCGGAAGGAGGGACATATCACCAAAATCGCCCACAACAATCCAAGGTATGTTATAACTGTGGAAAGGAAGGCCACATCGCCGGGATTGTACTATAAAAAACCAAGTTCAAGCAGAGTGGTGATTCCAAGGGCTATCCGGATAAGTCAAAATCACCGTTTCTGAAGAAGCGTTTGTCGTCGGATCGCCAAAACGTGAGGAACCCAAACGAGGTGATCACGGGTAAGCTAAGCTTGAATTTCGCGTAAGTTTATACCTTACTTGATAATCTGGGTTCTACCCATTCTTTTATCTCTCCCGCTTGTGCTCAACGTTTAAACTTGACTCCGGAGAAATTAGATTTTGATTTATCTGTTGAAACTCCATTGGGTGAAACCTTCGTTACATCTACGCTTTATAAATCTTGCATGATCCAAGTTGGCACTATCACATTACCGTTGATCTTATCTCTTTAAAGATACTTGTTTTTGATGTGATTTTAGGAATTGATTGGTTAACCACTCATCATGCCAAAATTGATTGTTTTCATAAGGTTGTTAGTTTTCATATTCCTAATCAACCTATCATACTAATTCAAACCACTAAACCACTAAAATCACCATCGTCATATATCAAGCCACAAAGCTATTCGCTTATTGAAAAACGGATGTCAAGCTTTCTTAGCCCATGTTATGGATTTGAATAAAGACAAGTCGATTTGAATAATATTTCGTGGTTAGAGAATTCCTCGATGTATTTCAAGAACTTCCCTGCCTACCCCGTAACGTGATGTTGAATTCTTTATTGACCTTGAACCGCACAAAGCCCATTTCTAAAACCCCATATCGAATGGCTCCTATTGAACTTCGTGGAGTTAAAGGTCCAACTACGTGGAGTTATTAGACATCGATTTCATCTGGCCCTAAGACATCTCTTGGGGTGCCCCTGTTTTATTCAGAAGAAGAAGAGACGGAGTATGTGACTTTTGTATTGACTAATGAGAATTGAACCATGTCACCATCAAGAATAGGTATCCGCTACCTCACATTGATGACCTATTCGACCATTACAAGGAGCAGCTTTTTTTTAAAAGATCGATCTTCGCTCGATATCATCATTTCAAGATTAAAATCGAGGATATTCCAAAGACCGCCTTCGTAATCCCTCAGACGGACATTATGAATTCTTAGTCATTTCTTTTGGATTGACCAATGCTCCCGCCGCTTTCATGGATATGATGAACCAGGTATTCAAGGAATATTTGGATCGGCCGTTGTTGTCTTTATTGATGACATCCTCATCTATTCCAAAAGCCGTGAAGAAGATCATGAGCACCATTTGAAGTTGGTACTACAAAGACTTCGTGAACACAAGCTTTATGCCAAGTCAAGAAATGCGAAGTTCGCTTCGAGAAGTAGCAGATCTTTGGACACATGGTGCCAAAACAAGGAGTATCTATTGACCCGCCAAGATTGAAGCAATACAAAGTTGGGAGCAACCAAAGTCGGTGGACCGGCGACGCAGTTTTTTGGGCTTAATTGGTTATTATCTGAGATTCGTGGAAGGATTTTTCGAATCGCCATCTGCTAACTCACCGACTCGGAAGGATGCAAAAAATTCAGATGGAGCGAGGAATGCGAGAAGAGCTTCCAAGAGCTCAAGAGGAGACTCATTTTAAGACTGTTCGACAATACCATCCGGTTGGATGGATTTGTTATCTCATGCCGATGCTTCCGCAAGGGGTTAGGATGTGTTCTCATGCAACATGGGAAAGTCATAGTCTATGCCTCACGATAACTCAAAGAATATGAGAGGAATTATCCTATTCATGATCTGGAGTTGGCAGCAGTCGTGTTTGCGTTGAAGATATGGAGACACTACTTGTACGGGGAGAAAATAGAGATTTATACGGACCATAAAAGCCTCAAATATTTCTTCACCCAAAAAGAACTCAATACGCAAGAACGACGTTGGCTTGAGTCGTTAAAAGATTACGATCACACTATTCAATATCATCCTAGAAAAAGCGAACGAAGAGTCGACGATCGAGTAGAAGATCATATGCAAGTACGAAAGTGCAATATTGTCAACGCAAAGGCCCATTTTATACGATTTTACAAAGGATGGAGATAGAGTTAAAGGCTCCAAGTACCCACGTGATGATGGCGTAATATACTGAGTAGAACCGACTTTAATCGATAAAGTTAAAGTCGCTTCAAGCTACGGACCGGGCCGATGCGTATGAAGAAGAAAGTGCAAGAAGGTCTTATTCCGAAGCAAGAATCGATGAGGAAGGAATACTTGAGTCAATTCTACACTTTTGCGCTCCTAACGATTCGATTTGAAGCATAGAATCATGATGGAGGCACACAACACACCATTTGCAATCCATCTCGGGAGTACCAAAATGTATCATGATATTCGGACATACATTTTGGTGGAACAATATGAAGAGAGAAATCGCGAGTTTATCTCGAGGTGTTTAACTTGTCAACGATAAAGCGGAGACATCAAGTACCAAAGGGTCCATTGCAACCACTGAGATTCCGAAATGGAAGTGGGAGCACATTACAATGGATTTCATTCATGTGTCTTCCCAAAGTTTCTCAAGGCATAGATGCGATTTAGGTTATTGTTGATAGATTAACCAAGTCCGCTTCATTTCATATACGAGAAACTCATTCCCTGAACGCCTTGTCAGATGTACGTGAATGAGATTGTGCGATTGCATGGCATGCCAAGATCCATAGTTTCGGATCGTGACCCAAGATTCACTTCAAGATTTTGGGTTAGCTTGCAGTAAAGTTATGAAGCACAGATTTACGATTCGGGCTTCAAAGATACCATCCTCAAACCAGACGGACAATCAGAGAGGACTATTCAAACTCTCAAGATCTATTAAGACTCGTGGTCCTAGATTTCAAAGGAAGTTGGGATAAGTACTACCACCGGTGGAATTCTCCTACAACAACAGCTTATCAAGCAAGTATAGGCATGGCTCCATTTGAGGCGTTGTATGGGACGAAAATGTTGTTCTCCAAAGATGTTGGGACGAGGTGGGAGAAGCAACATTGTTGGGACCGTAATTAGTACGCATTGACTACGTAAAAGATCCAAATGATTCGACAACGATTCAAACTTCACAAGATCGACAAAAGAGTTATGTTGATCTTCATAGAAAGGACGTGGAGTTTAATATTGGAGATCATGTATTGTTACGTATTGCTCCATGGAAAGGAGTTACAAGATTTGGGAAAAGAGGAAAGTTCAATCCAAGATTTGTTGGTCCATTTGAGATTCTTGACCGAATAGGAAATGTGGCCTATAGACTCGCATTACCTCCAAACATGTCTCGTGTTCATAATGTTTTTCACATATCTATGCTTCAGTAAATATGTTAAAGACCGAACCACATTATTGAGTTAGAACCAGACGAGATAGTCAAGATCTAACGCATGAGGAGGAGGCACTGTTAAGATCTTGGATAGAAAGAAAGCATGTCCCTACGCATGAAAGGTTATACCACAAGTTAAGGTTTTATGGAGAAACCATGCTATTGAAGAAATGACTTGGGAGTTGGAAACGAAATGAAAGCGTAGGTACCCTCACCTTTCGAAATACCAGAGACGTCACGCCAATTTCGAGGACTAAATTTCATAAGGAGGGAGGTTGTAAGACCCCAACTTTTTATAAATAAAATTGAATTTCCTATATTCATTATTTTGAAGTAAAAAGGTGTTAATTAATATAATACTTTGGTTATGGGTGAAATGTGTAAATTTTACAAAATAAGCAAGTGGTTATAAAATAATCATTGTTTGTCGGAGAATATTCGTTTGGTCGTGGAATATTATTTTTTTTGTCGGGAATATTCGCATAACACATAAGTAAGATCAATTGTGGGCCCCATAATGTAATAACTATTTCGGATGAAAAAACAACAAATTTGGGTTTTTATAAATAACGACATAATTTTTACCGTTAACACTGTTGGATTACTTGGTGGTTAAAATACAGTAATACGCGTGGTGGTCAGACAAAGAAGACACCAGATCAGCACAAGATTGTTGAATTATTGATTCGCACGTAAGAAGGCACTACTCAATAATTGCTCATGTGAGTTTATCGTTCAATATTTTATTTTATTGATTCAATAATTGCTGCCTTGTTAGTTTATATTATTATTGTTTCAATAATTGTCACTACACAGTATTTTTCATCATCAAATCAATAATTCATATTATTTGAATAATATTATTAGATAGCATTATTTGGCAATGTCTAGAAAGTTCTGTCAAGGAGAGGTTTGGTCACCTAATCATGCCGCCAATAAGGAGAAATTCTTATCGAAAGCCCCTCTTCCCGGAACGACTCGTTGTCATAATTGTGATTCTGTAATATTATTTGTGAATAATTAATTATTGATTTATATGATATGGATTTATTTATTTTATGTGGTTATAAATGAAGGAATTTTAGCATGAAATAATTGTTGGAAGTTTGGCATAATTTCTGTGGAATTACAATTATTTCTCCGATAGAATATTCGTTCAAAATATTATTATTATATTTTATAATTGTTTATTTATTCATGCATGTGATTAAGAAGGATGAAGTGAACAAATTGTATTGGAATGCAGTATGCTTTTGTTTCTTTTCTAAATTGTTGGTAGGAGAATTCTCTGCAAAGCATTCATTTTCATATTATGTGGGCCTCACCCATAAGCATGCCAAGCAGCAAAAAGAAGGAAAAATGAGGGATTGTTAGTAGTAAGGAAATTTGATTTTTCGAAAGTAATGTGTGGGCCCTACCCATATGAGAAAAGAGAGGAGTTAGGCAAATAAAGTTAGGCAAAAAAAAAAAAAATGCAAATGTTAGGCAAAGATACCTTGATTTTTTTCCTCCGAAAGGCCAGACTATAAATAGGGGGTAACCCCTCATTACTCATCACACCATTTCTAAATTCGTAAGTTATTATTCTATAGTATTGTGAGGAGTATTTTCTTGATTATAAGAATATTTTGAGTGAAGATTTTTCAGAAGATTTTCTCGTAATAATATCCGATATTCCGGTCAAATCAGTTTTACCAAAGTAAAGGATATTATTTTATTGCAATACTCGGGAGAAAAATATTATTTTCTTTCATACTCCATATTATGTAAGCAATATTATTTCATCTCGTATTCTTAAATTTGAACTTATTATGGTAAGTATTGCTTTATAATTCTCGAAATGATTAGAAATTTTGTTTCATCTAATATCATTTCATAGGAATATTGGTCCGAACTTTTTATCAAATTTGGAACTTGTCATCATTATCGTTTCACGGCATCGCTTCACTATTCACGTTTCACTGCAGTCTTGTTTAAAAAAAAAAAAAAAAATTTCTTCCAAATTATTTGTTGTGACCCTTATTCTAAAAAGTTGAATCCATGTTTTGATTTTTCATCATCCTCACCCTAAATGGTGATATAAATGAATATCTTTGGCCCAGTAGTGCAAAGATGAATGATTAACTAATGAATATCTTTGGCCCGTGTAGTGCAAAGATGAACAGTGTGTTGAGATGAACATGACCAACCTGGTGATATAAATGAATATCTTTGGCTTCAGTAGTGCAAAAGATGATTAAAGATGTATATTGATTGTTGTTATAGGATAAAATATTGATGATGGACTTTTAAACCTTGAAAGATAAGAGAATTCTTTCTCTACGTGACTCTTCTAATGGATTGATGTTCCACCGCATTTATTGATCTAAAACTTGTTGTCTATTATATCGATTTTTTCTCGTTGAAGACTAACGATAATTTATTGTATATTATCTTAGTCATAATATTCTTTCTTGGGCTAGTTGAGCTCACCCTTTCCTTTTTGTTCCATTTTTCTTCTCGTGAGGTGAGAACATAGCAGGATCGAGCCTGGGTAATGGAGTGATGGTTCTAGGAAAATATTTTAGCAAATCCTCTCTATTTCTATAAAATAGTATTTGAATAATTGTAATGAGGACTTATGGAGGACAATATTTGTATTTAAACTTAAGTATATATTATCGTATTTCACGAAGATTAATATTTGCTTTATGTACCATGTATTTGGCTACTCAGAATGGGTGTTGTATACCTATTTTGGGGGCGTCACATCGAGAATATTTAATTCGAGTTTTTGATAGTTAGTTACAAGAATAAGTATTAGTGATAATCATTTTAAAGAGATGTGTAATAAGTAGAACACTATTATAATTTATACCAATTTTATATATTAATAAGTTTGCAATTATAATTCGGCCTAATTTTATCGCAATATATACCAAATACTCGAGTATGTTCACAAACTATTCGTGAAGAACTAACAATCCGAACTCGAACATATGTGTTGATTCGATCGTGTTAACATGTCCGAGTTCGACTTATTATGTTCGAGTTCGATTAAAGTTTAATAAAGTTCGAATTGAATCGGATAGTTTGCAGTCATAGGTACAAAGAAAAAATTAAGCACTCCATAACACATTGCCTAAGCTAACAAATCTTTTTCTCCGGGTGCACGTATATGGTGGTGTTATGAATTTTTATTTTTTATTTTTTTAATGAGAATTAATGTAGTGTGATTTTAATATTTAATATTGGTGATATACCACATTAAATTGTTAGTGCACATATATATGCATTACTTTGAAAATGAGAGATGGATGAGGGATTATAAATTGTGTTTTTTTTTTGTTATTCTAATCTTGTTTGACTTAATTGTAAATTATTTAGATATTTACTTCATCTGATTTTACCTGTTTTTGTTTATAATATTTCATTTTTTATGAATTTTTTTAACTCTCAAATATCTACTTTTCTAATTAGAGATCAACACCATGGGGTTAATGTGGGATATCCTATATAAACTATTTTTATTTATGTAACATATAGAATATATTTCAAAAAAAGTAGTTAAACTTAATTTGTTTTTAATGTTTATCTTTTTTTTTTGATTTTTTTTTTGTTGTCTGTACATTGCAAAATGAAGGTGACACAGTTTCGATCACTTGATAACTAGAACCGCACACCAGTACGGTTGTCGTCACTATACGATATTATATTGTATTTCTTCTCTTAAATATGGAGTAATGTTTTCAAGAGTTAAATACACTTTGTATCTTTCAGGTTTACCTCATTTTGTACATTGCATTTTATACTTCAAAATATGACATTTTACATTGCGCAACGGACACATAACATCCTCCCATCCAAAATCCGTCGCGAAATCCTTTATATCTACAACTGCACAACACCATTGTCTTATCCCTCTTTGTATTTATTTTCTTAAATATTACTAATACTTTCAAATAATACATTAATTATATATAAAGTGTGGCTTTAGTTAATAGAAACATCAATGGTGTCATGCACCTGCCCAAGCACAACTTTTGAGTGAAACCCCTATACTTACTTTCTTCTGTTTCTGCAAATAAATTCAATGGAAAATATTACTTTGGGGGAATTAATTATAAAGTCCTTTTTTTTTTCTTCTTTATGCCCCTGCTACAATGAGAGAGTAAAGAATCTTCTGTTTATGGGAATTTTAATTTGTACTTAAGTGTATTGATTTTTGCCTTATTAGTTATTAGAGACCAACTGTCAACTGTTCCATAGAAAAATTTAAACAATGGTGCACTTTCCTTTTCCACTATATTTATCTGTGTGAGTGTGGGTATATATATATATATATATATATATATATATATATATATATATATATATATATATATATATAACTCATTATTTTCCAATCTCCCCTCCACCACCACCCTCACCCCCACCCCACTTCTTCCTTGATGTGGGTGATTTTATCTTGTTCATCTTCTAGAGCTACTAATTACATTTTTATATAATTTCAGGTAATGAACATGGGATTTGAGAGATGTTTTTCCATGGATGAATAAAAGGTACAATTATCATAGTTTAATTTTAAAATATTTGATTATTGTTGATTTTATAAGGATCTGAGCCAAATATTATCTGATTAGTATATATTTTGTCTCCTTTGATATCTTTTGGGAATCATACTTCTCAAAGGAGATGCTGAAAAGGGGTAACCAAACATGTTGTATAATTAAAACTTTTTTTTGCAGAAACTTTATTTCCATGGAGTGGTTGAAAGTTTAAATTAAGTATGATAATAATATGAATATCTGTCCCTGTTGGTAGTTTTTCAATAATATGTTGATCAAAATGGCGAATAGTGTGTAATGGACATTATTATGCAAATTTAACTTTACATGTTTTTTTATGTTTCCTAAATAATTATATCAAACCATTGATCCGGAACAGACTTAGGAAGTAGGCTTACGCCTGCGGTCCGTGCCTCCTATGCTGTTTCGAGTGGGAGTTGATATGCTACGTTTTTATGTTTTCCTGCGGTCCGTGGCACCATTTCATTGTTTGATGATGAGTTTTTGAATTTCGTCTGTTCTGGTGGGGTGAAATAATTACCTCAATTTGTTCTTAAGAGTCTAAGAAGTGAGAACTTTTGGAGGGCTGATTCTATCTTTTGCCAATATTGTAGGACAGATTACAGAAGGCTGTGCCCTCTGAACTCGATATTTGAGCCTTTTTTGGTAAATTATAACGCGATATCATGTTAATGCTATGATCAGAACGCCGTATCGTATCATATTTAATTATTTATTGAGATGAAATAAATATGAGACGTCCTTTTTTAGGAACTTTGATACACACCATATATATATATATTATATTAATATAGATGAGTTGGCATATAAAGTTTATTTTGGGTTACAGGCAAATGGAGATACAGTTGTGAAAACTAATGATTGTCTAATTAACCTGGAACTACTAATGAATCAGGCAAGTGGGGACAAGTAAATTGATTTGATTTTAATGGAGAGTGAAGAGCCAGAACTAATAGTTTTACTCCAAGAGAGTGATTATAAGATTTTCAAGGAGATTTGCATCGATGGTGAAGTTCCTTTCCACGACAAATGTTGTGTGGAAAACTGCGAGTTGGACCACAGCATTCTCTCTGGCTTGCTCAACTCTGAGCTTGAGATACAAGGCAATTTAAGGACAGAAGCGCCGGACGTAGTGTCTTTTGTTTCAAATGTGTCGGAATCATTCCATCAACACCAGTGCATTATGGAAGTTAGAAAAGAATTTAATTCAGAGGTCTTGTTGATGGAAAGCAGTGTATGTGTTAAATATGCAGAGCTCACTTCTTCTTCCAAGAATCTTGAAGCTCAAACCTCGGTTTTATTTGATTCATTTTTACATAGAGGTGAAAAAGAAAACAACCAGGTACGTACGTACATATATATATCTTCCTCCTGAAATATATATACCTACCGCCCTCTTTATATATAATTCTTGGACACTTGCCATCATTGTCTACGTACCTAGCTAGCATCTTTTGCATTGATCAATCATCATTCGCCATGCATGCCATGCCATGTCCTGCCCTGTGCATTTAATATGGAAGAATCAAATTTGCATCGAGCCCTCCTGTCTGCGTGTCGACAGTACTGTATAGCCTAGAGTTTTTTCATGTTCATACATTAGAACGAACTAATTAAGAATGAAAAACTTACGACACATTTATTATTACTATTATTATTATAAATTATAGGTTCCTGGGGACACAGTCTTGGCAACCTCTATGTTCTTGTCTTCTTCCTCAAAAGCCCTTGGGCATGCATCCGAAAGTTGTGGATTTAAAGGGGACGACGCAGATAATGGAAAAACAATTGATTGTGATTCATTCAAAAGTACTGTAAGCTGCATAGAAGGAAGCACAGAACCAGATTTTGCTATAACTGATCATGAGAACAAGCTGGCCAAGGCTGAAGAAGATGAAATTCTGGTAGATTTCACTAAAAAACCCATCAATGATCCTGGCAATTCCAGTTATGGTGATCATCATCCGGGTAGCACTTCTCTTCGATCAAATAGCAGCTCGGCTAGCACGCGGTCTTTTGCATTTCCCATGTAAATTTCTTCCTTCTCCATCTGTACAAATAATTTCTTCCTTTTTAATTTCCCTCATTTACAATGACTTTTGCTAGCTCTTTTAACAGATTGCCTTCAGAATGGTATGACAGCCCCATAAGAATGGCAGAAGCTGACGGGAAAAACTTGAGGAAACGTAAACAATGGAGGACTCGTTTTATCTGCTGTAATTTCTGAGGGAAAAACTTGAGGAAACGCGCGTAAACAATGGAGGACTCGTTCAGTTTGCAAGAATGTTTGATGCTATATATATATATATACTAGTTGTGTCCTTCCGGCACTACATGGACGGTGTGATTTAATTTATCTCAAACTTTGAACGGTCCAGATGATTTATTAGGATGAACAAAAAATTCAAAATCAGTTGTATTAGCATAAATACCGCTACCGACACATTTAAATACATGAGATAGAAATATTACAGTTTTACGTTAGTCGCAGTCCTCGTCTCATCGGCATATATATCATTTTCTACTTTTAAATGAAGAATAGATTATCATAATCTCATTAACTTCTTAATTCTCCTGATTTTCTTAATTCTATTGATTTCATTCCATCAACTTAATTTGTTACTAGCTTATATATGTATCATATATCAATGCATGTCTCTATCTGCCCCATTGTCAAGTGGTTTGAATTTTCTATTTCTGCTTGAACATGATGGACCAACAGCCAACCCTATGAGTTAGACTCTTTATATTTATTGTCATGAGTTCATACTTGGCAATTATATTTAATTTTAAATATTTTAGTAATTGGGGTCCACTCTCATGCGTAACTAATATTTTTAAATAAAATAAAACTAAGTATAATAAAATTAACAAATAATGCTATTATATATGTAAATTTAATTTTTATATAATTTTGAATCACCTACTTTTTTTAAAAAAAAAAAATTTAAGATGTTAATTACCTAGTTTTCGTACATTTTTGTATATCACTTGAAAGGTTGTTTACGTAAGTAAATATGTTAAGGCCGCAACATCACCTGAATAGTAAAATAAATCTCACTTTAAAAATAAATATAAAACTAACAATTAACGAAAGTAAATATATGTAATTAAATTTTAATTTTTCTTCATTTTCGTAAAATCTATGATAAAATTTTGATTTACCTAGTTTTCCAAAAAAAAAATTGCTGGTTGCCTTTCTCTCTCTCTCTCTTTCGATTTCTTTAAAGAAAAATCGGGAGTGGTTAGTATGAAGTTAATTTTGGTCAATTGACCAATTATATAGTGTCGACACGCACGTCGTGAGGTGATTCCTCCCTCTGTGTGTCAACACAATATTGATTAATTGACCAACTTATCATAAAATTAATTTCATAATAACCGGATCTAGAAAAACCACTCTAAATAAAGGGTTTTTTAACCGTACCTAAGTTTATCGATGTATAGTGTGTTAGTTGTGGGATAATAAGGGTAAATTAATCTTTGCTAATACAGTAAAAAAGTTGAAAAGAATGTAAATAACTAAAAATGACCCAAGAATTACAAGATCAGAACAAGGATTTTTCAAATTTGGAGTAACCAATTTTTGTGATGGCTATTGGGCCATTTCAATCAAACGCAATATATATAAATTTTACATGACCTTAATATTAAGTAATAGTAGACCTTATTGACTGTACGGACATTGTTAATAAAGAAAAATGGTACACCAACATAACAATTCAAAAAAATTATTTAGCAAAATTGCCAGTGTTTTTTTTAACATGTTAAGAAGAGATAAATAATAGAAATGGATTTTAGAAATGCATTATTTTAATTGTTACATATTTAACTAGGGTAATATTACACGTTAAAAAATGTTATATAGAAAATTGATAAATTCATAACAGAAAATGATATTTTCACATAAAAATTGTCGCTATAAATCATAACGACATTAGACATTTATAACGACACTTATCATGTAAAAATATTAAAAAGCGTTGAATTTTCTATCTTAAACATGATAAAAAAGAATATGTGGACTGGGGTGAGTAGAAGCACTTGGGTAGTATAATTTGGGGATCAGGTTAGCATGAAGTTTAATTTTTAGTAAATTGGTCAATTGATCAATAAAATATTAACATACATAGAACATTGTCTGTGTGTCAGCACTCAATTAGCTAATTGACCAATTTACATAAAAATAAACTTCATGATAACTACTTCTGTAATTTGGTGATGAAACTTCACCATAAAGACCCAATAATTAAAAGCTTCCACATGCTCCGTGATAATTATTAATTGAAATTCTTTGCTTGAGCTTCAATCCTTCTTCTTTTTGCTTTTTATATGTATATCTAGCTACTAATCAAAAGCACTAGCTTAATAAATAACTGTCTTGCGGGTTGGTTTAATACTACACTATTAAATCACACAATGAACGGTTTGGATTGAGTTGAAAAGGAAGAAATTAATTTCTCATCCTTTTTGAATTTGTCACCTAACGATCGATCTGAATTTGTCGAATTCGAACACAATAAATCAAATTCGAACATGAAATCGAACCAACACACATACGAGAGTTTGAATTGTTAGTTATTAGAGAACAGTTCACGAACATGCTCGAATTTCGCAAACATAATCGAACATCATCATATTAGCGAACAAACAAGAATTAGGCCAAATATTAATATAAATACTCGAGTATCTCACGAGCTACTCACGAATCATTAAAATTGAACTCGAATCAAACTGTTCGCGAACAAATTGAACCAAACCACATGATTCGCGAATTTCAAACATGATATCATCTGCGAACTCGACTCAACAAGAAAATCCAATCAAATTCGAACCGAACTTGCTCGATTCGTTTGCAAGCCTATATATATATATATATATATATATATATATATATATATATATATATATATATATATATCGCGATCCTCCATTCGACAATCGAACGGTTAAATAGTGAGATCGTCCGTAATTTAATTTTTAATATTTCGCAGTTTAATATTACAGATGTGACAAATGTCCAAAAATAATCTACGGTGTGTGTGGTCTTGATCACTAGTTCAAAGGTCATATTATATTGTTTAACTCTCTATCCCTTTCATATTACTATTTATAAAGAAATCTTCATTAAGAAACAAGGGCTAAGGCTACGTTCCTATCACCATAACGAGGTCTGTCGTGATAGAATCATCCAAAGTTGCAATTTTAACATTATATATGTAAGTAGGGTTTTGTTGCCTCAAATCTTAGTGTAACTACTTAGCAAATAAATAAAAATTAAAAAAAAATATCTATGAAAGTGACATTCTTATGTGAATGGTTCGTCGGCTGTACGTGGTCGTATCAAACATTATGGGCGTATTCACATTAACTTCGACCTCATTTTCTATATCCCATCCACACGTACAATTTCCCAATTATATTATTGTTTTACTTTTTTAATTTAATAAATTTATATCTTTTATTTAATTATCAAAATCTTATGAAATTACTATTTTATTTATATATTATCTCCTAATTCTAAATTTTATGATCATTATTAATTTTTGAAAGTTAATTTGAGATATTTTCAAATTCAAAATTGAGATGACTTATTAAAATTTATAATGAATAATATTTTTTGAAAAATAATTTATAATATTCAACATTTTATTAATTAAATTTAAAAAAAATAATATTAAATTTAAATTAAAAAACTTCTTAAATTAATTTTGAAAAAATAATAATAATCATAATACGGAACGAAGAGATTACTATTTACCCACAACGTGTACATGTCATCGGCTACTAGTACTATTCATAATTCAATCTCTGTAGACAGACAGGGATGGGGACTACTTGTCTACTTGTGCACATGCAGTGGGGGGGAGGAGGAGCTAGTCAATTACTGGACCCCACTGCACCCCATCCACGTCAGCGCACATCAGTACCGTCGCGTCCTTACCAGTAGTACTGAAATTGGTGTTCAACACTTGGAGATAGTGGAGGATGAGTGGGAAGGATATAGTAGGACAAACCGACTCTCTACTATATACCTTTGTTAATCTAATAGCTACCTAGTACGAGTTTAAATTTATTGTCTTATTATTTTAATTTATTTTGTTAAATGTAATTTTAATTATTTAATCAATACTAATTTTAGGAAGCGGTTAGCATAAAATTTATTTTTGAACACAACGATGCTCTATATGTATCAGCATTCTATTAATTAATTGACCAACTTATTAAAAAATAAATTTCATGCTAACCGGATTCCTAACTTTACTATCGAAAACAGATTCATCATTACTTTTTCGTATTCGTTATTTTAAATATTTTAAAATATTAATATATAGTGGTTAAAGCAACAAAAATCCATATCATCATTACCTGTGTAAATGAACCGAGTATTGAGTTGCTCATATTTAATTCACAAAATATATCAAGTATAAAATAAAATTTGATTGAAACTCATTTAGCTACCGAGTCGAGCACGATTCCGAATCGAACTCAAGTATTTTGAACTTTTCGAACGAATATAATCCGAGTATTAATAAAAAATTATAATTTGAGAAGGTTCGAATAATTTATCAAACTCTAAAATTTGCTCATATTCGATTCACTTATATTTTTGAAGTGAAATTTCAAATCGAACTTTTAAGTGAAGGCGAATACGAATCGAATTCAATGCTTCGCTTATTTTATAGTCTTAATCAACACTACGATACCAATTAATAACTTTTCACATAATCTACTCTCACAAGAGAATAGAGTGAATCCCATCTTTACATAAAAGAAACGCACGCAAAAATATCAAAATTACAAGTTAAAATACCATTTCCCTTAAAAGAATATTGTCTCTACTTAATACTGGAATGTATTCAATATGTAATCTCATCGGCAACTACATTTTAACCATTTACAATAGTTAGAATGTTGAACGCACTCTACATGTGAAAACTTCCAGTGACGACAATTGTAACAGTTAGAAGTTGAATGCACTCAACATGTGATCTAAACTATATCGTATTGATCGATCCGTATAGTTTTTGTATACGCTTCAATCTGTTACGTAAGCATAATCTTTACATAAAATTGTTTCTAACACAATTGACGATTGAAGACCTACGATGACAGTGTGTTCTTATTTTTCTATTTTTATATATATAATATACGTGTGATTACAATATTATTCGTTCTTAAATTCTAAAAACCTGCTACAAAAATAACTCAATTCTTCATTTCACAAGCTTACGACAAACAATTTCTTAATACTTTGGGATGTAAAGAATTTGTATCTATCTCTATTGAGAAATTGATAACATATTACTATGCAAATTCTAATTAAGCACAACCCTCATGGGTAACCAAAAATATATTCCAAAATCACACACATTGAGGAAAAAAGAGGTGGGGGAAAGAAATTTACATAAGACACAATCATTCATATGCATAATTTGTCTATCATAATATATATAATCACCTTTATAATATTATCAGAAGAGTTAAATTGGTGAGAATAGTTGTTATGGAAGGTAATGAAGCGAGTGATCCTTATGATCAGGCCACTGAGTTTGACTCCAGTAAGCTTGATCAACGGTCCCTGTTAAATCAAATATGCCTTGATCTTGATCATGATCATGATCTCCCCCAGCAGCTTGCCAATCCACTCCCGCGAGTCCCCCATTGCTTGTCCTGTTCTGCAATGCCGAAAATTCAATCTGAGCCGTCTGATTTAAATAACCAGCATCGGTCATCTCCTGCATCTGATGATTCGGCCTCTGATTCTCTATTATTAGCTGCCCCTGATTCTGATTCTCCAACCCATACGATGAAATATCGGCAATGCTAAAACCCAAGGGCGACGGATCGTTCGATGACGTCATCAAGCTGGTGAAGGTTTCCATTTCAGGAAAGATTGATCCGCCGTCGGACGACTGGTGATCGATCAACGGAGGATCGAAGTTTGTGGTTTGAGGAATGAAGAATCTGGAGTCCGGCGGGAAATTGAACAGAGCTGGAGCAGAATTTGACGAGCTGCCTCCGGAGACTACTTCAGCGGTGGCGGTGATGGTAGTTGCGGTGAGGCTGGAGTTATCGCTGCTGGAATTAGAGTTAGATTTCCGAGGAGGAGAGGCGGCGGTTGCAGCGGCGTCGGAGGCAGAGGAAGGTGGTTGTTTGGGCTTAGAAGAGCGTTTGGTTTTACGGCAACCGCCACCAACGGGGACGTTACGGAGGACGCCGCCTATGGTCCAGTAACGACGGCAGCCCTTGCAGAAGTGCCGAGGCTGAGATAAATTGTAATTATTGTAGTAGCAGAATTTAGTATTGAGAGAATCACAGCGAGGACACTTGAGAGCTTGCTGGTGGTTCTGCGGGCGAAGTCTCCGGTCACCAGCGCCACCGAATAGCCTGCCTTCTCCGATTGAGTGTATATCTTTCATTTGAACAACAATTAAATGGCAGTAAGTAAAACTACAGAATATTGAATTCTAACCGAAAATTATGAGAATTAGGCCGGAGAGGTTTGCAAAATTAGAAGTATCCGGTGGTATTTCAAGTAAAATTATCACATTTGCCTACTGAAGAAATGAACTCTCAATTCTCTCTCTCTCTCTTTTCTTTCTCTCACTAAAATAAGAGCAAAGGGAAGTTCTACTCTTGACAAATATCCTCCGCATATCTTTCCAAACATCTTCTATATCTTTAGATGGAATAAAATTGCAAATGACAAATATAGCCCTGTAGTTAACGGCAATGGCACGAATGATAAATTTGGACCGTCCATTTTAGTTTTTACATTACCCGCCTTTTCACCATCACAACTTCATTAGCTTAATTATTAATTATTGCTACTTGTCTCTAATTAAACAAGTTAATTTTTATATATAAATATTTAAAAAAAAAAAATTGGTAATTAGATAAATTATCTTGTTTTTTTTTTTAAAATAAAATTATCTATTTTATTTAAACAAATTATACAATATAAATTATCTTGTCTCTAATTAACAAATTATGCAATATATTTATTGATTTTGTTTTAAGAAAATGAAGGAGTATGATATGTCTCAATTTTTTATGTGATTTATATTTTGTTTGTCTGACTATGATATTCATTTATTTCTTTTCTGCAGAGTGTAGATATTAAAAATTAGAAATTAAATATTAATACAACCATATGTTAGCATTGCTAGGTATCAAATGGAGGTTCCTTATTACTCTCTCTGTCTCATAATGTATAACATTTTACAGGTATTCATAAGAATTAAGAAAATAATTGTATTGCATTAAATATAATAATCAATTATTTATAATATTATTAAATTATCATACTTTCTCTCCCATTTATAATATTTTTTATGAAGGATAATTTTGGAAAGATTGTAGTTAATTTTATTATATTATATAAAATGATAAATAATAGGATTCATGCTTTGTTGTAGGCAGTCCAGTTTATCGACTAAGCTAGAGCTTTGGTGTTTTTCTTTCCTCTTTCTCTCTCCACTATATTCGTGTCAGTTACAAATGGTTGATAGCTTGCCACGTATCCCTTTCTCATTGGTTTGTTGTCAGTATAGTATAATATTAGGAGAAATAATTAGTATGAAGTTTATTTTGCGGTAAGTTGATCAATTGACCAATAGAATACTGACACGCAGACGAGGTTCTATGTGTATCAATATTCTATTGAACAATTGACCAACTTACCAAAAAAATAAATTTACTAGTCATATTTGTACCATAATATGACTAGTGAACTTGACCCGTCGTTGAAAAGAAGTTCAAATTTAGGAAATTGAATATTTTAATGTGAATATATCTATATATATATATAGTGAAACACTTCTAGACATGGGGGCTTGATGCTTTAAATGGATTGGTTTCCATTCGTTTAAATGGCAAATTAGGGTTAGAGTAGGTTTGGTTTTACGTTAGATTATGTTATTTTTGGTCTGCAGCATTTGTTTTTGTTGATTTTGGCCCTCCTAAAAAATAATACTTTAAAAGCTGCGTTTTTAAGTTAAATAAATTATATTTAAAATAAATGATTTAGAAATAAGCAAAAAAATTTAAGTGCGTTTAAGCTCATAGACAATACAAAACCTACATATATGAGAAAATTAATATTTCTATAAATAAAATTATTAATTCCATAAGTTCTTACTTATAATGAGTAATACACCGAGGTTCACTCTAATGTAAGAAACAAACTTATGGAACTAATCCTGCATGGTATTTAGCCCAGGGGTATGAATATCCTCATAGTATCCATGAGGTTGAGTGTTTGATCTTTGGTAGCAACAGGGTGTGTATGCTGTGTTAATGTCAATGTATCAAAAAATAATAATTATGGAACTAACATATTTGCTTAAACATCCAATTCAAATTAACAAAATTATCTATATTTAAATTTTTATTTAATTATATATTTTTGTGCACATAACTAATGATGCTTCATAAATATACATAAAAAATAGAAATATGACAATTAATACTAACGGAATTATAGACAAATTATTTTTAAAAATTGATTATTTAAAGTAATTAGACATTTAAATTGTGACTACCGAAAATACTGCACCGGCCTTGGGCTAAAGCCCAAGGTGCCCGGGCTTTAGGTCCAAAAATTTTTAGGGCCCCTTAAATATTATCTTCATTTTATAATTTTATTACTTAAATATTAAAGCAAATAATTAATCTGTGAGACTGAGTGGCTGAGCGTTCGTCTCCTACTCTCCTTCATCTGAATTACAAATAGTCTTCACACAAATAGTTCGTCTCCTACTCCTAGACTCCTTCACACAAATAGTTCATCTCCTTCACACAAATCAATTAATCTGAAAAGCAAATAATCAATTGAGCTTCTCCAGAGGACTTCGTCTCCTTCAGTCCTTCATCACTATTTAAGTTCAGGTATTAATTCTATTTTTTAGGATTTTGAAATTAATTGTTTTGTTTATGAGATTTTTGGTAATCCGAGGTTACTAGGCGTCCTTTAAGTCTCTGTAGTTGAATTAATGCTTCGGTGGCTCAGTGCCTTTTGATTGAATATTACTCATATTAGCAAACATAAATAGGGATAAGAGATATCATGATTATTGTAATATTCTACATATTTAAAGCATATAAATCTATAATTTGTACAAAATAGTTTAAATAAGTTTAATTATTATGTACCTGGGGGTTCATCATCAAATTCAGTCTTTTGATTTTTTTTAATTGTTTGGGAGTAGTGTTAGACTTTAATAAAGGAGGCCCTATTTGGTAATTAATTTACAGATAATCACGAGATTATGCTGGAATTTTGCAAAATTTTAAATTTTAATTCATCATGGCTCCTAAAAAGTATATGTCTGGATTTGAAAAAAGAAAAAGAAAGAAAAAAGCGGATGAATTAGTTCAATCTCAAGAGGGTTCACTCGATAATTTTTTTTGTAGTAAGAAACAAAAGAAGAGTTCTAGTGTGGTTGAACAGTCTGATAAATTTTTTGGTAGTAAGAAACAAAAGGAGAATTATTATATTTGGTATTCTTTCATATCGATGCTCTTTTGTTCAGTAAAAGTTCTTCGTTTTTTTATGCCTATCTTAGTAGCAATTCGCAAAAGGCTCATTTTTTTGTTATCCGCTTTAGACCCTTCAAAACTCAGGGCCGGCCTTGCTAAAATAGTAATAAGAATTTTATTAATATCTTTATTATACAAAATAAATTAAAATTTGTAATTTGTGTAACTATATATCCATTATTCATCCAGTATACGATCAACTAGTTCTTTGATTTTAACAATAATAAAATGTCTGTTAGATTTAACATCAAAAATTGGCAGACAATCGCAAGAAATTAAAGAATGTAAATAGAAAAACACACCATATGCATAGTTTCATCAATTTAGTTAGTCTTGTTTGTGTAATGTATTTATTACATATTTCACATACTCTACAATAATTTACACATCAAACAATATTTTTATAGTAATTAAAAAATTCTAATTGTTATAATACGGGTCCAAACCATGAGATTTAATACATTGGTTTTCAGGAGGCACTGGTGTGACGCCCCCAAAATAGGTATACAACACCCATTCTGAGTCGCCAAATACATGGTACATAAAGCAAACTACAACTTCAATAATACAATTATCGTGTAAAATACGACAACACATACTGTGAATTTAAATACAAATATTGTCTTCTAGACAATATCCACACTCAAATAAGTCCTCATTACAATTATTCAAACACTATTTTACAAAAATAGTGAGGACTGCTAAAACATCTTTCTAGAACCATCACTCCATACCCCGACTAGATCCTGCTATGTTCTCACCTCCTAAGAAAAAAAATGGAACAAAAAGGAAAAGGGTGAGCTTAACTAGCCCAGTAAAAAATATTATGACTAAGATAATATACAACAAATTATCATTAGTTTTCAACAGGAAAAAATCTGATAAAATATAATAGACAACAAGTTTTAGATCAACAAGCTGCGGTGAGGAAAAGAATCCATTAGAAGAGTCAAGTAGAGAAAGAGTTCTACTATCTTCTAAGATTTAGAAGTCCATCATCAATATTTTATCCTGAATAACAATCAATATACATCTTGGATCAAATATTCATCTTTGCACCATGTGCCAAAGATATTCATTTCAGTATCACCAGTTTGGTCATGTTCATCTCAATAATTTGTTCATCTTTTGCACTCACGGACAAAGATATTCATTAGAAATCATTCATCTTTGACTACGAGGCAAAGATATTCATTAATATCATTATTTAGACCGAGGATGATGAAATATATTTTAAAGAAAAGCGAATGGTGAGATAAAAGATCAAATATTAAGGATTCGTATTACAGTTTATCCAAGTTCAATAATACTCCGAAATAACCAATTTTGAAGCAAAATTCAAAAATAATGATCAAAACATGGATACAATCAAAGATAGTAACCATAATAGACATCTTGGACAAAAAGAAGAAAAGTTCATTTTTTGGTGAATAATGCCGTATTCGTGAATAGTGCCGTATACGTGAATAGTAACCCCGACACAAAAAGGTAGAAATTTCACAATAAAATCCATACCAATATTTCGGTATAATGATATTGAAAAAATATCATTTTAAGAAGAAAATAACACCCCTTACCTTAAAATATCAATACTTCTGATCGGAATATCGGTATAAGGCTGAAGGAAACTTGCACTGATGAATAGAAACTCACAAAGTATCTAAATACTCACAAAATACACTCAATAATCTAGAGAAAGAAAGAGAAAAAACTTGTTTCTGGTGTGATTTTCAATTCTAACTTAGCCCTCTATTTATAGGAAAATGTTAGCACGCCGAAGCAGACTTAACCTACAACCTGATGGCTTTACCTGCTACTATTCCCACCCACCACATTTGAATAAAAATCTCAGCACATTTTCACCAACCAAAAGTAGGGCCCACCAATTCTAGAATTTTCCACCAAAATCATTTATAACCTAATTTTCGAATCAATCACCTCTTAAAATTCATAACAAATCATACGTTCATTTTTAACAGTTCAAAATTTGTGGACATATACTCAACTTATATATGTATAACATATCCAAAAATCACAACGATCCAACGGTCGGATTAAAAATTATAACTCCTGCAATATATCTCAAAACCAATTTGGTTTGATTTTTAATACCTCAATCCGACAAAATACTGATAAAACACCTCAACATTAATTCCTTCATTTATAACCACATAAATAAATCCATCATTTATATCCAAATAAAATAAATATTTCCTTATCATATAAATCAATAATTAATTATTCACAAATAATATTACAGTAATCACAATTATGACAACCGGTAGTTCCTATGAAAAGAGGGCTTTCAATAAGAATTTCTCCTTCATCGACGCCAATAATTTGGTGACCAAACCTCTCCTTGACAGAACTTTCTAGATATTACCAATAATGCTATCTAAAATATTATTCCAAATAATATGAATTATTGATCCGATAATGGAGATGATGATGCGGTGACAATTATTGAAACAACAATAATATAAATATCAACGTAGCAATTATTGAATCAATAAAATAAAATATTGAGCAAGAATTCATCGTGACAATTATTGAGTAGTGCCTTCTTACGTAAGGATCAATAATTCAACAATCTTTGCGTATCACCGTGTCTTCTTTTGTGCAACAACGCGTATCATCGTATTTTAACCAAGAGTATTCCAACAAAGTGTTAACTGTGAGTAACAACTCTGTAGTTATTCAATTTTGTCGTTTTTCTTCATCCGATGCTTATCCGTTATAGGGCCCACAAATGAATTACTGCAAGTCGCATTTAATATTCTCCACGTGAAAGAATATTCCACGACTAAACGAATATTCCCCGACAACAATGAATATTATATAACCACTTGCTTCTTTTGAAAATTTGCACATTTCACCCATAACCAAAGTATTATATCAAATTAATACCTTTTTAATCACAACAATAAATAAAGGAAATTTGATTTTATTCATTAAAAAGTTGGGGTCTTAAAACCTCCATTCCTTATAAAATTTTGTCCTCGAAATTGACGTACGTACCTGGTGTTTCGAAAAGGTGAGGATACCTCGCTTTCATTTCTGATTTCAACTCCCAGGTCATCTCTTCAATAGCATGGTTTCTCCACAAAACCTTAACTTGTGGTATAACCTTCGTGCATAGGACATGCTCTTTTCTATCCAAGATCTTAACAGGTGCCTCCTCGTATGTTAAATCTTCAGCTATCTCGTCTGGTTCTAAATCAATAATGTGGTTCGGGTCTTTAACATATTTACGAAACATGGATATGTGAAAAACATTATGAACACGAGACATACTTGGAGGTAACACGAGTCTATAGGCCACATTTCCTATTCGGTCAAGAATCTCAAATGGACCAACAAATCTTGGATTGAGCTTTCCTCTCTTTCCAAATCTTGTAACTCCCTTCTATGGAGCAACACGTAACAGTACATGATCTCCAATATTAAACTCCACGTCCTTTCTATGAAGATCATCATAACTCTTTTGTCGATCCTGTGCCGTTTGTATACGTTGTCGAATCGTTTGGATCTTCTCTGTAGTCATGCGTACCAACTCTGGTCCCAACAATGTTGTTTCACCCACCTCGTCCCAGCATACTAGAGAATGACATTTTCTTCCATACAATGCCTCGAATGGAGCCACACCTATGCTCGCCTGATAACTGTTGTTGTAGGAGAATTCCACTAATGGTAGGTACTTATCCCAACTCCCTTTGAGATCTAGGACACAGAGTCTTAATAGATCTTCAAGAGATTGAATAGTCCTCTCTGATTGTCCGTCCGTTTGAGGATGGTATGCCGAACTGAATTGTAAATTCGTGCCCATAGCTTTCTGCAAGTTAACCCAAAATCGTGAAGTGAATCTTGGGTCATGATCCGAAACAATGGATACTGGCATGCCATGCAATCTCACAATCTCGTTCACGTACATACTAACAAGACGTTCAAGGGAATAAGTCTCCCGTATAGGCAAAAAATGAGCAGACTTAGTTAATCTATCAACGATAACCCAAATCGCATCTATGCCTTGAGAAACCTTGGGAAGACCCGTAACGAAATCCATAGTAATGTGGTCCCACTTCCATTTCGGAATCTTAAGTGGTTGTAATGGACCCTTTGGCATTTAATGCTCTGCCTTTACACGTTGACAGGTTAAACACCTCAAGATAAACTCCGCGATCTCTCTTTTCATATTGCTCGACCAAAATGTATGTCGAAGATCATGATACATTTTGGTACTCCCGAGATGGATCGTAAACGGTGTGTTGTGTGCTCCATCATGATTCTATGCTTCAAGTCAGAATCGTTAGGAACACAAAGTTTGGAGTTGACTCGAAGTATTCCTTCTTCATCGATTCTTACTTCTGGAATAACACCTTCTTGCACTTTCTTCTTCATACGCATCAGCTCCATGTCCGTAGCTTGAGCAGTTTTAACTTTATCGATTAAAGTCTGTTCTACTCGTATGTTTGATATCATCGCGTGGGTACTTGGAGCCTTCATCTCTATCTTCATCCTTTGTAAGTCATACAAAATGGACTTTTTGTGTTAACAACATTGCACTCGTACCCGCATATGATCTTCTACTCAATGTGTCAGCTACTACGTTCGCTTTTCCAGGATGATATTGGATGGTATGATCGTAATCTTTCAGCAGCTCGAGCCAACGTCGTTGCTGCATGTTGATTTTCTTTTGGGTGAAGAAATATTTGAGGCTTTTATGATCTGTATAGATTTCCACTTTCTCCCCATACAGGTAGTGTCTCTATATCTTCAACGCGAATACGACTGCTGCCAACTCCAGATCATGAGTAGGATAATTCTTCTCATATTCTTTGAGTTATCGTGAGGCATAGGCTATGACTTTCCCGTGTTGCATGAGAACACATCCCAACCCTTTGCACGAAGCATCATCATGAGATAACAAATCCATCCGTACGGATGGTATTGCGTAACAGTGCGAAATGAGTCTCCTCTTGAGCTCTTGAAAACTCTTTCGCATTCCTCGCTCCATAAAAAATTGTATCTTCCAAGAGTCGGTGAGTTGGCCAGAGTAGCGATTCGAGAAAATCCTTCCACAAATCTCCGATAATAACCAATTTAAGCCCGAGAAAAGTGCGATTTCTTGGATCATCGACTTGATTGCTTCCAACTTTCAGATCTTGCTTCAATCTTCGATGAGGTCAACAGATACTCCATGTTTTGACACCACGTGCCCAAGGAATGCTACTTCCTCAAGCCAGAACTCACATTTCATCAGCTTGGCATAAAGCTTGTTTTCACGAAGCCTTTCAAGTATCAGCTTCAAATGGTGCTCATGATCTTCACGGCTTTTGGAATAGATGAGGATGTTGTAAGACCCCGAATTTTATGAAATAAAAGTATTCAATTTTTCTTATAATTACAATTCAGGTAAATGTGACAACCCCAAAATAGGTCCATTCCATCCAACCCATTTGGAGTGGTCAATACATGGTACAGAAAACAACTACAACTTTATTACAACAATTGTCGTGCAAAATACAACAACACATATACTGTGAGTTTGGACACAAATATATATACCAACTGTGACTCTCATTCCAACCTTGGATAGCACGTCACAATGACACCTTACATAAATGTATAGTCAAAAACTATTTTATAAATTAGAATCTTTGGGAAGTACTCAAGGAAACCTTCGTACATGGGAGGCCATGCTTGTAGGTTATGATAGATATCATATGGCCACAGAATTATCCTTGGTTGACCTAATAGACCCCAAAGAAAAACGAGAAGATTACTATCATATTCTTCCCAATGGTGAGTCTTCTCTTGATTTATCATTATCTCCCTTTGTCTCAAATTGAGAATTATACTTCAAACAAACACCAAGATTATATAGGTAGTGCTCAGTAAATATACTCAAAGAAGTGGATGAGCACAACCACATCTTATGATGACACGAGGTTGTATGTCATTAGACATCTTGTATGATAGTGACAAAACACCCTTCCAACGTTGGGTTCGCCTCTCCCTATATGATTCACCAAATATAACTACTAAAAGATGTATACAACACACTTGTCTATCTTTGTTTTAGGAGAACTCCACGACTAGAGACCAGATTCTATTCCTTGTTACCCCCATTACTCTAACCCAAACTACACTTTTTTATTACCTTAAAGGAATTGTGAAGCAAAAAGGGTGAAGCACAACTACTCAATAAAGAATATCATGACTAAAGATAATTAAATTATCAATAGCCTTCATCAATAACAAATCGAGATTTAGAACATACGGTAGATGATGATAAAAATTTCAACCATAGTTGCGGTGAACAAGTAATCCATTAGAAGAATCAAATAGACCATAAAGTCTATTATCTTCTCCACATTAAAAGTCCACCAATAATGTTTTATCCCTGTAACATTAATCAACAGTTCCTTTCCACAATTATATGAATAACTCATAATCATAATTGTAATTCTAAATTCCTCTTCGCATCCAAGACGAAGATAATTTTCATCACATGTCTTTTACGAAACATCAAAGATCATGGTTATACCAAATCACAGTTCATTCATAATCATACTAATAAATTCATCTTTTGCACTCACGGGCCAAAGATATTAAATCAACAGATTCATCCTTGCACTATGGGCCAAAGATATTCAATAATAGGTCATGTTTGCACTACGGGCCAAAGATATTCAACAAAAGATCATCTTCAGACTACAAAGCAAAGATATTCATATCTCAAATAAATATATAATCATTTCAAAATCTATACAAACAATAATTATAACCATGTTGATCAATTCACCTTTGCACTTAAGCTAAAAATATTCAATTGTAAATTCAATGGTCATGATCATACTAGTCACAATTCATCTTTGCACTACTGGCCAAAGAGAACCCATAGTCATGATTATACCAATAATCTACCCATCTTTACACTCAAGTCAAAGACAAATTTCTTCACTAAGGTTATAAAAATATTATATATGATAATAAAAACAATAACTTCAAAACATGGATTTAATTTCAAGAGTAAGATTCATAAATCAACGATAATTTGGTCAGAAAAAAGAAACCAATTTTATTGTGAATAGTACCCGTGAATAGTAACTCATGAATAGTAACTCGTGAATAATAACTCGTGAATAGTAACTCGTGAATAGTAACTCGTGAATAGTAATTTATAAATAGTAACTCGTGAATAGTAACTCATGAATAGTACTCCGTATTTGTACATAGTACCGTATACGTAAATAATGTCATATACATAAATAAAGTGACACATACATAAATAGTGTCAGATATCGTGAATAAGACCAGTATCACGTGAATAGTACCATATATCGTGAATAAGTAACCCGACACAAAAAGTAGAAATTCCACAATAAAATCCATACCAATATTGCAAAATTATAATGATATTGAAAGAATAACATCATTATGAAGAAAATAACATTCCTTATGATCCTCATAATCCTTAAAATTCCTTACCTCAAAAAAGCAAAGATTGATTTGGAATATCGGATGAAAAACCGAAGGAAACTTCTACTAAATAACAACTCTCAAAGTATCTAAATACTCGCAAAATATGCTTGATAATATAGAGAGAACGCTTATGTTTCTGGTGTGATTTTCAATTCTAACTTAGCCCTCTATTTATCAAAAATTTTTAGCAGACTTGACCTGCAACCTGATGGCTTTACCTGCTACAATTCCCACCCACCACATTTGAAATAAAATTCAGCACATTTCTTTACCAACCACAAGTGGGGCCCACTCAATTCTAGAATTTTCCACCAAAATGCTAAATTCGGATACTTCAACAATTTCTGAACCATTCACCTCTTAAAATTTATAAAAAATCATACGTTCATTTTTAACCGTTCAAAATTTGTGGACATATACTCAACTTATATATGTATAACATATCCAAAAATTACAACGATCCAACGATCAGATTAAAAATTATAACTCACGCAATATATCTCAAAAAACTTTGGTTTAATTTTTAATACCTTCATTCCAAAAAAATATCGATAAAACAACTCAACATTAACTCCTTCATTTTTAACCACAATAAATATATCCAACATTTATATCCACATAAAATAAATATTTTCTTATCATATGAATCAATAATTAATTATTCACAAATAATATTACGTAATCACATTTATGACAACGGTGCCGTTTCGAGAAAGCAGGGGTTTTCGATAAAAATTTCTCTCTTACTGGCAAGCAATTAGGTGACCAAACCTCTCCTCGTGAACTTTCTAGACATTGCCAATAATGTTATCTAATAATATTATTAAAATAATATGAATTATTGATCCGATAATGAGAAATATTATGCGGTGATAATTATATCAACGTTGACAATTATTGAATCAATAAAATAAAATATTGAGCAATAATTCGTAACAATTATTGAGTAGTGCCTTCTCACGTAAAATCAATAATTCAAAAATCTTGTATATATCTGGTGTCTTTCTTGTGCGATAGCAGCGTATTCACATTTTAACCACCGAGTATATTCAAGCGGTGTTACAGTAACAACTACTGTAGATTATTTGTAAAATTTAAATTTGTCATTTTTTCATCCCATGAGTTATTACGTTATGGGGCCCTAAATGACTCACGCCGTAATCATTGAATATTTCGAGCGAAAGAATATTCTATCGACTAAGCGAATATTCCCGACAACAATGAATATTTTATAACCATTGCGTATTTTGAAAAAATTCATATATCACCCTTAACTTTAACCTTTTATCAATTTAACTATTTACTAAATAGGAAAATTGAATACTTTTATTTCATAAAATTTGGGGTTTTACAGTAAATGGTTAAATTGATAAAAGTTAAAGTTAAGGGTGATATATGAATTTTTTTTTAAAATATGCAAGTGGTTATAAAATATTCTTTATGTCGAGGAATATTCGATTTGGTCGTGGAATATTCTTTTCGTTGGGAATATTCTTACGACAACAAGAATCCATTCATGGGCCCCATAACGGATAAATCTGTTTGATGAAAAAATGATAAATTTAAGTTTTTATAAATAATTCACAGAATCGCTATCAAGTAACATCATTGGAATACCCGATGGGTAAAGTAAAATAATACGGCGTTGTTGCACAAAGAAAGACACCGGTTTTACACAGATTGTTGAATTATTGATTCTTACGTAAGAAGGCACTACTCAATAATTGTTACAATAATTATTGCTCAAAGATTTTATTGATTCAATAATTCACGCGTTGATATTTTATATTATCGTTGTTTTAATAATTGTTCACACAAGTATTTTCCATTATCGAAGCAATAATTCATATTATCTGAATAATATTATTAGATAACATTATTGGCAATGTCTAGAAAGTTACATCTAAGGAGAGGTTTGGTCACCTAATCAACTGGCAGCATGAAGGAGAAATTCTTATTGGAAAGCCCCTGCTTCACAGAACTACTTGGTTGTCATTATTGTGATTACGTAATATTATTTGTGAATAATTAATTATTGATTTATATGATGAGGAAAATATTCATTTTATGTGGATATAGATGGAGAAAATTTTTAAAGTGACAATTGTTGAAAATCGATATTTTATCTTTTCTAATAAAATAATATTTTATTATATTATTATAATATAATAATGGTGATATTTTTACAATGAATGTGGGATATATGGGTATATGAGGAGGAAGAGTATTTTTGTTGCAAAAGTTGTTTAAAACATGTTAAACATGTTGGTGGACCCATTCTTGAATTGAAATTTGATTATAAACTTGTAAAATCTCCAGTTTATGGATTTTTATTCAATTTACATTTGGAATTTGGAAAAACTTTCTTCTGCAAAGTTGTTGAGAATTGAATTTCCTATAAAAAGACGCGAGATTCGAATTCTGATAAAAGGACTATTTATTATGAATTATTGAAATTTTGAAGTTCCGAAATAATTGATTTTTTGGAGTTTAAAATATTTTAAATATAAAAAACGTTTTTGTATTGTTGTTGGTGGGTTGTCAAACATCTTTGAATTGGATGATTCAAAGGTTGGCGTGAAAATTTAATATATATATTATTAATTTATTAAATTTTCCGCTTTGGTGTTCTAAATATTTTCCTATAAATAGGGTGCTTGGGTTGGAATTGAAAATCACACGTAAACTAAAGATTTTCTCTCTATATATCGAGCGTATTTTTGTGAGTATTTTAGTACTTGAGTATTGCTATATCTGATTGCAAGTTCTTTTAGCACTATATCCAAAGTATTCCCGTCGGAAGTACTTATTCTTTCCGAGGTAAGGAGATTATTTTCTTCATAAATGATATTATTTCTTCAATATCATTATCTTGAAATATTGGTTTGAACTTTTATCAAATTTGAAACTTTTTCATGTGGGGTTACTTATTCATGAGTTACTATTCACGAGTTCTTATTCATGAGTTACTATTCACAGAAAGTACTATTCACGAGTCATGATGATATTTTTTGTGAAATTTCTATCTTTTGGTGTCGAGATTCTTATTCACGATACTTAAGACTATTCACGAATACGACACTATTCACGTAAAAATTAAATTTTCGTTTTTCGTTCAAAATATCTATTATGGATATTAGCTTTGATTGTATCCATGTTTTGATCATTCTTGAATTTTACTCCACTATGATTATTTATGAAATATTTTTTGACATGGAATAGTCAAATACGAATCCTTAATATTTATTATTTTGTTTCTTTGGATTCGCTTTTCTTTAAAATATTTTTCATCATCCTCGGTCCTAAATGATGATATATTGGGAGAATGCATATTATGATTTGATGTTTTTTAATGCATGTGTTCATGATTATTTGTAAGGTCCTTAAATGCATATTAATATGTACAAAGGACTTAGTGATAGATCTTAAAATTAGGTTGATCAAAGCTTTAAGCTTTCAACGTGTATCATTACATTAAAGAATGTATAGATAGAAAGATCAAAAGCATATTAGGTTGATCTTAAGATGTAATAGATTAGTCTTGAAGAAATCATAGTGCATCGATTTGATCGACATTGCGAAGTCGAAGTGAAAGCGTAGAGCACGAAGATCGTAGTGTGCTGCGCCTTGAAGGAGACTCTTCGGATTTCGTAGAGTGGTCCCTGACGATTCTTTGAGTTAACTCCACGATCGTAGTGTCTTTGAAGGAAACATGAAGTTTACAAGTCGGCGATCGTAGTGAGCTCTCGGGAGCGTAGAAGTCGACAACCTGAGCGAAGAGAAGATCGTAGTGTGTGCGAAGGATAAAGGGAAATCGTAGTGCTCTCGACTAATAGCATCGTAGTGTGCGAGGATGTAAAAAGACACTACGATCTAAATCGTAGAACACCACGATCCAAATCGTAGAGCATCATCATCTCGTGTGTCGAAAGCGTCGAGCCTCATAATCTGAGTTTTCAACAAAGTGAAATGGATCCCGAGATCTTTGCGGTACTCATGATCCAGATTGTATGAAATATCCTTAGTATGCAACAAAAAGCGTATTGAAGAAGCTAAGGATAGTCTTATGGGTAAGAGGACAAAACACCTTTTTCGGTGGTAGGTGAAAGCGACCCTGCGGTGTCGATTGGGCGAATGCGAATTCGGAAGATGTGCGAAATGTCTCCATCACGTCTGAGAAAGTTCGGATGCATTTAATGCCACAGCGGATGGATCAGCGGATAGTTTTCAACATCACATATATCTGGATCAGACGGATGAGAGAGAAGTAGAAAGCATTAATCAAACAGCGTGACAATCTCTCTCGAAGCTCGACTCTACGATGCGAGATATTGCAAAGCTTGCTTTCATTACTCGATTCTTAACGAACCGGTGCTTACACGACAAGCGAGTAGCAACCATCAAGAACTTCAACAACTATTAATCAATGAAGAAGTATACCAAGTCTGCTTTGGACTTGAAGAGTTAAAGTGAAGCGTAAGAAAGCAAGTCTCTTTGGACTTGAAGAGTTCAAAGTGAACTAGAGAAGTTCTAGGCTGGCTTGGTCAGAGAAGGAATCATGTGATTAGAGAAGATTGTAAAAGACATCCTTAGTGGATATCCTACTTTCGTTGAGTAGTAGAAGAGTGGACTAGGAGCTTTGAGTGCTCGAACCACTTAAAAACAATTGTGTCGTTTACATTCATGCTATAAGCGCTATATATCTCTATATAACTTGCCTTACTCGCTCATGCTTCTATTGCTTGGTAAAGAAGATTAAAACAAATACTAATTCGCATAGTTTTAATCATTATCTAAGAACAAGTTAAAGCGAAAAGATTTTCAAATATCTATTGATTTATACAGATAACTTGTGCCTACTAGGAACTAACAATTGGTATCGAAGCGAGGTTCTATTTTCTGACTTACACGCTTTAGTAGATCAAATGGCTTTTCGTACCAAGCGAATCCGAGGGCCAGGGGGGGAAGCGTGAAGCCACCGATGTATAACAAAGATAAATTTGCTAAGCTGGAAAGTCGGGGATCAAGCTTATATGGACTCGATAGATGAAGATCTATTTGAGGCATTATTATTAATGGGCCTATATACCAACAAAGCTTGCACTGACCATTGGCGATCAAGCAGTACAAATAAAAGTGAAAGAAGAATGGGCGGAACCACGAGAGAGAGAGAAGGCATCGACTTGATAAAAAGATAAAAAGAACATCTGTTCCGATCCTTAGAAGGACGATCATTTGAAAATGTTGTAAAGCAACAAAAGCGACTAAGGATGTTTGGGAAGCACTTGCGATTATGCACGAAGGGCTGAAGAAGTCGGAGAGAACAAGCGTCTCTCACGACTGGCGTGATATGAAATGTTATTTCGTATGCGGGGAGAAAATGTGGCGCAACTTATGAAAGATTGATGTTACGCTTTCGACTCTCTACGGCGTATGGGAAGATCTATCTAATGAGGATCTAACCATAAAGTTCATGAGAGCCCTACCAAGCGGTGGGATGCAAAGACCACAACAATAAGAGAATCGAAAGAATCTTAATGAGATGGCAGTTCAACAATTTGTATGGAAATCTCTGACGTCTGGCTGGAGTTGACCCAGCCTTTGAAACCTTATCGGAAGGAAGAAGAAAGGATAAAGGGTGTTGCTCTCGAGGCAAATGAAAGTGCATCAAAAGTCATCAGAGATTGACTACGATGATGATGAAAGCGATGAGCGATGACTTTCTTTATCTTTGGTAAAGAGACTAAGAAGGTTAAATGCGACAAATGAGAGCCGTGAGCGAAAGAAATCAACAACTTCGTCGACCGAGGAACAAATGAATGATTTATCTACAATCTGCAAGAAACTGGTCATTTCATTGCCAAGCTGCAACAAGCCTATCAAAAGAAGAACTAAAGAAGAAATCTCATACAAAGAAAGAATACAAAGGAACCAAGAGGCCACGAGAAAAAGAGACAAAGGCACAGTTCTTGGGAGGATCGTGGAGTGATTAGGATAATGACTCAAATCACGGACTCAGGAGATGAGGAAGAACCACATATGGAAAATATGTGCTTAATGGCCAAACATGCGAAAGGACAATCAAAGCCTAAACATACATGATGTAAGTATCGATGAGGTATTTGATTTTAATTCTCTGATGTAGATATGAGTGACTTAAGAAGCGCTGCGTGGCGTAACCATTGATCTACATCAATACATGAAGTGGTTAGAGTGTTGTCTAAGGATCATTCACTTCTTTAAGAGGAGAAGAAGAAGGTTCAAGAAGAGCTTGAAAGCTTGACCCTTACAAGTACTAATCTTCTCTCCAAGCTTGAAGGTGAGAATGAAACTTTAAAGCAGAACAAACACACATCATGCACAAAAGAGTCTAAGTAACCTCTAAAATTGAGGATCTAGAGAAGACTATCTCTGCGTGGAGCAGATCCTCATCATCCGTGGATTACTGCTCTCAGTCGAGGAGAAGCACATTCGATGAAACAGGCTTAGGCTTTGGGAATCCATCTCGAGTTAAGTGTGGAAAAGATGATGGAAACTAGCACTAGTAATGTCTCGAGTTTTGGTAGAGGCATTGCTTTTGTGAAATCCTCACAGTTGGAAGAACCGAGTTCGACCTTGTTCTACTTGTCTCTAGTTATACTCGAGAGAAGTAAAGGATCTCACTGCTTATGCAGGTTTCATCGAGGAAAAAAGTAACTTGATCTCCAACACCGACCTCGAAGAATCGTAGAAGTCAAACAAAATCAACTCTACTGAATCAATTTGGGAAAATACGGTAGAGGTAAAAGCACACTCATCACTATTTATGAAACCTAAGGACACGTGGAAGAAGAAAGAATCGGTTTAACGAGAAGGTTAACTAAGGAACCACACAAGTCAAATGGAGGATGAATCACCACACACACACAGGCATGCATTATAATAAATGTTTCATATCTGATAAATATGGTCATAGGGCTACAAAGTGTTATTATAATTCCATGCATGTGAGACCCAAGATTAGACAAATTTGGGTCCCCCAAAGCCACTAACAAAGAAGGACCCATGCAAATATGGGTACCAAAATGAAGGTTCAAATGTTTTGTGAGGGAAAAGAGCTCCACGACCTCAACATGGTATACGGGCGGTGGTTGCTCGAGGCATATGATGGGGAACAAAACTCTCTTATCAATTATGTAGAAAAGGAAGGTCCCTCGGTCATCTTTGGAGATAACGGCTAAAGGCGAAACAAGAGGATATGGCTCTGCTGCAGCAATGGTGCGATATCTTTCGACAAAGTAGCTTATGTGGAAGGACTCAACCTGACCTTCTAAGCATCGATTGACTCTGCGACAAGGGTCACCCAGTAACATTTCTCAACAATCGATGTCAAGTCGGAGATTTGAAGACATACGCCATAAAAGGTATTTGGAACAAGAGAAAGAAATGTCTATACTATAGATCTTGGTCGACTAAGCTACGATGAAACAATATGTTTTATGAAAAAAGCATCAGAAATGGTTGGCTATGGCGTAGAAAGGCATCTCACTTAAACTTCAAAAGCATGTCAAGCGGCATCAAAAAGACCTCGTGGTGGTCTACCCAAGTTCAACTTTGTGAAGGAAAGACCATGCGATGCTTGCCGACTTGGAAAGCAAACCAAAAGCTCATTCGAGAAGCAAGGCGCCAATTCCATTGACAAGCCCTGCGGTTGCTCCACATGGATCTCTTTGGGCCGATCCAACAACCGGTCTTGGAGGAAAAAGATACTCTCTAGTCGTGATCGGCGACTACACGGATTCACATGGGTATTCTTCCACAACTTCAAAGGATGAAGCGAGCTCGAATTAATCAAAATGTTGGGTGGTGATGAGCGAGAAAGAGAGAAAATCAAAGGCGATAAGGAGTGATCATGGAAGAGAATTTGATTTCTCGAGAAATAGACAAGTTACGCTTTCGAACAATGGCATCGATCATAACTTCTCGACTCCACGAACTCCTCGACAAAATGGAGTTCTTTGAAAGAAAAACGAACTCGATAAGTGGAAGGACCCTTAGCGGCGGACTAAATGCTGCTGAATATACAGGCGGAAAGGCATCGACCTTTGCGCTTCTCACAAAAGCAGATCATTAATTCACTCTACGATCGAGAGGACACCTACTATTTGTGGAAAGGAAGGAAGCAAGTGTCGACTATTTCCGTGTCTTTGGTTGTGCATCTTTATATTCTCAACAATGGAAAGCGATGTCGACAAAATTCCATTGAAGTCAGAACGAAGGATCTTTCTTGGATATGCCACGAGCAATGAAAGCTTATGAGTGTTCAACAAGAAGACCTTTGAGTGTCGAAGTCTCAATACACATCATCTTTGATGAAACCGGCTTAGACAAAACAATGCCCCAAGACACTACTGGCCAGATGGTGCGAGGACACTACAAATGAAGTCGTCGAGCTCAACAACACTACTGATCGTAGTACCGGATAGTGAAATCGTGAAGCATGATAATGAAGTCGTAGAGAGGTCCATCCAAGGCAATGAGCCTCACTCCAAGAAGAGAAGAGATAGACCTTGAAGACTTAAGGGGAAAGCATCGGGGAGACGGATGTCCCTGGCAAGGAAGCAGGATGGGCAAGAAGATCACCTCGAGGATCTAATCATTGGAGATCAGTGCAAGAAGTCAAAACAAAGCTGCTTTACTCGGAATGAATGCTTCTATCTAAGCTTCACATCACAGATAGAGCCAAAGAAGATAGAGGATCTATGGAAGACTCGGTTGGATAGAATCCATGCGGGAAGAACTCGACCAATTTGAGCGAAGCAAAGTGTGGAGATTGGTACCAAGACAAAGAAGTCATCTGTCATGCAAGGAACCAAGTGGGTCTTGAGAACAAAATGGATGAAGATGGGGTCATTACGAGAAACAAGGCAAGATTAGTGGCAAAGGGCTATTCTCAAGAAGAAGGCATTAACTATGATGAGACATTTGCACACGTTGCGGACTAGAAGCCATCGAGAATCTTTCTTGCCTTTCTTTGCTTACATGAAGTTCAAAGTCTTTCGGATGGATGTCGAGTGCATTCCTAAATGGAGAACTTCAAGAAGAAGTCTACGTAAACAACCTCGGGTTTCATCGATCCATCTCTTTCCAATTATGTCTATAGATTAGATAAAGCTTTATATGGTCTTAAACAAGCACCTAGAGCATGGTATGAAACAACGACTAACTTCTTAATAGAAAATGGGTTCCTTTAGAGGTAGAGTAGATACCACTTTATTTCTTAGAAAGCATAAAGACAAAGTCTTACTAGTTCAAATATATGTTGATGATATCATTTTGGTTCTCTTGCGAAAAGTTATGTAAGAGATTCTACAAGCTAATGCTGAGCAAGTTTGAAATGAGCGTGATGGGTGAAATTTGAATTTCTTCCTTGGAATTTGCAAGTGAAAGCGGTGATGAAGGAATATTCATCAACCAAGCCAAATACATCAAAGACTTATTAAAGAAGTATGGCATGGAATTAGCCTCTCCCATGAAAACACCAATTGCTCCTATGACCAAGCTTGACAAGGATGAGAATGGTAAATGTATTGATATAACTTCAATCTGAGGAGGTATGATAGGTTCTCTTTTATACCTACTTGCGCGATAGACCCAGATATAATGTTTGCAACATGCATATGTGCTTTAGATTTCGGGCTAACCCTAAAGAGTCACATTTATCTGCTTTGTAAAGAGGATCTTGGTATCTTAAGGGTACACCTACTTTGAAATTTGTGGTATCCCGAGGAATCCTCTTTTGAACTAATAGGATACTGAGATCTTGACTTTGCGGGATACAAAATAGATAGAAAAAAGTACCGGTGGCACTTGTCAACTACTAGGGAACAGACTTGTATCTTGGTTGACAAAAAGCAAAACTCGGTGTCACTTATTTGCGGAAAATTTGAATACATTCTTTCTTTGGCATTTCTTTGTCTTCGAGATCCTTTGGATGAGAAATCATTAGTGATTATGGGTTTGATTTCAAGTCTATACCTATACCTTTGTGATAATACAAGTGCCATAGCAATAACTCATAATCTGTTATGCGTTTCTAGAACCAAGCATATAGAAATAAGGTATCACTTCATTAGGGATCATGTGCAAAATGGAACTATATCTTTACAATATATCCCTCTTGAAAATCAACTTGCGATGTTTTTACTAAACCACTTTAGATGAATCCAGTTTAATAAGTTAATAAGTGAGCTAGGCATGCTTAATCTATCACCATGAAATATATGCTCTAATTGTCTTAACAATGATAGATATAAAAGGTGAACTCAAATTCATAGACATGATCGAGGAAAGTTCACGATCTTAAAATTTGAGCGATCGACTACCTCAATGATCGTAGCAAAGACTCAGCGATCGTAGGGACGGACTTCGACAATCGTGGGGATGAGACTCTACGAATCTTGATCGAGACTCAGCGATGCCGGACGGACTCGGCGATGAGTAGGATAGACTCGATGATCGTAGGATAGACTCTCGATCTTGTCGATCGACTCAACGACGCCGGACGGACTCGGCGATCGTGGGGCGGACTCAACAAGCGAGAAGACCGACTCTACGATCGTAGTCATACTAAGGACACCTTAGCTCACGAAGACTCGAAGGGCAAATCGGTACATTCCTAAGCAGTCAAAATCGTAGAGAGAAAGCAAGAGGCGACACTGTCCCACTAAGTCAAAAAAGAGAGAGGAAGTTACAAGTACAAATTGAAACCATGTTTTTGAAATCGAAGTTCAAAAGATTATCTCTCATTCTCTCTCTCTCAAAGCAAAACCCTAACTTTCGGACAAAAGTTGAGTAGTATCTCTCTTCTCGACTCTGAGAATCAATGCATTTGCTTACAATGTGATTTGAGACTCTGAGACTCTGTTTTGTGAGTTCAAAACCGCTCCACCTAAGTTTCACAAGATCTTAGCCTTCTTGAAAAGGCGAGGTCTCGAAGAGGCGCTTTCGACAAATCTGCTCATCTATATCTAAAGCTGGTGAAGGAGTTCTACAAAAATGGAGTGTCTGAAAACAACACCATCACCACACGAGTTAGAGGAGTTGAAATAAAACTAGGGAAGAAGGCGTCAATCGGCCCTAGGTTTTGAGAATGTAGGGCACCCATTTCTAGGCGACATAAGATTTCAAGAGGAATTTGAAGAAGATGCATCTGAGAAGAACCCCTCTGTGAAAGGCTACAAAAAGAAGGAGTTCCCTCGGAGGTATGAATTTTTGGTGACATTATTGGGAAATGCATCTGCTGCAAGAGCTCGGTCATGACTTCGGTAAATGAGGCTCGACTTAAGCTCATGGCGGCTATGGTGTATGGTACTCGACTCAACTATGGGAAATTTGTATTGCTCGAGTGGATCGGCAAGTGGATCGTAAGCTCGAAGAAATCAAAAGTACTCAGAAGATCTTTGTATGGGAGATTCATTAGCATTATACTGCAATCTGCATTGGGTGACAAAATTGGGGATGATGAAGGAGAAGCCATCGACCCAAACCAGAAGAATGACACAATGATTGTTTAAAAAGCTGGGAAAGGAACCTGCTTGAGTATATGAGAATGATGCCGAGAGTCCGGTGGGGGAGGCGGGGAACAAAAGAAGCGAGGCTTTCGAGGAGGAATATACATTGTCAAAGAAGTTGAAGAAGAAGGAGAAGCGGATAAGGGAGAACCCTCTGCTCTTGTCGAGAAAAAAGCAAAGGCAAGAGAAAGCTAAAGGCGAAGACAAGTCGAAGAGCCTCGAGGATCTCAACTAACATTCTGTGAGAGTCCTCGACATAGAGACTCTAAGGAGGCTAAGGAAGATCTGACAATGAAGAAGAAAGGTGAAGAGGATCAAGCCACCATTTCACAAATCTTAAAGAAGAACAAGGTGGTCGTAAGTCCAAAAGACCAACAATGTCTTGATCGTAGAGACTCTCTTTGTTCTCTGAAACCGAGGCCAAGTGTGGCGAAATGGAGGGAAATTTGCTTGAGGATAGTGGGTGATCAGCGTGGCAAAACAAAGACTCGAGAGAGTCGAAGTGGTGACTAAAACCAATGAAAGCAAAGAAAAATTTGGTCGAAGTATATTCTTGAGAATGAAAAAAAATCTTGAAGAAGGAAGCGAGAGCATGGGTGCAAAAGTAGAAGCGCCCCAAGCAACCGAAGAGGAAAATGCTCGGTGAGGGGAGAACCACGAAATTCTCATGATTGAGTATACACCGGTGAGGGGGAAGCCTCTCTTGCTCGAAGAGGTTCGGTGAAAGGACTTTACGAACTTAGAAGAAGATTTACCGGTGAGGGGAGTTTCTAAACCTCGAAGAAGATGATCATATTGAGGGGAGCCTCATAATATCGATAATTTGAAGAAGAAGTCCTTGCTCAAGATGAAGATGAACCGATGCCAAACCTCCCAAAGGCCATTGAGATAATGGATTCTTGAGGAAGAAAACAAAGAAGAAGAGGATGATGATGATGAGCTTGATGAACTTGGAAATAGCGGGTGTAGGAAAAGATGGATCTGAAGCTATTTGTACTGACCAAATGTTTTCTTACTACCCATGATGGCATACCATCAAGCTCAAATTACGAAATCATGGGATCACGTGTTACGGAGCTTGAGGAATATCCGGCAATCACGATTACGGCTCATGGATTTCGAGGGAAGTCATCTTCGCCAAAATGGCGATTACCTGACCATTCCTCATCAAAAGCCAAACCGAGGTATTGGTATCCCTACAAGCTTTAGAGTTAATCACTGCCATCATCTTCATTTAGCCATTTCTATGAATTTCCTAAATGGTGGAAGTGATTCTCGACCCATTAAATCGGTTTCGGTTGCGAGAATCCCAAAATTGCATGGCGAAGAACGAAGAAATCAACCTTACCTGCTCCCTCGAATCACCAACTCTACGATTCCGGACTCAAGCCACATCGTGAAAGTCGAACATTGAAATCGTAGAGTCACATATCCCGGATGTCCAAACCCAAACCCCTCCGGTGATATACCACCATCCTCCTCATCACATGACTATTTCGGTCTTGATCTTGCGTTGTATAATTTGCAAGATCAATCTCCTGAGAACCCTCAAATGGACAATCCCCGATCAAATGATACCTTCCCAAGCATGCCCACCAAGGATGACTTGAAAAAGAAGCTTACGAGCGGATGATCAAGTCTATCGAAGCAAACACTGGAATCTCACTCGATCTTCTTAACATCCATTGAACCAAATGATACAAAGGCTATGAACAAATTTCCTAGTCTTATGAATCTTGAAAGCTTACTACGAGGCTAAGGGAAATTATCAAAGAAATTGAAGAGTATATCGAGACGAGAGATGAGATACATTTTCAGTTCTTTGCCAAACAAAGAAGTCGTGCTTGAAATCTGAAACACCAAGATCTTGACATCAAATTATCTTTGGACAATATTCTCAACTTGAAAGCTTACATTTATGACTTCCGAAATCTTATGCCAATCGGGAGAAGCATAATGATATGATTCGATGAGTCCTCCAAATAAAAAAGCTAAAGTGAAAAAGCAGATCGAGGAGAATAGGAAGACATTGCTCGAACTCAAAGCCATTTGAATGAAGCTTGTCGAAGGGTTAACGGGTTGTCTGCGGATATTGAACCCTTGATCTTTGACATAAAGGGAGAAAAATAAAGGAAAGGAGATCAAGGCGATCGAGGAAGCGAGGAGGAGGCGGAGGAAGAGGAGGTCATCTGACTCAAGAAAGGGGAGAAGTCGATTTCATGCTCGGACATCTGAAGCCCTCTCTGCAAGACATCATCGGACTCAGCGATGCAGTCGTGAGGAAATTATATGACTATTCCTCGACTATTCCTACGAGTCATAAGGACCCGACTCTAGCTCACAAGGCGTGTCTACGGTGCGCATAAGAATGCCGATTGGAGATCCTGCATTCATGCATGAGACATGAAGAAGAATCGAGTTCTAAGTCTAAGCGAAATTTGGAAGAGTTAGCAAGGAATGAAGAAGCTCGAAAAGGAAAAGAAGAAATTTGAGGAATATGCGATCCTCCTCCACACGAGAGACCAAGAAAAGCAGAGATAAGTTAAGAGTTTAATGTTTTATTGATGTAATCTTTATATTGTAATATCTTTTGATCATCAATAAATTCATGCTTATTCTCTAGAAATTTAATTTGCTTCCTTTGAAATACTAAGTAAATATTTAAATTCTGCAAATGCATCTAGTCACTAATAATCATGACAACAAATCTCTCTTGGTTATGTCGACATCAAATAGGGGGAGATTGTTGGGAGAATGCATATTATGATTTGATGTTTTAATGCATGTGTTCATGATTATTTGTAAGGTCCTTAAATGAATATGTGTCTGAGGACTTAGTGATAGATCGAAAAGGCATTAGGTTGATCTAAGCTTTCAGCGTGTATCATTACATTAAAGAATGTATAGATAGAAAGATCAAAAGCTATTAGGTTGATCTTAAGATGTAATAGATTAGTCTTGAAGAAAGAAATCATAGTGCATCGATTTGATCGACATTGCGAAGTCGAGAGCGAAAAAAGCGTAGAGCACTGAAGATCGTAGTGTGCGCCTTGAAGGAGACTCTTCGGATTTAGTAGAGTGGTCCCAGCGATTCTTTGAGTTAACTCCACGATCGTAGTGTCTTTGAAGGAAACATGAAGTTTACAAGTCGGCGATCGTAGTGAGCTCTCGGGAGCGTAGAAGTCGACAACACGAGCAAGAGAAGATCGTAGTGTGCGAAGGATAAAGGGAAATCGTAGTGCTCTCAACTAATAGCATCGTAGTGTGCGAGGATGTAAAAGACACTACGATCTAAATCGTAGAACACCACGATCAAATCGTGAGCATCATCATCATCATCATGTCGAGAAAGCGTCGAGCCTCATAATCGAGTTTTCAACAAGTGAGAAATGGATCCCGGATCTTTGCGGTACTCATCGGTCCCAGTTGTATGAAATATCCTTAGTATGCTGACAAAGAAGCGTATTGAAGAAGCTAAGGATAGTCTTATGGGTAAGAGGGACAAAACACCTTTTCGGTGGTAGGTGAAAGCGACTGCTGGTGTGTCGGTGGGCGAATCACGAATTGAGGAAGATGTGCGAAATGTCTCCATCACGTCTGAGAAAGTTCGGATGCATTTAATGCCACTGGCGGATGGATCAGCGGATAGTTTTCAACATCACATATATCTGGATCAGAGACGGATGAGAGAGAGGAAAAGCAAGCATTAATCAAACAGCGTGACAATCTCTCTCGAAGCTCGACTCTACGATCGAGATATTGCAAAGCTTGCTTTCATTACTCGATTCTTAACGAACCGGTGCTTACTGACAAGCGAGTAGCAACCATCAAGAACTCAACAACTATTAATCAATGAAGAAGTATACAAGTCTCTTTGGACTTGAAGAGTTAAATAGTGAGCGTAAAAAAGCCAAGTCTGCTTTGGACTTGAAGAGTTCAAGTGAACTAGAGAAGTTCTGAGGCTGGCTTTGAGTGCAGAAGGAATCATGTGATTGAAGAGGAAGATTGTAAAAGACATCCTTAGTGGATATCCTACTCGTTGAGTAGAAGAGTGGACTAGGAGCTTTGAGTGCTATCTGAACCACTTAAAAACAAACTATTCAATGATAACGTTATTTAGATTCATGTAGTATATTACCTATATAATCTATTGTTTGGCTATACCTCTGTTATAATTGAAGACTTACTGGGAAGAATTGATATAACTTCTATTGCTTGGTAAAGAAGATTAAAACAAATACTAATTAGCATAGTTTTAATCATTATCTAAGAACAAGTTAAAGCGAAAAGATTTTCAAATATCTATTGACCAAGTATTGTAATACAGATAACATCGAAGTTCGAAGGCGTCTTTGGAATATCCTCAATTTTAATCTTTAAATGATGATATCCAAAACGAAGGTCGATCTTTGAAAAGAATTGTGCTCCTTGCTGTTGGTCGAACAGGCATCAATGCGAGGTAACGGATACCTATTCTTGATGGTGACATGGTTCAATTCTCAGTAGTCAATACAAAGTCGCATACTCCCGTCTTTCATCTTTACTTAATAAAACAGAGCAGACCCTGAGGAGATGTACTAGGATTTAATGATACCGATGTCTAATAACTCCCGTAGTTGGACTTTTAACTCCTCGAAGTTCAATAGGAGCCATTCGATATGGGGTTTTAGAAATGGTTTTGTACTTCGGTTCAAGGTCAATAAAGAATTCAACATCACGTTTTGGGGGTGTAAGGAAGCTCTTCAAGAAATACATCGGAAATTCTCTAACAATGTAAATATTATTCAAATCGATTTGTCTTTGTTCAAATCCATAACATGGGCTAAGAAAGCTTGACATCCGTTTTTTAATAAACTAATAGCTTTGTGGCTTGATATGACAGTGACTGATTTTAGTGGTTTAGTAGTTTGAATTCGTATGACAGGTTGGTTAGAAATATGAAAACTAACAACCTTACAAAAACAAACAATTTTAGCATGATGAGTGGTTAACCAATCAATTTCTAAAATCACATCAAAAGCAAGTATCTTTAAAGAGATAAGATCAACAGGTAATGTGATAGTACCAACTTGGATCATGCAAGATTTATAAACTGTAGATGTAACGAAGGTTTCACCCAACGGAGTTTCAACAGATAAGTCAAAGTCTAATTCCTTCGGAGTCAAGTTTAAACGTTGAGCACAAAGAGAGATAAAAGAATGGGTAGAACCAGATTCTAGTAAGGTATAAACTTTGCAAGAGTTCAAGATTAGCTTACCCGTGATCACCTCGTTCGGGTTCTTCATGTTTTGGCCAGTCACGACAAACGCTCTTCCAGGAACCGCTGATTTCGACTTATCCGAAAAAATACTTGGAGTCACCATCCCCAGGTTGAACTTGGTTTTGCTTCTGAGAACAATCTCGAGCTATGTGGCCTTCCTTTCCACAACAGTAACATACCTTGGATTGTTGTGGGACAGGTTAATGATATATCCCTCTTTTCCGCATTTGTAACATCTAACTGGCGGTCGTTCTCCTCCCCTAGAATTTGTTGTTGGTATTGGTGCTGCTGCTGATGTCTTCATGTCATTGTTGAATCTCCTCTTTCTGAAATTTCCACTTGACTCACCTCTTCTATTATCATGGCCACGATGACCACCCGAGTGGTTACCACATTTGTTCGTATTTTTCCTTCCTCGTTGGTTATCATCGCTCTGATGACTACTGTCACCTGTATGACCCTGGTTGTGGTCCCTCGGTTGAACATACTCACTATCTCGCTCTAATAATTGAGCCCTGTTGACAACATCTGAATACAAAGCAAATTTATGAGATATAAGATATTGTCGAATCTCGGGCTTTAGACCTCTCAGAAACATCCTCGTTATTCGTTCCACATTTTCAACCAAATGAGGTGCGAACCTGGATAATTCTGTAAACTTCGCCTCGTACTGGGACACCGTCATGTTGTTTTGTTCCAGTCTGATAAACTCCACCTCCTTCATATAACGAATACTTTCAGGAAAGTACTTGTCATTGAATAGTTTCTAAAACGTTTCCCAAGACATGTTGAGTCTGCCGGTTTGGTAGTGCGCTTCACAGACTCCACCAGTGAGTCACGCTTTCACCGGAACATAAATGTGGCGAATAGAACCTTCTGTTCTAATATGCATCCCAAGACATCGAATATCTTGATAATTTGCTTGACCCATATTTTTGCCTTGATCGGATCCGACTTTCCAATAAATTCTGGTGGTCCCAACTCCTTGAAGCTGCTTTTATGATGACGGATCATGGCGTTCTTTATCACTTTCACCCGTATTTTGTACACACGAGTCTCCCCTAAATGCGATTTTTGCTGAATCGCAAAAAGCTCCCTGAACATTCCATCATTCATCGTTTGTTTCGGTAGTGTTGTTGTTTACAGGAGGAATATTGCCCTCCTGTTGCACATTCTCCTGGTTTGTAACTAAAGGTTGTTCCACAGTCTCATATACTTCATTGTTAACGTTCTCAGCAGCCATTCTCAAATACTGCCATAAAACAAGGGTTAATTAAACAAATTAACATATCACATAATATTCCTATATTATGACTGACCACAAATAAGCTTAGATAGGACACACTAGTGAAGGATTTACAATGGAGTGTATGAGACCATATCTCTAAGCTTTGATACCAACTGTGACACCCCCAAAATAGGTATACAACACCCATTCTGAGTCGCCAAATACATGGTACATAAAGCAAACTACAACTTCAATAATACAATTGTCGTGTAAAATACGACAACACATCTGTGAATTTAAATACAAATATTGTCTTACAGACAATATCCACACTCAAATAAGTCCTCATTTAATTATTCAAACACTATATTTACAAAAAATAGTGAGGATCGCTAAAACATCTTTCTAGAACCATCACTCCATACCCGACTAGATCCTGCTATGTTCTCACCTCACGAGAAGAAAAATGGAACAAAAAGGAAAAGGGTGAGCTCAACTAGCCCGAGAAAGAATATTATGACTAAGATAATATACAACAAATTATCATTAGTTTTCAACGAGAAAAAAATCGATAAAATATAATGAAATAACAAGTTTTAGATCAACAATCGCAATGGAAGCAAAGAATCCATTAGAAGAGTCAAGTAGAAAGAATTCTACTATCTTCTAAGATTTAAAAGTCCATCATCAATATTTTATCCCTCAGTAACAACAATCAATATACATCTTGAATCAAATATTCATCTTTGCACTACTGAGCCAAAGATATTCATTTGTAGACCACCAGGTTGGTCGTGTTCATCTCAACACTGTTTATCTTTGCACTCACGAGCCAAAGATATTCATTAGGTAATCATTCATCTTTGCACTAAAGGCCAAAGATATTGATTAATATCATCATTTAGGACTGAGGATGATGAAAAATATTTTAAAAAAATGAATCCAGTGAGATAAAAGATCAAATATTAAGGATTCGTATTACAGTTTATTCAAGTTCAATAATACTCCGAAATAACCAATTCTGAAGCATAATTCAAAAATAATGATCAAAACATGGATACAATCAAAGATAGTAACCATAATAGACATCTTGGACAAAAAGAAGAAAATTTAATTTTTACGGTGAATAGTGTCGTATTCGTGAATAGTAACCCGACACAAAAAGGTAGAAATTTCACAATAAAATTTATACCAATATTTCGGTATAATGATATTAAAAAAAATATCATTTTAAGAAGAAAATAACATCCCTTACCTCAAAATATCAATACTTCTGATCGGAATATCGGTATAAGGCTGAAGAAAACTTACACTGATGAATAGAAACTCACAAAGTATCTAAATACTCACAAAATACACTCAATAATCTAGAGAGAGAAAACTTATTTCTGGTGTGATTTTCAATTCTAACTTAGCCCTCTATTTATAGAAAAATGTTAAGACGGCAAAGCAGGACTTAACACTGCAACTCACGATGGCTTTACTATTCATTATTCCCACCCACCACATTTGAATAAAAATCTCAGCACATTTTCACCAACCAAAAGTGGGGCCCACCAATTCTAGAATTTTCCACCAAAATCATTTATAACCTAATTTCCAAATCAGCCACCTCTTAAAATTTATAACAAATCTTACATTCATTTTTAACGGTTCAAAATTTGTGGACATATACTCAACTTATATATGTATAACATATCCAAAAATCACAACGATCCAACGGTCGGATTAAAAAATATAACTCCTGCAATATATCTCAAAAACCACTGATTTGATTTTTAATACCTCCAATCCGACAAAATACTGATAAAACATCTCAACATTAATTCCTTCATTTATAACCACATAAATAAATCCATCATTTATATCCACATAAAATAAATATTTCCTTATCATATAAATTAATAATTAATTATTCACAAATAATATTACGTAATCACAATTATGATAACCAGTAGTTCACGGAAAGAAAGGGCTTTCAATAAGAATTTCTCCTTCTCTGGCCAATGCAATTAGGTGACCAAACCTCTCCTCGATGTAATTTTCAGACATTGCCAATAATGCTATCTAATAATATTATTCCAAATAATATGAATTATTGATCCGATAATGGAGATGATGTGCAAAGTTGACAATTATTGAAACAACAATAATATAAATATCAACGTAGCAATTATTGAATCAATAAAATAAAATATTGAATAAAGAATTCATCGTGACAATTATTGAGAAGGCCTTCTTACGTAAGGATCAATAATTCAACAATACTGTATAATACCGTGTCTTCTTCTTGTACAACAACGCCGACATCTTGATTTTAACCAATGGGTATTTCAACAATGTAGTTAGCAGAATAACTACGCCTGTTATTCAATTTTGTCGCTTTTTTTCAACCGAGCAGTTATCCGTTATGGGGCCCAACAAATAGGCTGCTGGCAATGTATTTGCGAATATTCACGACGAAAAGAATATTCCACGACTAAACGAATATTCCCCGACAACAATGAATATTATATAACCACTTGCTTATTTTGAAAATTTACACATTTCACCCATAACCAAAGTATTATATCAAATTAATACCTTATTATTCACAATAATAAATAAAGAAAATTTAATTTTATTTATTAAAAAATTAGGGTCTTCAAATTGCCGGTTGTAATTCCCGCCATTCGATGACGAGTTAGTCGACCAACATTCACCGGAATATCAAGGGAATATGCACACAATTTAAGAAAACATTCTCTTGAACTGTGTGCTTAACATTCTTATATATATATAGCGGATCATAGGGGGCGAATTAAAAATGAATCAATTTTTTATGTTGTAATGATTTTGACGGAAAAGCATCTATTATAGTTGGTTTGTTTTTCGATTTCTACATGGTTCACTAGAAAAGAGAAGCAGTATGTATATATATATATATATATAACAAAATACAATTGATTTTGAATTTTCCGCTCATCCTAATAAATCATCTGAGCCGTTCAAAATTTGGTATAAATCTCACCGTCCATGTAGTGCTGGAGACACGGGACACAACTAATATATATATATTCAGCTAGCTGCTGCATGGAAAACTCTTTCTCTCTCTATATATATATATATTATATATATATATGGAACTGGTTAGTATGAAGTTTATTTTGGAGTAAGTTGGTCAATTGAACAATAAAATATTGACACGCAGATAGATTATATGTGTGTCAGTATTTTATTGATCAATTAACCAACTTATCAAAAAAATAATTTTATGTTAACGGAATCTTATATATATCTATCTCTGTCCTTACTGTACTGCTAATTGTTATACTGGATGATATTTATTTTGTACAAATAGTAAGCAAGGTACAGAAAATTCATCAAGTGACAATTGCATTGATATTGATATTATGTTGATGTCGATTGCTTGAGTGTTGAGTGTGATGGCCGGGACGGGAACATGCCCATATGCACATGGGGACGTAGGGGCTGCGAAATTAGGTCTTCTGGTACTTGTCTCCATCTCTCTCTCTCTCTCTCTCTCTCTCTCTCTAGATATATAGAGAATATATAATTCTTTTTCTTTTTCTTTTACGTTTTTTTTGTTTGGTAATTTTAATTATTCTTAGATCATTGTTATGCACTATTTTTCTTCCAAAACTCTTTTCCCCATAAGTTACATAACATGTAGGAGGCATTTATTATACTTCATCAAAACTCTAAAGTGCTCATCTTACATGTCAATAATGCTTAATAATTAGGATGAATTTTATTTTTGAGTAAGTTGGTTAATTAATTAATAGAGTACTGACACGCAAGCGAAGTTCTATATGTGTCAGTATTTTATTGGTCAATTGACCAACTTACCAACAAATAAATTTCATGTTAATCGGATCCCAATAATGCATGTGAGTTGGTTATTTTTATAGTAGGTGGTTGCTACACTGATAATTTTATATTTTCGATAATCAGATGTTCTCTCAATTTTATAATAATTGTCTTTTTAAAAGAAAAAATTTATTTTAATTTATTTGTTGTTTACAACCTTCTAGGAGAATTAATAAATTATTTATTTTTCTAAATTACCCCTAACTTCTCTCATTCTTCCAATAAATTTTCTACCTAGCATTAATAGTTTTTAACTTTCCATATAGGGGTAGTGATGAAATTTCATACAAATTTTAATACTTAAATAATAGTATTAAATGACTTTCTTAATTCATGTGTATAAAACTAAAAAGACTATTATTATGGAATTGAGGAAGTCTAATAAAGTATCAAGATTTTTGAAATTTTTATTTAGACAAAAATATTCTTTATATTTAATAATTGGACATAAATATCTTTATTATTACATAATTTACAGTTGTTTTTTATTTTTTGTTTGTCAACATGTTTAGTACAACTAAAAAAACTCATTTTTCATACAAAGTATGTGGTGTTATTTTGTTGTTATAAATTTAATTCATTATTAACGACATAGTTAAATTTTGTGTTTAAGAATTGAAAAATTCATGAACATATTAAAAATTTTAATATGATAAAGTAATGCAGAATTAATTAGTTCGATAGTACTTTGAAGATTGTTGATTAAATTAGACAATAATCATATGGGTGAATTATTTAACTAAAACTAGTACAAAGATATTTTGATAAAAGACTAATAAAAATATATATATACCCAATAATCTTGAATTTATAACAAACACTCATAATAACAATTACCAATAATCATGTCTTGATACCAAACTCAAATGACACAATATGACAATTTTCTATTATTAGTAATTAGATACTCAGTGATTTTTGTTTAAATGAGTCCTATTTCACAATCAATGTTAGCTACGGACACTATTTTAGCTAACAGATTTGATTTGAATTCGTTCATTCGATTAATTGAAAGCTGAAATTAAATTTGATCTGGCCGCACCTAGTGCGGCAAGTGCAACTCCTTTCTTATTGCCAGACTAATGACTATTATAACTTAATTTTGACTTTTTCAAACTGACTGATAGTAAGATCTGTGGTAAGTTTCAACAGCCAAAATATTAATTATTACGCTGAAGATGGAACAGATGAGTAATATATTGAGTTTACTCCAATATCTCAACATAATAATAGGAAGAAAAAAATATCAAACTTAAAAATATTGGAGTACACTAAATTTGATATTTTGGTATCAAACTTTTTAAGTTTGATATTTTTTTTTTCTTAAACTTAAAAAAATTATTTTTAGACAATATTTTATGTTGAGATATAGAAGTACACTAGCGCCCAGTTTGATAAAGTCAAAATAAGACCATAATAATCATTAGTCTGACCGTAAAAAAAAATTGCATTGGTCGCAGCCAGGAGCTTCGACCAGGCCTAGACCAAAATTAATTTTAGCTCTCAATTATTTAAATAAACGACTACAAATCTGTTAATTAAAATAGTACCAATAGCTAATGTTGGCGGTGAAATATAACCCTAATATATATAGAAATATGATGTATACATATGGTTGTGTAAGTTTGTCACAATCAACTGATTGTGCAAAATTACAGCCTATTAATGTGTTTGTCACAACTAATCTTGATTAAAAATAACTAATCTTAGTATTAAGTGTGAGATAAGTCTTAGTATTAAGTGTGAGATAAGTCTTAGTTAATACTATGCACTAGGAAGAAGTCAAATCTCCTTTATGGACGGTAGAGACTATAGGTAGTATAAACACTTGTGAGAAAATAGGGCTCATCGAAATCTGTGATCCTAAGATAAATTTTATTATTATTATTTTAATTAGTCATAAATTAAATATTTATTTATCTTATATTTTTTTGTTTTAAAATTACATATACAATTGACTTTTATGTGTGCCTAAAGTTGAAGATGTTGATCATTTTCTTGTCGGTCCTAGGGCTGTTCGTTTTATTCAGTTTTTTCGGTATTTTGGTTTTTCGAACCGGATCGAATCGGTCGGTTCGGTATAAAAAAGAACTAATCTGATTCGATACAAAAAAATCAGTATATATCAATTTTTCGGTACCGATTTCGGTTACCTTTTTTAGAAGTCCGGTATATACCAAACCAAATCAGTTGTACCGGTTCAATTCAATTTTTTTAAAAGTATTTTACTTATCTTTGTAAAATTGGATTAGAGTCTCCTCTAATTACAAAATTACAAAATAGAACTATAGAAGACTTGAATAAATTTGAATTGGTGGTCTCCCCTATTTATAGAATAAAAGTAAGACATGAGAACACAAATTAGACAATGTGGGATATTGGTAAGACAAGAGAATAACATGTAAGACCCCGAATTTTTTTTTTTAATAAATGGAATTTCCTTTATTTATTATGTTGAAATAGTAAGGGTTGAATTGATTAATGTGGATAGTTATGGGTAAAATACGCAAATATTTCGAATAAGCAAGTGATTATAAAATATTCATTATCGTTAAGGGAATATTCGTTTGGTCGTGGAATATTCGTGACTTGTTTGAGAATATTAAATGCTGACGTAGCGATCTTTTATGGGCCCCATAACTGAAAGCGATTGGATGAAAAAAGCGACAAGTATAAGTTGTTTATAAATAATTGGCGTAGTTATTACAATTAATCTTGTTGGAATACCCGGTGGTTAAAACACAAGATGTCTGGCGTTGTCAGACAAAGCGATATACTACGGTATTGCACCAATTATTGATTCTTACGTAAGAAGGCACTACTCGATAATTGTTACGGTGAATTCTTGTCAAGATTTATTTTATTGATTCAATAATTGTTGCGTTGATTTTTTATATTCTTTGTTATTTCAATAATTGTCACTACGGTATTTTTCATTATCGAAGCAATAATTCATATTATCTGAATAATATTATTGGATAACATTATTGGCAATGTCAGAAAGTTACGTCTCAGGAGAGGTTTGGTCACCTAATTACGCGCAGTGAAGAGAGAGATCCTTATTGGAAAGCCCCTCTTTCTTTCACAAGGCAGCACGGTTGCGAGATTGTGATTACGTAATTTCATCTGTGAATAATTAATTATTGATTTATATGATGAGGAAAAATATTGATTTTATGAGGATATAGATGGAGAAATTTTTTGATGTGACAATTGTTGAAAATTAATATTTTTACCTTTTTCTGATAAAATAATTCATTTAAATATATTATTTTAATAATATATTAATGGTGATATTTTTACAATGAATGTGGGATATATGAATAAATGAGGAGGAAGAGTATTTTTGTTGAATTAAATGTTTAACACATGTTTTGTGTGTTGGTGGACTCATTTCTTGACTGAAATTTGATTATAGCTTGTAAAATCACCCGTTTGTGAATTTTGGTCAATTTCTGTTTTGAATTTGGAAAAACTTTCTTCTGCAAAGTTGTAGAGAATTGAATTTCCTATAACAAATTCATGAGATTGAATTTTTCGACAAAAAGGCTATTTGTTATGAATTATTGAAGTTCGAAGTTCAAATAATTAATTTTTGGGAGTTTTAATTAATTATTTTGAGAAAAAGCGTTTTGGTGAGTTTGTGAACCTCATTTAACATGTCTATGGCATTTGAAATCGATTTCAAAGGTGGGCTAAGGAATTTTGTTTATAAATAATATTATTATATTCAATTTTCTACTTTGTGTGTTAAGCATTTTCCTATAAATATGGAGCTTAGGTTAGAATTAAAAATCACACCGTAAACTGAAGTTTTCTCTATTTCTCTTTCATTTATATATTGGCGTATTCTTGTGAGTATACTTTGAGTGTTACTATACTAAAAGTCTCAAGTTCAAGTCATGCTTTATATCCAGTGTTTCAACTTAAATTCTTGTCTTTCGAGGTAAGGGATGTTATTTTATTCAAAAATGATATTATTTCTTCAATATCATTATGCCAAAATATTGGTTGAAAATTTTTATCAAAATTGAAACTTTTTTATGTCGAGGTTCTTATTCATGAGTTCTTATTCACGAGTTATTATTATTCACGAGTCTTATTCACGTAAGCGTGATAATGTTTTTTTGTGAAATTTCTATCTTTTGAGGTCTGAGAGTTACTATTCACGATATCAAGGCTATTTATTCAATAATCGACCTTATTCACGAAAAATTAAATTTTCTTTTATGTGTCCAAGATTGTCTCATTATGATTCTATCTTTGATTGGATCTGTGTTTTGATCTTCATTCTTGAATTTTACTCCAATCTGGTTATTTATGAAGTATTTTGAACTTGGATTATTTAAAGTACGAATCCTTAATACTTGTTCTTTTGTTTCCTTTGGATTCGTTTTCTTTAAAATTATTTTCATCATCCTCGGACCCTAAATGATGATATTTCTTGAATATCTTTGGCTGTAGTGTGAAGATGAGCAGTGTTGAGATGAACATGACTAATCGATTAATATCTTTGGCCGTAGTGCAAAAGATGAGCAGTGTTTAGATGAACATGACCGGTGATGAATATCTTTGGCTGTAGTCAAAAGATAAATATTTGATTCCGGATATATATTGATTGATGTTCTGAGGATAAAATATCGACGATGAACTTTTAAATTCATATATATAGAGATAGTAGTTTGCATTTCTACTTAACTCTTCTAATGAATTATTATTTTCGCTGCGAAGATTGATTTAAAACTGGTTGTCTATTGTATTCTATTAGATTTTTCCCTGTTGGAGACTAACGATAATTTGTTATATATTATCTTAGTCATAATATTCTTTACTGGGCTAGTTGAGCTCACCCTTTTTCCTTTTGTTCCATTTTTTTTCTCAGGAAGTGAGATTATAGCAGGAACTAGTCGGGGTGTGGAGTGATGGTTCTAGATAGCTGTTTTAATAGTCCTCACTATTCTATAAAATACTGTATCAATAATGAGGATTTATTTAAGTGTGGATATTGTCTAGAAGACAATATTTGTACTTAAACTCATAGTATATAGGTTGTCGTATTTTGCACGACAAATGTATTAATAAAGTTGTAATTATTTACATGCATTATGTTATCGATTGACTCGAGAATGGGTTGGGTGAAATGGACCTATTTTGGGGGCGTCACATAACATATAGCCAAGTCCCACGTTGGTATAACTTGTAAAAGTCTAAGGAAGTTTTCCTTATAAAAAGACTTCAAAGTGAAACCTTGAGCCAAGTCCGACATTGGTATAACTTGTAAAAGTGTAAGGAAGTTTTCCTTATAAAAAGACTTCAAAGTGAAACCTTGATAGTCAAGTCCCACATTGGTTCACTGTTAAAAGTCTAAGAAAGTTTTCTTTATAAAAAAACCTTAATAGCCAAGTTTCACTTTTGTTATAAAATGAAAACTTAGTAGTTAGTGGTAAGTAATTGAAACCTTAATAGCCAAGTCCCACATTGGAAAGTCTAAGGAAGTTTGGCTTTATAAAAAGACTATCAACTATTAATAGTTGGTGGTTTACAAGTTTAAATTGGTAAAAGTAAAAGAAATTAGATAAACTTAAATATATTAATAGTTGGTGTTTTAGAAGTTCTATATTGATTAAATTAGTAAAAGTAAAAGAAATTAGATAAACTAAATTATTTATCAATAAGTTGGGAAAGATTTGCTCTTAAGTTAGAATAAAAATCTTAATTAATTGGATAGAATATGGTTGTTTGCAAGTCCCACATTGATGGGTTAATTTATAAAAAGTCTAAGGAAATTTTCCTCTAAAAAAATATAGTTAAGTCCCACATGGATTTATTTTTTAAAAGTTCAAGGAAGTTTTCCTATAAAAAAAACTACAAGTGAAACCTTAATAGTAAGTCCCACATTAGTTATTTTATAAAAGTCTAAGGAAGTTTTCCTTATAAAAATACAACCAAGTGAGTTCTTAATAGTTAAGTCCCACATTGGTTCTTAATAATTAAGTCCCTCATTGGTTTCTTTATCAAATAGTAAGAAAATTTTCTTTTTAAAAAGACATTTAAGTCTTTTATCTTTATTGGGCCGAATTTTGGCTCAAAGAAGGTTGGGCCTTGTCTGTGAGTTTGCTTTACCTGGAAGTAGAATTTTGGCTTAAAAGCAAGTCTTGGGCGATTTTGAATTAAATTTGAAATTTGAGTTTTGGGTTAAAAAGTTGGTAGGTTTTAATAAGGTAAAATTGGAACCGAACCAATTAATCGATTAAAGATATCTGGGATTCAACTAGTTTAGGTTTTGATACCTTATTTGTGGTACTACCTAGATTCTATCAGGATTCGATTTGAACCAATTATTTACCGATGAACACCCCTAGTCGGTCCTGCGATCCTTTCTTTATTAGATATCTATATTAAACATCTAAAAGTAGTTACAAATTTGCACTTTTCACATTTTTCATGTAAAATAATAAATTTGTTCCAAAATATTATAAAATTATATATTTTAAGGAATTTTTAAACTCAAAATTGATATCGTCTTATATATATATATATATATAATTTTAATCAATATAATCATAAATATTATAAACCACCTAATTAAAAATGTTACTCGTCACTACAAGATTTATTGTTTTATACAAAAAATTTAATATTATAAACTACCTAAAAATGTTACTCGATCGCTGTAAGATTTATCAATTTATAATTTTTTTTAATAAATTATTTTAATTTTAATTTTAAAAATATGATAAATTAATTTTCACAAGTTAATAATAATCTTTTAATTTGAAACTAAGAAAATAATATCTACATTTCTTGTCACATGTATGCAAGGAATAGTGATTTTATGGAGTGTCCATTCCAATTCCATGGTGCCTCTCATCCATCTCAAATCTCAATCCCTCATTGGAAAAGATATGGTGTTGTTTGGATGTCCCTTAATGGAAGTCACAATCCCAAATCCACCAGTTTTTTGGGCTTGGCCTGAACCCACTAAAGGCCCAGTCGGTTGGAATTGAGACGCGCCTTCAGAGTTTTGGTCCCACCATTTTACCTCCCAATCCATTCTAAGGTGGTGATTGGGCCCCACCTCTGCCTAACCCCTAACACAACATAGGCCCATGTAGCATTTAGCTGTATATTGGATTATTGGGAAAAATCAAATCTCCTGTTCCAACTGAATTAAAACTCTCTTCAATTAAATGTCTGGGCCCCCATTTAAGTTCATGGCTATATTGTTGTCATGTTTTGAATGTTTTTAGACCCCACTATTAGTAAGGGATCTTGGCTTTTGGGTATTACTTAATGATAAACATAAAAACAAAAAGAGAAATTAATTTGGGTATTACTTAATGATAAACATATTTAATTTTGTTATTGTTGTTATATTTCTAAGACATTATTGGTTTAATTGAAACAAAATAAAGTAATAAATAAATAAATAAATCAACAGTCTCAACTCTTCCACGTGTCTGATAGAAACTCAATTCCACTTCTCAAAGCGTACACCTTACTCCACCCTATTATTTTTTCTCTGTCCTCGGTATCTCCCCCAAAAAAATTCACATGAAATTATCATGAAAAATCATCTTCCCCCACGAAATAGAATCTCATTCAATTCCGTTTCAAAATCTCACAGCAATTCATTCAATTTTCAGCTCCGGCAGCCATGGATATGTGGCAGCGAGCTCGAACATTCGCTGAAGATGCTGCAAAACGATCACAAGAGCTCACAAAAGAAGCCGCGAAGCGATCGCAGGAATTTACTATAGAAGCCGCGAGGAGATCGCAGGAGTTCTCCTTTGGATGGTCCGAAATTGTTTCGGGAGCCTCCGAGCGGTCCAAAGAGATCGCGATTGAAGCATCGAAGCGAGCCTATTTGCTCAAAGTCGAGGCGCTGAAGCGAGCCGATCAGATTAAGGCTCAGATTCCTGCGGCTGCGCTCTCGCATCTCGTCGACTTCGGCTCAGCTCCGGCACCGGACAATGCGATTAAACCGGAGGATCTGGAGAAATTTGGAATTTCGGATGAGTTGAGGGAATTTGTGAAGGATATTACAATGAATACATTTAAGGATTTTCGTCTACATGGTACTTGATCTGTTTTCCTTATTTGAATTCTCCTTTGATGCATGTAAAAATTGAAGTTTAAGATGTTAAGTTAATGTGCATTGTGTTGCAGTATAGTTAGTTGTATAATTGGTGTTTGATTTTATAAGTGATTACAGAACTATATTTTGTTCCTGAAAAATGTTTGAAACCCATATGCTAAATTCATCCCTTTTTTCATTTTTATTGTTAGGACATGCTATTTATCATTCTATTTACGTGCAGTATGGTTGTTCTTTAGAAATCGAAGCACTATTTGCCAATGAGGAAATGTGGGAAGAGGATAGCCTGATGTTTGGGCAATCTTAAATTTTAAAGTAAAAACAAAAAAGGGCCTCTTATTGTAATTTGGCTCATGTGGCTGCAATGCTTGGTTTTTTGTGGAATCAATTATTGAAACTTTTGTTTGTTTCTCTTCTTAGAATTGTAGTTTTGTTTGTTTGTTTAGAAAAGTGTCCACCATGTGAGTGAAATAATCATTTATTTTTTGTTGTTTCTCAGCTGCCTCTAGATTTTTATTAAAAGCTATAAGCTTTATTGTGTTTCTTGTTTTTTCTTTTGGAGTTCTGTTACTAAATATTAAAAGAAGTTCTCTGAGCAATTAACAAAAATACCAACTAGTTATGTATAAATTTTGCTAATTTAAGAAATCATTGTTTACATTCTCATATTCTGATATAAATATGTAGACGCTTTGGTTCTATTAGCCCCTTGAAAAGAAGTTTTAAACTTGTACAGTCCTGTTTGATCATACAATTTTTTGCTTAGATTCCTGTCGACTTCAAATGGGTTTACGAAAAACCTAATATTTATAATGCACCCTACGTAGGGTATGGGTGTTGGACACTTCATTTCAGTGTAAAAAATTGACAAATTTGAGGACTACTTATGCCAGATTCTTCAAACTACCCGTGTTCGACCTGACACACTCCATTTGAGTTCATGTAATGAGCTTATTTTGAACTACTGTCTTTGATTTGCAGATGATTCAGAAATGTCTGATATCCCAACAGTCTCAAATGTTCGTCAGGATCTTACGAAATGGCAAGAAGTACATGCCAAACTTGTCCTTTCTTCAGTAAAAGTAAGCTACCTTAACCCAATCAAACCCCTCCCCCCTCCCAAGAAAGAAGGCCTTCATTTTCGTTTATTTTGAAATCTTATGTCTTTATAACGATTGAAGCTCATTTCTTCCATCTCCTTTCACGTGTTTTTGATTCTGGATTTTATTTCAAGTACCTCTTTTCCTACATAATGTCTTCTTCCTTTCTTTTCTTTTTCAATTCTTGTGGAATTGATGAATAGTGGAAGACATTTCCTTTCCTTTTCCTTTTCGGGGTCAAAACCAGAAAATAATCATCTCTACAATAATCATCATGGATAGGTATATAATAAATACTAAACAAGTTATGATTTTGCCATTGCAGGCTCTCACATGTTTCAGTTTTGCGTGTTTAGAGTAGTAACATAGTTTGGCTTCTATTGCTATTTGCAAGAATTACTTGACTTTTTGAAATTTTGAATACCAATATTTTCTGTTTCTTGATTATTTTAGGAACTATATATTTCTGTGTAATCATTTTCTTCTTTTCCTGAATCTATTGGATGTGATGAGCGTTGAGGCTGTCCCAACTAAAGGGTTTTAGTTCAAGAAGCACAGAAGCTAAAATTTTGATTTGTTGTCAAGCATGTGTCAGTCTGTCAGATAACAATACCGAGGACACTTACTCTAAAGTTACATTATGCTCTATGTCTACAAATATTAATATGGGAAATTGTTCATGGAAACTCTGAACAAATTTGCAGGAGTGGAATATTATTATCCATGTGGAAATGAGTCTTATTTGTTTTGATGATTTTTTATTTTTCTGAATATTAAGGTTTGCGTTTGACATATTTGGACATAACTTTTCTTAATATTTTCTTTCCAAATAGTAAAATGTACTCTTTTAATATTGAAAAAATCCAAAAGATTATGTTCAAGTGCGCCCAGTGTTAAAAAAGGAGTAGTTGAGATGGGTAATGGGTTGCAAGTGTGAAAGAAAGAAAAAGAAAAAGAAGTCTACAATAAAAGTAGGACTCTCATTTTTAGAGGAAAGGAGTATTATGCATAATCTTCATGTAGTATAGAGTAAGTTTGTATTCACCTTGTAATTGCATTAGTGATGCTTGAAGGATAAACAGTATTTTATGGTATTATGGTGCAGGAGATCTCAAAGTTACGGTACGAGTTATGCCCGCGAGTGATGAAAGAAAGGAAGTTCTGGAGGATATATTTTATTTTAGTTAACAGTCATGTGGCTCCGTGAGTAATTTTGTCCTTCTTAGTGGATGATTTCATATATTGCTATGCAGTTCAGGCTTCCATTCATAGATGCTTCATATATTTTATTTCCATTCATAGATGTTTCATATATTTTATTTAAGTTAACAGTCATGAGGTTGTGCCCTTTTTCTTCATGTTGATGTTTCAAAGTACAAAATTTTTATTATATAAGTTATAGACAGGATATCCATTCATCAATTTTTATGTCTTTTCTGCAGTTGAGTTTGTATTTGTTAGCTAGATATTTGATATATATCTGATTGCTTAGGTATGAAAAGCGATACATGGAAGATGCTAAGAAGAAGTCTGTGGAAGAAATGAAAGATGACGTGAAGGAGAGTTTAAGAGTTGGAACAGATTCTAAAACAGAAGCTGGGGGAGTAAGCCAGAAAAGTAAGAGTGTATCCTCATCAGCCACTGAACAGGACTTGGATGTATTTCTTCTGGGAGATCTTGGTGACAGTGATGATGGCCCAGGTATACTGTTGTGTATTACTAATATGAAATTTCTAATTTTATGTGAGTGTCACCATTAAACAAATGATTCTTAAGACTTTTAGTTTCCCCTTTAATACATATTTGTTTATTTGAACCATCAATGTCCCAAATCTGGTTGTCTATTAACAAACTTTATTTTCTGAAAACTTTTGCATGAAAGAATCAGCTACGTGTATTAGTAGTTGTAACGTAAGTTGATGGGCTCACTCTCTTTGTTATCGCCACCATAGTAGTTGCATGTTTTTGGGCAGTCTCCATGATTTGGCCACAATGAATAAGACTCAAGGTCATGATTAAAATAATGAGATTAGTAACGGGATCTTTGTACTGTAGTTCTGGACATCTTAGCCAAGATCTGATGAATGGTCTAGCTTCTACTTATTTTTGTAAAGTTCTGGTAGTCTAAAGTTATTAGACATGTAATTATCTACCTACTCTTTTTGGTGAGTTTTTTGTTTATTCTTTTTTTATATAAGTAAAAGTGTTATGACCTTGAATTCTAGCTTAATGATAATCTTTTTCTGCTTTCTTAGATGACGGGGACGAGGGATTCGATGATGATTTTGACAAGCTATAGTTCGGTGAGCACAATGTATTAATTTTTTCCCTTTTACTAGTATCCTTGAAATGCTTCTCAACTCTTCAGAGGCATTTAAGTATATGTGTATAACCCTTCTCGAGCCTACTTAAATAGCTCATACTTACCAAGCCTTGTAAACTAAAATAGGGCTACAACAAGCAAAGCAAGCTTTCCCCCTTCATTTGTTGTGGGTTGTGCCTCACCGCAGGCACTGAATGAATGAAATGAGTGGAGATCTTCCTTCCCCCTTGCTACTCACCAACAAAACCAATCAAATAGTTTGGAGTTGTAGTTTTTTAATCTGAAGTATTGACGGGGCAGGTTTCTGAAGTCGGTCTGCTTTGGCCTGCACCATCTTATGTTAGATTCTTAGGTTGATTTTGAATTCAAGAATTCAAATTCAAAAGGAATGCGATGATGAGTGGAACCATTTATGCTAGCAAAATCCTGCCCTTTTTTTTTCTTTTTCTTTTTTTGTCTTTTTTCTCTATTGATCTTGCAATAGCCATCCCATTTGGTGCTACAATGTTTGCAAATATGCAGGAAGATGCAAAGGAGATACACAAGGCAAGAACACACCAGTGACCGCACAAGATAGATTCATGCTGTACATGTACATAGATAGATTCATAAGTGAAGAAAACTTAGTACTGAAGGGTGACTGTTGATGGTTGCTCTATTTCCAAATTTGCGATTACACTCGTCTCTATTGTTTCCTTTCTTTTATTCGTTCCATTATTCTTGTTTATGTTCTGCCTTTTTAAAATAAATAAATATATTTATATATATATTTAGGGGGGAGCAAGAAGGTGCTGTACGATATACAATAAGTTATACTCTGTCTATGTATGCAAGTCAAAACAATTGAGTTTTCATTTAAGGATTTTAGAAGTGAATCACACTTGGGAATTGATTTTTTCACTAGTAAAGATGGTATTTACACATGGTACCTTTCCCTCAATTTTTTCAAGCTCTTTCTGGAGGTCAAGAATCTTTAACATGAAAATAATTTTTAATTTTTACATGAAAAGTGTCGCTATAGATGTATAATTTTTATGTAGAAATCCTTTTTAAAGAGAGAGAGAGTTGGTTCGGTGGTAAGTTTGACACAGAGTCATGGGTTTGAGCCTCTTTTGTGGCTCTTGGGAGATGGGCATCCAAGGCTACTCTCTTACTCGTAGGTTTGAACCTCTTCCGTGGGCATTCAGGTCTACTCCCATGCACCCTGCCCTGTTGTGTGGCTCTTGGAAGATGGACATTCAGGTTTACTTCCATGCACCCTATACCTTGTTGTGGGGCAGCTTACTTTTACTCCTGCAACAAATTTTTTTTTTTCACAAAAATAAAATAAAAACATTGTCAATGAAAAGAAAAAAAAATTCTCTTTCTCGCAAAATTTATATTTTTTTAAATAAAAGCCAAACAAAATAAATTAATACTAATAATTGTCGTCGAGGATCCAAAAGACTTTAATATAAGACATTTCAGAAGATGTAATATATTCGCGTATAAATGAATGATTTGTTTTTAGAGAATAACGTATGATATAAAGTATAAGCATAAAGGATCAAGGGTTCTTTGATTCTACATACTTTGCATATCCCCTCGCTATGTTGTCTGTCGTTAAAAGTAAAAACGACGATTCTCTGATGTAGCGACTGATCGAACTGTCTGTCGCTAAAGAGGGGTGAGCATGGTATGCAAAATAAAGAGGTGAGCCCTTGAAATGGACTGAACGTATAAGATGTACTATATCTCCCATGTTATGTACTAAATTGTATTTTTATAATTTTCCATAACATTATTATTATAAAGGGATATCTCATGCAAGAGCGTGAGGTAACCCTTTCCTCCCGTGCCCTAATTGTTATATTTGAAATAAGAAAAAAAAAAGTAACATCTTTCGTTACTAAGAGATTTGCCAAAAATTACAAAGCATTGGCATAATTTTTGGTAGCTCAAGTATGCAAAATCACATATTATTTTGGCAACAAATAATATGATAGCCTACCAACGAATACAATTTAATGTTGGAATTTGGAATTTATTATCGTTTTATTTGCACTTTGACAATATTCCGATCAAATTAAGTCCAAATACAGACTGAAAATCTTATTCATTAAAAGCATTACTATTTATAAAAATGAAATCGAGTTTAGAGTTTAGACATAATATACAGTATAAGACTAGATTGATAACTCGTGCAAGGTACGGTCTAAATTTAAAAATGTCATATTTCATTTTTTATATGATATTAAAAAATAATATAAATAAATAATTACAAACTTATCATAAAATTCATTTCTTATATATTTGACATTTCGTATAAGATACTTGCGCAATTATGTATACGAGATTAGACCAGCTCAGTAAATAATTCGGTGAAATTGAACGAAATTGACTCAAATTGATTAAGAGTCGACTCCAAATTGAGATCATTTTTACTGCCTTTATATATAAGGTATTAATGTAAAAATATTCTTATTATTTAAATTGTTCAAAGTTGGCCAAATAATTGATAGTTCGCTTTTTGAGAATCGCGTACATCTCACACAAGTCCTATTAAGTACTTATTTAGGAAGACATGCTTATTGTTTCGTTGGTTCTTTGTTATTAGGAGTTCTATTATTTCGTTCTAGCTTAATTAGCATCAAACGGAGCAATCTCATGACTATAATGTTCAAAAAACGACATGCACATCCCATACAAATCTTCATTTAGGAAGACAATCGTATTGTTTCAAAATAAATCAAGAATCAAATGACAAATATTTACAAATTAATATGATAAAAATAAGGTTGTAAAAGGAACCAAACAGTTCGAGCTCGATTCGTATTTACTCGATTAAAAGTTCGATTCAAGCTCAACTCAAAATATAAGTAATTTAAAATTTTAATGTTCGATAAATTACTCAAACTTTTTTAATTTGTAATTTTCTATTGATATTCGGATTATATTCGTTCGAAAAATTCAAACCTGTTTGAAATTTAGATTCGAGAGATGAATTACCGATTGATAATTAATGCAATCTCAATTAAATTTTATTTCACATTAAATAAATTTTATGAATCAAATCTGAACAGTATCTCATATCCAGGGGTTTAGCCGGCGAAAAAATGGGAAATAGTCACGAGATATTGTCGGCGCCTCCGGACACAGTTGGTTCGATGAATCTGAAGAGAATACGAAGCAATGATAAATGGTCCGGCTCATACCGCCACGTGTGGATAGACGCTTGGTTCATATCGTTGACACGTCACTCTGACCGGTCTTTAATTTCTGTAGGTCATGTCGGGTCGCCGGTTAGCTGGCTGGCATTTATTGGCTCTTTTCATACCTATGCTTAACCATGGTTTACAATCCCTATTCCCTAACATCATTTATCCTATGCATTTATTTGTCTTTTTTTATTATAAAAAAATATATAAAAATAAATAAATCTTTTATTATATTTTTTCTTTATACTTCTTTTCCGGATAAAGAATTGACTTGTCATTACAATTTGTGGTTATGCACAACCACAATTTATTACTATTTTTTTGTGAAAAATTTAATTTATTATTGTTTGTTTTATAAAAGAATCATATTTCAATGATCGTGATATAAAATAAAATAATATCCTTAATTTTATTATTATAGTTTTATTATCATATCGCTTTATTAAACTAATAACTTGTTTATTCTTAGAGATATGAATTAAATTATAATACATCCTTAATATTTGTAAATTGATAATCGTTAAATCCACAATATTTTTTCATTTTTACAACAAAAGTGTTCTTTGTAGATGTATAGCGGCCGGTTTTAAACCGTATTATATAGGATCTCAGAATGCTTGACACTTTTTTAATAAAATAACAATTTATGTTATGAATTTAACAATTCTCTTGTAAATTTTATAAAAGGCCGGGACTAATTTCTTTTGTTGGAAAAATGAGCGATATATTTTATTGATGATTAGATTTATTAATATAATAATATTACCTCACCATGTAAAGAATGTCACAATTAATTATTTACATAAATAAATAAATATATCGATTTATGTAATTATTTTAGATATTACCTTCTTTTTTTTTGAAAATTAGATATTACCTTTAAATAAAAAACATGCTTATGTTTACTTACAATATTGAGTCGAGTAAAAAAATAATAATTTAATTTTCTTTGTTTTAAAATTAGAAACACATTTATAAAATAACGACTTTTAAGTCTAGTTTCTCAAATATAATCTTAACGTAGTTAGTTAGGAATTCAACTGTGGTGATTTAATATTAAAAATGATAGTAAAAATATATTGACAAAATCTGAATAATATGCCAATTTATAGTTTATAAATATAAATGTATCTCTAATTTTGGAATTAACCAATAAAAAATATTTCTAATTTTGAAACATAAGATTATATAATTTTTATGTTAATATTTATTTGACTTTTACAAAGTCACCTTAAGATATGCTTTAGTTTATATGACAATTATGATATAAACTACTAACAACAGAGTATATATTAACATAAGTTATAATCATTGACCACATATCTAGTTATTTATACAAAAATCAGAAGGATAAAAAAAACATTTCCTAGAAAATACTCCACCAAGTAGTCAAAAGGGTTAAAAATTCTCCAAAGTCTCCATTAGATAAAGACTAAAGTGGTGTTTACTATCTCTTAACAATTCTACATCTGTGATTCGATAAGAGCGTAAAATTGATGGTAAAATTTTGTTTGCCTTTTAATTGGGCAAGATGAAGATATAAATCTAAATAATTAAGAAATGTCTTTTAATAAAAAATTTAAATATATGGATCCTCTATAAATATTGTATAAAATAATTTATCAAAAAAAAAAAGAAAAAGAATCCCATGAACAAATTAGACAATAAAAAAGTGTTTAATAATAATAAATTAAAATATTTCAATTCCATACCACATAAACATAACCTTTGTTTTTATTGCTAAATCCATATTTTCTTGAATTATCATATAAATATAAAAGGATTGTTTTTGTCAAAATGAATTGCCAAAATAATTTTTATAATAAAAGAGAATTAGGAAATTTAAAAGAAAATACAAGAAAATAAGACCACATGGCAATTATATGGAGCCTCGCACAGCCGACAAAAACTTTCTCCAACTAGACCATGCCACCATGGTTAAAGAAGGCGCTGAAAGAGCTGTTGTCCATACGGGTACTCGTCTTTCTTGTGGGTATCTCTCACTCCTCTGTTTTTCTCTCTCTAACCATCTTCGCCGGTGGCCGGCGCCGTCAGATCCCGGTAATCGTATGCCGGCGAACTTCATTTGATCTGTGGACACTTCATAATCGAGTTGATTCGAATTGGTTCTGAAATCGAGCTATTTTTGGCGCATTTGTATTTTATTTTTGTGGGTTTAATTGGTTGATTATATTCCAATTATGGATTTTTTATTGCAGTAGTCTTGCAGCTTTTGGGTCCATTTTTGTAATGTGCGAGAAAGTTACTGTTTTTGTGTGCTATTTGGGGAAGGAATCTGTTAGTTATCATCATTTAAGGTAGAGAAAGATTGGGAATTCTGTATTTAGCAATATCGGATCTTGAAGAAACTTTTTGTAACAAGGTCATCCAAATCTTCACTTTTGTCATATATATATATTTTTTTTTATCAATTTCAAGGATTTTTGTTTTGTGTTTGGTTTAATAAGGTTAAATTTTTGTGGGGTTGTTGTGTTTTGTGTATGTATGGCGGGAGGGGATATAAAGGGCAGTTATTATGCGCAAAATAGAAGAGAGAGAAAAAAGTGAGGAGGAGAAAGAGAGGAAGAGGAGAAGGAGATGGGGGTAATAATGGGGTTGAAGACATTTGGAGGAGAAAGTAGAAAAAGAATTGAGAATCTGAAGAGTTCAATGGTTTCTAAGTCTAGAATGAAGCTGTGGATGATTAGGGCTACTACTTCAGTGTTGTTGTGGACTTGTTTGGTTCAGTTAACAGCTTTGGGGGAGATGCGGGGGCCTATGGTTTTAAAGGGTTGGCCTTCTTGTTTTTCTCAGGATTCTGCTATGGATGTTAAGTTGGTTCAAACCATTCCAGCTAGAGTTCTTCCTCCCAAGAGTGAGTTTTGTGTTAGCATTTGATTACAACTGTTTTGATTGTTGAAATTTTTGAAAAATAGTTCACAGTTTGTTTCTCATATAATCATGTTGTTATGTAGTGGGTGAATTTTTAAGAGAATAAGTGGGACATTTGGAAAATTTGAAGTTTTTTTTGGCAAGTTTAGTGAGGTGTGTGTTAAATTGTATAAGTAATTCTTGTTGGCTTCTTTTAGCTTGGTTTTGTACTTTTGTTGGCTTATTGGTTTTGTAGTTTCACTCTTTCTTCTTTTATTGAGATTGTAGCAGTTCTGTTGATCTGTTTGACTGTTTCGTTTACTCAAATATGCTTCCTAACGTGACATTTTTAGGTGAGAATGCGGGTTTCTGTTGATCACTTTTTCTCTCAAGGGAGTGAAATGGTGATATAATAACTCTAGATAATTTGGTATTGCCAGTTCTTTTTAAAGTGTTTAGTTATTTATGAGGAAACTGACAACCATAGCATTGCAAATTGCTACAGAATGCATCTTTCATTTATTCGTTTTATGCTTAGACGAAGAGGACACTAGCCGTTTCTTGCCATTTCTTATAAATATGTATATTATCGCCTTTTTCAGTTGCTTCTGCTATTTAATGTTCTCTTTAATTTATTTTTTTGTTAGTTGCAATTTTTCATGTTATATTTTGTTGTCGCACCTTGAAGTTTGGGCTTTCATGGATATATTAATCTCAGTTGTTTTCCTTTCAACTTTTGAAGAATTGTATATAGTTTGTTTTTTGTATGTAATTAGCCTCTCATAGGTTAATTCCCAGTCTTTAGGTTTTTGTTGTTCTGAATTCTCCGTGTTGCATTATATAGGAGTTTATAAGAACAATGGTTACCTGATGGTTTCATGCAATGGAGGGCTTAATCAAATGAGGGCAGCGGTGAGTGGATTAGGCACAATCATTTCTTTCTGCTCATCAGATCGCTAAAGTTCTTATAAGCTAATTAGTTTCAATTCATGTTTACTGTACAGATATGCGACATGGTTGCTATTGCAAGATATTTAAATGTTACACTAATAGTTCCTGAGCTGGATAAAACTTCTTTTTGGGCTGATCCAAGGTGTGCCAATTTCTGTTTTGTATTATACATCCAAACCAGAACCATTAAACTTCTTCGCTTCCTTTTAAAGGTCATTGATGTATGCTGAACTGCTGACTGTTTTTCAATTTTAATCTTTTTTTTTACTTTGGTATGGCAGCGAGTTTCAAGACATTTTTGATGTTGATCATTTCATCGCGTCCTTGAGAGACGAGGTTCGGATACTGAAAGAGCTGCCTCCCAGGCTCAAGAAGAGAGTGGAACTAGGAATGTTCTACACGATGCCGCCCATCAGTTGGTCTGACATCTCTTACTATCATAATCAGGTCTGTTGTTGACAATTGCTTGCCAAAGTTTCTTCTTCATTGGGATCCTTTTATCAAAGTTAATAGGCATTGTTCCTGTTCCATGCAGATTCTTCCTCTAATAAAGAAATACAAAGTTGTGCATTTGAATAGAACCGACGCTCGGCTCGCCAATAATGGTCAGCCTCTTGAGATTCAGAAGCTTCGTTGCCGAGTAAATTTCAGCACTCTGAGATTTACAACTCAGATAGAGGAGTTGAGTAGGAGGGTTATCAAACTTCTAAGGCAGAATGGTCCTTTCCTAGTACTTCATCTCAGATATGAAATGGACATGTTAGCATTTTCGGGCTGTAGTCAGGGATGCAACAATGAAGAGGTGGAAGAGTTGACAAGAATGAGGTGAGCTTAAATCCTTGTCAGCCACAAGGAAGCATGAATTTAAAATTTAGTCTCTTCTCTTTACGTTTACTAACCTGTCTCAACAGGTATGCCTATCCATGGTGGAAGGAGAAGATCATAAATTCTGACTTGAAAAGAAAGGATGGTCTATGTCCATTAACCCCCGAGGAAACTGCTCTTACACTAAGGGCACTGGACATCGATCGTGACATCCAGATTTACATTGCTGCAGGAGAAATTTATGGTGGAGAGAGGAGAATGGCTAGTCTCGCTGCTGCTTATCCAAAACTGGTCGGTAGAAAATACAAAGCCAACTTCTCCTGTTCTCCAGTTTGGAACTTAGTTTTTCCTTTTACAGTGTTCACTGATGGATGTCCTGCAACAGGTTCGGAAGGAGACTCTTTTGGGACCATCCGACCTTGGATATTTTCAGAATCACTCGTCTCAGATGGCAGCATTGGATTATCTTGTTTCTTTGGAGAGTGATATTTTTGTTCCTACATATGATGGAAACATGGCTAAAGTTGTTGAAGGTCATCGCAGGTGGTACTCCTTTGTTAATTTTTCAGTCATTCTGTATTTGCTGAGCTCTGTATATATCGTTGTTCTTATGCTGGCTTTATTTCCTCAGTGTTTTGGGTGTAAGTCAGTTCCTTTGGCACCATTTTCCTCTGCAGTGTTCTAAAGATTATCATTTTTTTTACATCTGTAGTCCAAACAAGTACTACTAAAACCAATAAGGAGCAAGTAGATTGTTTTCTCTATCATTGAACTGAACTGTCATTTGACAGAGAGGTTGTCGTATGAGCTTAGGAATTCGTATTTTCTATATGTTAGAAAGTGCTTTGAATCCTTTTGGGTTGGGTTAAGTAATTTCAGCTAGTATTTACTGATCAATTAGAGCGAACACTCTAATTGAGACTTTTTTTGTTCTGCATCCGAATTTTAGATTCCTTGGTTTCAAGAAGACAATCCTATTGGACAGAAGGCTACTAGTGGATTTGATAGATCAATATAATCATGGATCGCTGAATTGGGATGAATTCTCTAGTGCTGTTAAGGAAGCTCATGCGGATCGCATGGGGAACCCTGCCAAAAGGTTGGTGATTCCAGACAGACCTAAAGAGGAGGACTATTTCTATGCCAACCCAGAAGAATGCTTGCAATCATCAAATCCATCAGAAGAACTATCCAGTATTCTCTGAGTGCCAGCTTGTGGTCCCGTTTTGACCAATGGACTACAATGCAAATTCTGCCATATTTAGGGATCAAAAGTCTCTTCACTGATGATGATGATGATGATGATTCACGAGGAAGGAGAATTTTGTTTCGAGGATGCAAATTTGAAAGATTGCAAGGGAAGGTTTGTTGCACGTTTAAGAGGATCTTCGGAACCAGGTGGAGTTTTTTATTTTATTCAAAATCATTACGGAGTACATTATCTTCTCTAATAATTCGATTCATGTATAGAAGTTACCCTGCCATTACAGGGTTAAATCAAACTCCACTGCTGCCCTTAGATTACACAAAAGGATGCAAATATTAATCCTCCTCCTTTTTGTTCTACTGTTCTTTGAATACGTACATTGAATATATACATACGTTAAATATAATTTATTTAGTTGGAAATTCTGGCTCTGTAAGTTATGGTGTGCTTGTTGGTTGTGGTGGTAGGAGAAATGTAACTATTTACTCTTCTTTGTCCTTTTAGTTGGAGAAGCTGAACCTCAACCCTCTATTTTAGTACTTGGATTTGTTGGTTCAAGTGTAATTTTCAGACTTAAACACAGGGGTAAAAGATAACGTACCCGCGAGTTCCTATTTTTCTTCTATGGGTTCCAAAGGTCAATTGATTTTTATTTCATCCCCCAGTTTTACTTGTCAATGTTCTTCCTCATTTCATCAAAAACATGTTAAGAATAGATTTAGAAACAAGAGATTCTTCAAAATCATCACAAAACATGTTAGCGTGGTGGAGTAATTTGCCAAATGTAGGTACACAATTGTGTATTGTCGATTATTGTCGTCATAGGCTATGACGCCGGATGAATCGTCGCGATAGTCCAAAAAACTCGTCGTCATAGCCTTATTGGGTAATACAGAGCTATGTATATACATATAGCCTTATATATATTGTGAATTTTTATATCGATTTTTTAATTGTCAGTTACGTGGATAAATATTAGTGGTATTTTTTTTTTGAAAAGATGTGTAATAAGTGAGGTCCTCTTATAATTTTTTTTCAATCTCATGTATTTAATAAATTTTGCAATTATAATTATTGTAAATTTCTGGCACTACATAGTATGACCGGTACGAAATATAAGAATATTGTTATTGTTATTTTTAATCCCAAATTTTTATTGACTTTTTGTGTTCCAAAATATAAAAGCATAATAATATACAAAATTAAAAAAATGGTCATATATTTTGGAATGAAGGGAGTAAATAAATAATTGACTCAAAAAAGAAGAATACTGATAAGAAAAAATAATTTGCAATCGGTGCATCACCGCATGTCATCACATATCATGTGTGAAAATGCTTTCTATGGGGAGGTTTACTTTAAAAAAGTTTGATTTATTCAATACACAAGCTGATAAAAAAAAATGAGTTTTGAATCAATAATTTGGCATTTAAAGAAGTTGTCGTGCTATAAATTTATGTTAAATTATAATTATAAAATTTATCGATCTACGAGATCTGATGATAAAAATTATAGGATAATCTCATTTTCTCTAATTTTTTTTATTAATCCAGCTAATTGACAATCAAAAAATTGACTTAAACATTCGCAATATATATTATTTTTTATATTTAAATTGGTTTAAATTTCATATTTAAAGCTAATCACTTGGAATAAAATGGTGTAGAAGTGAAGGATGGTGGTGTGGAGTTTGAGAGGTAGGTGACAAATAAGAGAAGAAAGTGGAGGATGAATGATTTGAATGTATGTGGAGGTTGTGGTTGATAGCTTTGGTGATTGAATTTTTCAGGAAAAAGCATACTTTGATGCAACCCAAGAATGATTAGGGTATGCCACCCAATAATTCTTTATTAATCACCCAATAATTCTTGTGGCCACCCTCATATTCCCAACTAATATCATAGTGCATCACTGCATTCACACACACACACACTCACTCACTCATTCGAATTAAAATTCATCGACATATAAATCATTTTCGGGATATAAATCATTTAACCCTCACAATCTCAACTAATGAGATAGTGCCTTGCGGTGTGTGAAAATTTGGAGAGTAAAAGAAAAAAATGGGATGCCACCATTGGTTATCAAATCCCTTAATTAATTAGAGGTTTAATTTTTATATATATATATATATATATATATATATATATATATATATATATATATATATAGGAACAAATGTATGTATATAAATGTGTAGATATACAATAGGGCTATGACGACGATTTTTTTTGGGCTATAGCGACAGTGAAATCGTCAGTCATAGCCTGAGAATATATATGATTGACAGGTGAAACCGTCGCTATAGCCTAAAAACTGTCATTATAATTCAATCACATGTAATACACAACAGGTAATCTATATATTTTTTATATATATATATATATGGGAAAAAATATATGTACACAATGTGTGTATTACATGGCTATAACGACGATTTTTTGGGCTATAGCGACAGTTTCACATGTCGTCATAACTATTTTGAGCTATAGCAACAAGTGAACTGTCGCGATAGCCTAAAAAATCCGTCGTCATAACCTTAATTTGTAATACACAGCTGTGTATATATATATATATATATATATATATATATATATTGGAAAGGATTAAGGGCTTACTCCTTCATTCAACATACTTTGCATATTCTCTTTAGCGACAGTTTTTGGTAAAATCACTATAGGTTTGGTCATTCTGCTAAAAAATTAAGACGACGGTTCTTCGATATAGCGATGCCAAGAGATAATCGTCATCCCCATTCACCCCTTGATCCTTGATCCTTTCTGTGTATATATATATATAACAAAATGCAACTGATTTTAAATTTCCCGCTCACCCTACTAAATCATTTGGGCCGTCTAAAGTTTGGGATAAATTTCACTGTCTATGTAGTGCCGAAGGCACGGGACACCGCTAGTATATGTTAGGATCATAATTTAGTAGAGTCAAGATTGTTGTAGAAAACGTGACACAAGTGATTCCTGTCCTTTAGGTCTTTATCGCCACCACCACGATCGGTTTGCTATAGGTTGCAGACGATATACCTCAAGGATAAATGTCAAGCCTTAGTGAATAATCCGTGATAACAATTCACAGAAAATTTCAATTGAACACTACTTTGTAGTAGTTATTTGTTTGTAAGAAGAATTTGAGAAGATCAAAAAGAGAAAAAAAAACATGTGCACAAACTTACTTGTAACTTGTATATTTTTTATATTCATATATCTTATCTTGTGTATATATATATATCAACATATATATGGATGGGATCAAGTCATTACCCTTATCTTATTCATAATCGTCTTTACTCTCCCTTTAGCGACGGTTTCGGTCATATAATCGTCGCTCATACTTTTAGCGACACTATATGTTGTCTGTCGCTAAAAGTATGTACGACTTTATTGTATTAAAAAACTGTCGCCTAAAAGGGGTAAGCAGTGAAAATGAGTAAGATAAGTATATGACTGATCCTTGTCTAAATATACATACATATATATACATATATGTAAGTTACATAAAATACTATTTAATTTTATATTTAACCATACTTGGTAATACTAAATATGTAAGTTACATATATGTAACTATACTTAGTAATACTTAGTAATAATTAGGAGTTAAATAGAATTTGAATAGTCTCATTATTTTCTTTTGTTTCAAAAAATAAAATAAAATAGACTTCTATTAAATGCAACTAAGAAAAAATAGTTTTTATCAAACAATTTTGCACCTTATTAAATGTCTCACTATAGACACTAAGCAAATGATTTCTATACAAATCAAATAAAATTCTCTTTTATTCTCCACGTAGAGGATATTAATTTACACCTTTTATACTTGCTTAAATTATGTTCACATATGAGTTTTATCAAACTCAAATATGACATAAATCACAAAAATATAAAATAAGGTGCAATATATAATAGTATATATATATATATATATATATATATATATATATATATATATATATATTCTAGTCTTGAGTGATCCAAGAAGTCAACCTTAAGGAATGAGTCAAATACGCACCCGGTTGGTTATTGGCAGGTATTATAAGTAAGGGTGTAAACGAGTCGAACCGGAGCGAATAAAGAGCTACTCGAATTGGCTCGAAATAATAAATTCAGACTCGAATTCAATTATATTTGAAAAATCCTACTTTATTCTACCGACTCGAATATTTATTATTCGAATTCGATCCGGCTCGACTCAAATATTTATTCAAACTACTCAAGAGCTTCAAATTCAAGCTCGAATTCGAGTCTCCACATAATAACTAGTTTTATAATAAATATAATTATAAATTGAATTTGTTATTTTACTTTAAAATGAGAAAATATATTTATTATTACACTTTACAAATATAAAATCACAATTAAAATTAAAAACAAAACAAAATATTAACTAATTATCCTAATTTGATTTAAATTTGTATATATTATAAGAGAATGTATCGAACATTTAATCGAATATGTATTAACCGAGTATGTATCGTGTAAAACCCCAACTTTTTGAATAACAATGAATTTTCTATAAATATTATTTTTGAATATTATGGAGTAAAATTGATATAATGTTATAATTGTGGGTAATATTTATAAATTTTGCAAAGTACGCAAGTTGTTATATAATATTCGATTGGTCGGGGAATATTCGTTTTAAAAGGGAATATTCGTAGAACGGCACAATCATTGGTGGACCCCACAACGGAATTATTGTCGATCGAGAAACGACAAAAATACTTTTTATGAAAATAACTACGGAAGTTTTTACGTTAAATGTTGAAACACCCGGTGTTAAAAGAAAAGAATGTCTGGCATTGGTTACATAGTAGCATTACGGTATTAATTATTGATGCTTACGTGATAAGTCACTCAGTTTTATTGGTATTATTAATGTAATAATACGTAAAATCTTTTATATAAAATGTAATACTTTTATAAAGTTATTCTATAAATAGAATATATTATATTCTATTATGCATAGTGTTGCATAGTGTTTGCATAGTATTTTGTATAGTAAAATGTTTTTATATAAAATGTAATACTTTTATAAAGTTATCATTTTATTAGACAATAATTAGAATATATTATATTTTATTATGCATAGTGTTTGCATGAAGGCTGCATAGTATTTGCATAGTAAAATCTTTTATAATGTTATTCGTTTTATTAGATTATAAATAAAATATATTATATTTTATTTAAAAGATTTTGCTTTAATTATGGACCGTCAGATTAAAGTAAATCAATCTAGACCGTTCAATGGATTGATTCTATTATGCATTCCATTTTTCTATAAATAAAAGCTCATTCCTTCATTATTTTCTTATTTAATTCACTTTGAACTCTGTAGAGAGAGAAACTATAGTGATAGACTATAGAGAGAGATAGAAAAAAAGTATTCTCGCTTCTTAACTACTTTTATATTCATTTCTTTTACGGTAAGGGATATTATTCTTTTGTATTTGAGAAGAGAACTTATGTTATTCCATTTCTTTATTATTCATTGGAATAACCTTTGTATATAATGAATACCCTATACGTGGTGACATTCTTCATTATTCTCGTGTCTTTATTATTCGTTGGAATATCCCGTCTATGCTATATCTGTGGGACCGGGTTCCGCTTTTTTATTATTCTCATCTTTATTTTACATTTGGAACATCTTGTATCAGTGCTTTACGCCATGGGACTGGTTCCGCCTTTTATTATTTCATTCTTTATTATTACGTTGGAACATCCCGCCGGTGTGATTTTCACCGACACGGTTCTATTATTATTATTCTCGTTGGAATAACTCTTTTATGCCAATACCGCATGCGTGGTGATTTCGTTGTTATTCCATTCCTTATTATTCTCGGTTGGTTAAAATTTTGACTTCTATACTCCATGAAATTAGTGAAATATCCTTGATATTTCAAGGCTTCATCCAAGATTTTTCATGGAAATATTCTTCCGAGAAATCTTGAATTTTACTCTACAAAGCAGTATCATGTTGAAAATTTGAACGTTATTAGTTCCTGAATAACTTAATTCTTGAACTTGTTTTATTAAATTTTTATATCATTGTCATCATCCTCATGTTTATATTTTTTGGAAGTCATATGTGGCCTGTAAAGCATGGATGGACTTGGTATGATTATGACCAGGGATTATTCGGTGTAATCATGACCGTAATGTTACAAATGATGTGGTAAAAGTTATCATTGGCCCGCAGTGCAATGATGGACAGTTGTTAGCATGATCATGACCATTAATGAATACACGAATGTCCTTGGCTATAGTGCATGGATAATTTGTGGTCGTGATACTAAAGAATATCCTTGGTAGTAATGATGGGTGATTCGATGATGTGGATTATTTATTGTCGAGTCCCAAATGATAAAAGTCATGAAAACCTTTTAAATCATAAAAGATAGTAGATTTTATTCTCTACTTGACTCTTTTAATGGATTGCTTGTTCACCGCAGTTAAACTTGATGTTGTTATATTTTATCGGTTTAACATTGTTGAAGGCTAACGATAATTTATTCTCGCATTATCTTAGTCATAATATTTTTCATCGAGCTAGTTGAGCTCACCCTTTCTTTCACCGTTCTCTTCAAGAAATGAGAACATAGCGAGGACTAGTCGGGAAGCGGAGTGACGGTCCGGAGAGGATAGCATTAGTAGTCCTCACTATTCGTGAAATAGTATGTTAATAATTGTAATGAGGACTCCTTTTGAGTTTGTATAATCTCTAGTAGACAATAATTGTATTCAAACTCACAGTTATGTTTTGTCGATATTGTACTACACATACGGTTGTATTAGTAAGTTGTATTTGAATTTTGTACCATGATATATGGCGACCCAAGATGGGTGATGTATACCTAATTTTGGGGGCGTCACAGTTGGTATCAAAGCTTAGGGATATGATCCCTGGCTAAGATGTGAGACTAGAACTAGGAGGGGAGAGATGGAGAATTTCTTCGTTAGTATGACCTACTTAAATTTATTTTGTATTTAAATTGGTTGGTTAGAGTTTAGAGATATTATGTTACATGTCAATTAACCTTTGTTTTGTGGCAGTATCTGAAAATGACATCCGAAAATGTTGAGAATAACAATGGAGCACAAGAGATCGTTGAGTCTCCACATATCAATAATCAGGAGAATGTGCATCAAAAAGGCGACAATCCTCATGCAAACAACAACACTGACCAAATGATGAATGATGGATTTTTTCAGAGGCTTTATGCAATTCATGCAACAGCAGGCGAGAGCGGCTCCTATCCAAAATGTAGGTGGAAACATTGGAAACTCTCGGGCGGTCACCGCTAAACAGTTCAAGGAGCTGGGACCACCGGAGTTTAAGGGAGAACCAAAACCACTTATGGCGGAAGCATGGATAAAGCAGATCACCAAAATATTTGATATCTTGGGATGCTCCGAGGAGCAAAAGGTTCCCTTCACGCCTTTTATGTTGCATGCGAGAGGCGGATTCTTGGTGGGAATCGATAAACGCGATACTCAACCTCGCGTGATCAAGAAGATGTCTTGGGAGAAGTTCCAAGAATCTGTTCAACGATAAATACTTTCCCGAAAGTATCCGTCACATGAAGCAGGTGGAGTTTATCAAATTGGAGTAAAACAATATGACCGTGTCGCAATACGAGGCAAAATTTACGGAGTTATCCCGGTTTGCATCCCACTTGGTGGATAATGAAGAGAGAATGACGCGAATGTTTTAAAGAGGTTTGAAGCCGGAGATACGTCAACATCTTATTTCTCATAAACTGTGTTTGTATTCAGATGTTGTAAATAGGGCTCAGTTGGTGGAGCGTGATAACGAGTCAACGTAACCAAAAGAGAGCAGCCGGCAAAATGTTAATACCAGTGAGAGAAGTCATCGAAGCGGTGACAACAAGCGTGGAGGAAATCAAGAGGCCAGAAATGGTAACCACTTCGGTGGTAATCAGGGCCAAAATAATAAGAATGGACATTTCAAGAAGAGGAGATTCAATAATGATGGAAAGGCGTCAGCACCAGCACCCGTTGTTAAGGAAGGAGAAAGACCACCTATCATATGTTTCAAATGCGGAGGGGAGGGACACATCAGTCCAAATTGCGTGATGCCATCCAAAGCGTGTTATAATTGTGGAAGAGAAGGTCATCTAACCCGATTTTGTCGTTCACCGAAGACAAGTTCATCTAGGATGGAGGCACCAAAGGCCGTTCCAGAAAAGTCAAAGCCGGTGGTGCAATGGAGAGCATTTGTCGTGACCTCCCAGAAAGCAAGGAACCCGAACGAGGTCATCACGGGTAAGCTAATCATAAACTATAGCGAAGTTTATACTTTATTTGATACCGGTTCTACCCACTCTTTCATTTCTCCTACTTGCGCTCAAAGTTTAAATTTGACTCCGGAGAGATTGGATTTTTATTTATCTGTTGAAACCCCGTTGGGAGAAACCTTCATTACATCCACGGTTTATAAGTCTTGTTTGGTTCAAGTTGGTACCCACACATTACCTGTCAATCTTATTGCATTAAAAATACTTGCATTTGATGTAATTCTAGGGATTGATTGGTTAACTACTCATCATGCAAAAATTGATTGTTTTCGTAAGGTTGTTAGCTTTCATATTCATAATTGACCTATTATGCGAATTCAAGCAACCAAACCATTAAAATCAATCACTGTCATCTCAAGCCATAAAGCTATTCGTTTATTGAAAAATGGATGTCAAGCTTTCTTAGCTCATGTCACTGATCTAAACAAAAATACGTCAGTTTTGAATAATATTTCTATTGTTAATGAATTTCCTGACGTATTCTCTGAAGAACTTCCTGGCCTACCTGTGATGCCCCCAAAATTAGGTATACATCACCCATCTTGGGTCGCCAGATACATGGTACAGAATTCAAATACAACTGTCGTGTACAATACGACAAAACATAAACTGTGAGTTTGAATCAAATATTATCTACTAGAGATTATACAAACTCAAAAAGAGTCTTCATTACAATTATTATCACACTATTTCACGAATAGTGAGGACTACTAATGTTATCCTCTCGGACCATCACTCCGCTCCCCGACTCGTCTCAAAGAATATTCTCATTTCCTAAAGAGAACAAGTGAAATGAAGGTGAGCTCAACTAGCCCAAAGAAGAAATATTATGACTAAGATAATGCGAGAATAAATTATCATTAGTCTCCAACAATGTTAAACCGATAAAATATAATGACATCGAGTTTAATCTGCAATTGAACAAGTAATCCATTAAAAGAGTCAAGTAGAAAATAAAATCTACTATCTTTTATGATTAAATAGGTTTTTCATCACTGTTATCGCTGAGACTCAGCTTAATAAATATTCCACATCATCGAATCACCCTTGCACTACGGCCAAGGATATTCTTTAGTATCACGACCACAATTATCCATGCACTACGGGCCAAGAATATTTGTGTATTCATTAATGGTCATGATCATGCCAACAACTGTCCATCAATGCACTACGGGCCAATGAGAACTTTTACAATATCATTTGTAACATTACGGTCATGATTACACCGAATAATCCCTTTTCATAATCATACAAAGTCCATCTATGCACTACAGGCCACAAATGACTTTCAACAAAATATAAACATGAGGATGATGACAATGATATAAGAATTCAATAAAATAAGTTCAAGAATTATTTTATTCAGGAATTATTAACGCCTAAATTGTCAACATGATCATATTTTTGTAGAGTAAAATTCAAGAATGATCGTAAGAATATTTCCATGAAAAGATACTAGATGAAGCGCAAATATCAAGGATATTATACTAATTTCATGGAGTATGTAAGTCAAAACTTTAACCAACCGAGTATAATAAAGAATGGAATAACAAAAGAAATCACCATGAATGTGGTACTTCAGATGACAGTATGTGTTATTCCAATGTAATAATAATAACGTAAAACCAGTCGTGCAAAATTTGCAACCAAGCGTGATGTTCCAACAAAATAATAAAGAGGCGGAACTGAAGTCAAATTGTAAAACACATGCATGTGATGTTCCAATGTAATAATGAAGAATGTCACCAAGTATAGGGTGATCCAGAGATACAAAGTTATTTCAATGAATAATAAGAAATGGAATAACAACAGATTCTCTTCATGAATAAGAAAGAATAACACCCCTTACGAATTTAGTACAACAAATAATATTCCCTACCTTAAGAAGAAGAAAGATCGATATATATAAGTAAAGAAGCGAATACTTTCTTCTTTCTCTCTATAGTTATCTCTCTACAGAGTTTCAAATGAATTTAAAGAAAATAATGAATGAATGAGCTTCATTTATAGAAAAATAGAATGTATAGTAACTAACTCATTAACGGCCGAGATTGATTTACTTTAATCGACCATTCCATATTTAAAGTAAAATCTTTTAAATAAAATATAATATATTCTATTTATAATCTAATAAAACTAATAACTTTATAAAAGATTTTACTATGCAAACACTATGCATACACTATGCAAACACTATGCATAATAAAATATAATATATTCTATTTATTGTCTAATAAAACATATAATTTTATAAAAGTATTTGCTTTATATAAAAAGATTTTACTATGCAAAACACTATGCAGATACTTATGCAACACTATGCATAATAGAATATAATATATTCTATTTATAGAATAACTTTATAAAAGTATTCGCTTTTATATAAAAGATTTTCTCAGATTATTACATTAATAATACCAACAAAACCGAAAGTGACTTATCACTTAAGCATCAATAATTAATACCGCGTGCTACTATGCAACTAACGCCAGACATCAGATTTTTTAACACCGGGTGTTTTCAACAGCTTAACTGTAAAACTTCCACCGTTATTTTCATAAAGTATTTTTGTCATTTTTTCAATCCGATAATAATTTCGTTGTAGGGTCCACCAATGATTGTGCCGTTGTATTTAATATTCTCGTTAAAACTAATATTCACCGACCAATCGAATATTATATAACAACTTCATGATTTTGCAAAATTTATAAATATTACCCACTACTATTATATCAATTTCACTCCATAATATTCAAAAATAATATTTATAGAAAATTCATCTTTATTCAAAAAGTTGGGGTTTTACAATCTCCCTTCTTATGAAATTTCCCTCGAAATTAAAGTACGCACTGGTATGTCAAGAGGTAAGGATACCTTGATTTCATTTTGATTCTAACTCCCAAGTCATTTCCTCAACATCGTGGTTTCTCCACAAAACTTTGATTTTGAGGTATAACCTTGGTGCGTAGAATATGTTCCTTCTTATCAGAGATTTGAACAGAACCTCTTCATACATCAAATCTTTCGCTATTTCGTCCGGTTCTAACTCAATAATGTGGTTCGGTCTTCCACATATTTACGTAACATGGATATGTGAAAACGCGTTATGAACACGAGACATACTTGACGCAGAAACCGAAGTCTATAGGCCACGATTCCTACTCGATCAAGGATTAAAATGGGCCGATGAATCGAGGATTGAGTTTTCTCTCTTTCCAAATCTCGTAACTCCTTTCCATGGAGCAACACGTAACAACACATGATCTCCTATATCGAATTCCACGTCCTTTCGATGAAGATCAGCATAACTCTTTTGTCGATCTTGTGAGGTTTTCATACGTTGCCGGATCGTTTAAATCTTTTCCGTAGTCATATGTACCAACACTGGTCCCAACAACGTTGCTTCACCCACCTCATCCCAGCATACTGGAGAATGACACTTTCTTCCTTACAACGCTTCGAATGGAGCCATGCCAATACTTGCTTGATAACTGTTGTTGTAGGAAAACTCCACCAATGGTAAGAACTTGTCCCAACTTCCCTTAAAATCAAGGACACAGAGTCTTAATAGATCTTCAAGAGTTTGAATAGTCCTCTCCGAATGTCCGTCCGTCGAGGATGATATGCCGAAGCTAAATCGTAAATCTGCGCCCATAGCTTTTTTTGTAAACTAACCCAAAATTGCAAGTGAATCTTGGGTCTTGATCGTAAACTATGGATCTTGGCATACCATGCAATCTTACAACCTCGTTTATGTACATACTGAGCAAGACGTTCAAGTGTATAAGTTTTCAGATTGGTAAGAAATGAGCAGACTTGGTCAATCTATCAACAATGACCCAAATCGCATATATATGCCTTGAGAAACTTTGGGAAGACCAAGAATTGAAATCCATGGTAATGTGCTCCCACTTCCATTCGGAATTTCAAGTGGTTGCAATGGACCTTTTGGTACTTGATGCTCCGCCTTTGACTCGTTGACACGTTAGACACCTTGAGATAAACAGCTTATCTCTCTCTTCATATTGCCCCACCAAAATGTATGTCAAGATCATGATACATTTTGGTACTCCTGTGATGGATTGCAAACGGTGTTGTGTGCCTCCATTATGATTTTATACTTTAAATCGTGGTCGTTAGAACACAAAGTCCGGAGTTGACTCAAGTATTCTTCTTCATCGATTCTTGCTTCCGGCATCGCACCTTCTTGCACTTTCTTCCTCATACGCATCAGCTCCGGATCTGTAATTTGAGCAACTTTAATTTTATCAATTAAAGTCGGTTCTACTCGTATATTTGCCATCATCACGTGGGTCCTTGGAGTCTTTATCTCTATCTCCATCCTTTGCAAGTCATACAAATGGGCCTTCGTTGACAATATTGCACTTTCGTGACCAAGATATGATCTTCTACTCAATGCGTACCTACCACGTTCGCTTTTCGAGGATAGTATTGGATAGTATGATCATAATCTTTCAATAGTTCAAGACAACATCGTTGTCGCATGTTGAGTTCCTTTTGAGTGAAGAAATATTTGAGGCTTTTTATGATCCGTAAAGATCTCCACTTTCTCCCCATACAAGTAATGCCTCCAAATCTTTTAAGTGTGAAGATAATACCGCTAACTCTAGATCATGAGTAGGATAATTCCTCTCATATTCTTTGAGTTGTCGTGAGGCATAAGGCTATGACTTTCCCATGTTGCATGATAACACATCCTAACCCTTTGCCTCAAGATCACTATAGATGATAAATCCTCCGAACCGGATGGTATTGTCGTAACAAAATAAATGAGTCTCCTCTTGAGTTCTTGAAAACTCTTCTCACATTCCTCGCTTCCAATCGAACTTTGTATCTTCCGAAGTCACCGAGTTAGTGGAGTAGCGATTCGAGAAAACCCTTCTACGAATCTCCAATAATAACTAGCAATGTTCGAGAAAGCTACGACGTTGGTCATCGATTTAGGTTGCTCCCAGCTTTGAATATCTTCAATCTTTGCTGGGTCAACAGATATTCCATGACTTGATACCACGTGCTCAAGGAATTCTACTTCCTCAAGCCAGAACTCACATTTATTCAACTTGGCATAAAGCTTATATTCACGAAGCTTTTAGAGTATCAGCCTCAAGTGTTGCTCATGATCTTCACGGGTTTTGGAATATATGAGGATGTCATCAATAAAGACGACCACAAAGTGATCCAAATATTTCTTGAATACTTGGTTCATCATATCCATGAAGGCAAAGAAGAGCATTAGTCAATCCAAAGGACATGACTAGAATTCATAATGCCCGCACTTCTAGTTCTTACGGCCGCCTTTGGAATTTCATCTGCTCTAATCTTCAATTGGTGATATCCGGAACGAAGATCAATCTTTGAAAAGAATTTGGCTCCTTGCAATCGGGTCAAACAGTCATCAATACGTGGCAATGGGTACCTATTTTTGATGGTGACATGATTCAACTCTCGATAATCAATACAAAGTCGATACTCCCATCTTTTCTTCTTCACGAATAGCAGAGCACCCAAGGAGAAGTACTTGGGGATCTAATAAAGCAAATGTCTAACAATTCTTGCAGTTGAGTTTTGAACTCCTGAAGTTCAATAAGAGCCATTCGATATGGGGATTTAGAAATGGGTTTTGTACCGGGTTCAAGGTCGATACAAAATTCAATTTCACGCTCTAGGGGTAGGCCAGGAAGTTCTTCAGGGAATACGTCAGGAAATTCATTAACAATAGAAATATTATTCAAAACTGACGTATTTTTGTTTAGATTTGTGACATGAGCTAACAAAGCTTGACATCCATTTTTCAATAAACGAATAGCTTTATGGCTTGAGATGACGGTGATTGATTTTAATGGTTTGGTTGCTTGAATTTGGATAATAGGTCGATTAGGAATATGAAAGCTAACAACCTTATGAAAACAATCAATTTTTGCATAATGAGTAGTTAACCAATCAATCCCTAGAATTACATCAAATGCAAGTATTTTTAATGCAATAAGATCGACAGGTAATGTGTGGGTACCAAGTTGAACCAAACAAGACTTATAAACCGTGGATGTAATGAAGGTTTCTCCCAACGGAGTTTCCACAGATAAGTCAAAGTCTAATTTCTCCGGAGTTAAATTTAATCGTTGAGCGCAAATAGGAGAAATAAAAGAATGGGTAGAACCGATATCAAATAAAGTGTAGACTTCGTTAGAGTTTATGATAAGCTTACCCGTGATGACCTCATTCGGGTTCCTTACTTTCTGGGAGGTCACAACAAACGCCTCCCTCAGACTAATGGCTTTGACTTTTCCGGGACACTTTTGGTGCCTCCATCCTAAATGAATTTGTCTTCTGTGAAGCACAAAATCGGGCTAAGTGACCTTCTCTTCCACAATTATAACATGCTTTGGACGACATCGCGCAATTTGAACTGATGTGTCCCCCCCCCCCCTCCGCATTTGAAGCATATGATAGGTGGTCTTTCTCATTCCTTAACAACTGGTCTTTGGTCGACGCCTTTCCATCATTGTTGAATCTCTCTTCTTGAAATATCCATTCTTATTGTTTTGGCCTCGATTACCACCAAGTGGTTACCATTTCGCCTATTGATTCCTCCACGCTTGTTGTCACCGCTTCGATAATCGCTCTCACCGGTATTATCATTTTGTTTACCGCTTCTCTTTTCGTAACGTTGACTCGTTATCACGCTTCCACCAATCGAGCCCTATTTACAACATCCGAATACAAACACGGTTTATGAGAAATAAGATGTTGACGTATCTCCGGCTTCAAACCTCTAAAAACATTCGCGCCATTCTCTCTTCATTATCCACCAAGTGGGACGAACCGGATAACTCGCAAATTTTGCCTCGTATCATGCGACACGGCCATATTGTTTTGCTCCAATTTGATAAACTCCACCTCCTTCATGTGATTTAATACTTTTGGGAAAGTATTTGTTGTTGAATGACTCTTGGAACTTCTCCCAAGACATCTTCAAGACGGCGAGTTGAGTACGCTTTTACCAATTCCCACCGAAGAATCCGCTTTCTCCGCCGCAATATAAAGGCTAAGAAGGGAACTTTTTGCTCCTCGGAGCATCCCAAGACATCAAATATCTTGGTGATCTCGCTTTATCCATGCTTCCGCCATAAGTGGTTTTGGCTCTCCCTTAAACTCCGGTGGTCCCAGCTCCTTGAATCGCTTAGCGGTGACCGCCCGAGAGTTTCAGAGTGTTTCAACCTATATTTTGGAGAGCCCGGCTACCGCATTCGCTTGTTGCATGAATTGCATAAAGCCTCCGAACAATCTATCATTCATCATTTGGTCGGTGTTGTTGTTTTCATGAGGATTGTCGCCTTCGATGCACATTCTCTCCGATTATTGATATGTGGAGACTCAACGGGCCTCTTGTGCTCCATTGCTATTCTCAACATTTCGGATGTCATTTTCGAGACATCGCCACAAAACAAAGGTTAATTGACATGTAACATAATATCTCTAAACTCGACCAACCAATTTAAATACAAAATAAATTTAAGTAGGTCATACTAGCGAAGAAATTCCCGTCTCTCCCTCCTAGTTCTAGTCTCACATCTTAGCCAGGATCATATCCTCAAGCTGATATACCAACCGTGACGCGCCCCAAAATTAGGTATACATCACCCATCTTGGGTCGCCAGATACATGGTATGTAATTCAAATACAACCGTTAAGGTACAATACGATTAAAACATAAATTATGAGTTTGAATACAAATATTATCTACTAGAGATTATACAAACTCAAAAGGAGTCCTCATTACAATTATTATCACACTATTTCACAAAATAGTGAGGACTACTAATGCTATCCTCGGGACCATCACTCCGTTCCCCGACTCGTCCCATCAATATTCTCATTTCCTAAAGAGAACAGTGAAATGAAGGGTGAGCTCAACTAGCCCAGTAAAAAATATTATGACTAAGATAATGCAGAATAAATTATCATTAGTCTCCAACAATGTTAAACTGATAAAATATAATAGACATCAAGTTTAACCTGCGCGGAACAAGCAATCCATTAAAAGAGTCAAGTAGAAAATAAAATCTACTATCTTTTATGATTAAAAAGGTTTTTCATCATCGTTATCGCCGAGACAAACTTAATAAATATTCCACATCATCGAATCACCCCGCAGACTACTACCAAGGATATTCTTTAGTATCAACGACCACAATTATCCATGCACTACGGGCCAAGAATATTTGTGTATTCATTAATGGTCATGATCATGCCAACAACTGTCCATCAATGCACTACGAGCCAATGAGAACTTTTACCACATCATTTGTAACATTACGGTCATGATTACACCGAATAATCCGTGGTCATAATCATATCAAGTCCATCTATGCACTACATGCCACAGATGACTTTCAACAAAATATAAACATGAGCATGATGACAATGATATAAGAATTCAATAAAACAAGTTCAAGAATTATTTTATCCAGGAATTATTAACGTCCAAATTGTCAACATGATACTGTTTTGTAGAGTAAAATTCAAGAATGATCAGAAGAATATTTTCATGAAAAGATACTAGATGAAGCGCAAATATCAAGGATATTCTACTAATTTCATGGAGTATAGAAGTCAAAACTTTAACCAACTGAGTATAATAAAGAATGGAATAACAAAAGAAATCACCATGCATGCGCATTTCATATAGACAAAGTTATTCCAACAGTAATAATAATAACGGAACCAGTCAGGGCAAAATTTGCAACCGATTGGATGTTCCAATAGAATAATAAAGACGGAACCAGTCCAGCAAAAAACACATGCACAAGATGTTCCAGCAGAATAATAATAATAAGAGCGGAACCAGTCGGTGTAAAACACATGAGCATGTGATGTTCCAAATGTAATAATAGAAGAATGTCACCAAGTATGGTAGATCACAGATACAAAAGTTATTCCAATGTAATAATAAGAAATGGAATAACAACAGTTTCTCTTCATGAATAAGAAATAATAACACCCTTACGAAAGTACAACAAATAATATTTCTACCTTAAGAAGAAGAAAATCGATATATAAGTAGTGAAGTAGCGAGAATACTTTTTCTTTCTCTCTATAGTTTATCTCTAGAGTTTCAAATTGAATTCGTAAGAAAATAATGAATGAATGAACTTCTATTTATAGAAAAATGGAATGCATAAGAACTAACTCATGAACCATCGAGATTGATTTACTTTAATCGACGGTCCATATTTAAAGCAAAATCTTTTAAATTAAATATAATATATTCTATTTATAATCTAATAAAATGAATAACTTTATAAAAGATTTTACTATGCAAACACTACGCAGCACTATGCAAAACACTACGCAAAACACCATGCATAATAAAATATAATATATTCTAATTATTGTCTAATAAAATGTATAACTTTATAATAGTATTCTGCTTTTATATAAAAAGATTTTACTATGCAAAACACTACGCAGTACACTACGCAACACTACGCATAATAGAATACAATATATTCTATTTATAGAATAACTTTATAAAAGTATTACATTTTTATATAAAAGATTTTTCAGATTATTACATTAATAATACCAATAAAACTGAGTGACTTATCACTTAAGCATCAATAATTAATACCGCGCTTACTACGCAACCACGCCAGACATCTTACTTACTTTAACACCGGTGTTTCAATAGTTAATCAGTAAAACTCCCGCCGTTATTTTCATAAAATATTTTTGTCGTTTTTCAATCGACAATAATTCCGTTGTGGGGTCCATTAATGATTGTGTAGTTGTATTTAATATTCCCCGTTAAAACGAATATTCCCAACCAATCGAATATTATATAACAATCATCGTACTTTACAAAATTTATAAATATTACCCACAACTATTATATCAATTTTACTCCATAATATTCAAAAATAATATTTATAGAAAATTCATCTTTATTCAAAAGTTGGGGTTTTACACTTTACCCCAGAGTGTGAAATTAAATTTTGTATCGACTTGAACCCTAAGACAAAACCCATTTCTAAATCCCCATATCGAATGGCTCCTATTGAACTTCGTGGAGTTAAAGACTCAACCGCATGAATTGTTAGACATTGGCTTTATTCGGCCCCAGTACTTCTCCGGGGTGGGTCTCTTTCTATTCGTGAAGAAGAAGAAAGATGGGAGTATGCGAATTTGTATTGATTATCGGGAGTTGAATCATGTCACCATCAAAATAGGTACCCATTGCCACGTATTGATGACTGTTTGACCCGAACAGCAAGGAGCCAAATTCTTTTCAAAGATTGATCTTCGTTAGGATATCACCAATTGAAGATTGTAACCGATCACATTCCAAAGACTCGCTTTTAACTCAAGACGGGCATTATGAATTTCTAGTCATGTCCTTTGGATTGACTAATGCTCTTGCTACCTTCATGGATATGATGAACCGAGTATTCAAGGAATATTTGGATCACTTTGTGGTCGTCTTTATTGATGACATCCTCATATATTCCAAAATCCGTGAAGATCATGAGGAACACTTGAGGTCGATACTCCAAAAGCTTCGTGAATACAAGCTTTATGCCAAGTGAAGAAATGCGAGTTCGCTTCGAGGAAGTAGCATTCCTTGGGCACGTGGTATCAAGTCATGGAATATCTATTGACCCAACAAAGATTGAAGCTATTCAAAGTCGGGAGCAACCTAAATCAAATGACCGAAGTGACGTAGCTTTATCGAACTTAGATGGTTATTATCGGAGATTAGTAAAGGGTTTCTCGAATCATTACTCCACTAACTCGGTGACTCGGATAGATACAAAGTTCGGTTGGAGGCGAGGAATGTGAGAAGAGTTTTCAAGAACTCAAGAGGAGACTCATTTCAAAGACATGTTACGACAATACCATCCGGTTCGGAGGATTTATCATCTAAGTGATGCTTGGGCAAAGGGTTAGGATGTGTTCTCATGCAACATGGGAAAGTCATAGCTTTATGCCTCACGACAACTCAAAGAATATGAGAGGAATTATCCTACTCATGACCTAGAGTTAGCAATTGTTGTCTTCATGACTTAAAATTTGGAGGCATTACTTGTATGGGGAGAAAGTGGAGATCTTTCTGGATCATAAAAGCCTCAAATATTTCTTCACTCAAAAGGAACTCAACATGCGACAACGACGTTGGCTTTAACTGTTGAAAGATTATGATCATACTATCCAATACTATCCTGGAAAAGCGAACGTGGTAGCTGACGCATTGAGTAGAAGATCATATGCAGGTACGAGTGCAATATTGTCAACGCAAAGGCCCATTTTGTATGACTTACAAAGGATGGAGATAGAGATAAAAGCTACAGGGACCCACGTGATGATGGTAAATATACAAGTAGAACCGACTTTAATTGATAAAATTAAAGTCGCCAAGTTTCTGATCCGGAGTCGATGCATATGAGGAAGAAAGTGAGAAAGAAGGTGCGATCAAGAAAGAATCGATGAAGAAGGAATACTTCGAGTTAACTCCGGACTTTGTGTTCTAACGACCACGATTTAAAGTATAAAATCATGATGGAGGCGCACAACACACCGCTTATAATCCATCTCGGGGAGTACCAAAATGTATCATGATCTTGACATACATTTTGGTGGGGCAATATGAAGAGAGAGATAGCGTTGTTTATCTCAAGGTGTCTAACGTGTCAACGAGTCAAGGCGGAGCATCAAGTACCAAAAGGTCCATTGCAACCACTTAAAATTTCAGAATGGAAGTGGGAGCACATTACCATGGATTTCGTTACTAGTCTTCCTAAAGTTTCTCAAGGTATAGATGCGATTTGGGTCATTGTTGATAGATTGACCAAGTCTGCTCATTTCTTACCGATACGAGAAACTTATACACTTGAACGTCTTGCTCATATGTACATAAACGAGGTTGTAAGATTGCATGGTATGCCAGTATCCATAGTTTCTGATCGAGACCCAAGATTCACTTCGCGATTTTGGGTTAGTTTGCAAAAAGCTATGGGCACAGATTTACGATTTAGCTCGGCATATCATCCTCAGACGGATGGACAGTCGGAGAGGACTATTCAAACTCTTAAAGATCTATTAAGACTCTGTGTCCTTGATTTCAAGGGAAGTTGGGACAAGTTCTTACCATTGGTGGAGTTTTCCTACAACAACAGTTATCAAGCAAGTATTAGCATGGCTCCATTCGAAGCGTTGTAAGGAAGAAAGTGTCATTCTCCAGTATGCTGGGATGATGTGGGTGAAGCAACGTTGTTGGGACCAGTGTTGGTACATATGACTACGGAAAAGATTCAAACGATCCGACAACGTATAAAAACCTCACAAGATCGATTAAAGAGTTATATGCCGATCTTCATCGAAAAGGACGTGGAATTCGATATAGAGATCATGTGTTGTTACGTGTTGCTCCATGGAAAGGAGTTACTTAGATTTGGAAAGAGAGAAAGCTCAATCCTCGATTTATCTACCATTTTAATCCTCGATCGAGTAGGAACGGTGGCCTATAGACTCGCTTTTACCGCCAAAGATGTCTCGTGTTCATAACGCTTTTCACATATCCATGCTACGTAAATATGTGGAAGACCCGAACCACATTATCGAGTTAGAATCGGACGAAATAGCGGAAGATTTGACGTATGAAGAGTTTCTGCTCAAATCTTAGATAAGAAGGAACATATTCTACGCCTCAAGGTTATACCTCAAGTCAAAGTTTTGTGGAGAAACCACGATGTTGAGGAAATGACTTGGGAGTTAGAATCAAATGAAATCAAGGTATCCTTACCTCTTCAATATACTGTAGACGCATTCTAATTTCGAGGGCTTAAATTTCATAAGAAGGGAGATTGTAAACCCCAACTTTTTGAATAAAGATGAATTTTCTATAAATATTATTTTTGAATATTATGGAGTAAAATTGATATAATGTTATAATTGTGGATAATATTTATAAATTTTGTAAAAGCACGTTAAGTTGTTATATAATATTCGATTGGTCTGGGAATATTCGTTTTAACAAGGAATATTCGTGACAACAAGACAATCATTGGTGGACCCCATAAACGAAATTATTATCGGATTGAGAAAACGACAAAAATACTTTTTATGAAAATAATGGCGGAAGTTTTACTGTTAATCATTTATGTTTGTCGATTGTACACATAAGGTTGTATTAGTAAGTTGTCAGATTTGAATTTTTTACCATGTATTTGACGACCCAAGATGGGTGATGTATACAAAGTTATTCCAATGTAACAATAAAGAAATGGAATAATGTAAGTTCTCTTCTTGAATAAGAAATAATAATATCTCTCTACAGTAAAATAATACTTGATATAAGAGTAGTGAAGTAGAATATAAAACTTTTCTTCATCTCTCTATAGTCTCTCTCTATAGTTTCTCTCACAGAGTTCAAATTGAATTCGTAAAAAATAATGAAGGAATGAGCTTCTATTTATAGGAAAATGGAATGCATAAGAACTAATCCATGAACGGTCAGATTGATTTACTTTAACTGACGGTCCATATTTAAAGAAAAATCTTTTAAATAAATATAATATATTCTATTTATATAAAAAGATTTTTACTATGTCAACACTACGCAAGCACTATGCAAAACACTATACATAATAAAATATAATATATTCTATTTATAGAATAACTTTAATAAAGTATTCATTTTATATAAAAAAAATTTACTATGCAAAATACTATGCATAATAGAATATAATATATTCTATTTATGTAATAACTTTAATAAAGTATTTCATTTTATATAAAAGATATTTCTATTTTATTACGTTAATAATACTGAATAAAACAAAACTTCTAAATCATTAATAATTGAATCAAATAATGTGAGATACTACGCAAAGAACTATTGTAGCAAAAATTGAACAAAACTGAGTGATTTCTCACATAAATATCAATAATTAATACCGTGTGCTACTATGCAACAACGCGTATTTAATTACTGTACTTTTACTACCGAGTAGTTCAACAGTATCAACGGTAAAACTTTCGCCGTTATTTTCATAAAGTATTTTTGTCGTTTTCTCATTCCGACAACAATTCCGTTATGGGGTCCACCAATGATTGTGCCGTTGTACTAATATTCCCCGACCAATCGAATATAATATGAAAACTTGCATACTTTATAAAATTTATAAATATTACCCACAACTATAACATTATCTCAAATTCACCCCATAATATAAAAAAAAATTATTTCGAGAAAATTAATTCTTTATTCATAAAATATGGGGTTTCACACGTGGTGACATTCTTCTATTATTCTGTCTTTATTATTCCGTTGGAACATCCTGTCTGTCTTTATTCGCCACGGACTCGATTCCGCTTTTTATTATTCTCTTTTATTTTCGTTTGGAACATCCTGTTCAGGCTTTTACGGGACTGGTTAAAATCTTTATTATTTCATTCTTTATTATTCGTTGGAACATCATGCTTTGATTGATTGATTTTCACCGACTGGTTCCATTATTATTATTCATTGAATAACTTCGCAATCTGCGATCGCATTTATGGTGATTTTGTTGTTATTCCATTCCTTATTATTCTCGGTTGGTTAAAATTTTGACTTCTATACTCCATGAAATTAGTGGAATATTCTTGATATTCAAGGCTTCATCCAAGATTTTCATGGAAATATTCTTCCGAGAAATCTTGAATTTTACTCTACAAAGCAAAGATTCATGTTAAAAATTTGGACGTTATTAGTTCCTCGAATAACTTAATTTTGAACTTGTTTTATTAAATTTTTATATCATTGTCATCATCCTCATGTTTATATATTTTTGAAAGTCATATGTATTCAGAAAGCATGGATGGACTTGGTATGATTACGACCGTGGATTTTTATTGTAATCATTTAATCAGTAATGTTACAAATGATGTGGTAAAAGTTACCATCGTTAAGCAGGCAATGATGGACATGTTTGTTAGCATGATCATGACCATTAATGAATACACGAATGTCCTCGGGTCAGAAGTATAGATAATTTGTGGTCGTTATACTAAAGAATATCATCGTCAGTAGTCATAGGGGTGATTCGATGATGTGGATTATTTATTAAAATTCGAGTCCAAAGTGATAAAAGTCATGAAAACCTTTTAAATCATAAAAGATAGTAGATTTTATTCTCTACTCGACTCTTTTAATGGATTCGCTTGTTCACCGCAGCTTAAACTTGATGTTGTTATATTTTATCGCTTTAACACCATTCAAGGCTAACGATAATTTACTCGCATTATCTTAGTCATAATATTTCTTCTTGGGCTAGTTGAGCTCACCTTTCTTTCACCTGCTCTTCGTGAAATGAGAACATAAAGCGAGGACTAATGGGAACGGAGTGATGGTCCAGAGGATAAGATTAGTAGTACTTTACCATTTTGTAAAATAGTGTGTTAATAATTGTAATGAGGACTCCTTTTAAGTTTGTATAATCTCTCAGAGACAATAATTGTATTCAAACTCATAGCTTATGTTTTGTCATTATTGTATACGCATGTTGTATTAGTAAGTTGTATTTGAATTTTGTACCATGTATATGGCGACCCAAGATGGGTGATGTATACCTAATTTTGGGGGCGTCACATATCGAATCACAATCAAAAATTCGAGTAGTTTGAATCTTAAACGAGTCGAGTATAACCTTGTTCAAATTCTACTCATATTTTTATTCAAACTATTTTTAATGCTCAGATTTGAACCATATTATTAAATAATCCGAGGCTCGATCGTATTTTTTCGAGTCGAGCCCGAGCCCGAACTGTGTTGGCATGTTTACAGCCTTAATTATAGGGGTTGGGGGGCGTCCGGTGCTAAAGACCGGTACCCGCGTATTATTATTATTATTATTATTATTATTATTATTATTATTATTATTAATTTTTAACCACAATTATAAGAATAAAAAATAATAGAGCAGGTTTGAACAAAAAACTGTAAAAGAAAGTATATTTTTTATTGAAAAAATACTGTAAATTTTTAGTATTTTTTCAATAAAAAATATATTTTTTTTATAATTTTTTGTTCAAATCTGCTCTATTATTTTTTATTTTTTATTTTTATAATTGTGATTAAATAATAATAATAATACAGTAGTGATCGTTAGTACCGCACCGGACCGCCCCCAAATCTGTTTATAGTGCACCTTGTTTAGTGTCTCCTCCATCGTAAATTGACTTGGAAAATAATCATATATATATATATATATATATATATATATATATATATATATATATATATTATTTTTAGCTTTCAAAAATAAAAATCAAAACTTTGTTTTTTGGGAACAGATGAAGTAATTAATTGAAATGGTTGAATGACATGAATCCTTCACCTGATCCTATGTGACTTAATTAAATAAATATAATTACTCTATTTATTTATTTATTTATTTATTTATTCTAACTTGTAGTATTGGAATTTGATTATGGTCACATGCTTTATCATGAATTAGATCAAACTTAATTTAATATGATTTTCAAACCTCTATTGCCCCTATATGTTTTTGAATTTTATGAAGTTGATTTCAAAAATTTGCGATCTTTTCTTAATGCAAACTTCATAATTGAGTTGAGTTTTACCATAATTTTTAAATTATTTGTTAAACGACATTTGACCAAGTGCTTAATCTGAGGCCTCAACTTAATTTTACTTATTTTTCAATTTTATACGATATCTAAGTTGATTTAAAACTGTCTATACGTAGATGCATGTTTATTTGTCTATTTAGAGTTTTTTTTCTCTAAACTCCTAATTATGCTATAAATTACTGATAAATAAAATAAAACCCCAAATATAAAAATACAAACAAATCAAGCACAATGGCCGCATCCAAGCCCATACCATTATTTAGGAACATCCTAAAAAAGTTAATAATATAAAAATAGGACATTTATTTAAGAACATCTTAAAAAGGAAATTAGGAAGCTTAATATGAGACAGAGAGAGTAATATTTATCATTATATTGACTAAAATTAATTCATGTCAATTTTCGTAGCATACAACATTCCGAATAAACATATTTTGTACTTCCTCCTCCGTTCCTAATATAAGTAGTTTTAGAGAATTGTTTTTGTCACTTAATATAAGTCATTTGAGAATTTCAAGTAAGCATTAATTGCTTAGTTTCTAATATTACCCAATGTATTAAATATAACTTTGGTTTTCTCAATATTTTTTGCCCAATAAATAACATTCTCATTTTCTAAGGATAATATAGACAATTAATATAATATTTAATAATAGTAGTATACAATCATTTCCTTAATACTTGTACACAATTCTAAAACGATTTATATTAAGTGACGGAGAGAATAGCAACTAAGACGGGTTTATTAAACAATTTAAATCCCTTGTGTGTCTAGTCTAACACATACTCTCGAAAAGTTATAGTACTAGAACTTGCCATTACGGTGTCAAGCCGACTCTTGACATGAAAAAAAGCAGCTTCTCAGCATTAAAATGGAAGCCTCCAAGATTTATAAACAATTATGGAGTAATAAATAATACATGTTTGTTTGTAATGGAAAAGCTGTGCATCCCGTAAAATCTTAAAAATCAAAAAGTAGAAAGAAACAGGGAATGTACAATAATTAGGTCTTGTTCTCAACTGGGTTGATTTTCTTTCACCAGGAGAAGATATGAATGAACACCCCACACCCCAACTAAACAAAGAAAAAAGAAACAAAGAGGAAATAGAATCCCAAAAAAATTAATTAAATTTAGAAAAAGAATAATTAGACTGGCATACTACTTACTACTAGCCTCTGCCAGTTTTGAGTCTCTTGAAGGCTTGGTCAGATTCACCCCCGGTGCTTGATCGCGGCATCATTTGATTATCAGAGGGAATATCATCATTCTGTAGCATAAAAAAAGTTATGATGATTTAGTCCGAGGCAAGGAGTTGCTTATAAAAAGTTGACTTAAATTTCTGGAAAATACAAAGGGAAGAAGGCTCAAAGTCTATACCTTACCAATGGATGTTGAAGGATCATTTGCACGGTTTCCAAAATCAATTTGCACCGAGATGCTGGCATGCGACAAATCCACTCCAGAACTCTGCAGTGCTTGTGTCAAAGTATTCAACAACCTGTATAACAAAAATCATGTGTTCACAATTATTTTCACTAAATAAAGAAAAATGAAACAACTAGTGGACAACTGATCATGAATAAAGGAGCTGTCGAGATTTCAAAGGAATTATATAAATTATGCAGCTGCTACTCATCTAGTCATAATATGCATAACAATATCTTGGTTATATAGATGGAGCAAGTTTCAATCACCACTACGACTTCTACATGCATATAGTCTAGGCCACACATTAACCACTTCAGATACTTTCTTCAAGGAGGAAGAGGAAAAGGAAAAAGAAAATACTTATTTGGAGAAGAAAATCAGATGATTTCACAAATAGTGGTGCCACCAAGATTGTGTCTTTATGAGCTTAGTTGGTCATTGTGAATGAAAACTCTTATTTTTTTCAACCCCTTTTGATGTCGAAATGCAAAAGGGATTCATTGTTTGCCTACAAATATAAACCAGTAAAATGAACTATAAGTGATGTAGATTCTCACCCTTGGGAGTAGGCACTTGAGACGCTAATTGTGCCACTTTCAATTGCTAGTTCCTGGTCTTTCAGCTTATCACTGGCCACAGTGGAGTCGGCTGTACATGATCTGCTCTGCCACAACTGAGACTGAGGCTGAGATGTCCTGTTCTCTGTATCAGGTGTCAGTCGGGGTGGAAGTGGGACTGCTGCACTGCTGCTTCCTCCAGGAGAAAACATGGTTTGTTGCAGTGGCACAGGAAGGGGCAACGCCTTATTTGTTAGTCCACAGTGATTATCCATTTCCTTGAAAGTATCAGCATTGCTTATCTCAGATTCTACTTGGTTATGTCCACTCCGGGGCAGGCTTGGGGAGACACTGACATTGGTTTCATCAAACTTTGTAGCAAACATTAATGCAGGACCACAATTTGTTCCCCGAGATTGATCAATAAAACCGTCAGATGTCCTATGACTGCTTTTCTGCTTGACCAAAGATAAAAAGATTATAAACCTATAATAGGGAAAAGAATTTTATGGCCTATAGTTCAATCAGTACTAGATTTTAATGCATTAGCTTTGATTATCAGATACACAGCACACATGCAATTATTTCACATTTTCCTTGGTCTAAATTACAATCACAACATTCTAGTCACCAGTTTGATAAATCTTATCATAACGTGTGTAGAATTTTTGTGAATACAGGATATCAGAGGCTCAAGAGAGTGAGACAAATTTATCCTTTCCTAATATTGAACCTCATAAAACAGAGGAAAAAACATATAAAAAGTCTATACTTATTTACCAATGGCATCAACTTTGGTGGTTCGTGGTTCCATCCCTGGAATGGTTCCTCATACTTGTGCACTTTTTCTTGCAGAAACTGAATATACTCAATAACCTGAAAAAGATTTAAATAACCAGTGAATTACAGTTGAAGAGTAAACAGTAAATAATTTTCAAAACAAGCACAAATGATATTCTGACATGCATGTCTCATACTTCTAATAAGAATGATGCCTTGTCTCTCTTTTGATCACTGTGGGGGATGAGCTCTCTCAACATTTGAAATCTGCATAAAAAATTATGCGGTACTAATCTGAAAATGTTAGACTCAAGAGTTGGACCATGCTGAGAAATAGTCAGAAATAATCTAAATATGTATTGTCACACAGAAATTGATATTTTTCATGATTCTCAGGTAGTTGAGAAGGATTATCAGTAACTTGTCATGACTTTTGGTGGGCTTTCAGTGGGCCAAAAATGGTAAGTTCTTGGAACAATGGACTGATCCTTGATTCATGCTTGTTTTGGGTTTGGGTCATTACAATGGGAACAATTAATGAGTTGACAACAATTTTATATATGCTCCTCATACATATAGAACTCTATTTAATGAATGATTTATTTGTGGATGTGGAAAGATAAAGAAATTCATCAAGATACATATGAAATCACCACAATTTAAGTTAGTTTCAGAATAATTTCTGATAAAATGTTTATGCTGGAGTTTATTCCCCCTCCCCCCTCCCCAACCATCCCAGAGTGATTATCATATTACATCAGAAAGATTTTTCAATGCAAAAGATGTTATTAAATATTAACCCTAGTAAATTCTATCTACACGAATAAAACTCAGAACATTCAGGGGGGTGATTAAACATGCCTGTCATTTATCTTGCTCCTTCTACGCTGCTCTGTTGCAGAGTGTTTTGATCGCGGGGTGTTAGGCTTCTGATCAGTGCCCTTTCCATTCACTTTCACTGACAAATTACCTGTTAAAAGTAAAGGATTTGAGGAACCTATGTTCTAAAGACAAAAGAATTGCAAGAAACCTCTATGTGTGTGTCTGTGAAGAGACCTTTGTGGAGGGAGGACGGTTCCTTCTTTATAACAAACTCATCATCATCATCATCCTCATCTTCTTGGCCACTCTTATTAGAAGATTTTAACATATCCATGAAACTTTGGTTCTTCTGAGATAGTGATGGCCTGTTTAATTACTAGAGTATTAAAACACAATAGGAAAACCATGAAGGTACTTAAGTAGAAATAAGGGGGTATGAGAGAATGGAGAGGAAATGTTACTTACTGTGAAGATGATAGTGAGCTGAATGTTTTATGAAGGTGGCTATGGCTTGATGATGACTGTGACGGCCGCTCCAGTGATGTCGCCCACTGTCCACCTACATTTGGCCCCGCCTCTGCCAAACAAATAATATGATCAGCGATCTAACTTATAGATGCTCAGGAGATCAGATAAGAAGAAATAGCTTCATGTCAACTTTCATTCCATAGTCCAATGATGAGGTCAATTTCCTTTTCACCTGTTTTGACATATTCTCGAGTCACAAAATGAGACCCTCTTATTACTTACTTCTTTAGTACTCATTAAGGTTTAAGGGACACTTAAAAAGATTTGTTTATTTTTTTCAAAATATTTATAAATAAAAAAATTTATATTAAAAAATGGAATACTGCAAAAAGGATTACATTTGAAAAAGGATGCATATGGGCAGTTTGGGTGAGTGCATGTGATAGTTCCAGCGGCTCAAGCTGGCAAAGGATTATTGCATGCACATGCAAGAAACATATTGCCCATGAGAAGACTCAAATGGAATATCCAGATGTGCCCCAACAAAGAATTGATTTTCAAATGCATGTGCGTGGGCATATGCTCAGAAATGGCTTATTTATTAGTGCTCAGAAAGAACAAATGGAAGCTTGACACTGCAAAGTAACTATTTTATACCTCTTACAACATGTCTATCAGCAGCAATATTATTCTCCTTCCTTGTCTGTCCCTTCTTCATCACTACAGATTCTTCCCACAGTGTGAACTCACTCCCTGTGTAAGAACTGCAGTTTGAGTTGTCATCATTTCTATCACTACTACTTGCTTGCGCTGCCGCAGCCACTGCATACACGCCTTCTGGCTTTGGAACTCTTTGATTAATATAAGAAATGTGACTTATGCTGTATGTCCCAATTCCTCCCGGGAGAATATGCTCCACCGAAGAAGGTGGAGGAGCTGGTGGCCGAGGCTTTTCAACAGCTGCTGGTTCAGCTCTATTTTCGTCCTTGGCTATGTTTTTCCCCACCCGTTCAAGTGGTTGCAAGAAGTCATGAGTTTTTAGGTAGCCACCTGCTTATATATGTGAATATAGATGAGCCAACTTTTACCGTAGCAAATTGGCAAAATATCATGCATTAAAACTAAGGTAATCTATTTAAAACTGTATATCCAATTGGATCATAAGTTTGAATATATAAAAAGTTGCCAGAGCTCAAATTCACTAAACAATAAAGAGACAAAAAAATAGAAAAATATAGAATAAAGCAAGGTTTTCTTCAAAATGGAAGCTTGGAGAAAAGGGAAAAAAGAAAACTTTCTCCGGTAAAAATAATCAACTTTCTAATAATTAGAGAGAAAAAGCAGTAGGAAATAAAACTTCCAACTTTGGACAATACAAGACAATTGAGCAGGCTGGTACGTTTTTGTTAGATCTGGGAACTGGGAATTTTATTCAGCAAGTGATAAAATGAGGTGTTGTGGCTGTCCACGTTGTTCCCAACTTTGAGCACAGTAGCATTAAAAGGGGCTGTAGATTTATTTATTTATTGTACATTCATGAATGTGTGTTTCCAGAAAAAAAAAAAAAGAAAGAAAGAAAAAACAAATAAACAAAAAACAAAATTAAAAAAAAATCACTTATTACTGCGCACGCCAACTTCATCCCCATTGATCGCATGCCAATCTAGAAGAATTGCATGGCTTTGGATATCTGATTAACATGCACTTGTAACGCTTGATAATGGTCTTTCTCAATCACTTCTAGGTTCCGCCACAAAAATATTCCAAACCCATACACCAAATGGAGCTGATTTTTACGATGCAAGTTTTAAATATTCAGCATAAAGAATACCATACATATTTTTACAATTAATATTAAAAATATACACAATTCTGAAAATATCATTTTCCCTGCCAAATGAGGGAAAATAATTAATCAAAACATTAAACTTGAGGTCATTAATTCCGATTCGATATGCAAATCAAACTCACCTACTCCCAGATAAATAGAACAAAAAAATAGAAAACATAATCCCAGATCCACCTACATTTATGTGTAAATATTTGTTATAATGGTGATAAGGTACATGACATGCTAAGAAATACTCTACCGTAATAAATAAGAATATTCAGTCATAATTGAAGTAATTATTCATTATAAAGGTGATATTTTGAGCCATACTTATTATATGAGACCCAACTAATTAGATTACGATCCAGTTAACTTGAAACCCAAATTTTACCACACAACAAAAAAAATTTAAAAATCAAAACCCAAATTCTATTGTACTCCACAATTTGAATGTTCATCCAAAAACTATAAATTTTGACAAATATTATAACACCCAAACAAATGAAAATCAACACCATATAATGATTTTGCGGACCAAAGCATGGCCCACCAAAACTCATGACCCAGATCCAAATCCATGGTTTACAATGGGGTCACCTCACGGGTACATTACAAAACCACTACCGGATGTATAGTACTTCTCAATTTATCCAAATTTACATTAATTTACCATGGAACGAAACAATTATTTACCTTGAGGAGATCTTGGATCCTGCTGCACCGGAGAATATAGAGAAAGAAAATCATGTGTTGATTTCCTACCTGTTTAACAAACATGATATCACTATTATTACATAATTCTCATCCAAAATCAAATTCAATGTGATTATTACAATTAAACCACACTCAAAACATCATAATTCTACACTATCTGTTGTTAAATAATGATTAAAAATTACCTTCAGCTCCAAATGGACGAGGTTGAGGCAGCTCCATCAATAATTGAGTATAATTTTCCGTTACCAATTTTTCGGCCGGAAAATTACAGAATTCCCTGCCAAAGACTAGTGAAATACAAAGCAAAATTCGAACGTTAAAATTTTCAAATTCTGGGAGCACTCTCAGATCTGCACCTTTATAGAAGAAAAATAATAATTTCGCGCCCTCCTCTTAAAGATCGGAGGCGCATTAACTTATTCACTTAAAAATTCAAATTTTGCTTCGAATTCACTACTGAATTATAGTCAAAACATGAACTCCTTAATTTCCACCAGAAAATTGGACTCCTCAACTTTCCGAGAAAATCTTACACAGCAGAATTCAGCTAGAAAAAGCTGGTTTCAGTGAATCTGCCATGGAAATTCTCAAAATTAAACACACTCCGATCACATATACAGCTGAATTGTTCTTAATTTAGAGTTAATATTTATCCTTCGTTACAGAATATGAAGAATTACGTACCTCAATTTGATACAGATTCACAACGATTTCACTCTCCGTAATTCAGCCCAGATTCCGTCGAACAAACACGAGAAAAATACAAAACAGAAGTACAAAATTCTCTCGAAATTGTGTTAACGAAGTGATCCAAACAGTAGAAATTCTGTAGATTGATCAAGTTGATTCTCTTAAAATCCAAATGCCGATCAATTTCCCTTCCAATTCCTTTTCCTCTCTCTCTCTCTCTCTCTCTATATATATATATATATATATGATATGAAGATGAGATTGAAGGTCTGAGAGAATTTTCCTCCTCTCTATATTCTCTCTCTCTCTATATAAATGTATATATTCGTGTTTGAGAGATTGTTTATATACAGTGTTCTCCGTTTTCGACTTTCTGAAATTTAATATAAAAACGGCGTTTCACTAACGGCGTTGCGGCGGAGCTGACGACGTTTGGCTTCGGGGATAACGGTTTTGGGGAACGTTTAGTTGGCTCCATAATACTAGTAATATTTTAATGTCATGTCATTCTCTTAATTAAATAATGGAAATTGTTTTTTTATTTATCTTTGGCGATCCCGATTAATATTTAATAGTACAATTAATATTTTAATAATCTGAAAAAATCTTTTGGAAGCAGCTGGTCTCCTAATTTTTTAATTTATAATATTTCACGATTTTTCAAATACAACTTGAGTTTTTATATTCTTTTATCATGGTGACAACCATTCTTAAACTATTATTTATGAATAGATACAATAAGGGAATAATAAGAATTTTAAGGTAATTTATAGGGTAAGAAAAGACCATAAAAATGAAAATTTAAATATTTTATTGATAATAATATTGTCATTTCACTAAATGAAATTTAAAAATGAACTACCATTTTTTATTCTTAAAACTATATTGGTTTGAGTTGTAATTGTCACACTCAAATAGTGGATTCTAGCAATAACAAAACTTATTTAAAATATAAAATTATTTTTATTTTTACTTAACAATTCAGTCGTACAGATTAAAAGCATGTGAAAATATAAAGACATGAATTAGGTTCATGAACAAAATTGTTCATGTCTAAATATATATTATAATATAAAGCCTTCGTGAAGAGGGTGATGTGTCACTTGGTGATTTTAGGTCACACACCTTTGAAGTTTTTTTTTTTGCCATACAATTTTAAATATATTATTATTTTGTCATTTTAATATTAATTTTTTAAATATATTTTTTAAAAATTAATTTTACCTTACATAATTTACGCCCCGACTAGGCATTATAGTATTGAAAATTCAGTTAGTTACATAGTTGTATTACCACTGGCGAAGCTATGGTACAAATGTGGAGTCAATTGACCCTACTTAATTTTTGAAATCACATAATTTTTTTTTTTACTTAATTCAATTTTTGATCTCCACTCAATTTTTGACCCCACTTAAATATTTTTTTTTAATTAGAGATACCCAAGCGGCCAAGCATCAGTCTTTAAATCTCATACATTAATATATGTTCAAAGACTTCAAACCACAAAATAGGAGAGAAGGGCAAAGCCAAATCAAGAAAAGGCAAAAAGTCAAACTGCACCATCAAAGTCTTTTCGAGTGGTGGAGTGGATCTGGTGATCGGCGAGTCATGGTGTGAGGCTGAGTCGAATTTCATTACATCGTGACTCTCTTGGTTTTTGTGCTTCTTAGGTAACATAAATTACTCTCTCTTCAATTTCTCCAACCTCAGTTTTGTTTTCAGAAATTAATTATAATTTCTCCCTTTTGTTAGTATTATTAAATTGGATATTTGGATGTATTTGTCTAACTCGAAAGTAAAAAGTATTAAAAAAAATTGGTTCGGAACTCCCGCCAAAATTTTTATAACTTACTAATAATTTTGACCTCACTGCTAAAACTTTTTGGTTTCGCCACTGAATATTACTCCATCTGTCCCAGGATAAAAGTCCAAATTACTATTTTGAGTTGTCCCATGTTAAATGTCCACTTTGTTTTAATAACCAAATTTTTATACATTTTTTTCTATTATGTCCGTAGCATTAAATATCTCATATTTTTCGTATTCTAATTCTCTTTCCATATTTAATGACATTATTATCGGTAATTTTGTCATTTTATTCTTTTTCTTAATATGGATGAAAAGTCTATCAGAATTTTTATCCTAAGACAGAGAGAGTACATAATTGAAAATTTTCAAGGATAATTAGTAGTAGCATCACGTGAGGGAGGTAAACTAAGAATTGACTTAAAAACAATTACTCGATGACTTGAAGCGTTTCAACAAAGCTAAGGATAATAAGAGTGATGATTAGTGCACAGATCCCGATTACAAGTATGTTAATGTTGGTGGTAAAGAAAGAAAAGTCACGTGACTCTCACCCTCCCATCACTTCACTTTCTTCTGTCGTTTCCTTTGTATTTCATGCGTTCAGCTGCACCGGGAAACGCGCAACCTTCTTAACCCTTGTACTACCCATGTCAATGAAAAATAAATAACTAAATAAATATATTATTTATGATAATATTCATATATTAAAAAAATAATCGTAAGAGAAATTAACAAATTAATTTAACATCTGTTCCATGAAACTGTGTTCTTTATAAAAAAGAAAAAGGGAGTAACATTTTATAGATGGTTAATATCATGGGGATGGGGCATATTCATCGAGTGACTTGGCAAAAATTATTTAAATTAGGATATATATATATATATAGTGTCCATTTTAAAGACTTACTTCTTTATTTTACCTACCATGCTCATCCCTTTTAGTTGCGAGCTATGCGACAGTTTGGTCCGTCGTCGTTATATCGGTAGAATAAATCGCCTTAACTTTTTAATTATTTAACCCAACATATAACGATGGACCGATCCATTGCTAAAGGGATATACAAGGTATGTAAGATCAAGGGGTAAACCCCTTGTGTGTATATATATATATATATATGGGATTCCATGCATAGCAACCGGTTGTTGGGGAGCAATCCATTTTGGCCAGCCGCTACTACCTGTCTGGGTCTCGCATACAATTTTATTTTTTTTTTATATGTTTAGTGTAGTAGTGGCGGTGGCAAAAAAATAAGTTGCTCCCAAACAACCGATTGCTGTGAATGGAATCCCTATATATATATATATATATATATATATATATATATATTCTCTTCAACGTTGTGAATGTATTTAAAGTATGGTTCTTAATTAATTAATAATTATTGTTATCTCCGACAATCAAGCCAAGCATTCACATTACGGTGCGTACCTACAACCGAACAGCTTGGCGTGAGAATATCTTTTCTTTCTTTTTCTTTTTCTTTTTCTCATAATATACATATCAATACCTTATATGTATAATAGGGCGACCAGATATCTTAATTTTAAATAATTATGAGTTGATTAGGGTAATAATCACATTAACAATAACAAATTTTAAATGAATTTTGATATGTATTCATATTAAATTCTGAAGTTAAGGTTTTGATGTGTATGTGTGTATTTATATTAAGCTATGTGATTAGATCATTAGGTACATGCATGTTATATAATATACATATCACTCTCTACTTTGCAACATCCTTTGGATTTTCAGTCAGTACCTTCCAAAGTGTTAGAATATACATTTTAGATAATTATTTTTATTGATTTCAGCAAACAAAGCACTCTAATTTAAGTGTTAGGCAGCCTTCATCAGAAAATAATAGTTTCTCTTCTAGCCACCATCGTCATCATCAAGCTCCGTCGTGAACTGTCGTCAAATCACCACCACTATTATAGCAATATTCAACATTTGAAGGTGAAATCTCTTCTCTTACCGGTATTTCTTATATGTATACATACATACATACATACATATATATATATAGCAGTATAACTTTTAAAGTTACACATTCTCGATAATAGAGTGAATTCACTCTATTATCATAGAGTAGTCACTTTACGATTTGAGAATTCAGTCTACATTCGACGGTATTACTCCACTCTACTATCATAGACGGTATAATTTTAAAAATTACACAGTTGAAAAAATTTGTTTTATAATATAAGATAAATTTTAAAAAAATTTAAGTATTATATATAAATTGACCTTATTAAAATTTTATACATTTTCTATTATACGGGGTCAAATTGAAATTTTATAACTTTGTCAACTAAATTTTAACCACATATGACTCGTATCCTCTCAATATATAATATATGTACTATCTCTCTATAATATTTTGAATTAAATAATAATCTAATTTATATTATTTTTAAAAATAAATAATGAATTACTTACTTATGAACCGTTGTGATTAAAAAAGTCTATTATGAGTCAATATAGTGTATATATACCATATATTATTATTTATTATATTTTTATATTGTAATATATATATATATATATATATATATATATACATACTCAAAAGTATAAAATATTATAAAAAATTGACTCGAGGTCGTTGCTTCCGAACCCTTATTAAATTATTTATAACTTAGTAATAATTTCGATCTCACTAATAAAAAATTATGACTTCCCCACTGTATATATATATAAATATAGACGCATAAAGTTAAAGAACATGCATGACCTCCATGCACAGAGTGTACCATGTTTTTTTATTAAACATTAATAGTACAATTAATATTGGCCAACAAATACACAATCCTCATCCTCTATGTCACTCATTAAATTACTTTAATCACCTTATTTTAATTTGACTAAATATGTGTTTAATATAAGAACACATAAGGTCAAGAACGTGAACTGTCATTGGGTTTAAAATAGTACTATCACTATCATAGATTATCATTAAAATTATGCTAATACTAAATTCATGTCACTTACATACACAAACAATGCTTTATTTTTTTATGTACTTCCAAATTCCAATATATACATATTTGGATGTATATTATATACTCCTATACTTTAGTTTACATAACGTATTATTTCTTGAATATTTTCAATATTAAATTTTAAGAACTATAAATTACTACTCCCTAAGGATATCAAATTAATTTTTTGGAAATTCATTTAATTAAATTTAATTCATTTATTTTTTAAAAAAAATAAATTTGTAAAAATTTCACAAAGTATTTTAGATTAAAAAAAAAGACGAAATTTTACATTCTTGTCAGACAAGAATAGATCTCAATACCTCATACACCCAAAACTTATGATCACTTATGACTTATATATATATCGGTCAGGATTAGGATCATAGATATACTCTTATCTCTTACTCATTAATGCTCATCTCCCTTTAGGCGACGGTTTCGGTCATACAACTGTCGTCTATACTTTTCATGACGCTATATATGTTTCTGTCGTCGCTAAAAGTATAAATTGACAATTAGTATTACCAAAGCCATCAAAAGGGATATAAGACTTGGTGAAGAAGATAAGTATATCAAATATGATACATACCCTTATCTTATTCAATTCTTACTTTTTTTGGCGGTTAAGCGGTTAAATACAATAGTAAATGTCATACTTTTAATGACGGACAAACATATAAGCGTCGTTAAAAGTATGAGCGATGGTTAATACCGAAAAACCGCAAATCTAAAAAGAATAAATATATGTGAGTAAGATAATGGTATACTACTTGATCTTTGCTATATATATATATATATATATATATATATATATATATATATATATATATATGACCATTAATTTTCTACCAAAAAGAAATCGATCTCTTAACCTTTTTGCATGGTTTCTGGTTGACCTACTACTATAAATAATTACTCCTTCCATTCCAGCAAAGAATTATATTTTACTTTTGAAAATAAATTATAAAATTGTAATATTCAAAAGTGTTATTAATTACAAATTTTGTTACTTTCAAATTTTATGTGAATTACATAAATAAATAAAGCTATTTACAATTTCAAAATTGTAAATAGATATATCATGCTCCCTCGGTTCCAATATATATATTTTATCGACGATGGCTTTTCGAAGTTAAATTGAGAGATTTTCGGATATAAAATTGATATTAATTTAATTTTAAACAATATAATTATGAAAATTATAAATTATTCAAAAATTATAAGTAATGCAGAATTTATCATTTCCAAAAGTCAAATAAATTATATCAATTTTAAGTTTAAAAATATTTTAAGTTGACTTACAAAATTTATTTTGATCTTATATTTTAAAGGAGAGGAAATATGCATTCCCTATATTTCCATCAATTTTTGTTTTTTTGATAATATGGGGTTTCTCAACCGCAATCGGACTAATGCCCTAGCCCGAACTAGTCTTTTCTTTGAACCAGCTTGCGTCGACGGTCCGTGACCCCATGAGCATTTCTGTCTTGATAACTGTTGCAAGCGGGAGTCGAATTTAAGATGTCCGAGTTTACGACTCATCTTAGGACGACCTTGAATCACTGCGTCGACTGTTGGGGTTTATTTCCATCAACTTTTGGTTACTAGCATATGCTGTAAGACCCCAACTTTTATAAATAAAGATGAATTTTTTATAATTGTCATTTTTGAATATTATAGAATAAATTTGATATAATGTTATAATTGTGGGTAGTATTTATAAATTCTGCAAAGTATGCAAGTGGTTATATTATATTCGATTGGTCGGAGAATATTCGTTTTAGAGGAAATATTCGCATAACGCACGCAATCATTGGTGGACCCTATTAAGGTAATTATATCGGATCGAGAAACCGACAAAAATATTTTTATGAAAATAACGGCAGAAGTTTTACCGTGGATATTGTTGAACTACTCGGTAGAAAAAGTACAATATGTCTGGCGTGGTTGCATAATAGACACTCAGTATTGATTATTGATACTTACGTGAGAAGTCATTCGATTTTGTTCAATTATTGTTATAGTAATTGTTGCATAGTATCTCACGTTATTTGATTCAATTATTGTCGATATTTTATATATTGTTAAAATCAATAATTGAGACGACAAAGTTATTAATATTATTATTTGCAATATTAACGATGTCTAGAAGTTCTGTCAAGGAGATGTTGGTCACCTAATTGCGCGTCAATAGGGAAAAATCCTTATTGAAAAGCCCCTCTTTCCTGGGAACGACCTGGTCGATTAATATTATGAATTATAATAAAAATGATAAATGTTGTTAAAATTATTAAGGTGATTTTTATGAAATTTTGCTTATTTTATGGATTTCTATTTACCCATTTTTCAAAATAATCGGTAGAAAATTATTTAAAAGTGGGGCCCACATGTGGGGGCCACATGTGGGGCCCATATGTGTTGAAAAAATGATTTTAGAAATGGAAGAGTATATGTATAGAAGTATATGTATGTATTGAGTATATGGTGGGAGAAAATGATATGTGAAAGTGATAGGTGTGTGATGTGTGTGTGAGTGGAAAATGGTGAAAAAATGGTAGTGTGATAGTGATGTGTAAGAGTGTAGTGAATTTAATTATTGGGTGGGTGGGGGATTGATGTTGGTTATGGGGAGAAAAATTAATTGGTGTTTATATAATATTGATATATATATATTGAAAACATGTGTTTTATATATATATATATATATATATATATATATATATATATATATATATTATATTTTAATTGTTGTTTGATGGTTGATTGAAGAAAATGTTCATCCGAATTTCTCAAAATTTCATCTGTGAGTTGAGCATTGATTGCATCAATAATTTTTTCTTGCACGGTGCCCTTCCATTCTCCTATAAATAGAAGTTCATTCCTTCATTATTTCTTACAAATTCACTGAAACTCCAGAGAGAAAATTATAGAGAAACTATAGAAAAGTATTCTGCTACTTCCCTACTCTTATATTCAGTTTTTTTTACGGTAAAGGGTGTTATTCTTTCTTATTCATGAAGAGAACTGTTGATATTCCATTTCTTATTATTACATTGGAATAACTTTGTATCATGTGATGCCTACCCTATACTTGGTGACATTCTTCTATTATTAAAAGTCTTTATTATTCGCATTGGAATATCACATGCACGTGCGTTTTCTACCGGACTGATTTAAATCTTTATTATTACATTGGAATATCACATGCATGCGCTTTTACTGGGACTGGTTCCGTCTTTATTATTATTACATTGGAATATCTTATGCATGCGTTTTACTTGGGACCGATTTAAATCCTTATTAGTATTACATTGAAATAACTTTTATCATGGCAAGTCCGCATACATGGTGATTTCATTGTTATTCCATTCTTTATTATTACATTGGAACATCCAAATTGGTCATAATTTACGTCGACTGGTTCCGTTATTATTAATTCATTGGAATAACTTATCATCAAGAAAACCGCATGCGTGGTGATTTATTTTCGTTATTCCATTCTTTATTATACTCAGTTGGTTAAAGTTTAGACTTCTATTCTCCATGAAATTAGTGGAATATTCTTGATATTTGCGCTTCATCCAGTATTTTTTATGCAAATATTCTTCTGAGCATTCTTAAATTTTACTCTACAAAGCAGTATCATGTTGACAAGTTGGACATTATTAGTTCCTGAATAAGTTAATTCTTGAACTTGTTTTATTGAATTTTTATATCATTATCATCATCCTCATGTTATTAAAGTCATCTGTGGCCTGTAGTACATAGATGGACTTGATATGATTATGACCAGGGATTATTCGGTGTAATCATGAGCGTAATGTTATAAATGATGTGATAAAAGTCCTCATTGGCCTGTAGTGCATTAATGGACAGTTGTTGGCATAATCATTGTAAGACCCCGAATTTTATGAAATAATAGTATTCAATTTTTCTTATAATTACTATATAGTAAATGGTTAAATTGATAAAAGTTTAAAGTTAAGGGTGATATATGTAAATTTTTCAAAATATGCAAGTGGTTATAAAATACTCATTGTTGTCGAAAAATATTCGTTTGGTCGTGAAATATTCTTGTTGTCGGAGAATATTCGTTTGGATGAAGAAAACTACAAGTATAAGTTGTTTACAAATAACGGCGTAGTTGTTACCATTAATACTGTTGGAATACCCGGTGGTTAAAACACAGTAATACGTGTTGTTAAGACAAGAAGACACGATGATTGCACCAATTATTGATTCTTACGTAAGAAGGCACTACTCAATAATTGTTATAGTAATTCTTATTCAATATTTTATTTTATTGATTCAATAATTCTTTGCGTTGATATTTTATATTATTGTTGCTCGATAATTATCACTTCGCACGATATTTTCCATTATCGGATCAATAATTCATATTATTTGAATAATATTATTAGATAGCATTATTGACAATGTCTAGAAAGTTACGTCAAGTAGAGGTTTGGGTCACCTAATTCTTGCCTTGAGTGAGGAGAAATTTTTATTGGAAAGCCCCTCTTTCTTGGAAATGGCCCTGTTTGCATATCTTGTGATTACGTAATATTATTTGTGAATAATTAATTATTGATTTATATGATGAGGAAAATATTGATTTTATGTGGATATAAATGGAAAAATTTTTAAAGTGACAATTGTTGAAAATTGATATTTTATCTTTTCTGATAAAATAATATTTTATTATATTATTATAATATAATAATGATGATATTTTTACAATGAATGTGTGATATATGAGTATACGAGGAGGAAGAGTATTTTTGTTGTATTAAATGATTAACACGTGTTTTGTGTGTCGGTGGACCCCATTTCTTGACTGAAATTTAATTATAGCTTGTAAAATCGTCCGTTTATGGATTTCGGTCAATTTCTGTTTGGAATTTGGAAATACTTTCTTCTGCAAAGTTGTAGAGAATTGAATTTCCTATAAAAAGTCGTGTGATTCGAATTTTCTGATAAAAGGGATATTTATTATGAACTATTGAAGTTCCGAAGTTCCGAAATAATTAATTTTTGAAAGTTTTAATTATTTTTAATAAAAAAAACATTTTTTTTTATTTAGTTGACTATTGGTAGCTAATGTTGGATCTGATTTAGTGTGCATAGGAATTTAATATATATTATATTAATATTATATTAAATTTTCTGCTTTGGTGTTCTAAGCAATTTCCTATAAATAGGGTGCTTAGGTTAGAATTGAAAAATACACCAGAAACTGAAGTTTTCTCTCTATTTCTCTCTTTATATATATAGCGTATTTTTGTGAGTATTTTAGTACTTTGAGTATTGCTATCTGGTCTTGCAAAGTTCTTTTAGCACTTATATTCAGTAGATTCCAATGTAAGATTTATTCTTTACGAGGTAAGGGAGGTTATTTTCTCTAAAATGATATTATTTCTTCAATATCATTATGCCAAAATGTTGGTTGGAAATTTTATCAAATTTAGAACTTTTTTCATATCGGAGTTACTATTCATGAGTTCTTATTCACGAGTTACTTATTCATGAGTTACTATTTACGAGTTCTTATTCAAGAGTCTTATTCACGAAGCATGATGATATTTTTGTGAAATTTTTATCTTTTAGTGTCGAAATTACTATTCACATATACGGCACTATTCACGTATACGGCACTATTCACGAATACGATACTATTTATAGAAAAATTAAATTTTGTTTTTTGTGTCCAAAACCTATCATTGATTGGATCTATGTTTTGATCTTCATTCTTGAATTTTACTCCACTCTGATTATTTATGAAGTATTTTTGAACAGGAATTGTTTAAAGTACGAATCCTTAATATTTGTTCTTTTGTTTCTTTGGATTCGTTTTCTTTAAAATATTTTCATCATCCTCAGGTCTAAATGATGATATAACCGAATATATTTGGCTGTGTAGTGCAAAGATGAATGATTTCTGATGAATATCTTTGGCTCGTAATGCAAAGATGACCTGTTGTTGAATATCTTTGGCATGTAGTGCAAAAATGACTTGTTGATGAATATCTTTGGCCTGTAGTGCAAAGATGACTTATTGATGAATATCTTTGGCCCGTAGTGCAAAGATGAATGATTTTTGATGAATATCTTTGGCATGTAGTGCAAAGATGGTGCATTGATGAATATCTTTGGCTGTAGTGCAAAGATGAATTTATTAAGTATGATTATGAACATGAGCTGTGATTTGGTATAACCATGATCTTTGATGTTTGGTGATAAAATTATCTTTGTCCGGATGAGAAAAGGAATTTAGAACTACAATTACGATTATGAGTTATACACGTGATTGTGGGATGAGGAATTGTTGATTGATGTTACGAGGAATAAAACATTGTTGGTGGACTTTTAACATGGAAGATAATAGATTTTATGGTCTATTTGACTATTCTAATGGATCGCTCGTTCATTGCAATTATGGTTGAAAAGTTTTATCATCTACCATATGTTCTAAATCTACGATTATTATTATTGATGAAGGCTATTAAGAATTTAATTATCTTTAGTCATGATATTCTTTATTGATCTGAAGTCATAACGGCCACTTTTGCTTCACAATTTCTTTCGGTGTAATACGATTAGTGTATTTGGATCGGAAGGGGATAACAGGGGAATAGAATCGGTGGTCATCATTTAGTAGTTATATTTGGTGAATCAACTAGGGTGAAAGTAACCCAACGTTGGAATGGTGTTTTGCCACTATCATACAAGATGTCTAATGACATACCACCTCGTGTCATCATAAGACAGGGTTGGTTTCATCCACTTCTTTGAGTATATATACGCAGCATTACCTATATAATCTTGGAGTTTGGTTGAAGTATAATTCTCAATTAGAGGCGGTAGAGATAATGATATGTCAAGAGAAGACACACCATTGGGAAGAATATGATAGTAATCTTCGTTTTTCTTTTGGGGTCTATTAGGTCAACCAATGATAATTTTGTGGGCATATGATATCTATAATAACCTAGACGCATGGTCTCCCTATGCACGAAGGTTTTCTTGAGCACTTCCCAAAGATTTTAATTTCTAAAGCAGGTTTTTGACTATACATTTATGTAAGGTGTCATTATGAGTGTCTTTGTCACGGTTGGGACATGAGTCATGATTTGTATATATTTGTATTTAAACTCATGATTTAAGTGTTGTTGTATTTTGCACGACAATTATTGTAATAAAGTTGTAGTTGTTTTCTGTACCATGTATTTGGCGACTCGGATTGGGTTGGATGGAATGGACTTATTTTGGAGTTGTCACAATCATGACCATTAATGAATACACAAATATTCTTGGCCCGTAGTGCATGGATAATTGTGGTCGTGATACTAAAGAATATCCTTGGCCGTAGTGCAGGGGTGATTCGATGATGTAGAATATTTATTAAGCTAAGTCACAGCGATAACAGTGATGAAAAACCTTTTAAATCATAAAAGATAGTAGATTTTATTTTCTACTTGACTCTTTTAATGGATTGCTTGTTCATTGTGATTAAACTTGATGTCTATTATATTTTATCGGTTTAATATTGTTGAAGACTAATGATAATTTATTACGCATTATCTTAGTCATAATATTTCTTCTTGGGCTAGTTGAGCTCACCCTTTCTTTCTTTGTTTCTCTTGAAATGAGAATATATTTGAGACAAGTCGGGGAGCGGAGTGATGGTCCGGAGGATAGCATTAGTAGTCCTCACTATTACGTGGAATAGTGTGATAATAATTAATAATGACGACTCCTTTTGAGTTTGTATAATCTCAGTAGACAATATTTGTATTCAAACTCACGGTTTATGTTTTATCGTATTGTATACAATGATTGTATTAGTAAGTTGTATTTGAATTCTGTACCATGTATCTGGCGACCCAAGATGGGTGATGTATAACTAATTTTGGGGGCGTCACATATGCAGACCGCAGTTTTTGTGACGATAGTGTTTGATTCTTGTGCTTGGACTTCCAAACACACTGCATGTATTTTGATCTCTAAAAACTGCAAGTTTATATTAAATAAGTTAAATTTGAAATAAATAATTTTTAGACAAAAAATAAAACAATAAGTAGAAGTAGGGGTAGGGGTAGGGGTAGGGTGGGGGTGGGGGGTGGGGGTGGGGCGTGGGGGTGGGGGTGGGGGGGGGGTGGGGGTGGGTGCGGGGTGAGGGAGTGGGGGTGGGGGGTGCGGTGGTGGGGGGTAAGTTGGATACATATACAAATACAAGGTTATACAGACTAGTGTTTTAGGTATAATTTGGATACATATATAAATACAGGGTTATATAGACTGTATAACCCTGTATTTGTATATATATCCAAATTACACTTGAAACACTATATTTTATAAAAATTTCTGTTAAAATAAATACTATACATTTTTTAAAAATCACAATAAAAAAAAATAAAATTACATTCGGTCCAATTTTCCTGTCCCATTTCCTTGTCTGCGTAGCATTACTCTTTTTCATAACTTCAACTGAACGTTTTACTCTTAAATGATTATTTCACTTTGTGCGGACTTAAATATGCTGTCACCTATGTATCACAATCTTCTCATTTGGTCTTTGATTTGCTAGTTTACTCAATCTTGAATTTTCTATGTTGAATTTAAGGAGAAAATACAAGATTAACAAACATAATTAATATTTTATCTGATTAATTAATATAATTAATATTTTGTTTGATTGATTAAAATGAGTATAAAATTTCAATATTGTCTTTCAAACTTTATTGAGAATAATGAAAGATAAACAAATTAATATTTAATGTAGGAATAATAGGGTAAACTAAGTCATGATTGCTTCTTTGAAATCTATAAATGACAAATAAAAATCTATAATTAAGGAGTACCTTCTAAAATTCATTGAAAAATATGAAAGATAAACAAGTTATTCCCTCATTTCTATTATGTAGGTTGTTTAAGACATAATTATTAAATTTTTTTTGCTATAAAATATCTATTTATTTAATATTTATTTTTTATGTTGGACATTGAATTATTAATAAAATTACATCATTCATTAAATGATCATTTAATTATATATATATATATATATATATATATATATATATATATATATATATACGATAAGGATCAAAAACATTCTCCTTAAATAGCATTCCTCCTTAAATAACATTCTTTTATTAAAACTAAATGCGTTTTGGAGGAATAGCGGTGGCATTTTTGTAAATACGCGGTGACATTGTATTTATAAAATGTCACCTGCGTTCCTCACGTAGTTTTAATAAAAGAATGTTATTTATTGAGAATGCTATTTAAAAAGATCGCTTTGATCTCATAGGTATATATATATATATATATATATATATATATATATATATATATAACACTGGATCAGTCCGGACTCCGGACCGATAAAAATGGACTCCTTTTTTTTTTGCTTTTTTAAAAAAAACTAAAAAATTAATATTTTATGGAATCGAAATTTTTCATAATACTGATGTTTTAGGCGTGATTTGAATACCTATACTAAAAAATTATGGTACAATCTGCGCATCTGTATACATACATATTTTGTTATACGCATTCCAAATCACACCAAAATATCTTGTATTATGAAAAATTTCAATTCCATAATTTTTATTTATTTATTTTAGTTGTTTAAAAAAAAAAAAAAAATCAATTTTAGTCCTGGGTCGAGAATTAGGACTGATCCCACCTCATATATATATATATATATATATATATATATATATATATATATTATATATGTTATGGTTTATGTGTATAAATAAATGTTATACATGCACGTACAGAATATACAAATCATTAAGAGACAACTTACTTTTTAGTTATCAAATAATTTTTTAAATTCATACCTCATAATTATTCTGATAATCTAATTTATTAAGACAACATAATCATTCAAATTTTAATTTCTAAATTTATCAAACACAACCTAAGATTTCAATACGTAAAGACAGCACATTAGGTTCATGAACACAAGTCTAGTTGGTTGCTTTATGGATTCTTTCTTTATAAGCTACATGTATAGGCTTATTAGGAGGCACATCGCCTATATATATTTTATATATACAACTTGTTTATATAGGGCTTGATTTGTATAATATCTTCAATCATTTAAACGTGAAAGAATAGTTATGTAACATGGTTCCCTGTTTCCACGACTTTACGCAATTAGTTGGAAAAAATAAATTAAATATTATTAATATTGATACATTAATTCTTCTTTTTAAAATTAAAATAATAATTGCATTTATATATTGCATTAACTAACAAATATAATGAACTATTGAAAGTACTATTCTCTTTATTTTTAAGAAATTATTATTTTAATACGTTATTTATTATTTTTATAAGATCCTCTTCACACGACTATAGAATTCGTTTATTATTTATAAAAATAAATATTTAATGAAAATAATAAATTTACTTATGAAAATTATTACTATTATTTTATATGAGAGAATAGTCCTTAAGCAGAGAAACTTACAGTAATCTTGCACGCTGGATACTGACATTTGAATTAAATGTAAAAACATTGTCACATTCTTCTACACTGTTTTGTAAGGATTATTGATGGGATAATTAAGACTATTAATTAAGTTTAATAAAAGTAAATATTTTCTCTGTTCTAGAAGAATAAAAGGCATATTTGATTTTTTACGTATATCAAAAAAGAAGAAAAATGACAAAATTATTCATATTAAATTGCATTATTTTTTACGTATGATTAGTGGTGCTCTATAAATATGTATAATAAAAATATGACAACTAATATTCTGGGTATTATAGTCAAATTATTATAAAAATAAATTATTTAAGATAAGTAAATATTTAATTTGAGATTACCTAAAATAACAATAAAAACTTTTTATCTTGGATGCAAGAGAGTATTAAATTTATATTATAGATTGTTAGTGTTTTAAATGGCAAAAATATCATCTTTTTATTTATCTATTCAATATTTAATTCTCCTTTAAGTAAATACTTCTTCCGTTTTGAAAATAAAATATACTTTTTGACCTTTTATATTGAAAATTTAAAATCATTATCATGACTTTATTTAATAGTAAAATTAAATATAATTATTATATAATAGCAAAAATATTGTTAATTATCATATTATTGATTTTCAGAATTAAATTAATTCATATTAATTTCAAAATTCTTTGCAAGTAATATATAAACCGTAAAAATACCATTAATTATATGGAATTGATATTTTTACAAGTAAAAATAAATTTTAAATAAAATAAAGTGATAAATGATTTACTTTTTATTAGAAGAGTTATGTTATGTATTGCGATAAATTTAAACCGAATTACAATTAATTGTCAAATTTACCAATTATCAATATATGAGATTAGTATGAATTATAAAAGAGTCTCACATATTACACATTTTTCTCAAAAAAAAAAAACACTAACACTCCCTCCGTCTTTTAATATAAGTTATTTTAGAATTGTGCACAGGTATTAAAAAAAAATAATTGTATAATATTAAATATAATATCAATCGACAATATTGTCCCTGTATTGGAAAAAGAGTGTGTTATTTATTGGATAAAAAATAATGAGAGAACTGAAATTGTATTTAATACTTTGGGTAATATTGAAAATTAAACAATTAATGCTTACTTAAAATTCTCAAACGACTTATATTAACAAGGGACAAAACACTTTTCTAAAACGACTTATATTAAGAGACGAAAAAATACTTATCCATATAACTAACAATCTAATAATTGAGATAAATATTTTTAATATATTCTCCCTCCATTTTTATATGTAGGTCGTTTTAGATTTTTTTTTAATATTCCTAATTATTTATCGTTTGTGGTTATCTAGGAGAATTGATTATTATTTTTTTCAAATTGCCCCTTATTACTCCACTTTTTGATCCATATTTATGAGATAAGTGAGGTGAAGGGTATTATAGACAATTGATACTATAGTTAATATTTTTTAAATTATTTTTTTAATTCTTGTGCACATGTCTAAAACGACCTATATTAAAAAACGAATGGAGTATTATTTTTTATATCAAACTAACCGCCGATATTAGTTTGTTAAGATAATTATATGATTAATAAATTTTAACCGATATTAGTATATGTAGTAGTATATTTTTACCATAGCAGTAAGCGTTTAATTTTATTTTTTTTACTATTTCATTATATTCGGATTTGACATGAGTGGTTGTCAGAAGCAAGATGAGGACAACCTTTTCACAGGACAAGGTACGTTTCTTGGAAGGATCAAAGTGTTGCCCGAAAATTATGCAAGCTCCAATGATTTGCCTAATAAATTTGTTTACTATTAATATTCTCTTCGTCCGATAATAAAAATTATTTTAAATAAGACATAAAATGAGTAAATATTTCGAATTTCATTCGTACTCATTTCACTAAAAGTTCAATTCGAGCTCAACTAAAATTATAAATAATTGAAATATAATAAAATTTTAAAATTTGTTAAATTAATCGAATTTTTTCAAATTATAATTTTTTATTTATACTCGGATCATATTTGTTCGAAAAATTCAATGGTTATTTACATTTCTTAGTATGTTTTTAGAAAAAAATTACAACGAAAGTGCATCCAAAAAATATTTTCAGAATTAATATATTTTTAATATTTTATTTACAAAATTAGTGCATTAAATAGAAACATAATTGAAGATCTAGATCTGTTATCGGGATGAATAGAGGAACCTTGAGAGAGGTCTTTGAAACTTTTGAAGATGTTTTCACTGCTATACATTCTTAGTCATGGCGTCGGAACACAGTTCTAACTCATTAGTGAGTAGTCGAGCCAAATGACGTCGTCCATCAAATCATCCACATCATACTCCCTTTCATCTAATTCATTTGTTTCTTCCTTGTAAATCTTTTCTCTATTTTCTCTCTCCTCTTTTTCGCTACTTCTACTACTCATCGTCATTTTGTGAAATAAACAACTTGATTGAATCTATAGCTCGATTATGAACCGATTTCTGCACACACACAAATATAGTTTGATTGAATCGTACCACACAACTTGATTGATCATTTTATTATTGATTTGTGGGACTAAATAAGGAGATTTTTTTATATTAATAAAGGTAACTAATTCAGTTTTATTGGGTAATCAATTAATTATAAAAAAATTAAGAACAATTTTCAAGTGTTACCTGAATTTGTTTTCTTCAACATGTATAACCATGAATAGTTTTATTGGGTTCTGTAATGGTCGTCGTTGATACATTTTTTTTCATTGTGCAGTTGGTAGCCAAACATTCATACAAAGGTAACCAATTCAGTTTTATTGGGTTGTCAATTAATTATAAAAATTTAAGAACAGATTTCAAGTGTTACCTAGATTTATTTTCTTCAACATGTGCAACCATGAACAATTTATTGGTTTCTGCAATGGTCGTCGTCAATACATTTTTTATAGTGAATTTGGTAGCTAAATCTTCATACAAAGGTAATCAATTCAGTTTTATTGGGTTACCAATAAATTATAAAAAAATTAAGAACAGTTTCCAAGTGTTACCTGAATTTATTTTCTTCAACATGTGCAACCATAAACACTTTTATTAGTTTCTGCAATGGTCGTCGTCAGTACATTTTTTTTATAGTGAATTTGGTAGGCAAACCTTAATACAAAGATAACCAATTTAATTTTATTGGGTTACCAATTAATTATAAAAAATTTAAAATCAGTTTTCAAGTATTACCTGGATTTATTTTTTTCAACATGTGCAACCATGAACAGTTTTATTGGTTTCTGTAATGGTCGACGTCGGTATTTTTTTTTATAGTGCAGTTGGTAGCTAAACGTTCATACAAGGGTAACCAATTCAATTTTATTAAGTTATCAATTAATTATAAAAAAATTAAGTACAATTTTTAAATGTTATCTGAATTTATTTTCTTCAACATGTACAAAATTAAGAGTGGTGGTAGGGTATAATATTGGAGAAAATCTCAAGTATTCAATATATGCCGACAAAAGGATGAGAAAGTGGGCCACTTATTCTTTTCCCTTAATTGAATAAGAAGGTAATTAAGGAAAAAATAGTCATTCCAATTCAATTTGGCTCCCTTTTCCACCACCAGCCGACTTCTGTACCCCTCGTACGTGTTTGGCGAGTTCGCATAACCCACCTTCGTATTCCACCGGAAGGTGAAAGAAATCGTGCCACTTCACGTGTCCGCGCCATTAACCGGTGGCTAACGTCGTGGTTCACCACCTGAAGAAATCCCCAATCGCGGTACGCACCGTGGTTCCTCTTACTTTTTTCAACGTGGTTATTGTGCACTCTTTTTGTAATTATTTTGTGGATGCACTAATCTTATAATTACTTTATTATTGTTGTATAGTAGTGTAAAGAACCCAAAGTTCAAATTGCTAGGGCTCGATTTGGTAGCTAAACGAGCCTCATCAAATATTAGCAATTTAATACTCGTTGTGACTAGGTTTATCGTTTCAGAATTTCAAGTGAGCATTCATTACTTAGTTTTCAATATTACCTCATGTATTAAAAATAATTTTAGTTCTCTCACTATTTTTGTCCAATAAATAAATTTTCTTTTGCTAATACAAGAACAATATAGTCAATTGGTATTATATTTAATGTTATACGTTATTATTTTCTTAATATTTGTGCACAGCTCTAAAACGACTTATATTAAAAGACGGAGGGAGAATTTAATAGTACTAGTAATTAATTATAATAAATTCATAGACATTCTTCTGTTCCAGTGGTACCCGTTTAGGGATCGGTTAACAAATCTTTGTTTGAGTATTTAGAATTAATTAAGTTATTAAAAAATAACTATTTTTTTATACAAAATTACTGGATTTAATAATTTTATTATTATTTAAACAGATAAAGAATTGTTGAGGGGGTACACGTGGATGTTAGTCCGTAGAATGCGGGAGAAGTCACGTGATTTTAAAACGGTTGCCTACCACACCGTCCCCGCCTCCCAAATCACGTGGACAACTCACCTTGTGATGAGGGTTGTCCCACCATTAACCATGATCCAGTTTTTCCCTATTAAAATACTCCGGCACTAGTAACTACGACTTCATTTGTTTCTTTTCTTTTTTCTCCTTTTTGTAGTTTTTTTTTTAGGTGACATTTTATTTTCTATTAACTTGAAGATACTTCTGGTTCTTTCTCTGTTTTTGTGAGAATTTTAATTTTTTATGTTAAGAATTAATTTTATTTATGATAATTTGTAATAATTTGGGTTAAATTTTATGTTTGGAACAAATCTTAGGTCAAACAGAATCAAATCAAATCTATCAAAACAAAACCTTAAACTACTAACTCAATATTATCTAATTAGGTTATCTTAGTCCACAACAAGTTCAGGTCATGACTGAAGATATTATTGTTGATAACTTAATTTCTTATATACATACTCCCTCCGTCCTAGGATAAAAGTAAGGCTGTAAACGAGCCAACACAGTTCGAGCTCGATTCGGGCTCGACTCGAAAAAATACGAGCGAGACTTGGATTCGTTAATAATATGATCCAAATCTGAGCATTAAAAATAGTTGAATAAAAATATGAGTAGAACCGAAAGAAGGTTATACTTCGAGTCGTTTAAGATTCAAACTACTCAATTCTTGATTGTGATTCGATACATACTTGATTAATACATATTCGATTAGATGTTCGATACATTCTCTTATAATATATACAAATTTAAATCAAATTAGGATAATTAGTTATTATTTTGTTTTGTTTTTAATTTTAATTGTGATTTTATATTTATAAAGTGTAATAATAAATATATTTTCTCATTTTAAAGTAAAATAACAAATTCAATTTATAATTATATTTATTATAAAACTAGTTATTATGTGGAGATTCGAATTTGAGCTTGAATTTGAAGCTCACGAGTAGTTTGAATAAATATTTGAGTCGAGTCGGATCGAATTCGAGTAATAAATATTTGAGTTGAGTCGAATTTGAGTAGGATTTTTCAAATATAATTCGAATTCGAGCCAAATTCGAGTATAGATTTATCATTTCGAGTTGAATTCGAGTAACTCTCCTCTGTTCATTTCGAGTTCACTCGCTTACACCACTTAGATAAAAGTCCCGTAGACTTTTCACGTATAAGAAGATGAATAAAATGACAAAATTGCCTATAATAATGTCATTAAATATGGAGAGAGAATTAGAATAAGAAAAGTATGAGATATTTAATGCTACGGGTATAATAGGAAAATATGTGTAAAAGTTTGGTTATTAAAGGAAAATGAACATTTAACATGGAACTACCTAAAATAGTACTCCCTCCGTCCCATAGTTACAAGCTGATTTTCCATTTTGAGATATCTCAATATATAGGCTACTTACTATTTATAAAATTTAGTTGGTTCATTATTTTACTTTTATGCCCTTATAATAAATATTCAATCATTACACTTTTTTTGAAGAAACTATGAGACCCCAGATTTTATGAATAAAGATTTAATTTTCTCGAAATAATTTTTTTTTTATATTATGGTGTTGATTTGATGTAATGTTATAGTTGTGGGTAATATTTATAAATTTTGCAAAGTAAGCAAGTGGTTGTATAATATTATTCGTTTGGTGGAGAATATTCTTTTTGTTTGGGAATATCCACGATGACCAGTACAATCATTGGTGGACCCCACAATGTAATTATTGTCGGATTGAGAAAACGACAAAAATACTTTATGAAATTAATCGGCGGAAGTTTTATCGTTAATCTGTTGAAACACCCGGTGTTAAAAACAAAGAATATCTGTGGTCGCACAAAAGTTGACACCTGTATTGATTATTGATGCTTACGTGAGAAGTCACCGCTTATACTCAATTATTGCTACATGTGAATTGTTGTATCATATCTCTCATATTATTGATTCAATTATTGTTATAAGATCATCCGCATAATATGATATATTGTTCAATCGAAGTATTCGGGATACTTTTTTGTGTGTGAGTCTTATTCACGAGTTACTTATTCACAAGTTACTATTCATGAGTTACTATTCACGATTACTATTCACCCGATTACTATTCACTCTAGTATTGTGCATTCGGGTATTTGGGTACCATATTATTCCATGAGGAGATGTCTTAATTTTTGAATAGTTGGTTGAAGATATAATAAAGAAGTCAATATGAATCATTGGTGGAGTTATAATAGTAAATCAATATGGATCATTTGGTTTAAAGTTTTAATAGTAAATCGGTATGGACCGTTGTTTTAAGTTTTAATAGTAAACCAATATGGACCGTCTGGTTTAATAGTAAATCAATCTGGACCGTTCATGAATTAGTTCTTATTCATTCCATTTTCTATAAATAGAAGCTCATTCCTTCATTATTTCTTACGAATTCTTTGAAACTCTGTAGAGAGAGAATTACATGAGAACCTATAGAAAAGTATTCGCTACTTTCCTACTCTTATATTCAGTTTCTTTTACGGTAAGGGATGTTATTTGTTGTCTTTCATGAAGAGAACTTACGTTATTCCATTATTTATTATTCTGTTGGAATACCCAATTAATGCAAAGCTACCCTATACATGGTGACATTCTTCTAATATTCCGTTCTTTATTATTCAGCATTTAATATCATGTTTTGGCGCTTACGTGGGACCTGGTTCCATTATTTATTATTCCTTCGTAATATCACATGCTGCAGCGTTTCTGTGGGACCGGGTTCCATCCTTTATTATTACATTGGAATAACTCGTGCGTAAGGCCTATCGCATTTATGGTGATTTCTTTTGTTATTCCATTCTTTATTATACTCGGTTGGTTAAAACTTTGACTTCTATACTCCATGAAATTAGTGGAATATCCTTGATATTTGCGCTTTATCCAAAGATCTTTCATGGAAATATTCTTCCGAGCATTCTTGAATTTTACTCTACAAAGCGATATCATGTTTACAATTTGAACGTTATCGGCCTCTGAATAAATTAATTCTTGAACTTGTTTTATTGAATTCTTATATCATTGTCCTCATCCTCATGTTTATATTTTGTTGAAAGTCATCTCGTGGCACTGTAGGTGCATAGATGGACTTGGTATGATTATGACCGAGAGATTATTGATTGTAATCATGTAGTAATGTTACAAATAATGTGTAAAAAGTCCTCATTGGCCCATAAAGTGCATTGATGGGACGTTTTTGGTATGATTATGGCTATGGATTCTCTTTGGTCAGTAGTGCAAAAGATGAATTGTTTTATGGCATGATCAGACCTGATTGATAAAAACATGATTATCTTAAGTCAGTAGTGCATGGATAATTTGTGGTCGCGTGATACTAAAGAATATCCTCGTCAGAAGTAAGTAAGGGGTGATTCGATTATGTGGATTATTTATTAAGCTGAGTCCCAGCGATAAAAGTGATGAAAAACCTTTTAAATCATAGAAGATGGTAGATTTTATTCCCTACTTGACTCTTTTAATCCAAGATCAATAATACTTCATAAATACCAATTTTGAAGCAGAATTCAAAAATAAAGATCAAAACATGGATACAATCAAAGATAGTAACCCTAATAGACATCTTGGACAAAAAGAAGAAAATTTTATTTTTCGATGAATAGTACCGTATTCGTGAATAGTGGCATATACGTGAATAGTAACTCGACACAAAAATTTCTAAATTTGATAAAATTCGGATCAATACTTCTAAGATAATGATATTGAAGAAATAATATCATATATGAAGAAAATAACATCCTTACCTCAAAATATCAAGATCTTACGATCGGAATATCTATATAAAATTTCAAGGAAACTTGCAATCGATGAATAAAAACTCACAAAGTATCTAAATACTCACAAAATACACTCAATAATCTAGAGAGAAAAAGAGAAAACTTGTTTACGGTGTGATTTTCAATTCTAACTTAGCCCTCTATTTATAGGAAAATGTTAGCGAGACTTGACCAAGCAACTTTGATGGCTTTACTCCGCTACTATTCCCACCCACCACATTTGAAATAAATTCAGCACATTTCTTCACCAACCACAAGTGGGGCCCACTCAATTCTAATATTTTTCACCAAAATCATTTATAAACCTAATTTCTGAATCAGTCACCTCTTAAAATTCATAACAAATCATACGTTCATTTTTAACGGTTCAAAATTTGTGGACATATACTTAACATATATATGTATAACATATCCAAAAATTACAACGATCCAACGGTCGGATTAAAAATTATAACTCACACAATATATCTCAAAAACACTAGTTTAATTTTTAATACCTTCATTCCGACAAAAATACTGATAAAACACCTCAACATTAACTCCTTCATTTCTAACCATAATAAATATATCGAACATTTATATCCACATAAAATAAATATTTCTTTATCATATGAATCAATAATTAATTATTCACAAATAATATTACAGAATCACATTTATAACAACCAAAAGCCGCTTTCGGGAAAGAGGGGCTTTCAATAAGAATTTCTCCTTATTCATAGCGCAATTAGGTGACCAAACCTCTCCTCGATGTAACTTTCTAGACATTGCCAATAATGCTATCTAATAATATTATTCAAATAATATGAATTATTGATCCGATAATGGGAAATCTTGTGCGTTGACAATTATTAAAATAACAATAATTTAAAATATCAACGCAAAGAATTATTGAATCAATAAAATAAAATATTAAAGCAAGAATTCATCGTGTAATAATTATTGAGTAGTGCCTTCTTACGTAAGGATCAATAATTCATCAATATCTGCGTGCATCCACGCCATACATTGTATTTTAACCACCGGGTATTCCAATAGTGTTAATGGTAACAACTACGTAGTTATTTATAAAAACTCAAACTTGTCGTTTTTTTCTTCATCCGATGATTATTACATTATGGGGCCCACAAATGATCGCTTGGCGGTCGCATGCGAATATTCCCGACAACAAGAATATTCCCGACCACCAAACGAATATTCCAAAACACAATGATTATTTTATAACCACTTACATATTTTGCAAAATTTACACATTTCACCCATAACCGGAGAATTATATCAAATTAATACCTTATTATTCACAAATATAATTAGAGGAAATTGATTTTATTTATAATAAGTTGGGTCTTACAACCTCCCTCCTTATGAAATTTAGTCATCCTCGAAATTGACATACGATACTGGTGTTTCAAAAGGTGAGGATACCTCGCTTTCATTTCTCGATTCAACTCCCGGTCATTTCTTCAATAGCATGGTTTCTCCATAAAACCTTAACTTGTGGTATAACCTTGGTGCGTAGGACATGCTCTTTCCTATCCAAGATCTTAACAGGTACTTATTCGTACGTTTAATCTTCGGCTATCTCATCTGGTTCTAACGCAATAATATTGTTTGGGTCTTTCACATATTTACGAAGCATGTGATGAGTGAGTTTTATACACATGAATTGGATACATTCGGGCTTAATTTATTGTTGTTCTCAAGTCTTTTAAGATGTTTTTATGTGTTTGTGTCTATTCAAGCATGTTTTATATTGTTTTGTAGGATTTGGGACAAAAGTTACATGGATCGACGTTCGGGGTGGCTAGATTCGCATTTTTGGCTTGCCATTTACACAGCAGTCACTTCAGAGCCAATTTGACTATAGCTCCGGACATTATTTTGTAATACTCAAAGAATGAAAGTTGTAGATCTACTTTTCTTCTTTCCGGATCATCTTGAATCATAGAAATCGGAGTTCAAACGAAGAATTTATGGTCATTTTCCCAAAGGACGTCGGAGCAGAAAATGTCAGAACTTGTAACAGCAAATTATGACTAAGATAATATACAACAAATTATCGCTAGTCTCCAACAGAGAAAAATCTAATAGAATACAATAGAAAACCAGTTTTAAATCAATCTTCGCAGCAGAAATAATAATTCATTAGAAGAGTTAAGTAGAGAATGCAAACTACTATCTTCTATATATGAATTTAAAGTTCATCGTCGATATTTTATCCCTGTAACATCAATCAATATATATCTGGAATCAAATATTCATCTTTGCACTACAGGCCAAAGATATTCATCAGTTAGTCATGTTCATCTCAACACCTATTCATCTTTGCACTACGGGCCAAAGATATTCATCAAGAAATCATTCATCTTTTGCTGCATGTTAAAGATATTCAATAATATCATCATTTAGGGGTGAGGATGATGAAAAATATTTTAAAGGAAAGCGAATCCGGTGAAACAAAAGAACAATATTAAGGATTCGTATTTTAAACAATCCAAGTTCAAAAATACTTCATAAGTAATCAGAGTGGAGTAAAATTCAAGAATGATCAAAACATGGATACAATCAAAGCTAGTATCCATAATAGATATTTTGGACAAAAAGAAGAAATTTCATTTTACGGTTAATAGTGCCGTATTCGTGAATAGTGTCGTATACGTGAATAGTGCTGTATACGTGAATAGTAACTCCAACACCAAAAGATAGAAATTTCACAAAAAAAACATCATAACACTTCGTGAATAGTACTCATGAATAGTAACTCGTGAATAGTAACTCGTGAATAGTAACCCCGACATGAAAAATTCCAAATTTGATAAAAATTCCAACCAATATTTTGGCATAATGATATTGAAGAAATAATATCATTTTTGAAGAAAATAACACCCCTTACCTCGGAAGACAATACTTACTAGTAAAAACAGGATATAGGCTATGACTTGAACTTGCACCAGTATAGCAATACTCAAAGTATACTCAAAATACTCACAAGAATACGCCGATAATATAGAGAGAGAAAACTTGATTTACGGTGTGATTTTCAATTCTAACCTAAGCACCTATTTATAGGAAAATGCTTAGAACACCAAGTAGAAAATTTAATAAATTAATATTATTTATTTTTTTCTACATCTTCCTACGCATCAAGCATCTGAATTGACAACTTGACATGTGTTAAAGATGCCCACCAAACACAAAAAAAACGTTTTTCTTATTTAAATTATTTTAAACTTCCAAAAAGCAATTATTTTGAGCTTCAAACTTCAATAATTCATAATAATTAGCTCTTTTATCGGAAAAATTGAAACTCGCGTTTTCCATAGGAAATTCCATTATCTACAACTTTACTGAAGGAAGTTTTTCCAAATTCCAAAGCAAATTGACCGAAATTCACAAGCAGACGATTTTACAATTTATAATCAAATTTCGATCGAGAAATGGGTCTACTAAAACACACAAAATCATTTTAAATATTTATTGCAATAAAATACTTTTTTTTCTTCAGTATACTCATATATCCCACATTCATTGTAAAATATCACCATTATTATATTATTAAAATATAATAATATATTTAAATAAATTATTTTATAGGAAAAGATAAAATTTCAATTTTCAACAATTGTCACTTTTAAAATTTTCTCCATCTATATCCACATAAAATCAATATTTTCCTCATCATATAAATCAATAATTAATTATTCACAAATAATATTACGAATCACAAGATCGACAACCGGTAGTTTCAAAGAAAGAGGGGCTTTCAATAAGGATCTCTCTTACTTGGTAGCCGCAATTAGGTGACCAAACCTCTCCTTGAGACAGAACTTTCTAGACATTGCCAATAATATTATCCAATAATATTATTTAGATAATATGAATTATTGCTCAGATAATGAAAATCTCGTGTAATGACAATTTATTGAAACAACAAAGAATATAAAATATCAATAAAGAATTATTGAATCAATAAAATAAAAATATCGAGCAATAATTCATCGTAACAATTATTGATTAGTGTCTTCTTACGTAAGAATCAATAATTGGTGCAATACCGATGCTTCTTGTTCAACAACGCGTATTAGTGTGTTTTAACCAACGGGTATTCCAACGAAGATAATCAGTAATAACTACGCCTGCGTTATTTATAAACAACTTATATTTGTCGTTTTCTTCATCCAATCACTTTAGTTATGGGGCCCATAAAAGTGCTCAAGCGCCGTCGCATGCGAATATTCCTTGACAAGCGATCTTAATATTCCACGACCAAACGAATATTCTAAAGCGATAATGAATATTTTATAACCACTTGCTTATTCGAAATATTTGCGTATTTTACTCATAACTAACCACATTAATCAAATTAACCCTTACTATATCAAAATAATAAATAGAAGAAATTTTAATTTCATTAATAAAAATTTGGGGTCTTACAATTTCACCCATAACCAGAGAATTATATCAAATTAATACCTTATTATTCATAAATATAATTAGAGGAAATTCGATTTTATTTATAATAAGTTGGGGTCTTACAGATGGTCCTAGACGGTGCATTAGTAGTCATCACTATTCTGTGAAATAGTGTGATAATAATTGTAATGAGGACTCCTTTTGAGTTTGTATAATCTCTAGTAGACAATATTTGTATTCAAACTCACAGTTTATGTTTTGTCATATTGTACACGACAGTTGTATTATTAAGTTATATTTAAATTCTATACCATGTATCTGGCGACTCAAGATGGGTGATGTATACCTAATTTTGGGGGCGTCACAGAAACAACATTCAATATCATTATTTTTATCACCACATTTAATGTTGTTGTATTCTCTTTGGTTAAAGTTCTATGGTTGTGGATTTTGACACGTCAATCAATGAAGTTTAGAGTTCTAGTGTGATAAATAAGGAGTAATTAACTTATTCATTAAGTCCATATTAAGGGGTATATGTGAAAAATTTATGTTAAAATTACCACTTAAACTAATTTTTTAAACTATGTGCCAAAAGAAATCAGCCTATAACTATGGGACGGAGGGAGTAGTAAGGACTTTTATCATGGGACGGGGGAGTATAAATTTGCTTATATTTGTAGATGTAAGACTGATGTGTTACAAACTTCTCCACTTAAACTTTTGACGTACTTGTTAGAATCGATTACACATGGCTCACGGATCTTTGCCTCCATAGTTATTGTGGAATAATACCGGCTAACTTCGTATCCTTACCTCTGAACCCCTCTCCATAATAGGATAATACTACCAGCTTTCATGTTCCCATATCTGGCAACCCAATCAGATATTCTGACCTAATTTTTTGAGAGTCGGCTCTGATACAATATAAAACGACTTAGGTTAATCTCGAGTCCAGAATAAATCTTGGGTCAAATCTCAATTCTGAATCGAATCAAATCCATTAAAATAAAGCATTAAATCACTATCTCAATATTATCTTCTTGGGTCAGCTTAGCTCACCACAGACTCATCCAAAAAGTTATGACTGAAGATACTATCTTTAATAACTTAATTCTTTATATCTAGACAATTTTCCCCTATATATTTCGTTATGGAATTGAGGTGTTACAAACTTTCCATTAAAATTTCTAACATTATTGTAATCAATCACACACACGGCTCAGCTCACATATTTTTACATCTATAGCTATTGTGGGATAATACCGGTTGGTTTATGTCCTCACTTTCGGACCTCTCTTCATTGTTGGATAATATTACCAGTCTTTTTGTCCACACCTCTGACAACCCGATCAGATGACCAGAACTTTCGAGAGTCGACTTTGATACCATACGAAACGACCCGGGTCAATTTCGAGTTTGGAATAATTCTTGGATTAAATTATAAGTCCAAATTAAATTCATCAAAATAAGTTCTTAAACCACTACTTTAATAATATCTTTTTGGGTTATTTTAACCCACTACAGATTAACCAAAAAAATATGACTGAAAGTTGTATTATTAATAACTTAATTTCAAACAATTTTTTTTATATTATTAATTGCGAGACTGAAATGTTACATAATTATTTAATGATTGTAAATATACTCAGAATTGGATGAGTCAAGTCTATAACAATTGCATTTTGATAGTTTTTTTTAAAACTTTTTTATTTAAATCACATTTATAACAAATTTTATGATTAAATAGAGTAAATATCGTCTCAATTATGTGATACATGTACTTCATATATTTGTAATTGTATGAATGAATTTTCTCTAATCTTGTTTTTTTCAGTGTCTAAAAAAATTAGTTGTTCTAAAAGTATATACATATTTTTTTAAATTTATTTAAAAAATGAAAAAGACAAACACTATTAATTTTAATTATAATGGCAAAATTCTTATTTCTGTGAGAAATAACATAATAATATTATTTTATACTTTCATTTTTGACATCACACTATCATTTTCATTTTTATCAACTTGTCGTCTTGTCCTGTGTGACTTTCTTTCTTTTTAGTCAAAAATTCATCCCTCCATTGAGACTCAGATCTGGCCATCTGGGAGGGTCTCTGTCCAACTTAAGGGGACCCTCTCTCATGCCTTCTTTTATATATTATTCTTGTTTTCTCTTTATATGAATTTATTTTCTCATAAATTGTTTGGGTTTGGTTTAGTATTTTTTTTACTACATTTAATAGTTGAAGTACTTAATTTAATAATTAATATAATACTCTTAATATTTAATTAAGGCGGTAAAATAAACAAACAGTTCGGGCTCGGTTCGTACTAACGTGATTAAAAGTTTGATTCGAACTCGATTCAAAATATGAACAAATTTTAAAGTTCGGTAAATTACTCAAACCTCTTCAAATTGTATTTTCTACTTAACTCGGATCATATTCGTTAAAAAATTTAAATTGTTCGGGCTTGATTCGAGATCGTGTTCAATTCGATAACTAAACGAGTCTCAATTAAACTTAAATTTATACTCGATAAATTTTATAAATCAAATCTAAACGATTTAATACTCGGTTCGACTCGATTCATTTATACAGTTACGTAGATTGGCAATTTTGGTTTATATGTGCAAACTAGGCCAAGGCCTGATAGACATGTGATCAGGGGATGGTGCCGATCCTTGTGCATACGTTTGTGTATATATGATGACGTGGGGGCCCAAATTAAAAGGAGCCGTATTTGAGGTAGTAATTTAATTTAATTATTTTAAAAAAAGAGTAATTGAATATAACTTTTACAAGCACGCACGTGAGCTGTGGAAGTTGAGAAGCTCTGCAATCAGCAGCTCACGTGCGCCCATCCCCTGCCGTTCATCTGCCACTGCTGCCGGCTCGCGTGCGGTGGGGACCGCTTTCTCTCACCATCGGCTCTAGCCTCTATGTGGTGTTGATGTCCGTGACAACGGAACGGAGTTAACGGACGTTAAATATGTATAACGGCGCCGATATGAAGTCGTTGTGGTTAGTTGAAATGGATATCTGTTCAAAATGACGAAATTATCCCTCATGACTTTTACAATTTACGATGATCCTTCAATTTTGGGCTTGGTAACTCTTTATTGTCATTTGAGTACTTGTAGATTAGGTATTGCAAAGTCTCTCACTCACTTAAAATCTTAACGTTCTCGTTAAACCAGTATGTAATAGCATAATTTTTTTGTCAATTTAACTATTATGAAATAATACAAACAACTTTTATGTTCTTATTTATAATTAATAGTATAAATAAATTGAGTCGGACTGAGTATTGAGTTGCTCAGATTTGGTTCACAAAATTTATCGAGTATAAAATTTTATAAAGTTTGATTGAGATTCGTTTAGCTACCGAGTCAAACACGATCTCAAATCGAGCCCAATCACTTTAAATTTTTTGAACGAATATGATCCGAGTATCAATGAAAATTAAAATTTGAGGAGGTTCGAGTAATTTATCGAACTTTAATTTCGAGTCGAGCTTGAATCAAACTTTTAATCGAACGAATACAAATCGAAATTGAACTGTTTACTTATTTTACAGACTTATTTAAGATTCCTCTTTTATCCATCATAAAATAAAATCAGCTACCTTTGTATCCCCGCATACGACAATTCGATCAAATGACAGGCTCGACCCAAATTTCGAATATAATATTTTCTTCGATATATAAACCAGATTGTGAAGAACCGAATATTGTTATGCAAATTTGGTATTATAATTAATTCGACATAATATAAACTTTCATAATATTAATATTAATATTAATACTAATAAAAATGAGTAGACTACAAAATGGCACAGGGGCAAATTCGGGATCAGTGAAAATAGAAAAAGCAAATAAAAGTATGGGCATGATTTGGGATTTGATAGGGCCATAAAAACCCATGGCCAGTAGCCAATAGGTGTACGTGAGGGCACGTGCATGGAAGACTATGGCGGTGCGTCGCTCTCTCTCTCTCTCCCAATTTCTCTTTCTCGTGACGGTGTCACGTGGTGACGAGATAGATAGATAGATAGAGAGGGTGAGTGGGACCCACACATTTGTAAAAGATGAAAAAGAAAGGGAGAAAAATAAATTAAGTACCCGTTAAAAGCAAGGTAAACAAGGCTATAGTGAGGGGCATGTGCATTGCTTGTGAAGTGACCTGTCGTTAATGGGTCCCATTTTACAAATAGTAAGGCTCAAATCTTTCACAAAAATGTTACCAATAATTAGGTTAACTAAATAAAAAAAAATTATATTCTTTTCTCCCAAAAAAAATTTAATTAATTTACAAAATTTAGGAATATTAAAGAATAAGTTAGTGATTTAGTTATAATTTGATGATAAAATTATTATAGCAAACGACAGAATATAATCTTATTATTTTTTATTATGAAAATAAAAATTAAATATTTTTGTGAAATAATTTTTATTTTTATTTTTTATTAATTCTGAGGTGGTGTGGATATAGGCCTGACAAAATATAGTTATGGGTTGGTTTTGGTTTTCAAAATATGGTTATGGTTCCTTTTAAGAACTAAAACCATATTAATCATTTTTAATATGAGTTATGTGGGTTGACCCGATAGTTAACCAACTATATTGTTAGGTCTATGTGGATATGATACAAATAGATTAAATTATAAAGACTTAAATATGAATTAGTACCCTAAACTATAGGCCATATTCCACTTCGGTGATTCACCTTTCAATTTTGTCAATTAGATGATTAAACTATTAAATTTTTTTAATTGCAAAAAATTAAACATGTCACGTCAGAAATTGCTGACGTGACAACTTGTGTGGGGCCTTATAAAGCTGGTGTGGCAAAAAAAGAGTTTTTTAATCATAATATTGTTTGTTTTGTATTAATTAGTTATGTAATATAATTTGTTGTTTGACCATTTTAACTCGCACCAAATCAGATTTGTTTATTTTATGATTAAAAAATTCTCTTTTTTTGCCACACCAGTTTTCTAAGGCCCCACACAAGTTGTCACGTCAGCAATTTCTGACGTGACATGTTCAAATTTTTGCAACTGAAAAAAATTAATAGTTTAATTATCTAATTGACAAAATTGAAAGATAAATCACCGAAGTGAAATATGACATAATTTAAAGTACTAATTTATATAGTTTAAGGTAAATCACAGAAGTAAAATATGACATATAGTTTAAGGTAGTAATTCGAAAGTTAGGGTTGAGAGGCTTGAGGTACCAACTGAGCCAAAGCTCACGTGTTGTGCGTCTCACCCTTTTTTGGTGGTCCTTACTATACGTGACCCCACTTTATTCATACATGTGTCACCCCTTATTGTGGCATACACAGCCTCTATTTTATTCGTTTCATTGATTTATTGATTATATCTTTATTTCTCTTATTAAGAAGATGTTTATCATTAAGTGAAAAAATAGAGACATCTTAAAGGTTATCTAACTAATATAGGGTCGATAAGTCAACCCTTATATATATATATATATATATATATATATATATATATATATATATAAATATATAAATTTTCATATAATTTGGTAACATTTATTAAAGGTAATAAGATAATATCTATTTGTGTATATTTTATTTGTGCATAATATGTTAAAATTACGTCGTTTTGACAGATTTGTTTTTGAGCTTCTCTCCTTCTAAATTAGAAATCAAAAATAAATATGCCAAAACGACATAATTTTGACAGATTATGTATAAATAAAATATACACAACTGTGTATGACCAGTATTATCATTTATTAATGACTTTTATATTAAATTGAAAGTTAAATAAATCTAAATCGTCAAAAAGTATACTTATTCTACAAGATTAAAATAATAGTGGCACAAAATCTCAAATCTAATAAAAATTTACACTATCTCAAAAAGTTTTGATTTGGAGAAGAGAAGAAGAAAAACTGCGTAAATAAATACAACTAATACTTCAAATAAATGTTAATAATATATTTCTTGAAAAATATTTCATCCGTCCTTCAAAGGAGAGACAAAATACAATTTTACATATATTAAAAAATAAAAAAGTAAAAGAAAACAGTAAAAAAAAAAATTAAATTTATTTTTAGTATTTACAAGATTAAATAAAATGATGAGTATTTATATATATATATATATATATATATATATATATATATATATATATATATATTAATGGAGCCTACTAAATGACATATCATATTTTTGAAAATAAAAAATTTATATTATTAATCATTCATTTTTTAGGGACGAAGGGAGTAATTTTTTACTTGAAAGGTAATATTTTAAAAACGTGTCTTTGAACATATAGAATATCATTTACTATGAACAAAATTTATTACTCCATCCTTCCTTTAATATAAATTGTTTTAGAGTTTTGTACAAGTATTAAGAAAATAATTATATAACATTAAATATAATATCAATTGTCTATATTATCATTGTATTAGAAAAAAAAAGTGTTATTTATTGAGCAAAAAATAATAAGAGAACCAAAGTTTTATTTAATACTTAGGGTAATATTGGAAACTAAGTAATTAATATTTACTTAAAATTCTCAAATGACTTATATTAAGGGACAAAAATATTTCTCTAAACCCAGTACCGGCCCTGGGCTAAAGCCTGAGTTGCCTGGGTTTTAGGCCCACTAAAATTTACAAATTTTTAGGGCCCCAAGAGATATTTGTGTTATGTATATATATACCAAAAACAAAAGAGTCTAGTTCACGTTAGTTTAAATTTAAAGGCCCACAAAAAATTTACCCAATGAAATAGACTCAAATCTCAATGGCAGACTTGTATTCTTTCGTATTGATGCTCTTTTGTTCAAGAAAAGTTCTTAATTTTTTTTATGTCTATCTTAATATCAATTCATAAAAGGCATATTTTTTTGTTGTCGATTTAAGCACTTAAAAACTCAGAATCGGCCCTGTCTAAACCGATTTATATTAAGGAACGGAGGGGTAATTAAAATCAAGCTTATGTCGAAAAAAGAGGCCCAAGAATTAGTCACTAGCATCAGGCGGCCCATGTATATTGTTATAGTATCTTTATCAAACCAGCATAAGAAAGTGTCTTGCACATATAGTAATGTTATAAGTTATAACAATGGAGATACTAAGAGTCAGAAGAGAGAGTGTTACCTTCTACCAAATTCTAAAGGGGATTTATATAAGAGGATTTTGGCGTCAAAGATTAGCGTCCAAAGATGGCGCCAAAGTCATCGGACACTCTCACATGTGCCTTGCCACTTGTCGATATGCTTGTGTTGGTTGGTGAGATATATAACTTTCTTGATATAATAGACATAATCATCTATAAGTTTATTGTACATTAAATACCTTACAAATATTGATCAACCATTTATAAGGTGATCTTTAGGTGTGGCCAATGACTCCCAACCATTGGCCACACCACATGTCGATATGCTTGTGTTGGTTAGTGAGATAATTTTCTTGATATGACAGCCATTGGCCACGCCACATGTCGATATGCTTGTGTTGGTTGGTAATATAGCTTTCTTGGTATGACAGACACAGTCATCTATAAGTCTGTTTGTTGTACATTAAATACCTTACAAATATTGATCATCCATTTGTAAGGGGATCTTTAGGTGTGACCAATGGCTCCCAACCATTGACCACACCATATGTTGATATGCTTGTGTTTGTTGGTGAGATAGCTTTCTGGACATGACAATCATTAGCCACACCACATGTTGTGTTGGTTGGTAATATAGCTTTCTTGGTATGACAGACACAATCATCTATAAGTCTGTTGTACATTAAATATCTTAAAAATATTGATCATCCATTTGTAAGGGGATCTTTAGGTGTGGCCAATGGCTCCCAACCATTGGCCACACCACATGTCAATATGCTTGTGTTGGTTGGTGAGATAGCTTTGTTGACATGACAGTCATTGGCCACACCACATGTCGATATGCTTGTGTTGGTTGGTGATATAGCTTTCTTGGTATGATAAACACAGTCATCTATAAGTCTGTTGTACATTAAATACCTTACAAATATTGATCATCCATTTGTAAAGGGATCTTTAGGTGTGGCCAATGGCTGGGCATATGTCGATATGCTTGTGTTGGTTGGTGAGATAGCTTTCTTGACATGACACTCATTGATCATATGTGAATATGCTTGTGTTGGTTGGTGATATAACTTTCTTGATATGACAGACACAGTCATCTATAAATCTGTTATATATTAAATACTTTGCAAATATTAATCAACCATTTAAGCGGATTTTTAGGTGTAGCCAATGGCTGAGAACCCAATGCTTTTAGTCTTCAGCTATATTAACGGAAAGAAAGAGTACGCGAGTCTTAGTTATTTAAGTAGGACTCGTATACTATTTATATTAGGGCCTATTAATGCAGAGTTTATATATAATTGTTAGTATACATAATTATAATACTCATCTAAAAATTAAAATCCTCATTTTAATTATAAGGAATTAAGGATCTTCCGTTCCTTGATATAACTAGACAGATCCATCCATCCCACCAATTCTTTTCTCCGATAGTTGGGCTAGGGAGAAAGTTTGTTGTGGGCTGCGTAGTTAAGCGGGTTGGGTAATTAGACCGAACAATTAGGGCCTATCTTAATTCCTCTATTTCACATAAATAATATTTATTAAAAATTCTACCCTCCTCCAGTACTAATAATGTTTATCATGCATATTTATTATTAAAAATTGATATTTTTATATAAAAAGTGTCGCTATAGATGTATATATACGATTTTCATGTGGAAGTATCATTTTCTATTGTGTCAGTTTCCTTATTACGTCAATTTTTATTGTTTTTCATTATTTTTCACCAATGAATGTATTAACTCATTAAGTTTGTAATGTAATAGGTCATAAAATACAAAAATATAAAATAAATATAAAAAAAGATTACAAGTGATTTGATATTTTAACTTATAATTTAATTTATTCATTATATATAATCATATAATAACCAAACACAATATTAAATGTAATAATATTATAATTACTAAATGAATACTAATTAAGAACAAACCAACAAATATATCGTAATAACATATTATCATTACATTATAATTTTAGGGAACTGATATTTTCGTATGTATTTTTGATATTTTCACATAATCCTCCTTTATATAAGTATACGGTAGATTTCACCTTTATGTGTGAAAAGAAAACATATAAAAATATCAAAAAACACATTTGAAAATAATATTTTCCTAATTTTATTATATTATTGGAGGAACCAAACCCCACCGTACGGATATACTCCCTCCGTCCCAAATTAACTGTTCAATTTTGATTTTTTAAAGTCAAATTGACTATTTTTAGAATTAATAATTAAGCATATATAAATATATTTCTAAAATTATAAAAATTAGGATTAGTAATAAATTGTATATACTTTTTTTTGGTTATAATCTCTTCACCTATATTTTAGTAAAAATAATAAAAAGATTAGTTTTAAAAATGGTCAATTTAATTTTAAAAAATCAAAACTGAACAATTAATTTGAGACGGAGGGAGTAATTAATTTCGTAATTTACTTGAATTATTGGCCCCGAACGGTAAAAGGATGCCGTCGACAGGTTTTAGTTGTTTACATGGTGATAATGCCACGTATAAACCCACCCAAATATTTCCACGTGCACATATCAAAAGAGATTTAAAAGAAAAGATCTAAAGTTTATACTTCCTCCATGTCTTCTCGTGAGCAACTAATTAAATTAGAATTGAAATCGCATTAAAAATCGTATAAATCGCAATAATTAAAATTATATCAACTATTTTGACATATATGACAATTTTATGTGGGTTAAAAAATCAAATTTAAGCACGCATAAATTCGAAACCGCACCATATTGATAGAGTAGCCTGTAATATTTTTGACTCTTTGTATTAAAATTATAATATTACTGTAATATGATCTTTGTTAACAATATGTTGTAATATGATTGAGCTACTCTGAATAACAATATGTTGTAATATGGTAGAGTAGCCTATAAATTATTACAATATATTGTTACTAAGAATATTACAACATATTGCTACTAAGAGTAGAGTAACGAAAATTTTATTTAGTTTTTATTTACTATACTATATTCTGCTCTAATAATTTACATCATATTACTCTATTATATTTAACTTTTGTTTAGACAAAATATTTTAAGTAAGGTTGTTTGTGTTATCAAAGTGATATTTAATATTGTGTGATGCTAAATTGTTAATTTAAATTGCATAAAATTTTGTTGTTTTAATTGGTTTTGGAACCGAAATCGCACCAAAAGAAACTGTACCGCGCACTATTCAAAAACTATACCGCACCAATCACAAACAATTTCATATGCGATTTTAAATTTGTCAAACCGCATCACACCTAAATAGTTTTGTGTGCAGCATGCTGACCCATACTTCATAAGTTCAAAACATGAGTTATGTTTTAAAAAATAAAAATATGTTCAACAAAAATCAAAATTCACATGTGTTACAAAAAATTAAAAATAAGTTTCTTGGGATTCCCTTTCTTTTCCTAGCTTTCTCTTAATTTTCTCTTTGACCCTGACCCTTAAGATAAAATACTTTTTAAAAAACAATTAAATTAAACTATAATTGAATAAATTATCAAAGAAAAGTAAAAAATAGAATGTAAATAAATACTCCCTCCGTCTCAGGATAAAAGCTCTGATGAATTTTTCACGCATATTAAGAAGATGAATGAAATGATAAAATTGTCCATAATAATATCATTAAATATGGAGAGAGAATTAGAATAAAAAAAGTATGAGATATTTAATGCTATGGGTATAATAGGAAAATATATGTAAAAGTTTGGTTATTAAAAGAAAATATACATTTAATATATGACTATTTAAAATAATAATAAAATTTTTTATCATGGACGAAAGGAGTATCATTTTATGGCTTCGTGTGCCACCGTGTCTGATAGTAATAGGCTTCGTCACAGTACTTATTCATAGACTAACGAGTCACACTTTACCCAAGTATTCTATAACGAGACTTACACAAGAGTCAAAAGTATTAAATTAAAAGGGTGTTCGAGAGTGACTTATAAGGTAGATAAATAAAATTTATAAATTATTTATCATTAATGTTTGAAAGTTACTTATTTTTAATTTATAAAGTTGATGTTTAAGTCAAAAAAAAAAAAGTAATTATTTGTGTCTTATTTTAAAATGTTTTATAAGCCATTTTAAAATTATAAGTTATTTTAAAATAAGTTAGTTTCACTAAATGTAATGTTTATTTTGTCTTTCTTTTTATTATTGTCCTTTTTAGTAATCTATACATTATTTTAATTTATAAGTCATATGAGCTGAACACATTTATAACTTGTTTTAACTTAATTTTTGACTTATAAGTTAAATTGATGTCAAATACTTTTATTTATAAATCACAACTTAAAAAAACTTATAAATCAAAGGAGAATATATTAAATTAATAATAAAAGAATACAAATTCTATTAGATAACGATGATTATTATATAAAATTAATTAATTAATAATAAAGTAGTAGTATTAGATAATGATGATTATTATAAGATCTGTCCTGTCCGAGGTGCATTGCATGTGAGCAGAAAATAAAGAAAAATTTAAAAGGACAAAATGGACAAGTCATGTGAAAATTTGTCAGAGGAGCATGTTGTTATTAAGGCTATTACTTTAGTCCTTTTCCGTAATTTCAGAACTAATAGCCGCTTCGATTCATAGTTTGACCATAATTATGAGTTTATAATTAACTACCTTATTATTCATTCATTCACGTGATCCGAGATTTTGCAAAGAAAGCAAAAAAAAAAAAACAGACTTAAATAAAAGAAGAGAGAGAAAGTAGAGAGAGAGAGAGAGAGAGAGAGGGTTTTGGATTGGAGAAGAGAATTTCCCAGTCCGATCACCGGCCGACGAATCTACTTGCTGTCTTTCTCTCTTTCTTTGTCATCAATGGCGGTGTTTCTCTTTCCTCAATTTCCGGTGAGTTTGAATCCGAATTTATATGGCGGTGTTCTTGAAATTTTAATGTGAAAAATAGCGTAACTATTTGTTCTGTTATTTTTATTGATATTTGCTTGAGTTATTTGTAGTGTGATTTGGATACGTTTGGTTTATCGGAAAATGTAAGAAAAGTGAAGAAAACGAAAATGAAAGTGAAATACTATTGGTAAAGTGCGTTTGAGGACATTGAAAAAACGCAAAAGAGTGATTTAAGTTGAAATAGTGGAACCATATTGATTTGCCTAATGGAGTATTAGTTTCTGTTGATGATATTTGTGTTTATGTAATTATAGATAAATTCTATTGATGTGTTTGTGTATCAGTGATTTTATTGATCTAGTGATTGTAATTTCTGTTAGATTCTTGGTGGTTTTATGTTTATTTATATTTATAATATATTTATTTTCTTTATATGTATATTGGTAGATAAGTTTCCTGATACTATAAATGGAAGTAGTTCTGGTAATTTTTGATGGATTAGTCTTTCATATTGACTCTCTTTTGAGTTCTGAATTTTTCTTCCTAGGTTTAAATTTGTTAACTATTTACCGTATATGTGCTTCTATATCTCTAATATTGTAAACCTTTTTTTCTTTCTTTCCTTCCTTCATCCTTCCCCCTTTTGTGGCTGACTTTGTAGTTATTTATTTTATGATTTGATATTTACTGTGCACATTTCTGATTTTTTTAACATGCTTAATTTGGAACCTAATCTGATCTTTGTGGCTGAACTTTGTAGTTATTTTATGATTTGATTTATTGTTCACATTTCAGAATTTGTTAACATGCTTAATTTAGAATCTATGTTCTTTTGGTGTTCTTTCCGCCCAGGATTGTTTACACAATATATTATTGTTAAGTTTATAAGTTCAAATGTGAGGAGTCGATGATTTACAGCATAATAATTTCAAGAGAGATGCAATACGTAACATGTGTGGAATGGTTTCAATTTCCTTTTATACTGCGGAACAGGACATTTGATCTTCTGAAATGTTCCATATTTGGTAATGTAAGGATTTGTCTGGAAGTAGGTTTTGTAGTTTGGAAGAAAGAAAATAATAACTTGAAACTTTCTATGATTGATTCTGTTGGGAAAGTGAGGACAAATATATCAAAGAAATAGCAAAAGAAGTTTTAAACTTAAAAGAAACCCATTAGTTGTATTATAGTAAGGAAATGTTTGTGAAAGAGAAGTTTTATATTTCCTGTAAGCAGATTACGTGACTTCATTACCTTTCCTATTCCTTCCCACTTGTTTTTCCTCATTTTCTTTTCATCTGTCACTGCAGGTCTTTACCTTCAGCTAAATATGCTTGTGTAGCTGTCTCACTACAATTGCTGGTAATTGAATTCACAATTCAGTGCAGAATCATTCTATGTATGTGAGGACTGATTAATGATTTTGTGGTGGAATCTTATCTCTCTCATTCGATTGGCATCAGCAATTGAGTTTGATGCCTGGTTGAGGGAGAAGTTGACACTCTCAACCTCTCTTGACACCTTTTCCTTCCTTGTGGATAATGTCTCCTAAGTTGAACACTGCAGTTCAAGCCCAGATGGCTGTTGCAGTTTTTAGCAGTCCGTGCTGTGGTGATTATGACGGGGATAGGAGAGTGGAGGGGAAACCTGCTAAGAGACGTGTGTTTGTGCAAACTGAAACTGGATGCGTTTTGGGAATGGAGTTGGATCGTGGGGATAATGTCCATACAGTGAAAAGGAGGCTGCAACTCTCCCTTAATGTTCCTACTGATGAGAGTTCCTTAACTTTTGGTGACATGATATTGAACAATGACCTTAGTTCAATCCGAAATGATTCCCCACTTCTTCTCACCAGAAATCACATGCACAGGAGCTCATCAACTCCATGCCTGTCACCTACTGGGAAGGCTCTCCAACAAAGAGATAAGAGTGGTGTTATTGAGATTCTTGGTCGCTCGAAGCTCTTTGCTAGAACAAATGAACTGGTTAAGGGTATTATGAAGGCAATTAGAAATGGGATTGAACCTATTCCTGTAAATAGTGGGCTAGGAGGTGCGTATTACTTCAGAAACCTCAAGGGCGAGAGTGTTGCCATTGTGAAACCAACAGACGAGGAGCCTTTTGCACCAAACAACCCAAAAGGATTGTTAGGCAAAGCTCTTGGACAGCCAGGCCTGAAACATTCTGTGAGGGTTGGTGAAACTGGATATCGAGAAGTAGCAGCCTACCTTTTGGACCATGATCACTTTGCCAAGGTGCCTTCAACTGCTCTTGTAAAGATCACACATTCTATCTTTAATGTCAATGACAGCGTTAACGGAAACAAACTTCAGAACAGGAATGTGGTTAGCAAGATTGCTTCTCTCCAGCAATTCATTCCCCATGATTTTGATGCCAGTGACCACGGGAGTTCAAGCTTTCCAGTTGCCATTGGTACATAGAATAGGGATATTAGACATTAGGATCCTTAACACTGACAGGCATGCAGGAAATCTTCTGGTTAGGAGGCTTGATGGTGTTGGGAGGTTTGGTCAGGTTGAGCTCATTCCTATTGATCATGGCCTTTGTCTGCCAGAGAGCTTGGAAGACCCATATTTTGAGTGGATACACTGGCCTCAGGCATCTATTCCCTTCTTGGAGGACGAGCTTGAGTACATAAGGAATCTCAATCCTGTTCGTGATTCTGAGATGCTGCGGACGGAACTACCCATGATTCGGGAGGCATGCCTACGGGTTCTGGTACTCTGCACAATTTTTCTCAAAGAAGCCGCAGCTTTTGGGCTCTGCCTTGCTGATATTGGAGAGATGATGAGTAGGGAGTTTCAAGGCAATGTGGAGGTACCAAGTGAGCTTGAGGTTATATGCCTGGAGACGAGGAAAATCATAGCAGAGAGGGAAATGTCATTTTCAGAGTATGGACTTGTGGGTGGAAATTCATGTGATTTAGATTTTGAAGATGCAGCAGCGATGGTCTCTGATCCAATCATATCACCGGAGTCATCGAGTGAAGATTCCCTTCAGTACGATCTCAAGGGCTTAAATGGTTGGAATCCACTCTTTAAACTTGATGAAAGCATGGACGAAACTGAGGGGGACGAGGTGCCAGCTGCTGAAGTTTTCACCAATGTGCAGCGAAATCAGAACCACGGTCCAGCTACTATTTCAAAGCTGTCCATGTCTCTGAAAAAGTTTGGGTTCCGTGAAATGGGCCAGCGAAGCAGAAGAAGTGGGAAGCAGGACGCCACTTATCCATTGGATACTTCATTCGGTAACAGAAGAAGTGCTAAAGAGTTGATACCTCAGACAACAAGCTTTGTGAAGCTGGCCGATATGAAGGAGGAGGAATGGTTTCTTTTCCGTGACACATTCCTGGAGCTTCTTTCCCCTGCGTTTGCTAATAGGAAAACTTTAAGCATCAGCTCAAGATGGAACCAGAGGATCGGAGCCTCATGTCAGTTTTGAGACAGTTAAGTACCTGCTTGTCTAAATAAACGGGAACTGAAAATTTATAATATCCATATCCTTTCAGGATATATATATATATATATATGTATGTTTTGTTGTTAGTTACTTGGTTTTCTTTTTATAGAAGATATAGTATTATTAGCCAAAAGGTGTAAATATGTTGAGAGGAGGGAATCAGTGATGAGGAAAGTGAAAAAGAAATATAAAAGAAAAGGTTTCTTCTGGCGTTCTTCTGTTATTCAGTTGCTGCTTTTAATTCATTTATGTTAACTGCTTAGAAAATAGGTAAATAATAATAATAGACAGAGGATATGAAGAGCAAAATCTAATTACAGTATGATGGAAAATAGTTTCTTAATTGATTGATTCATAAGCCGTCTCTGTCTTCAAACTTCTGCCTCTCTGAAATTTTAACGATTCAAAATGTCTTAATGCAACCGAGGACCAAAAGGCAAAAGACAAGTTATTCTCTTTCTATATTATTCCAGTGACAGCAACAGCCAACAACAAGGTTTAGTTTATTTGCAATGGACCCAGATGCATCACTATAATAAAAAAACCTTATGTCTCGTTTAAAGCTAAGTTCATTGCAGTACTCCACTTCACTTGATGTCAAACATTAGAAACAACAATGACTTCTAGTTCTTACCACTTGTTGATTTTTTTTTTATGTTTCAAAAATAGTTTATATTTTTGAAATGATGATTTAAAATAATACATTATCTTCAAGTTTATCATCATTATACCATCACCATTAAACTAAAACATGAAAAGAATTATTCTCTATTCGCTGATGCTACATTTGGATTAGAGTAATAAAGGTATTCACTGATGCTACGTTTGGATTGGAGTAATAAAGGTGGGAATGGAATGAGGAATGAAAAAAATTGTGTTTGATTCCTTGGGGGAGGGAGAACATATATAATAACTCATTCCAACTAAAATGAAATGAATTATTCGACTCTTCATTTCATTCCTTCAATTCAAACTTAACTTAATATGACAGTGTAAGAGAATCTTACACTAGCAGTGAATACCATGATTGTGATAGACATACACCATTAGAGGGAGTTTTAAGAGAAGACTTTGAAAAAATCTCTTGAAAAAGTTGATGGTATTGCTTCACTTCTTTGTCTTGGTATTATTCTATGTAAATCTATAAAAATATTATGAAAACAAAAATTAATTACTTACAATAACAATAATTCCTACTAAATCAGCCAACTCAATCTTAATCCCTTGGATTCAAGCTAGTAGAGAAGAATAACTTCATCAACTTGGATCATTCCTGCTGATTACCCGAAAAGAATGGTGTCAGCCGTTATTTTTGGGATGATCCAATTTCTCAACCATGAAGGTGTTGACAACATCTTTTATAAAGACGAAAAAGCATTCCCTGCAAGAACTAGGCATTAGAGTGGACCTTCTTACTTGCTCAACTTTGTCTACATGGCTGCAAATTGAGCTCGGGAAGGACCGGACACCAGGCTTTGGGTGCCCTATACCGCATGCAGCCAATATGGCATGCGTGGCAAGCCTAGCAACTTCTTTAAATGCATCAACTTCTGCACACACAAGAATGGTTTTGCTCTATTCAAAATGTTACAGAAAAATATCAAAACAAAGATTGCTCAGGAATGGACATACTGCTTTTATGCTACAAGCAAACTCTAGATGGAAACAAGAACAAAAAATATCCAATTTGAAGTTACTTTTTTTTTTTGGGTGTGTGCGTGCGTGAGTGTAACTGCTCTATTTCCCATTTTAGCAAACAACATCCAGTGTACTGAAACACACATTTTCCATAACATCGTAGTTTATGTTTCTTTTTCCATAACCTATATAAGTAACTAAAGTATAGCTTCCACAAGACAAATTTTTATTTTAAGTAACTCACTGGTTAGCAATAACAAGCCACGACCTCCAAAATCTGTTACCGGAAGGGCAATGTAGGAGATTATGAACTATGCATGGAACCTTTTTACTCATGAGGAAGCCATGTCCAAGTGTACATTTCTGTGACATACAAATCAATTGATCATTTGTGATGAGAATCTATCCAAATTAAAGATGTTTGGTATTGCGAAATCATAACACACGGTTTGTTTACCCTTCTAATCCATAAGTTAGTAACTACTATTACAACAAAGAAATCAAAGCTTATGCATATATAGAAGATATAGCTAGAACGAAATGATCATACCTAGCTTCTTATCTCTGCTTAGAAGCTTCAAGTTGAGCTTGACTAGAGATTGAATTTCACTCTTGGCATCGTTATCTTTTGTTGCCTTGTTATCAACACTTCTTCTTTCCACCTTATTCTTTTCCTCGAGATTAGAGGAGGAAGATGTATGAAGCTCCTGTTTGGCATGAGAATTATTTTCAGCAACAGGCACTGAACTACAGCGCCCATCTTTTTTATCTAGAACAGTTGAGAGCGTTCCAAGAAATTCGTTTTGTGGTAGGTTCCCACCATTTCCATGACGAATACTAACTTGACTAGAACACCAGACCTTCGTTGAAGATGACAGTTCAGAATAAACAATTGAACGAGTATCTGGATAACCCTCGATCAATTTTGAAACCTCACTCGGTTTTCCCCCCTTAAACATATGATATTTATGTCTGTCATTTGTTTTAACAATAGCACAGTCCTGGTAATGCTTTTCCAATTTGAGGCCATCACAATTCTTATTTCCAATACTACTTGATGTAAGAACCTTTGAGGTCCCACTATCAGCTTCTTTTGGGGTATTTACTTTCCTCAAAGGATGTTTTGACCCTTTCGAGGCATGATGAGCAATGTTGGTTCTTCTCCGATCCTTTTCTATTGACTTTGTGACATCCATCATCTTCCAAGCTTTATCAATATCTTCTGTGCCACTATTAGGTAACGTGTTGCAGGAAGAACCCTTTTGAGGTGTCGATTGCTGACTCGAGCAAGATGAGGAATTTGGTTGACCTGAACGTCCACGAGTTACTGAACCTACACCATATTTATCATTGGAGTTGGAAGAGAAGCTTAAGGATCCCTGTCGGAATCTATTCCAATTTTCACGTAATGCACGTATACGACCATGCACATTGCGGCAGTGCCCCAATGTTCTTGCACCCAACTGACTTGCACCGTGTCCGACAAAAGACTGTTTTCCCGAGCCATGATCAATTATGGTATCTGCTACACTTAACCCCTCCTCAGGGACAACGGTAGATAACAAGCAATGTCTGTTTGATGAAGATCTCTCAGCCTCATGCAAACTGGGTTCTCTGACAACGTCAAGGATAGATACACGTGTTTCAGATGATGGAATTTGGTGAAATTTCTCAAATTTAGTTTGATTTCCATAGTTGGGCTCAGACCCAGTCTGACTGTCACAGTCAGGATCCTTGTCATCCTTGGAGTGTTCATCCCTCAAAAGAGTACAGTCTTGGCAAAACCAGTCACCCTCAGGTACAGTGGCACCCAGACCCACACAATATGTATGTGAAGCGGAGTCGCATAGATCACATAACAACAGAAGACTGTCATTTGACGTATTTTGGCAGACAGTACACTGTACTTCAGAATATGGATCAGGAGGTCCAGTTGTGTCATTTCCAAAATAATGGTAGGCCTGCAAGTCAAAAACATGTAAAAAAAAATGATGAGAGATTTTCAATGGAGAAGGCACTAAATATATAATCTATCATTTGAGGAACAGAATCTCATAGTGACGAGAATACTAGGTGTCAGAATCGCATGGAAATTGTCCTAAATTCCACCAAAAGAGTAACCATCATCCGTGATTTTTATTATAAAAATGCACAACATACTTAGTTGGGTTTTACGAACAGCTGCCTAGGCACCTGCCTGGGAGGTCCTTCCTGCAAAAGTCCCCTAGGCAGCAACCAGCTAGGCGACTATAGATAGAGTGATAGAAAGATATACACTCCGAAATCTGTATAATATATAGTAGGTAGAAGCAATGTTCGAAATTGCGATCGAGGCGAGCGTCGTGGCGAGGCGGGAGCTAGATGTGGCGAGACCTACGCCTTACTGAGAAATTCAGAGGCTTGGGCTTTATTTGACTGAGGCGTGTGCCTCGTTGCCTTGCGCCTCGAGGCTTAACAAGGTGCTTTAATGAAGTAGTAGCCGAGCTGTCCTATATAATGAATTGTATATGCAATTTGGTTGGGTACTGGATTATAATAATTGTCTATATCAAATCAAGGAAGTAGAGTGATTATACTGAATTTTAGTTAATGACTTTATGTATATGCAATTTGGTTGGGTACTATATGTTAATGACTTTATACAATTTTTTTTATTACAGTGAATTGTTATTATGGGTAAGAAAGATACAACTTGGAAATATGGCACCGAAGCTCCTGGAGTTAATAAATCTCATTTATATGTGGAATGCAATTTTTTTAAGAAAATTTGTAAAGGAGGGATTACGAGACTGAAAAATCATCTTGTGAGTAATTATAGTAACGTTGAGGCTTGCAAAAAAGTACCAAGTGAAGTGAAGGAGGAGCTTTCTTCATTAATGAAGAAAAATATCGACTCAAAGGAGGAAAGACAAAGAAATGAAGCTGAGAAAATACAAAGTGGGTCTTATTATAATGGTCATCCATCATTGGGAGGTTCAAGTGTGGGTAGTGCCTCCGCGAGGGGAGTTCGGGAACCCATGGACATATTTGTTGTAGATGTTGATGTTGTTGATGATGATGCTACTACATAGCGTACCATATTTTCAAAGGAGCCTCATAATGCAGTTTGTCTTGATATTGGTAGATTCTTCTTTGAAAACGGGATTTCCTTTAATGTTGCAGATATTCCTTCATTTATAAATATGTGCCCATCAATTGGGAACTATGGTCATAGTTTGAAACCCCCTACTCCATACGAGCTTAGCTCTTGGATATTGAAGGAGGAAGAGAAGACAACAAATGGCTTTGTTAAGGAGGTAAAGAAGACTTGGGGCACATACAGGGGTGTCACTCATGTCGGATGGTTGGAAAGATATTAGGGGAAGACAACTAATAAACTTTCTTGTAAACAACCCCCGTGGCACTGTCTGATGCAGTTAAAGATGCTAATTTAATGTTTAAACTACTTGATGAGGTTGTTGAGGAAGTGGGAAAAGACATTGTTATTCAAGTAGTCACTGACAATGTATCTAATTATAAAGAGGCGGGGAGAATGTTAATGGAGAAGAAGAGGCCACGTATGTGGTGGACACCGTGTGCCGCGCATTGCATCGATTTGATGCTTGAGAAGCTTGGAGAGTTGCCTCAACATAAAAATGCTTTGACAAAGGCAAAGAAGGTAATTACTATTAGTCTATTATTATTATTTGGTTATAATTTTTTTTATTCAATGAATACTTGAATTATTATTATTTTTTGATGAATGCCATTATGTAATTGTAGGTAAGCAACTTCATATATAATCATGGGTCTTGGCATTAATGAGGGCCAACACTAATAAAAACCTTGTTCGGCCGGCCAGATTTGCTACTGCTTATTTAACTTTGCAGAATATGCATAGTTTGAGACAGCTTTTGGAGGCTATGTTTACATCTAAGGAGTAGGCAAATTGTACTTGGGCAAAAAACCTGAAGGTAGAGGCGAGAAAAATCATTCTAAGTGATAGGAATTTTTGGGGTAGTGTGGGATATGCAATTAAGACCACAAAACCTCTAGTTAAGACCACAAAACCTCTAGTAAGTGTATAGAGGATGGCAGATTCAGAGAAGGTGCCGGGAATGAGATTTTTATATGGTGCCATGGACAATGCAAAGGAAGAGATTGCAAAAAATTTGAATAATGAGGCCGCATATAAAGAGATATGGAGCATAATAGATGCTAAGTTGGACAATCAGTTGCATCGGGATTTGCACGTTGCTGCATATTTTTTGAATCCTCATTTTCAATATGATGACAATTTCTATGCCAATTTGGAAGTTAAGGTGGGATTGTACGCTTGTATGGACAAACTTATTCTTAACTCCGAGGAAAGAGAGAAAGCTGATTTGCAATTAGATGCATTCCGATTGAGGCAGGGGTTATTTGGCTATACAAATGCCAAAAATCCGTGTAAGAAATGTGCTCCAGGTAAGTACCGTTGATTAATATATGGCCATGCTTTTATTTTGATTAAACGTGCTCTTGGTAAGTACCGTTGTACCGGTAAGATTGATACATGTTTTAATATTGATCCAGTTGATTGGTGGATCGCATTTGGAGATGAAGCTCCGGAATTTAAAAACTTTGCAGTGAAGATTTTGAGTTTAACTTGCTCATCTTCGGCGTGTGAGCGTAATTGGAGTACTTCCAGTCAGGTATTTATTAGATATAAATCATTTATATTCTCAAATCTATTTATTAAGATCACACTAATGCTCAATTACTTGTAATATAAATACATACAAAAGAGAAATAATCGACTATCCGCATCCAGGCTTAACTCGCATACATTATGTACAATAAAAAATTGAAAGATCGGCACAACAAAAAAAAGGCACTAACGGAAGAAGAGGATCCATTGGTTGTTGATAGTGTGCCATCTGATAATGAGTGGGTTGCGGGGGAAAATGATGAAAATATCTCGGGAGCGACTTATGGGAATGATGATATGGAGGAGGAGGAGGAGGAGGAGGAGGAGGAGGAGGGTGAAGGGACAGTTAGAGGAGAAGAGACTAATGTGAGGGAGATTACACTTGAAGAGAAAGGGACTCGAGGAACAAGTAGTAAACAAGGAAGTCAAAAGAGAAAGAGAGACTTTGCAGTCAGAAACTAAAACAAAAGGTTAATATCATTACTTAAGTTGTCTTTAAGGTGTGCTTTAAAAAAACATACTCATTTGGATTAAATATATATTCACTTGTTTATTTATAGATAAAGGGAAGGGATTGCAATTGGTAGATGAAGAACCGGAGTTTGAGGATCTTAGCACTGACGATGAGGAGGATGATAGAGCTATTAGATACGATGATAATTCCATGGAGAATCCTCTTAGTGATGATAGGGATGATGATGTAGATGATGGCGGGGATGATCTAGGATTTGATCCATTTTTCAGGCGGCTGGATACGAATGATACACTACTTTTATAGCGATGGATGATTACTATATAAGTAGTTGATGATATTTTGTTGTTTTGATGTTTTGTAATGATACATTAACGCGACGTTGATTATTTATGTCTTTTATGACCTTGATTATAATGATGAATTATTTTATGATTTCATTAGCATTTTTTAATAATTTTTTGGGGACTTTTAGGTCTTCAAATCGAGGCTTACGCCCCGCCTCGTCTCGTCCACAGAAAAACACGTCGTACAACTTTTAGCTTTTTCGAATATTGGTTAGAAGGAGAAGATCACCTTACTTCCATTTCATCATCCAAAATCAAAGCAAAGCAAATATGAAAATATAATACTCCTAAGAGAGAGAAGCAAATGGAGAATCAAGAAAGAAGGGACTGCAATACAGATTACACCCTAGACTTTACATGTCATGTGAGGTTTGCACTCAACATTCAATACGCGTCCCCTTGCACTCTAGGCTTAAGTTTGGCATTCTAGTTGCACCCTCCGAACATTTTGTAGGTAAAATTTGACCGAAATCATCATACACATGCTTCAAAGGGATTATTTTACCACTATACCCTTCATCATCTTCAAAACACAAATTTACACCTTTGTCAAGCTCAAGCCCTAACTGCAATCCTAACCAAATTGAAATAGAGAGAAGCAGATTGAGAGAAGATGGAACGCAATTTCTACTGTAGGAAGATAAGGAATGATTGTTAAAGCAATGATTTTTCCTTCCTTCCTCTGCATATACACTTTTGGAGTGTGTTTAATTGAAGCGTGTTTGAGGTGAATTATGTAGTAACAAATTCAAATTCTCAGCAAGTACTTTCTAACAAAGTTTCATTTAATTAGCCATTAACAACCCAACAAAGGTTCATATAATCAATTAACAAAAAAAGAGTTTCATATAAATCTGCCATTAACCCCCCCAAAAAATTAGTAAATTGTCGCAAAATTGCAGTTACAAAGATTGTTCATCATCATTGTTACTTCAACCAACCATTAAAAGACATACACCTATCCAAATAACTCCAAATCAACAACTCCAAATTTGGGACCAAACTCTAGCTGTCATAGATCTAGTTTGACCAGATTTTTGAAAAAAATAAATAAATAAAAAGAAGAAGAAAAAGAAGTTATAATTTGCTTGGTGCCGGAGAGAAGCCATGGATAGGCATATATATTCTAACACTATTCCCTCAAAACTCCATCAAAATTCATCTCCCCTTCTTTCCTTCTTTCCCGATTAGAGCGATTCAAAATTTGGTATCTCTCTATTACTTCACATCCCGAATCACACCGAATTAACTCGTTCTCTTGCAACTTGAAGACCCATGTATTAACTCTTATGTTATTTCAGCTCGAACCAACATAAATTGAGATGTTGTCTTTTTTATCATCTTCATCAACGAATTTTCCATATGGGTCAAGTGCCAAACTCCATTTTCTCAACCAAATTTAGGATACCTTTATTATCTTTTTATCATCTTCGATGCGACCTTGGAGGCGATTGCACTTGAAGTTCAAGCAGCCCATAGACTAGTTGGCTTCTTCCATCCCACCACATCAGTATGTCGAGGACCAAAATTGGTGGATCGACTCACTTCACATCGATGCAGGTTCGAGGCATTGTGAGGTTGTTGTAGTAGAATTTGTTGGGACCTAGTGAACTCCAACATGGCTGCTCATCGCTAGAGACAATGAAATGAAGGAGGAGAAGAGAGAATGAGATGATCAAAGATGGGTCTGAGATAAGAATTAGGGTTTAAATTTAGGTGTTAAGCTAGATTTGAATTTTGGGGATGACGTTTATATTTTTTTAATCTGTTATTCCTATTTTAGCTTTCAAAAAGTTGGATGACTTGAACTTCCGGTCAGTTTTGACCGGTTAAAAGTTCGGAGGGTGCAACTAGAATGCCAAACTTAAGCCTGAAGGTGAAGGGGACACGTTTTAAATGTTAGGGCGCACACCTCACCTGACACACAAAGTCTGGGGTGTAATCTGTATTTCAGTCAGAAAGAAGGTGTCTGACATATGTCTGTGATGAAGAGGAGAGAGAATTAGGGGGACAACAAGAAGCACCGGGGGTGTTTCCTACTTTAGATGGAAGGTAGTAGTGGTGGATCTAGAAAGTAAATGGGGGTTTCGCTTCTTGCCCTTTTGTTCCGTTGTCAAGAGATAGTTTATCTGTATTCTTTTAACCAACTTAGTTATAATTATTACTCCCTCCGTCCCAGGATAAAAGTCCTTATTACTATTTTGGGTTGTCCCATGTTAAATGTCCTCTTTCTTTTAATAACCAAACTTTTACACATTTTTCCTATTATGCCCGTAGCATTAAATATCTCATACTTTTCTTATTTTAATTCTCTCTCCATATTTAATGACATTATTATGGACAATTTTGTCATTTTATTCCTCTTCTTAATATGCGTGAAAAGTCCACCAGGACTTTTATCCTGGGACGGAGGGAGTAATAATTATATAGCCCAGAAGTCAACTAGAAACTGAAAATGCATGATATTTTTAATTTCTTAAAATTTTCTCCTCTCTAATCATATGATGTAGTTTCTAGGGAGTATTCTTCTTTTTCTCCTCATGGATGGATGGGTAACAAAGAAAGGTCTTTTCCTGTTTAATGGATACAATTTAATTTGTTATTCTTTGTGGATTTGCCATTTTTCTTTGTTAAACTAAATATTAAGTCACTGTGTGAATGTGTTGAATTTTAAGAAATCATTTTAAAGCGGAATAATCCAGCGTTTGGATCTTTACCTCACTCCCTCAATATGTATACAAACAAATGAGAATTGCTCGAGTTTGGCTTGTTAAAGCTCATTTTATAAGGCTACTAAATACTAACCCACCTTGACCCTAACTTCAGTAGAACTTGGTTCAAATAGAAGAAGCTCCTATGCTTGTAACTTTACACAACAGTTTTCCTAGCCGAGCTTGAACATGGGTTTTGAGCTCTACTAAACTCAGCTTGAGCTCGATTAAAATATAAAAAAACAATTACACTACTTGCTAGGATATTTATAGGGAACACTATTTCTACATAAGTTTTTGATATTTCCTCGTGTCCCCTCTCACGTGAAGGTGGACTCACTTTCAACACATTATAAATCTTTTTCACTTAGCATATTAAAACAAACTCTTTCATTTTAGTGCACCACAAAATGTGAATTCATGCTTTGAGATTGAATTCTAGCATTTCAATAACTCAATAAACAAATTTACTCACCTGATCACGAACCGGGACATTAACAATTCGTTCGGCCGGAAACACGCCGTCCTTGGACGGGCGGCGAATGGCGGCGAACCGCCGCTTGCACATGGGGCAACGAGACTCGACCTTGGCCCACTCCATGATGCATACGAAGCAGAAGTAATGGTCGCAGCTATCGATCCATCCTCTAATGGCTTTTCCTTCTTCCGATAAGCAAATTCCGCAGCTGTGGAAGTTCAATTCGTCTTCAATTTTGGATTTGCCTTTGGAGGATGAAGGGGAATTTAGGGTTAGGGTTTTGGGTCGTTTATTTGAGGAATTTTCTGAGTCTTCGTCTTCTCCTTCTAGGGTTCTGTAGTTTGGGGATTCTGAGTTAATCTCCATTTGTGCTACTGAGTCGTGACTCGTTCTCTCAGTTTGAATGAAATTCTGAAAGGAACCGATTTGTTTCATTTAACTCGGGTTAGAATGTTTCATTTCATCTAGTAGCCTAGTAGGCAGTAACTAATTCTTACCCGCTTACCCGCTAGAAAAAATGTGACAGTTTATTTATGCAAAGGGAATTGTTAAATCTACAACAAAAGTATCGCTATAGATCCTATAGCGACGATTTTTACTGTCGCTATATATTTACAACGACACTTTTGTTGTAAAAATAACAAAATTTTTTGTCAATTTAACAATTACCTTAGGTAAAACTTCATACTCCCTCCTAAATTAAAAAATCATTATGATTGGTTACAGTCAATTTTTAAAATTTTAAAGTTTAATATTGATGTTGATTTATTTAAATTTTAAAAATAACAAACTTAAATCCCTTCTGATCCGCAAAATGAGTTTCATTTTTTATCAAATTTGTAAATATTAATTATGTTTTTATTCTATATTTAGCTTTAAAAATAATTAGTTGCTAATTTGGTATCAGAAATGATATATTTTACGACTTCATGTATAAATTTTATTTTATTACTTATTACGTGGATAAATATGAGTATTAATTCTTTTAAAGAGATTTGTAATATGGTGAGTCACTTAAAAAATGTCTTTTGCAAGTGTAACTCGGTAGAAAACTCATATATTGGGTGTTTGCTTTTCACGGGAATCAAGCTTACCAGTCGAAAAAACATCTTTCTTACGCGAAAGAAGCATGAGCGAACAACTTCATCTACCTAACCAACGAGTAAGAAAAGGTCACTAGGAAAGAGCAAAGTAAAAAACTTTCACAATGCTTAGCGAGACTCATTAAAAATGGGCGGTGTTTGATTCAATTAGATCACCCATGACGCAACTAGGAACCCATTTTCCGCAACTGCAGTCACAAATTGACAATCTATATTTGACACACTAAATTCAGGACCACTAATATATATATATATATATATATATATATATATATATATATATATATATATATAATGGAGATACACAACTATACATGTTTTAAATATACACAATTTATTATCAGAAAGTTAAGTAAATACTACGATCGTAGAGTTAGGATTATAAAGTGACTTAACTCTACGATTATAAACCGGTATATATTTGGAGTCTGTAAAGTTGTACATCTCCGACCATTAATTCCATATATATATATATATATATATAGGCCGGATCTTAAATTACATTTTTATTCAACTCTTTAGAACTCACCCTCTTTTAGCGACGGACCCGTCGACGGTTCGATCATACAATCGTCGTCTATATTTTTAACGACGCTATATGTTGTCCGTCGCTAAAAGTATAGACGACAATTATATAACCGAACCGTCGCCGAGTACGTCGCTAAAAGAGGGTGAGCTCGGGTGAGTTGGATAAAGAGTGAGCTTAAGATCTGGAATATATATATATATATATATATATATATATATATAAACCATATTTGAATTTAATCTAATTGATTTGGACGAAAAAAATATAAGGAGAATAATTTTAATTTTCAGATTGTTGAAACGAAAAGAGAGAGTTTCGTTGTACCGTACTTTTAGACACGGACAATTACTAGTGTTTGTGCACATAATATTTATTTCCAAAAAAGAATAATAATGTTCTTTGTGGATCCGGTTAGCATGAAGTTTATTTTTTGATAAATTAATCAATTGAATATTAACCCATATAGACTTATCAACACTCTATTGATTAATTAATCAACTTATCCAAAATAAATTTCATACTAACTACCGCTGTTTTTTGTATACTCGGACTACGAGACTAGTGAGCAAGGCATAGGAAAAAGTTGCACCAAAGTGAGTGTATAAACACATTTCCAAACCAAACAAAGCAAATACCTTTTTTTGGTCACCAGTCACCACCTCTCAGATCTGATCTTAACACCAGTTCTCTCAGTTCCCCAAATATTCCTGTTCTTCATTTCTATCTCTCTCCTCTTTCATCCTTTCCTCTGCACCACCGGTCATGGCAGTAGCCGGCGCTGGTGCACACATCCTGGTCTTCCCTTATCCTGCGCAGGGGCACATGATAACCCTCCTGGACCTAACCCACCAACTCGCTATCCGTGGCTTAACCATCACCATTCTAGTAACCCCAAAAAATCTCTCATTCCTAGACCCGCTTCTTTCAAAACACCCATCAATTAAACCCCTGGTCTTACCTTTTCCGGTGAGCCCATCAATTCCGGCAGGCGTTGAAAACGTGAAAGACCTCCCGGTCGGCTCATTCAGTGCTATGATGGCTGCCTTGGGGGAGCTCTACAATCCTATGCTCAATTGGTTTCAGAGCCACCCATCGCCGCCCGTGGCCATAATTTCCGACATGTTTTTGGGCTGGACCCACCGCCTCGCGTGCCAGCTCAGCATTCGCCGGTTCGTTTTCTGTCCGTCCGGCGCTTTGGCTATGTCGGTTATTTTTGCCCTTTGGCGTGATATGCGGCAAAGAAATGATCCCGGCGATGATAATGAGCTGATTTCTTTCCCGGAAATTCCGAATTCCCCGGTCTACCCTTGGTGGGAGCTGTCACCAGTGTATCGTAGCTTCGTCACCGGTGGCCCGCGATCGGAATTTCTCAAAGATGCGTTTCTTGGTAATATAGCGAGTTGGGGACTCGTGATTAACTCGTTTAGTGAGTTAGAACGAGTTTATTTGGATTACTTGAAGGAATCATTGGGTCATGATCGGGTGTGGTCGGTTGGACCATTACTCTCTCCTGAAATTGATCGAGTTTCAAGAGGTGGGTCCAGCTCCGTTTTGGCCAGTGAGATCACATCTTGGCTTGACAAATTTGACGATCAAACGGTGGTCTACGTTTGCTTTGGGAGTCTAGCGGTGTTAACCAACAAGCAAATGGAGGAATTGGCATTGGGATTGGAGAAGAGTGGGGTCAACTTTCTTTGGTCATCAAAAATCCCCACCGGGGGACACGTGGAAGGAGAATACGGCATGATCCCATTAGGATTCCAAGAGCGTGTGGCTGGTAGAGGACTCGTTATAAAAGGGTGGGCCCCACAAGTGTCGATATTGAGTCACCGAGCCGTGGGCGCGTTCTTGACTCACTGCGGGTGGAACTCGGTCCTCGAGTCGATCGTGGCGGGGGTGCCGATGCTGGCGTGGCCAATGGGGGCGGATCAATTTGCCAATGCTGATATTTTGGATGAGCTTAAGGTGGGAATTAGAGTGTGCAAGGGCGCGAACATGATTCCTGACTCAGACGAGTTGGCTCGGTTGGTGGCAAAAGCGGTGAGTAATGAGGAACGAGGTGAGAGAATAGCAAGAGCTAAGGAGTTGAGTAAGGCCGCATTGGTTAGTACAAAAATGGGTGGAAGTTCTTACAAAAGTTTGGATGGGTTGGTTAGGCATTTGTCTCAAGACCAAGACTTTTTAGCGTGCGACCCCAAAAAACATATAATAAAATGATTTGTAGTGGAAGAAAACGTATGTAATGTAAGAGTACTAGTTATTTTGGATTTATAGTTATTTTTTGATTAATTAATTAAAATAATATTGACACGCAGGTTGGTTAATTTCTTTATGTAAGGTCAGATATAGATATAGAATCGAACCCATGGAACCATGAAGCAGGAGTTATTTTTGGGGCATACTTGCTGTGGGAGCATATATAAGAGTTGAGTTCAGTCCGCAAGACTTACCTGCGATAGTGAGAATTATGGCTCCGGCTCTTGTGATACCGAACCATTGGGGAATGAGCAGACTGCTCTCCTTATCTTTATTCGGTACATTTTAAGGTCTTCTCCAAGGGAAGTTGATTCAAGCAAGAAAGTAAAGGATGTGAATATTCTTGCTTCATCTGGTTCTTTTTCAGCCAAAAATAATGCAGTTAACAATGTGCCGTCTGCAATTGTTCGTCGCTCAACCAATTTCCATCCCAGTGTTTGTGCGATGAAAGTCTCTGTATCAGCCAGTAAAAATATTTCCTCTCATATTTTTTAAAATAATTGATGTTATTATAGCAAAAATGTTGTTGCCCCAATAGTAAAGGTCTCTTAAAATATTTTGTTTTAAAATAATTACAAAAATATCAGTAAATGTATATTTTTTTATGATAAAATCATTTTTGATCTCTTGCCGTTTCTAAAGGCAACTTAGCCATAGAATATTTTATAGATATTGTTATTACAATATTTGGAAATTATTATGTATTAGGTATAACTGTAGTTAGTTCACAAATGTTAACTGTTGCAATTAATATTAATTTACAAATAAGACTCTTCTTTCCTTTTTTTTAAGAACCTACAATTCAATCTTAGGAGCTGGGTCGGGATAGAAGGGGAGTTAGGGGGTACCTAGTGAAAATTTACCTTGAATATGTATATAGAGTCTACTTATTCTGAATTTGAAGAATGATAGAGTGGAATTTGTGACCTTACACGATAAAAGAAGAGGTCTTACCACTAAGTTATCACCTTTTAGTCCATGAATGAGACTCATTTTGTGAGAAAAGGAGTATCTTTTTCTGAGCCTCTTGGCTGAAATCCTTTTTCTGGTATACAAATTATTCACGCACTGACAATAACAATGACGCTACAGCCAACAGGTGATTTATATGGGACTATATATGTATTCCGTAATATATAGTATTATTTATATATATATATATATATATATATATATATATTAAAACAGAATTATAAAATCTGCAAATAAATTTGAGTCGCTTTGAATTATGAAAGCCTCCTTAAAAGAAATTTATTCCTCACCTGGTCTTTAAAGGATTAAATGAATAATTGCTTCCAAGATAAAACGGATTTCCAATTCTTAATTAGAAGCACTTCAAAATTAAGAACTCTACAAACACAACATTATGTTATGTTCTGAACTGTATGATTATAATGATGCATGCAAAAACTGGTAAAAAGATTACTGTTACCCTTTGACAGATAACAGGAGTTTGTAGAAATGGAAAGGCAATGCAACACTTTTGCAGAGAATGGGAAGGGGAAAATATTACTGCAACGGGAACGGAAAATGTACTGTAGAAGGGAACTTCAGATTGTGGAACAAGACTGTGTTTGACAGAAATAAAAAACGGAAAATTTATGCAGAACAAGAAATATTTTAAGAACGAAAATGGGAGGAGAAAAATTATATCTGAAAATGCTTCCCACATCGTTTATTTATAGGTTAAAATATTTTCGTTGGCACGCGGTTTATTACCGTTGTCGCGCGGTTTATTTCCGTTGACATTTGTTTCCGTTGGCTTTTATTTCCATTGGCGCTGGCATCAAAACTACGTAGTATCATGTAGTGTAGACAAAACTACGTTGTATCATGATTTAATAAAATCTGATAAAATATTAAATGAATTTTGTCCAAAAAATATATATCATGACCAACCCACGACCCACGACCCCGAGCCAAGCCGAGCCGAGCCGCGGCGGCGCGCGTGTGGGTTTCAACCATGCCTTGGCTAGGTCCTCTCCCTTCCACAAAAGTGGGGTGCCCCTTGGGGCCCTTCCCATTGAGCAAACGTCCCACATATATGTTCTTCAATTTTTCCTCTAATGCCCTATGTAGGACTTTTGCAATTTACAACTTCAAGTAGGTGACTTTGGAGTTAATTTTCTCATTCAATTCTTAATGAATTTGAACACATAAATATACCAAGTTATACTCCTCATGAAGGAGAACACATTGGTGCAAAGACCCGTCATTTTTGGAATGTGGGTCCCTCATTTAATTGAGCCTCAAAATGCTCCAATATTTAATGTTTTTCAAATGTCATTTCCAACAATTCCCCATATGAATGTAAAATTGGCTTTACACATGGAAAATAAAATAAAAATATTATGAATATGCAGACTCTAGTTCAGTACATGAGAAAATATATTTCATCGAGTTAAGTAGCTTTAGTGGCTTTGAAAGCTTACCTAGCAAAAATCTATCTGATTTCTTGGCTAATCATAGACTTGATGTCTTGAAGCTATCGACTTTTTCGTGTAAACCAAGACAATAAAAATCACAAAATATTTCTTCAAACATAGTTGGTTCTCACGTTTGTGTTCATTTTGGCCTTGAAACACCTCTTGGTTTCATGAGTGTATTAGAGAATTCAGCCTTCAAAATTCTCACAGAAGTGGCCCCCTTCTTACTCACTTAGGTGATTTCTATCAAGAGTATCCTGCAATATCCCACTTGAACATTTTTCAAGATATAAAAATTATTAAAAGTGTAACTTATCCTGATTCTCGCGGCAGATGTGCACTGTCTTATAATAGGATTGGTTAGGAGTAAATATCTCCTCAGTGCTTTTCTGAGTACTTCATAGTTCGGTTTGCCCATTGAACCTAGATCTTGGGATCTCCGGTCAATTTAGGTTTGGGTTGCTTACTATGACGACTCTTTAGTAATAGGCTTTAAACCCATTCCCTTCGATGAACTTTCCACTTGCTCTCTTGTTAAACCTTTCGTAAGCGGATCCGCAATATTATCTTTTGAATTTACATAATCAATTGAGATAATTCCATTTGAGAAGCAATTGTCTAACGGTATTATGTCTTTCGTCAGTATATGGCGTGACTTACCAATTATATAAATGATTTTGTGCTCTTCCAATTCTCGATATATCACGGTGTATACATATATTATAGTCTTGCAAATATGTATGTAAGACCCGAATTTTATGAAATAAAAGTATTAAATTTTCTATAATTCTTATTCATGAGTTCTTATTCATGAGTTCTTATTCACGAGTTCTATTCACGAAGTACTATTCATGAAGCATGAAGCATGATAATTTTTTTTTGAAGGCATTACTCAATAATTATTACGATAATTCTTTATTCGGTATTTTATTGATTTGATAATTTATGCGTTGATATTTTATATTCTTTGTTATTTTAATAATTGTCACTACTACGATATTTTCCATTATCGAGCAATAATTCATATTATCGAATAATATTATTAGATAACATTATTGGCAATGTCTAGAAAGTTACACATAAGGAGAGGTTTGGTCAAATTAATTGCTTGCAGAGTAAGGAGAAATTCTTATTGAAAAGCCCCTCTTCTCACAGGAGCGGCTGGTTGCCGATCTTTGTGATTTCTGTAATATCTGTGAATAATTAATTATTGATTTAATGATGAGGAAAATATTGATTTTATATGGATATAGATGGAAAATTTTTAATGTGACAATTGTTGAAAATTAATATTTTATCTTTTTACGATAAAATAATTCATTTAAATATATTATTTTAATAATATATTAAGCGGTGATATTTTATAATGAATGTGGGATATATGAGTATATGAGGAGGAAGAGTATTTTTGTGGCATTAAATGTTTAACACATATTTTGTGTGTTGGTGGACACAATTATTGAGTAGAAATTTGATTATAGCTTTGTAAAATCGCTTGGTTTGTGGATTTGGTCAATTTACATTTGGAATTTGGAAAAACTTTCTTACGCAAAGTTGTAGAGAATTGAAATTCCTATAAAAAATCATGAATTTGAATTTTCGACAAAAAAACTATTTATTGTGAATTATTGAAGTTAGAAGTTAGAAATAATTGATTTTGGAAGTTTAAAATATTTTTAATTACAAAAACGTTTTTTACATTGTTGGGACTCATTTAACATGTGATATAAATGTGTTGAGAGCTGAAATTCAGATTTCAAATGATCGTATAATATTTGTATAAATAATATTAATTTATTAAATTTTCTACTTTGGTGTTTAGCGATTTCTATAAATAGGGTCTTGGGTTAGAATTGAAAATCACACGAAGCTGAAGTTTTCTCTCTCTATATTATCGGCGTATTCTTGTGAGTATTTTGAGTATACTTTGAGTATTGCTATATACGGTGCAAGTTCAAGTCATAGCCTATATCCAAGTGTGTTTAAATTTAGAAGTATAAATCTTTTGAGGTAAAGGGATTTTAAGGGTTGTTATGTTTTTCATGTTTCGTAACTTTTCAGACCTTCAAAATTCTGGAAAAATTTGAAATGATAGTTTGATGATTTTTGTTGATTGTGTCCAAAAATGGCGATTTTTGGATGTATAGATTAAAATTATGGATTTTATGAGAAAAAACTATTTTAAAAGTAAGCGCTTATAACTCCTTGTGGTTAACTCCAAAATTGATGAAATTTTTATTGGAAGTATATCTATATAATATCAGTATACCCTGTGAATTTTGGAATTTTTGGATAAAAAGTACAATTTATGATAAATGTATGAATATTCGGTGGTTTTGGCCATATGAAAAATAGTAAATGAATTTTAAAATTCTGAGAAAAAATATATGTTCAATATGGAACTATATTATGCTAAATCTCAGAAAAGAAATATTTTTGGAACGGATTTGATATTTTTCATGAAAATGTTCTAGTTATGAGTAAATGAATTAAATATGTTTTGTGAAGTAAGAAAATTGGAAAATATGATTTTATGGCTTGAGAATCATATATGAGGTATATCTGATTTTTTTGATGAGGGTTTTGGTTATTGGTGATGAGATCTTATGAGTTTGGCATTTTTAGATGATTAAATGCATTAATTATTAAAGTATAAATAATTGGAATAAATTGTTTATAAGCCTAAGAAATGATTAAAATATTGTGGTAATAATAATAATATTAGATTATGAGATTATTAAGTGATTTATAATATTTTAATTAAGGTGTTATGAGATCATTGATTTATGAATCTTACTCTTGAGATTAAATCTATATGTTGATTATATTATTTTTATATAACATTCTTATAACCCTAATGATGATATTTCTCTTTGACTTGAGTGTAAAGATGGGTAGATTGTTGGTATGATCATGACTATAGGTTCTCTTTTGCTTGATGGTGCAAAGTTGAATTGTTGGTGGGGTATGATCATGACCATTGAATTTATAATTGAATATCTTTAGCTTAAGTGCAAAGGTGAATTGATCAACATATATGGTTATAGTTATGGTTTATATAAATTACGAAATGATTATGGATTTCTTTGAGATATGAATATCTTTGGCTGTAGTGCGAAGATCGATTATTGATGAATATCTTTGATGCGTAGTCTGAAAGATCGATTATTGTTGAATAGCTTTGGCGCGTAGTACAAAGATGACTGTTGTTGAATATCTTTGGCACGTAGTGCGAGGATGAAATGATTATGTATTTCTTTGAGATATGAATATCTTTGGCTGTAGTGCAAAGATGACTTGTTGTTGAATATCTTTGGCGTATAGTGCAAAGAAGATGAATTGATGAATATCTTTGGCTGAGTGGTGCGAAGATGAATTTATTAGTATGATTATGAGCGAGGGCGTAATTTGGTATAACCATGATCTTTGATGTTTGGTGATGAAAATTATCTTCGTTACGGATGAGAAGAGAAATTTAGAATCTGATTATGATTATGAGTTATTCATATGATTGTGGAAAGGAATTGTTGATTGATGTTACGAGGATAAAATATTGTTGGTGGACTTTTAACATGAAGAAGATAATGGACTTTATAAGTCTATTTGACTCTTTAATGGATTGCTTCGTTCATTGCTGACTATGGTTGAAAATTTTTATCATCTATCATATATTCTAAATCTACGATTTATTCTTTGTTGAAGGCTATTGATAATTTATTTATCTTTAGTCATGATATTCTTTCTTAAGCTAGTTGTGCTCACCCTTTTGCTTCACAATTCCTTTCGGGTAATAAAAGTGTATTTTGGGTCGGCGGGGGGAATATGAGGAATAGAGCGGTGGTACTATAGATGTTGAGGGTGAGGTGAATTTAACTGGAAAGGTGTTTTTGCCACTTTATCATACAAGATGTCTAATGACATCTGACCTCGTGTCATCATAAGGCGAGGTTGTGTTTATCCCACTGCTTGAGTATATCTCTACAGACCTTATCTATATGATCTTGGAGTCTATTTGAAATATAACCCTCAATTAGAGGCGGTGGAGATAATGATATGTCGAGAAGACTCATCATTGGGAAGAATATGATAGTAATCTTCTCATTTTTCTTTAGGGTCTATTAGATTGACCAAGGATAATTACGTGGCCATATGATATCTATCATAACCTAGAAGCATGGCCTCCAGTATACGAAGGTTTCTTGAGCACTTCCCAAAGATTTTAATTTCTAAAAGCAGTTTTCGACTATATACCTTTATGTAAGGTGTCATTATGAGGTCTTATCACGGTTGGGACATGAGTCACGATTGATATATATTTGTATCAAATTCACGACATATGTGTTGTTTGTTTTTTTACGACAATTGTTGTAATAAAGTTGTAGTTATTTTACGTACCATGTATTTGGCGACTCGAGAATGGGTTGGATGGAATATACCTATTTTGGGGTCGTTTTATACGAGAATATTCTAGTTGAGATATCGCTATTACCTCCATTTTTAGCTAAATGAAGATTTATATCAAGCTGGGGTCTTATTTAGAATTATATTATACTTGTTAAAATTTTCAAGTATTTTCTCAATGTAATGAGATTGAGATAATATAATTCCATCAGATGTTCTAGAAATCTTGATTCCTAATATTATATCAGCAACCCCCAAATCTTTCATATCAAATTTATTTGCCAACATACGTTTGGTAGAGTTGATAACTTCATTATTGCTACCCATGATTAACATATCATCCACATAAAGACAAACAATGACATATTCTTTTTTGAGTGCTTTTAACATAAACACATTTATCACACTCATTGATTTTAAATCCATTTGATAACATAACATTATCAAATTTCTCATGCCATTGTTTTGGTGCTTGTTTCAATTCATACAATGATTTAACAAGTTTACATACCTTCCTCTCTTGTCCAGGAGCAATGAAACCTTCAGGTTGTTCCATATATATTTCTTCATCTAATTCACCATTTAAGAATGCAGTCTTTACATCCATTTGATGTATTTCAAGTCTATTTAAAGATGCTATTGCTATTAGCATTCGAATAGATGTAATTCTTGTAACAGGTGAATAAGTGTCAAAATAATCCAATCATTCCTTTTGTCTATAGCCTTTAACAACAAGCCTTGCTTTGTATTTATCAATTGAACCATCTGCTTTCATCTTCTTTTTGAAGATCCATTTATACCCTAAGGGTTTGGAACCAGGTGGAAGGTCCACCAATTCCCATGTATGATTTTGCATAATGGATTCAATTTCACTATTTATTGCTTCTTTCCAATGAGAAGCATCTGGAGTGGATATTGCCTCCTTTTACGTTCGAGGATTGTTTTCTAACAAAAATGTTAGAAAATTCGGACCAAAAGACGTTGAAGTCCTTGCCCTTTTGCTACGTCTAGGTTCATCCAATACAGACTCTTTGTCTATATTTTCAGGATTATTACTAGTAGCATCCAAAGGTCTTTTGTTTGAATTTAAATCTTTATTTCTATTAAATGGAAAAATATTCTCAAAGAATGATGCATCTCTTGATTCAATAAATGTATTAACATGAATATCATTAATTTCAGATTTATGAACAAGAAATCGATAAGCACTGTTGTTATTTGCATAACCAATGAAAATACAGTCAATTGTTTGTGGTCCTATCTTAACCTTTTTAGGTTTAGGAACCATTACCTTTGCTAGAAACCCCCACACTATTAAGTATTTATAGCTAGGTCTATGACCTTTCCATAATTCATAAGGTGTTTTGTGAGTTTTCTTATGAGGCACTTTATTAAGAATATAATTAGCAGAAAGCAAAGCTTCCCCCCACAAATTTTGGGGTGCTCCAGAACTGTTTAACATAGCATTCAACATTTATTTCAATGTTCGATTCTTGCGTTTAGCGATCCCTTTAGATTGAGGTGAATAAGGAGCAGTAGTTTGGTGAATAATACCATGAGTAGAGCAAATCTCTTCAAATGGTGATTTATATTCACCACCTCTATCGCTTTTTATTGCTTTAATCTTTTTGCTAAGTTGATTTTCAACTTCATTTTTATAAAGTTGAAACATTTCTATTACCTCATATTTGCTTCTTAGCAAATATACATAACAATATCTTGTGCAATCATCAATAAAGGTTATGAAATATTTTTTCCCACCTCTTGTTTGCATAAATTTTAAGTCACATATATCAGTGTGAATTAAATCTAGAGGTTCAGTTTTCCTTTCAACAGAATGAAAGGGTAACTTGTCATTTTTGATTCCACACAAATTTCACATCTATGTTTTTTATTAATATCAAATTTAGGCAAGAATTCTAAATTAATCAATCTGCGCAATGTATCATAATTGACATGTCCTAATCTAGCATGCCAAATATTTGAAGATTCCAACAAGTAAGCAGAAGAATTTATTTTATTAATATTAATAGACTTCGGTACAACAATCATTACATTCATCTTAAAGAGCCCATCATTCATGTAGCCCTTTCCTACAAACATATCATTCTTGGTAAGAACAAATTTATCAGACACAAACACCAACTTGAAGCCATTCTTGCTAAGTAGTGACCCATATACTAGATTTTTGCGGATATCTGACACATGAAGCACTTCATTGAGTCGATTCTTTGCTGGATGTCATTTTCAATTATAATCTTTCCACGTCCTTCAACCTTGAACTTGAGGAGTTTCCATGAAGAGTTGATCATCATTCATTCTCTTGGTTTGTAAGTAGAGAACATCCATTTGTTGGAACAAATGTGGCGAGTAATACTAGTGTCCACGTACCATTCTTTAGGATTTTCTACCAAATTACACTCGATACTGCTGCGGAAAGATTAATGTCTAAAACATTTTGTAAAGCTTTTCCGATTCTGTCACATTTAACTTGAGGCTTTTGTTCTCTCTTGAACTTCTTTGGCTTTCGACATTCGGTTGATTTATGTCCTCGAATGCCACAATTGAAATAATTTGCCTTTGAATTTCATCTTGGCTTTGAAATTGAATTTCTTCATGGCTTCCTTTTGTTGTTGTTGTTTGGCCTCTGTTCAACCACATTTGCCTTTGCTTCATATAAATTTTTTCCATTCTTCTTGTCAGATACTCGATTGTCTTCTTCAATCCGAAGTCGCACAATCAGTTCTTCAAGATTCATTTCTTTGAGTTTATGCTTAAGATAATTCTTGAAGTCTTTCCATGACGGTGGAAGTTTTTCAATCACTGCAGCAACTTGGAATGAATCACTTAGTGACATTCCTTCAGCATGGATTGTTAGAGTTTATGCCCTAGAGGCCAATTATTTGATATAATTGCTTAACGTTTTGATATTATATTTGATTGAATAAATATATGATTTTATTATGGTTTTATTTACTGCGTAATATAATTGTTAACATAATAAAATTCCTTAGAATAATGATACAAATTATATAGTTTCAAGTATGTGACTTGAACATGAGATTATATATTACCATTAGTATCGTTGTTCTTAAATGTCACTAGTCGAGTATCATTGTTGATGGGACAACAATGATGCATTGAGACTAGTATGTGGATATTTGATGACCAAATCTCATTGGTCATAAATATATGAGATATTAAGTCAATGCATAGGTACATTATTGAAGAAGCGATGTCTTGGACGGACCCACCATGAGAATTCTATATGGAGCATTATCGCGAAGTGTCATTAGCAATTCTCATGGTGACAATGATGTAATGGTCCTCAGGCACGAAATCGCTTATATTACTACACGAGAATTTATGTACTTTGATATCATCAAATGTCACCTTTAATAGGGTGGACTATAAAGGTGATTATTGGGTTCATCATTAATCGTGTGAGAAATATGAGTGATCTAGATGGAATTTAGCCATCCTATATATTATGGGTGATATCCATAGGCCTCTTGATTGAGTAGGACTATGAAATGCATGGTCATGCTCAAATAGTGATTTGTTTCATATAGTCTACTCATTGATCAAGAAAACTCAGATTAAATTATGAAGAGTATGACACATTCCATGACTCGAGTTTAATCTAGGATATTAAGGTTAAAAGGATTAAATTGCATTGAAACATTGGTCACAAAAGGTTGCATCGAATCATCGATCTTATTATTACTTGGGTAGCGGTGATGCATTACTAGATGCATTTCACCGCATTTATAATTTTATAATATGATTTTAAAATTATTGCCAACGTAATAATAACCTATAAGGTCACACATATAACGTTATTTAAAAGGGAATTAATTTAAATTTTAAGGATTTAAATATATTAATATGATTAATAGTATTTAAATCACAATTTAAATTAAAAGGATAAATTGTATATATGTATATTAATTAAGTAAGACTTAATTAAGAGATATATATATATAAATTCGGATTTTATAAAATTAGGTTTTGATTTTGATTAATTCCTTTTAACTACTATATATATGATATATAGCGACTACTTAGGGTTAGATATCATAATTGAAAAACCTGGCCATTTCTTAGAGAGAGACTAGAGAAAAGCAGATTTCAAAATCCATTCCTTTTGGTGGCTAATCACATGCAAGTCCTTCTTATTGCGAGAATCGTCGATTGACGGTTCGTGAGGCGTCAGATATGGGACCGTAGTAGAAGCTTAATCGGTTTTGTATTGCGTTGGAGATTCGAATGTGATCGGTTTGATTCTCGTTTTTGTTTATATCTGGTATAATCTCTAAACCTCTGAATTAATTGATTTTCGCATGGATCCTGTTTTAGGGTTTCGAAAATTGCTTTAAAATTTTAATTTCCGCTGTGCATTTTTATGCCGAAGCCCAACATGGATATCATGTAGAATCACTTGTAATTCTTGAACTTGGGTGATGATCGCTTTAGAATCATCTATCTTATAATCAAGAAATCGACCGACTATGAATTTCTTCATGCCAGCATCTTCAGTTTTATATTTCTTGTCTAAAGATTCCCAAAGTTCCTTTGCAGTTTGAACTGTACAATACACATTGTACAGTGCATTGTCCATTCCATTTATGACATAATTTCTGCAAAAAAAATTAGCATGTTTCCATGCATCAACTGCAGCAACTTTTTCCTTGTCAGTTTCTCCTTCAATAAGAGTAGGACAATCTTCTTGTAGAAACCTTGACAAATTCAATGTTGTGAGATAGAAGAGCATCTTTTGTTGCCAACGCTTGAAATTAGTTCCATTGAACCTTTTAGGCTTTTCTCCATGAGACAAACTCACGACAGGAATGGTGCTAGTAGACGCCATTTCTGTTACACACAGAATACAAACAGAACACAATTATTAATAAATGTAAAATTACATTATATAAGGCGATGTAAACAAAATTAATCATTATATTAATATGCACACATAATATTAAGTATAAATCAGTTAATATGATATATATAAAATAATGAATATATATAATTAACTAACATGTAATATTTACGTAATATATATATAATAATGAGAATACTTAATGAGAAAATCAAAGATGTTATATATATATATATATATATATATATATATATATATATATATAATAACATGTAATATATATAATAATGTAATACTTAACATGTAATAAAATTTGAATTTGAAGGCAAGTATATATATATATATATACTTTGAAAAACCTTATTTTACATTCATAAAAAATAATACGATAATTAGAGAAAATATAAATTTGCTTTTTAAGATTGTATTAGTAATATATAGTATTATTTAATATATATATATATATATATATATATATATATATATATATATACTAAAATGGAATTATAAAATGCAAATAAATTCGAGTCCTTTGAATTCACAAAGTCTCCTTAAAGCAAATTTATTCCCTCACTGGTGCTAAACGATTAAATGAATAATTGCTTCCAAGATAAAATGGATTTTCAGTTCTTAATTAGAAGCACTTCAAAATTAAGAACTCTACGAACACAACATTATGTTATGTACTGAACTGTATGATTATAATGATGCATGCAAAAACTGGTAAAAAGATTACTGCTACCATTTGACAGATAACAGGAGTTTACAGAAATGGAAAGGCAATGCAACACTCTTGCAGAGAATGGGAAGGGGAAAATATTACTGCAACGGGAACGAAAAATGTACTGTAGAAGGGAACTTCAGATTGTGGAACAAGACTCTGTGTTTGACAGAAACGAAAAACGGAAAATTTATGCAGAACGGGAATATTTTAAGAACGAAAAATGGGAGGAGAAAAATTATATCTGAAAATGCTTCCTACATCGTTTATTTATAGGTTAAAATATTTTCGTTGGCACGCGATTTATTACCGTTGTCGCACGATTTATTTTCGTTGGCATTTGTTTCCGTTGGCTTTTATTTCCGTTGGCGCTGGCATCAAAACTACGTAGTATCATGTAGTGTAGACAAAACTACGTAGTATCATGTACTGTAGCCAAAACTACGTAGTGTCATAATTTAATAAAATCTGATAAAATATTAAATGAATTTTATCCAAAAAATATATATTGGCTCTAGTGCAAGTGGGAGACTGTTAGAGTTTATGCCCTAGAAGCCAATTACTTGATATAATTGTTTAACGTTTTGATATTATATTTGATTGAATAAATATATGATTTTCTTATGGTTTTATTTACTGCGTAATATAATTGTTAACATAATAAAATTCCTTAGAATAGTGATACAAATTATATAGTTTCAAGTATGTGACTTGAACATGAGATTATATATTACCATTAGTATCGTTGTTCTTAAATCTCCCACTAATCGAGTATCATTGTTGATGGGACAACAATGATGCATTGAGACTAGTATGTGGATCGTTGATGACCAAATCTCATTGGTCATAAATATATGAGATATTAAGTCAATGCATAGTACACGTTAGAGAACGATGTCTTCGGATGGATTCCACCATGAGAATTCTATATGGAGCATTATTACGCAAGTGTCATTAGCAATTCTCATAGTGATAATGATGTAATGGTCCTCCGACACGAAATCATTTATATTACTACACGAGAATTTATGTACTTTGATATCATCAAATGTCACCTTTAATAGGGTGGACTATAAAGGTGATTATTGGGTTCATCATTAATCGTGTGAGAAATATGAGTGATCTAGATGGAATTTAGCCATCCTATATATTATGGGTGATATCCATAGGTTTCTTGATTGAGTAGGACTATGAAATGCATGGTCATGCTCAAATAGTGATTTGTTTCATATAGTCTACTCATTGATCAAGAAAACTCAGATTAAATTATGAAGAGTATGACACATTCCATGACTCGAGTTTAATCTAGGATATTAAGGTTAAAAGGATTAAATTGCATTGAAACATTGGTCACAAAAGGTTGCATCGAATCATCGATCTTATTATTACTTGGGTAGCAGTGATGCATTACTAGATGTCATTTCACCGCTTATAATTTTATAATATGATTTTAAAATTATTGCCAACGTAATAATAACCTATGTGGTCACACACATGTAACGTTATTTAAAGGGAATTAATTTAAATTTTAAGGATTTAAATATATTAATATGATTAATAGTATTTAAATCATTTAATTTAAATTAAAAGGATAATTTGTATATATGTATATTAATTAAGTAAGACTTAATTAAGAGATATATATATATAAATTGATTTTATAAAATTAGGTTTTGATTTTGATTAATTCCTTTTAACTACTATATATATGATATATAGCACTACTTAGGGTTAGATATCATAATTGAAAACCCTAGCCGCTTTTAGAGAGAGAGACTAGAGAAAAAAGATTTCAAAATCCATTCCTTTTGGTGGCTAATCTGCAAGTCCTTCTTATTGCAGAATCGTTCGACTGGTTCATGGAGGCGTTAAATATGGATACCGTAGAGGCGTTAATCGGTTTGTATCAAGCGTTGGAGATTCGAGGCTTGATCGGCTTTTGATTCTCGTTTTGTTTATATCTGGTATAATCTCTAAACCTCTGAATTAATTGATTTTCGCATGGATCCTGTTTTAGGGTTTCGAAAATTGCTTTAAAATTTTAATTTCCGCTGTGCATTTTTATGCCGAAGCCCAACATGGATATCATGTAGAATCACTTGTAATTCTTGAACTTGGGTGATGACTGCTTTAGAATCTGTCATCTTATAATCAAGAAATCGACCGACTATGAATTTCTTCATGCCAGCATCTTCAGTTTTATATTTCTTGTCTAAAGATTCCCAAAGTTCCTTTGCAGTTTGAACTGTACAATACACATTGTACAGTGCATTGTCCATTCCATTTATGACATAATTTCTGCAAAAAAAATTAGCATGTTTCCATGCATCAACTGCAGCAACTTTTTCCTTGTCAGTTTCTCCTTCAATAAGAGTAGGACAATCTTCTTGTAGAAACCTTGACAAATTCAATGTTGTGAGATAGAAGAGCATCTTTTGTTGCCAACGCTTGAAATTAGTTCCATTGAACCTTTTAGGCTTTTCTCCATGAGACAAACTCACGAGGTGAATGGTGCTTTAGAAGCGCCATTTACATATATATGTAATACAAACAGAACACAATTATTAATAAACAGAAATTCTGTTATATAAGACGTGTAAACAAAATTAACTGTTATATTAATATGCACACATAATATTAAGTATAAATCAGTTAATATGATATATATAAAATAACAGAATATATATAATTAACTAACATGTAATATTTACGTAATATATATATAATAATGAATACTTAAGAAAATCAAGATGTTATATATATATATATATATATATATATATATATATATATATATATATAATAACATGTAATATATATAATAACAGAATACTTAACATGTAATAAAATTTCAGAATTTCGAAGACAGTATATATATATATATACTTTGAAAAACCTTATTTTCTGTTCATAAAAAATAATACGATAATTACAGAAAATATAAATTTGCTTTAAGATTGTATTCCGTAATATATAGTATTATTTAATATATATGTATATATATATATATATATATATATATATATATACTAAAACAGAATTATAAAATGCAAATAAATTCGAGTCCTTTGAATTCACAAAGTCTCCTTAAAGCAAATTTATTCCCTCACTGGTGCTAAACGATTAAATGAATAATTGCTTCCAAGATAAAATGGATTTTCAGTTCTTAATTAGAAGCACTTCAAAATTAAGAACTCTACTTAACACAACATTATGTTATGTCTTTGAATCTGTATGATTATAATGATGCATGCAAAAAGCGGTAAAAGATTATTCTGCTACCATTCGATGAGATAATGAGAGTTTACTGAGAAATGGAAAGGCAATGCAACACTCTTTGCGAGAGAATGGGAAGGGAAAATATTACTTTAACAGGAACGAAAATGTACCGTAGAAAGGAACTTGATTGTGGAACAAGACTCGTGGTTTGTGAAACGAAAAACGGAAAATTTATGCGAAGCAGGAATATTTTAAGAGCGAAAAATGGGAGGAGAAAAATTATATCTGAAAATGCTTCCTACATCGTTTATTTATAGGTTAAAATATTTTCGTTGGCACGCGATTTATTACCGTTGTCGCACGATTTATTTTCGTTGGCATTTGTTTAGTTGGCTTTTATTTCGATTAGGCGGCATCAAAACTACGTAGAAGTATCGTGTAGTGTAGACAAAACTACGTAGATCACGCATCGTAGCCAAAACTACGTAGTGTCATAATTTAATAAAATCTGATAAAATATTAAATGAATTTTATCCAAAAAATATATATTGGCTCTAGTGCAAGTGGGAGACTGTTAGAGTTTATGCCCTAGAAGCCAATTACTTGATATAATTGTTTAACGTTTTGATATTATATTTGATTGAATAAATATATGATTTTCTTATGGTTTTATTTACTGCGTAATATAATTGTTAACATAATAAAATTCCTTAGAATAGTGATACAAATTATATAGTTTCAAGTATGTGACTTGAACATGAGATTATATATTACCATTAGTATCAGTGTTCTTAAATCTCCTAGTGAGAGTATCATTGTTGATGGGACAACAATGATGCATCGAGACTAAGTATGTGGATCGATTGATGACCAAATCTCATTGGTCATAAATATATGAGATATTAAGTCGATGCGATAGAGTACATGTTGAGAAAACGATGTAATCGGATGACCCACCATGAGAATTCTATATATGGAGCATTATGCGAAGTGTCATTTAGCAATTCTCATAAAGTGATAATGATGTAATGGTCCTCCGACCAAATCATTTATATTACTACACGAGAATTTATGTACTTTGATATCATCAAATGTCACCTTTAATAGAGGTGGACTATAAAGGTGATTATTGGGTTCATCATTAATTGTGTGAGAAATATGAGTGATCTAGATGGAATTTAGCCATCCTATATATTATGGGTGATATCCATAGGCCTCTTGATTGAGTAGGACTATGAAATGCATGGCCATGCTCAAATAGTGATTTGTTTCATATAGTCTACTCATTGATCAAGAAAACTCAGATTAAATTATGAAGAGTATGACACATTCCATGACTCGAGTTTAATCTAGGATATTAAGGTTAAAAGGATTAAATTGCATTGAAACATTGGTCACAAAAGGTTGCATCGAATCATCGATCTTATTATTACTTGGGTAGCGAGTGATGCATTACTAGATGTCACTTTTATTTATAATTTTATAATATGATTTTAAAATTATTGCCAACGTAATAATAACCTATAGGGTCATACACATGTAACGTTATTTAAAGGGAATTAATTTAAATTTTAAGGATTTAAATATATTAATATGATTAATAGTATTTAAATCACTTAATTTAAATTAAAAGGATAATTTGTATATATGTATATTAATTAAGTAAGACTTAATTAAGAGATATATATATATAAATTCGGATTTTATAAAATTAGGTTTTGATTTTGATTAATTCCTTTTAACTACTATATATATGATATATAGCAGCCTACTTAGGGTTAGATATCATAATTGAAAACCCTAGCCGCTCTTAGAGAGAGACTAGAGAAAGCAGATTTCAAAATCCATTCCTTTTGGTGGCTAAGATCTGCAAGTCCTTCTTATTGCAGAATCGTTCGACGGTTCGTGAGGCGTTCAATATGGATACCGAGAGTAAGCAATCGGTTTGTATTGCGTTGGAGATTCGAGGCTTGATCGGCTTTTGATTCTCGTTTTGTTTATATCCGATATAATCTCTAAACCTCTCAATTAATTGATTTTCGCATGGATCCTGTTTTAGGGTTTCGAAAATTGCTTTAAAATTTTAATTTCCATTTGTGCATTTTATGCCGAAAGCCCAACATGGATATCATGTAGAATCACTTGTAATTCTTGAACTTGGGTGATGATCGCTTTAGAATCTGTCATCTTATAATCAAGAAATCGATTTACTATGAATTTCTTCACGCCAAAGATCTTCAGCTTTTATATTTCTTGTCTAAAGATTCCCAAAGTTCTTTGCGGTTTGAATCTGCATAATACACATTGTATACGGTCGTATTGTCCATTCCATTTATGACATAATTTCAAGAAAAAATTAAGATGTTTCCGATCAACCGCAAAGAACTTTTTCTGTCGGTTTCTCCTTCAATAAGAAGTAGGACAATCTTCTTGTAGAAACCTTGACAAATTCAATGTTGTGAGATAGAAGAGCATCTTTTGTTGCCAACGCTTGAAATTAGTTCCATTGAACCTTTTAGGCTTTTTCTCCATGAGACAAACTCACGGCGTGAATGGTGCTTTAGAGACGCCATTTCATTCATAATATGTAATACAAGCAGTAACACAATTATTAATAAATGTAAATTTCATTTATATAAGACGTGTAAACAAAATTAATCATTATATTAATATGCACACATAATATTAAGTATAAATCAGTTAATATGATATATATAAAATAATGTAATATATATAATTAACTAACATGTAATATTTACGTAATATATATATAATAATGTAATACTTAATAGAAAATCAAGGCATATTATATATATATATATATATATATATATAATAACATGTAATATATATAATAAATGTAATACTTAACATGTAATAAAATTTCAGATTTCAAGAAAAAGTATATATATATATATACTTTGAAAAACCTTATTTTCTGTTTCATAAAAATAATACGATAATTTACAGAAAATATAAATTTGCTTTAAGATTGTATTCGTAATATATAGTATTATTTAATATATATATATATATATATATATATATATATATATATATATATATATATACTAAAATGTAATTATAAATGCAAATAAATTGAGTCCTTTGAATTCACAAAGTCTCCTTAAAGCAAATTTATTCCCTCACTGGTGCTAAACGATTAAATGAATAATTGCTTCCAAGATAAAATGGATTTTCAGTTCTTAATTAGAAACACTTCAAAATTAAGAACTCTACGAACACAACATTATGTTATGTACTGAACTGTATGATTATAATGATGCATGCAAAAATCGGTAAAAGATTATCGCTACCATTCGATGATAATGTGAGTTTACTGAAATGGAAAGCGTAATGCAACACTCTTCGCAGAGAATGGGAAAGGAAAATATTATCGCAACGGAACGAAAAATGTACCGTAGGCGGAACTTGATTGTGGAACAAGACTCTGTGTTTGACAGAAACGAAAAACGGAAAATTTATGCAGAACGGGAATATTTTAAGAACGAAAAATGGGAGGAGAAAAATTATATCTGAAAATGCTTCCCACATCGTTTATTTATAGGTTAAAATATTTTCGTTGGCACGCGATTTATTACCGTTGTCGCACGATTTATTTTCGTTGGCATTTGTTTCCGTTGGCTTTTATTTCCGTTGGCGCTCGCATCAAAACTACGTAGTATCATGTAGTGTAGACATAAAACCACGTAAGATATCGATCTTTTATAGCCAAAACTACGTGAAGTGTCATAATTTAATAAAATCGATAAAATATTAAATGAATTTTATCCAAAAATATATATATCAAAATTTATAGCCCTAAAAAAGCTTGCATTTGCCGACCCAGCTGCGTTGGGTTTCAACCATGCCTACAGTCCTCTCCTTTCCATTAAAAGTAGGGTGCCCTTCGGGCGCTTCCCATCGAAAGCAAACATCCCACATATATGTTCTTCAATTTTTCCTCTAACGCCCTATGTGGACTTTTGCAATTTACAACTTCAAAGAGGTGACTTTTGGAGTCAATTTTCTCATTCAATTCTTAATAAATTTGAACACATAAATATACCAATTTATACTCCTCATGAAGGAGAACACATTGGTGCAAAGACCCGACATTTTTGAAATGTGGGTCCCTCATTTAATTGAGCCTTAAAATACTCCAATATTTAATGTTTTTCAAATGTCATTTCCAACAATATATACATGAGAATTCCATTTAAATTTCTTCAAGTCCAACTAGATCATAAGATGAGAATGGGTATTTTGCATGATATGCAAGTTTCTTAAGTGAAAATATCTCCATTGATATATATATATGACTAAGTAGGAGGTATGAAAGTCAATACGTGACAACTCCAAGTTTTCAATTATCATGGATGCAAGTGGAAATACGAATGATAGCTTGTTTATTGGAAAATAGTGAAGAATATCTAAATATCTCCACTGATATATATATATGACTAAGTAGGAGGTATGAAAGTCAATACGTGACAACTCCAAGTTTTCAATTATCATGGATGCAAGTGGAAATATGAATGATAGCTTGTTTATTGGAAAATAGTGAAGAATATCATCCACATATATATACTCCACCATCCACAAAGAAAGCCAAAGGTGAATATTATCATTAAGTGCCCCACAAGTCTTGCTCATTGAAACGAAATATCAATGACAAAAACCCCTCAATGAAATGAAATATCAATGGCTACAACCCCACCAAATAATTGATTTTTTCAGTGTACTCAGTTTTTTGTCTTTGGCATGGATGGAAAACCCTTGATAGATTTCATAGCCATGTAATATGCATATATAGCTGCCTAGAAGAGGAGATTCTATTAGGAACAATGTCATAAACTAGTCAAATTTTAATATCTTAAGACATTTTTTTTAACAAAAATATAAAAGGTTAAAATATATTTATCATATAATTTGTTATAAAAGATGAAAAGATCACAAAAGTAGAAAAAATTCAAACGATAATCAATTCAAACAAATAATAGAGATAAAATCAAGAAGAGTGTCAGTTGTAAAAACAGTTAATGGATAACACAAATACTCCCGAAACATATAGTTGAACTCTAAAAATATCAATAATATGCATGGATATCACAAATACTCCTGAAACATTATTATTGTATTTTATCGCGTCGAGCTCCACTTTAGTTGCAATCCAACTTCTGATTATATTTGTTGACATGTATATCATTTTTTATCGGATTTTAATATCTTTAGACTTTTATTTTTGGTTGAAAAAACAATACAAAGGATTGAAATATATTAATATACTATAATTTGTTACAAAAGATGACAATACTATAAAAGTAAAAAAGAATTCAAATGATATATATAATCTTTTCAAATAAATAACTCATGAAACTCAGTTAAACTCCAAAAATGTCAATAATATATATAGATTTTTAGTAGTTTTCAACACGAGTAATGGAATAATAAGCTATGATGACAACCATACACCAAAATCAAAGTACACATCAGCGGTGCTACGTTTGTCACGTATTTTTGTGATTTAATTGTATTAAAGTACATATCAGCGGTACCACGTGATGTAAACAAGTCACCGTAGTTAAATATTTGCGGTACAATGTGTGCCACGTTAGCAAGTCAGTAACATCTGAGGGTTCAATATCTAAATTTGTTGACGGAAAGGCTCAATATCCAAAAGTACCTAAAATTCAAGTGCCACATTTGCATTTTACTTCATATATAAGTATATTATCTGAAATACTAGGCCTTTTAATTCTAATTTGACTCCAAAATTATGAATTAAATAGACCTCTAAAATTTACATAAACTTCAGTGTCTTAATACTACTAACAATACAAAACTTATTCGGTCTATCCCTGCTTTAAGCAAACCCTAACGTCAAGGTGGCCAACATGAGCAAAGGCTAAAATTAATTGGTTATTATGGTATGAATGAAACATATGTAGAGAATAAACTACTATAAATGCGATAAGCATTAGCCTCCAAATTCACAACAAAATTAATTTCATCTCCTCTTCAATATTCCTCTTCTATATATTATCTGAACATGGATGTGAATATTTTTGCTTCATCTGGTTCTTTTTCAGCCAAAAATAATTCGGTTGTGCCGTCTGCAATTGTTCGTCGCTCAGCCAATTTCCATCCCAGCGTTTGGGGAGACCATTTTCTCGCATACACTAGCTCTGATCTCCTGGTAAGTAAATTAATTACAAAGAACCAGCAATTTCTTAGACACAATTATATTCATAAACAATCTAGAAGACTTTATTAATTTGGTTTAATTTCCTAACAGAAACACGCGCTTGTATGTTTATAGTTCCAAATATCATTTTGATCATCCATTTAGGATTTAAGTTTAGTTTAGCGTAATATTTATGTCGCTAAATATATATGAGAGAAAATTAATGAAGTACACAAGTGTAATGGAGGGGATCTTATAACAGTAGACACATTCAATGTGTCTCCGGTATAAATATCATTAAGTTATGGATGGTGGAAGCTAAAAAATGTGTAGTATTTTTACCTGTGCAGACAACCGATGCTGACACAGAGAAACAATTTCAACAACTAAAGGAACAAGTGAAGAAGATGCTATTGGCAGCTGCTGATGAGCCTCAACAACAACTCAACTTAATCGATGATATCCAACGATTAGGTGTTGCATACCATTTCCAAGCTGAGATTGATGCGGCATTACACCACCTGAATGCTACATTTGATAGTGAAAAACACGGTGACCTTCACACTCTAGCGCTTTGTTTTCGATTACTTAGGCAAAATGGATATAATGTATCTTCAGGTAATTCATTTCTCTTACCAAAATTAAAGTTGTCTATGATTAACGACATTTTATATATCTTCATAAAACTCATTTTAACGACATTTGATATGTTTAATGTTAAAAACAGATGTGTTTCGCAAATTCAAGAACAATAACGGAGAATTCAAGGAGTACATAACGAAGGATGTAAGAGGAATGTTAAGCTTGTATGAAGCAACGCATTTTATGGTTCATGGAGAAGATATTCTGGAAGAAGCATTGGCATTCACCACTTCTCACCTTGAGCATCTCAAATCCAACTTAACAAATCATCCTCTTGCCTGCCAAGTCATTCATGGACTTAACAGGTCCATTCATAAGGGAATAAATAGGCAGAAGCGAGGCATTACATTTCCATCTTCCATGAATTAGATGATTCACATAATGAACTTCTACTAAATTTTGCAAAATTAGACTTCAACCTATTGCAAAAAGTTCATCAAGGGGAGCTAAGCTATATTACCAGGTATGAGTAGCAGAAGATGATTTTGGAGTTTATGTATTTAAACAAACTCATCTTGTATCATAAACTATAAGTTTCAACAGGTGTGATTTAAAAAAAAATTTAAAAAAATTACTTATATACGTACCATATTTGGGTCGTAACTTTGCTTACGCAGCTGTGTGTGAACTTCCCATACGCATCATACTGGTGCATGCAATGTCTTTATTAAAAATGGCATTCCTCAAATATTGCAATGAACGGTACATGATGATACTATACCTACCATAGCTACTTTTCGCTATAAACACTTTGTGCACTCATACATACATACATACATACATACATACATACATATATATATATATATATATATATATATATTAAGGTCATTAATTAACAAAGCTAGCTAGGCTTGATGACTAGGGGTTGTACAAGACAATTTATAAGTTCAATATAAATAATGTGAATTTCAGGTGGTGGAAAGATTTAAACTTTGCAGAGAAACTTCCTTTTGCAAGAAATAGAGTGGTGGAGTGCTACTTTTGGATATTAGGGGTGTATTTTGAACCCGAATACCTCTTGGCACGAAGAATGCTGACAAAAGTAATTGCCATGACATCAATTATGGATGACATATATGATGTGTATGGTACCCTCGAAGAACTTGTACTCTTCACGGATGCAATTGAAAGGTACAAGCTCCGATGCATGGTGCAATTAAGTCTGTAAATTTAATTCTCTTATGTATAAATTAATCAATAATAGTTCAGGTGGGATATCAATGCCTTAGATCAGCTACCAGAATACATGAAGGTTTGTTACCGGGCTCTCTTAGATGTTTATAGTGAAATGGAGGAAGAGCTGGCCATGGTAGGTAGACCATCATACGGTGTTCGATATGCAAAAGATGAGGTTAGTGGCGTACGAGATAATTAATTATATTTAATTACACGGTTGATATAGCCACAGCAAAAATATTTGTGTTGCTAGCTAGATTAGTAAGTGTAGCTAATGTATACAGTGACCCTAGAACAATTGCAAAAATGTTGCTAATTTTTTTTTTTATGGAATCATCTTTTTTATTCTTGCAATATAAACAACCCTTCATTAAGCCTATCAATCACAATTCTTTATTGTTCTTCCATTTTCAGATGAAAAGACTAGTTAGATCATACCTTGACGAAGCCAAGTGGTTTAACGAAGGCTACATTCCAACATTAGAAGAGTATTTGAAGGTGACAATTGTATCTTCAACCATTATAATGTTTGTAAAATGGCTAACTGCTTCCCTAATTGGTATACTCTAAGTTTGGAAAAAAGAGGTCCCATTTTCTATGTTACATCCCTTTCTTTCTGTGTTAGTTATTTACATTGTATCGAATTCTAGATATACGTGTTATTGGGTTGAAATCTTTTTTATCGCATGCTGCTCTTTAAGGGTAGTGTTATTATTAAGTGTTAAAAAATATAAGTTAGATTGATGAGTCTTGGGATCTAGATTCATGGAGACTTTTGGTATATATATTTTGGTATATATATATATATACACACACACTAAATTTTTCCACTATAATTGACATCTTTTATTTATTATACCACTAAATTTTTTATTTATTTAATTATTACATTAAACTAATTAAAATAATAAAATTAGACCATTTCGTTAAAAAATTAGACGACTAATTTATTCAATTACCTCAGTAAACTAACTAAAATAGTGAAATTAAACCTCTAACAATAGTATGGAAATAGATTTCTTATTTCCTTTCCTTCTCTCTCTACTTATTAATGAACCAACTTCTTTTATTTCCTTTTTCCTTTCCTTCTCTCTACATATTCAGATATCCAACTTTTTTCCTCCATTACCATTGTAAGAACCATCATCCAGCATCACCATAAACATATACCTGGCTAACCATCGAAACCTACCTTACCAGATGAATCTAAGTTGTGTGATAAAATGAAGCATCAAAACAAACTCAACATACAATGAACCTAAAATAAAAATATTAGTTAAGGTTTTTAAACCCAACAACAGCTCCATATTAGAGCATTAACAACAGTTTTCCTAATTAATTCTCTATTCCCAATTTTGAAGAATGCATTAACAAATCATTATCTAACAGCTTCCTTAATTATCCTTATTTGACTCTCTATTTTAATCCCTATATAGGATTTTATTCCCCAAAGTGAGGGAGTCAAAAGACCATTCTCTATATATACAAAATGACATTTCACACCCTCATTTAAGTGGACAACTCATCAATCATACACATCTTGACATTTTTTTACTACTTTATTTTCAAATTATAAACTTAATATTAACTTATATTTTAAAAATTAATTTCAAACGTATTCAAATTTAAAACTGATATAAATTTATTTAATTTATGTCAATATAATTATAAATATTATAAAATAATAATTATAAAATTTATTATTTTTAAAATTTAAATGAATCATATTAAATTTAAATTTAAAATATCACAAATTAACTTTTAAAAGTTAATTATTAATCTTATGTACATTTGCAACTATGTACAATCCATTCAATATTAATTTTATAAATTACTTAAAATTTAAAATAAAATAAAAATTATTTTACGGTGAAATATAATTGATAAATTATATTTCTCTTTTATAAATTATAAGATTATTATTAATTTGATATTTTGACTATTGGAAATTTAAAATTTTAACTTTTAACTTTTAAATTTTATTATTTAAGGAATCAATATAAGGAACATGTTGGGTACATAGTGAAAAAATTAAATCTCTATTTTGCAAATGACCTAATAACACTGCAGAGTAGGGATAAAGATAAGAAAACTGTTGTGAATGCTCTTAGACATGACGAAGCTCACAAGCACATTGTAACGCCCTCAAAATCGGGACTATTTCTCTCCCCAATCTTGTGCGTTAATATTATCATATTCTAGCTTTAAAATATTATTTAATGTTAAAATAGCTAAAAATGCGGAATAATTTTTTTTTCTTCTATCATTCACCGTTCCCTGAATCGCAACCTTTACGATTCTTCTTTATACAAAAATCATATTCATTTTATGATTTACTTAATTTGAATAAATGTATTAAGAGCTTCAAGTCTCAATACTTAACATCTTTCTTATATAGTAATGTCACTATATCACTTTATTTTATAAAGTATTTATTACAATACATCCAGGATAAATATTCTCTATTGAATATTTTAATCTATACGTAACTGCCAAGTACTACCTATAACAAAACCATTAATCATAGCTTTATACAATTTCTAATTCAAGAAAATGTATTCATTTCGTACATCATTCATCCTTCATCATCCGTATAGCAAATAATATTGCATAACGTCATTAACCTGCAAAAAATTTGTGTTTGCAAGATTGAGCTCGACAGCCCAGCAAATTCAACAGTCTATCATGCTTCACATAGCACACAACTCTATATTTACCACATGCAACATACTTTCTTTGCTATGCATATTCTACATGCATAAATAATTATGTGCAATGCATATATTATATATTTCCAATTATCGTGTTACATCATACAACATGTGTTATCACATATCACATATAAATTGAGTTTCATACCCAATTAACTTAGTCATATTTTGACTTTAACAATTCATAGAGCATGATATGTAAGTTAGCACATAACCACACTCAATCCATAAACATAACAGAACTGAAAAATTTGCCTCGTTCAATGACCATTGATACAAACTTTATGTGACGCCCCCAAAATCGGTATACATCACCTATTCTGAGTCGCCAAATACATGGTACAAAATTCAAATACAACTTAATTATACAACAGTCGTGTAAAATACGACTAAACAAATGCTGTGAGTTTTAATACAAATATTGTCATCTAGACAATATACAAACTCAATGGGTTACATTTATTATCACACTATTTCATATAATAGTGAGGACTACTAATGCTATTATCTGGACCATCACTCTGTTCCCCGACTAGTCCCTGCTACGTTCTCATTTTCTGAAGAGAACAATGAAAGTAAAAGGGTGAGCTCAACTAGCCCAGTAAGAAATATTATGACTAAGATAATGCAGAATAAATTATCATTACACTACTAAAAAAATGGTCATTTGTGATGGCCTAAATCCATCACAAAAAGTAGGAAAATCATCACGAAAGGTTTACGTGATGGCTTTAATCATCACAATGGTCGTCTTGTATACGCCCATCATGAAAGGTTTTACGTGATGATTTTGGCAATCACGTAAACGCTTAGTGTTTTTGTGATGATTAATACAATCACATTAACATATAATCTATTGTGATTGTCAAAGTCATCACAAAAAAAAACAAGACTTTAGGGATCAAATGTAAGAACGTGAATCTCTATTTACGTACAATTTATTTCACTATATTAATTATATCTATATTAATTGTATCAAATGATACTTGTAGGATTCGAACCCTCTCCCATTTGTAAACTAAATAACGAGTATTACCACTACACCAAAGTCCAGATCATGATTATAATTTTAAAACAAAATATAAAAGGAAACATATATGAGTTGACTTACTAAACAAAATTACTTTCAAATAAGATTTGGTGATTGCAATGGCAATCAAAAATACTCTATAATGATGGTAAAATTAGTCATCACTAAGAGCCATCATATATTGTATTGTTTTGTGACAGCTTGAAAATTCCATCACAAAATACCTTCTTTTTGTAATTACAAATAAAAGTCGTCAAAAAAATTTAACTTTTTAATGATTGTCACGACCGTCATAAAATATTATTTTGATTATTTCTTATATTAAAATATTAGTGATAGCTTAAATGCAATCACTTAAAAGGGTATATCTATAAGTGATGACTTAGGCGCCACAAAAAGAAAATTTATTTTATGTGAAAAAATTGGTGTGATTGACATGGCCATCACAATTATAATACATTGATGGCAAAATTAGTCATCACTAAGAGCCATCATATATACTATTATTTTGTGATTGCTTAAAAAGTCCATCACAAATTACTATCTTTGTGATGGTTTTTAAAAGCGTCACAAAATTCCGCCACGTATTCTTGTTTTTTAGTAGTGTTAGCCTTCAACGTTGTTGTTAAGCGATAAAATATAACAAACATCAAGTTTAACTGCAAATGAACAAGCAATCCATTAGAAGAATCAAGTAGAGAATAAAATCTATTATCTTCTATGATTTAAAAGGTTTTTCATGACTTTTATCATTTGAGACTCAACAATAATAAATAATCCACATCATCCCAGATTACTACCAATGATATTCATTAAGTATCACGACCACAAATTGTCCATACCATTATAAGCCGAGGATATTCGTGTATTCATCAATGGCCATGATCATGCCAACAACTCGCCCATCAATCAATGCACGAATTGTCAATGAGGACTTTTTCACGTCATTTATAACATTACGGCCATGATTACACCCGAATAATCCTCGGTCATAATCATACCAAGTCCATCTATGCACCACAGCCACAGATGACTTTCAACATAATATAAACATGAGGATGATGACAATGATATAAGAATTCAATAAAACAAGTTCAAGAATTAACTTATCCAGAACTAATAATGTCCAAATTGTCAACATGATACTTCTTTCAGAAAGTAACACTCAAGAATGCTCGGAAGAATATTTCTATGAAAAGATCATTGGATGAAGCGCAAATATCAAGGATAGTCCACTAATTTCATGGAGTATAGAAGTCAAAACTTTAACCAAATCGAGTATAATAAAGAATGGAATAACAAAAGAAATCAACAGCATGCGATAATCGCATGCATAAAAGTTATTCCAACGAATAATAAATAATGGAACGGTCATGCAGAACGCATCGGACAAGATATTCCAATGTAATAATAAATAATGGAACCGGTGTCACGCCAGAACGCACCGGCTGTGATATATTCCAATGAATAATAAATAATGGAACCAGTCGTCATACAAGCAAACGCATCTAGGTGTGATGTTCCAAATGTAAGAATACATAATGGAGTAATGAAGAATTTCACCAAGTATAGGTATCCAGCATGATACAAAGTTATTCCAAATGAATAATAAAGAATGGAATAACAAAAGAATTTCACCAATAAGAAAGAAGGAATACCCTAACGAGTACAACAAATAATATCCCTCATAGTAAAAAAAAGTATTTTGAATTGGTAGAGGCGATGATATACTCAAAGAAAACTCAGACACTACGCTCAAAGCATTCTTAAACTCTAAAGGAATACGCCAAGATTATAGAAGAAGAACTCTCACCGTAGTTTCTCTCTCTAGAGAGTTTTAGTGAATTCGTAAAGAAATAATGAAGGAATGAGCTTTATTTATAGAAGAATGGATCGTGATAAGAATTACTTCATGAACGGTCAGATTGATTTACTTTAAAAGGACGGTCCATTGGTTTATAATAAAATATAATATATTCTATTTATAATCTAATAAAACGAATAACTTTATAAAAGATTTTACTATGCAAACACTATGCAAGCACTATGCAAACATTATGCAGGCACTATGCAAACATTATGTATAATAAAATATAATATATTCTAATTATTGTCTAATAAAACAAATAACTTTATAAAAGTATTCTGTTTTATATAAAAAGTTTTTCTGTTTTATTACATTAATAATACTAATAAAACAAACTTTATCACCATTATTACAATTTACAATATTTATCGACCAGGTTGTTCCCAGGAAAGAGGGGGCTTTCCAATAAGGATTTCTCCTTATGGGCAATTAATTAGTGACCAAACCCTCCTCGATGAACTTTTAGACATCGTTAATATTACAAATAATAATATTAATAACATTGTCGCCTCAATTATTGATTATAAAATATTGACAATAATTGAATCAAATAACGTGAGATCTTACGCAAGAATTATTGTAACAATAATTGGACAAAACCGAGTGACTTCTCACGTAAGCATCAATAATCAATAATGTGTTATTCTTGTATTCACGCGACATCTTGTATTTTTTAACATAAGGTGTTTCAACAGTTAATTCGGTAAAACTTCCGCCGTTATTTTCATAAAGTATTTTTGTCGCTTTTTCTCAATCCGACAATAATTCCTTTCATGGGGTCCACCAATGATTGTCTTGGTTATATTTAATATTCCCCGTTAAAACAAATATTTCCCACCAATCGAATATTATATAACAACTTGCGTACTTTGCAAAATTTATAAATATTACCCACAAATATAACATTATATCAAATTCATTCCATAATATTCAAAAATGATATTTATAGAAAATTCATCTTTATTCATAAAAGTTGGGGTCATACACTTTAGTTTAACTTCGCTTCACGAATCCTACACAATTATGTTCACATGTATACATACATTAGTCACAGATTCATATCCCATAACCTGTATAGCTAACAATATTCACATAAACTATATCAATATCTCGATATTCTTATTTCCAAGAAACTTTCATATTCTTTTAGAATATTTTAGGTTTTACTTATTATAGCTATACATTCTCAAAAAGTTCCAACACGACTTTTAAAATGTCAATTCATTACATTTACAGTTTATAACCCTTTTATAATGCATTTACAGACTTTACACGTATCTATATGTAGACTTATAGTCGTATAGTGCATCTGTGCCTTTAACTTGCATAATTATATCTTATTTTCGCTTTCGTGAGTAATTTAAATACTATTTCACACGAATATTAGCTTTCTAGGCTTAATGCGTTCATATTACATTACTTTTTCGCATTTCATGTACACATGATATGCTTTTGCATATACGCCTCTCTTATAATGTCAAACCTTGCCTCATTTTCTTGGCATTTATGCTCAATAATATGTATTATGTCTATCATTTATAATTTTAAAATTAATGATAAAATAATGAATATTAGTTTAGATAATGCAAACAATGATACTAAATTTTTTCATGTTAGATATATGTCATATAATAAATTTTATTGTTCAATCCGAATTCAAGACTTTTTTTAGCGGGCGCAGGCGTGGGCGTGTAGGAAGGCCAACCCATGAAAAAACTTGTGATGTTAAAAAAGTTAAGAGGAGGAAATTGGGCAAAGATCCAAAAATACCCCTGATGTTTACCCTGATATCTCACTTACACTCTAAACTAAATTTTTTTTTCCAAAAATGCTCTTGACGTTACAAATTTTGGGTCAAATGTCCCCCTTCCGTTAACGAATCTGTCACCTTGACAAACGGGTGTTAAATCCTCTATGATGTGTCTGACACGTGGCAATATTTGCTGACGTATAGAAAAATTCATTAACACAAATAATTAAAAAAATCCAATTTTTATTAATTAATTATTTATTTTATTTTTCTTTAAAACAAAATAATTAATTAATAAACAAAATAAATATTTATATTTAATTCATTAACACAAATAATAAAAAATTATCCTCTTGAATTAATTAATACAAATAATCTTAAATTAATTAATACAAAAATTAATACAGGTTTTGATGAATTCGTTGTTGTAGACAATTGAATAGTTATATTTCAACTAAAAACAGTAATTACTAACAAAATCTCTCATACATACATACATCATGGATACAGAAAATTTACATCTCCATCAGCCTAGCCTATCTTCAATGCTTGTATCTATCTATCTATCTCAAACACGCCATCGAATTAAGTGGTATAGAAAGGAGGGGTTTACCCAATTACATAATTTTACAATTAAATACATACGAGCTAGAGACATTTTAAGCTTTCTTGAGCAGAGTTTGTTATTCAGGCAAAACTCAGGAGGGTGAGAGGGAGAGAGAAATGTTTCTTTCTAATGGAATCCAACCCTCAACATCTTTCTGACCGTAGCCCGGGTTGCTATTAACGGCTTCAAACTTACAAACGGTCCAACCGGCTGCGGCATAGCATCCCTAACCATCGAAGGCTCGAAGCACAACCAGTATTCTCAAATCAAAAAATCTTGAGTACACCAGAAATCTAAATCTAGATTCAGAAAATTTTTATTTTTGAAAAACAAATTTACACCTTCAAAATCAGATCTGGATATTTTTAACATTTATTTTCGAACTAACATCCAAATAATGAAGGGATCAAAATCAGATCTGGATGTTTTTAAGATTTATTTTCGAGCTAATATCCAAATAAAGAGAGATGATAGAAGAACGAAGAACAAAGGAAAGGAAGAAGAAGACCCAAAATCACTCATACACTTCTTCTGTTCTTTGTTCACTGAAACGACGGCGTATGCCTTTTTCGCCCCACCAGCAATAATCACAGAAATATCAACAACATTACTCGGCTCTCATCAAGCTATTGCATCTTAGTTCCAAATTTAGAAAAGAAAAACTAGAATATTATTCTTATTATTGTGTATGAAATATATCTCTATGTTTATCAGTGGAGTTTCTGGATCTGAACAAACTCTAACAGCCAAAAGGATAAAGGCGCTCTGAACACCGACAGAAGACAGATAGATAAGGAGAGAGATGAAAGCGTATGAGTACTAGTGAGGAAGGAAGATAGATCTGAATATTTATTTTGTTTATTAAATATAAATATTTATTTTGTTTATTAATTATTTATTTTGTTTTTAAAAAAATAAATAAACAATTAATAAAAATTGGATTTTTTAATTATTTGTGTTAATGAATTTTTGTACACATCAACAAATATTGACATGTGTCAGCCACATCATAGAGGGTTTAAATATCTGTTTGTCAAAGTGGTGATTCGTTAACGGCTTTTTACGCGTTCAATTCTAAATTTGTAACGTCAAGGGCATTTTTGGAAAAAATAATAATTTATAGTGTAAGTGAGATATCGGAATAAACATCAAAAGTATTTTTGGACCTTTCGCCGGAGGAAATTTTATTCATAAGTTGGACATGATGAAAGTATCATCGTTTAGAATTGAATTTTTTATGTTGAGTGTGTTAGATTTGGATTCTCCTTCACTTTTGCTATGAAAATTTTTGAGTTGTTTAATATGGACTATATACATAGCAGATAGCCCTACGTACGGCATAGGCCACTACCACCTACTCAGACTTGTCGGATCGAGATATTTGACTTCATCCGTAAAGGGATGGCAAAGTTAAGTCTTTATTTTTTTCTTTTCACTTTTAATATTTATTTATTTAATTTTAAAAATAATTTTTTTATGTTTCAATCATAGAGCTTAGAAAAAATTTAATACTATGTTTGGATTGAAAAAATATAATTGATGAATAAATAGAATAGAAGAAAAAATAAAATGAAAAGTTGAAATATGAATGAAAATAGTCCATTCTATTCCAATAAAATAACAAGACATAATTTTTTTTATTTCATAAAAATAAGTTATTATATTCATACTTTCATTCCTGTAATCTAAAAGTAGTATAAAGGATAGGTAGAGTAGAGTCTATTAATTACTTATACTAGCATCCAATGCACTACATCAAAAATGGCCTCTAGTGAGGGACAAATCCTTCACTAGAGGCCCTATATCACTCATAAGTGATTTATTGCGAAGAAATATTTTCTTCACACGAAAGTGCTTTCGCGATTAGAACTCTCCTCGCAATCGAAAGTATCCTTCGCTAAGTAGTAACTAAATATTTTTTGTGAAAGATATATTGTGAATAACTTTTTTATTCACAAATTATATTTAGTAATAGAATATTGTTATTTAGTGAAAGATTGATTTCCTTCACAAATAATATTTTAAGAAGGACTACTTGAAATTAGTGAATAACTTTATGCCCTCACAAATAATATATTGTGAAAAACAAATTTATTTAATGAGAGAAAATTTTCCTTCATTAATTATAAATTGAGAATGTATCTTCAAATTAGTAAGGAAAATAACCCTTCATTGATAACTAACTAATTAACTATAAAAGATTGAGTGAGGAAAATAATCCTTCATTAAAATCCATTTCTCAAGTAAAATCCTTCACAAATAATAAATTTGTAAAAAAAAATTTAATTGATAAATAATCAAAATTAATTGCAAATTATAATTAATTTTCAAATCATAGATTTCATATTTATTATTATTATTATTAAATTATATAATAAATACTAAATTTAATATTTCAAGTTAATATAGATCATGTCATATATACTTATTTCAAACTAATTGATAAACTGCACAAGGAGCCAAAAATTAAAACTAATACTCCATATATTAATAGATAATGCTTAAGTCACAATAAGTACAAAATTTGTTCTTGTATCTTGATCTCCCAAGGATCATAGTACTTACAATATTTAATAACTAACATAAGAAAACTGTAAATATAACGAGCTAGAAGGAATGAAGTGTACATCATGTTAAGTCCACTTCATTATTATTTTCTTCAAGGAAATCAAGGTTGGGCCTGTAAAGTTCCTCCTGCAAAAGAAACACCAAAATTCAATTTCAACAAGATGAGGAATAAGAAAAAATAAAACTGGTGAACTTAAATTAATAGATAGAGAGAGATTAATGAAGGACAAAGACAAAAATATAGTTATTAGTAAATACCTCAAGTGAATCATAGTTGGTAAATGTTTGAAGGAAGTTGGTAAACTTCTTCTCTATCAATTTAGTTACATGTTCAATAATATCTATACCAATGGACGGTTGTGGTGTACTATCATTGGTAGACGCATCATCCATAGACTTTATACCCAATCGACGGAGGACAATCTTGTCAATCATATTCTCTAATTCCTTAGGATCAGTAGATTGTTGCGGTGAAGAATAACCTATACTCGGTGGCACTATAGGAGGAGTACCGAGCACGTTTCGTGCGCGATATCCTGGAAAACCAAGTATCCTATTTTTTTTATCCCACCAATTTTCTCAAATCCAAATAGCCAAGTCATCTACCTTTGGTGTACCGTCCTCTGTAGGACCGCCGACCTCAGTACTATATCCTGACTAAAATACAAAAACATGTACAAGAGTTAAATACGTACATTAAATACTTTTGTAAGTCATAAAAATGCACATCAATTGGCAATTGAAGCTGTAAATATTGGTCGACTAAACTAAAATCGATGACATATACTAAAGGAAATAGGTAGTGAGTTATACGATCAAGTATTATAGCCTTTCCCCGCTTCGTAGAAAAAATCAATGTTTCTCCGCTCAGATCAAGTCCCAATATATCGTGCATAATAGAATGCGGAATATGTGCTTCACATAGAAATGATAGCAACCAAACTAGTAGATGAAACAACTCCTAATGTCATCCTAGGGGTAATAGTTGAAGACTTAAATGGATGCGATTCAAAAAGCTATTAGTTTCTTCTATACCCACTTTGTTGTGCACCTACTCGCAATTGTAACAGATTCAAAAAAGCTATTAGTAAAGCAGATTCTTTTCAGACCCATCATTTGTAGCTCAATAGTTGAGTTCCTAAGAATCCTCGATCCGATTAAATCTGTAGCATTGTGGATGACAATAAACATAGTAATCAACAAAGTCAATCACAAGGAACAAAAGCTATTAGTTTCTTCTATACCGATGATTGTATTTTAAATACAAAAAAGAAACCAAGACACGAGTAACAAAAGCTATTAGTTTCGCTTCGATTCTAAAAGAGTTTCATTTCATACACAAGCAAAGCAATTTTAAAAATAAATAGTTAGTGAGTTTCATTTCATACACATGTTAAAGAATTCTCAATTGTTCGGGAATTCTCTCCACTCCTATAAATAGTAAGTGATGACATCAAGACCGCCTAATATCTTCTTCTAATATATCGTGACCGCTTCTAATATCCGCAAGAGGTGCTTTCTAATATCTTGCACTAATATGTCGCTTCTAAACTAATACGCTTTCTAATATATCTTGATCGCACTACACCTCAGACCCGCTTTTAGGCTATGCAGAGGTCATCACGCCTCCAATATTCTACAAAAACAATGGTACTCTCAGAAAGATTATTTTAGTTCCTCTGAGAACCAGTCCTAAAAAATAGTTATGACTACTTTAACTAAGCCTTTAGCAACACTAAATTACAAATTCATATTTTTTCTTGTTCTTCTTATTAAGGAAGGGGGCAAGTTTAATGGCATCAAGGAAATCAAGTGGGCAGAAAGACAGATGGAGATATTTTTTAAGGAAGGGCAGGTTTAACAAAGTGGCCTCCCTATATGAATGCATCATGAAAGAGAGAGAGAGAGAGAGAGAGAGAGAGAGAGAGAGAGAGAGAGAAATAAAGGTGAACACAAATCAAATGTCACGAAATAAATTAATCAAACCTGAACCTGAACTAAAAGATTTATATCAGCAGTTAATATCAAATAAAATATCAGAAGCTAATAAAAAAGGACATACTGCAATCTCCTTAGCACGGGAGTTTATATAAACTCCATTACCCTGTTCCTTCTTGTGGGTCCTATCCCATACCTCTACCAAAGTTGGAGCTCTTTTCTTAGCTATTGTCAAATCCATCATATGCTTGGAAAATGGTGCAGAACCACCAGTGTGACCTACTGTCAATTTTGCTCAATTCTTGCACTCCTTGATTTCCAGGCTTGCTCCTTCCACACATCAATCATCTCTGTCCACACTTGTTGAGAAAGCCAACTGGGATTATATGGTTTCAAGGCATCACACATCTCATCTGTATGAGCCTTCTTATGAGCTTCATGCCTTGCAACGCTTAACCATTTTGAATAAAGTATTTTATAATGGTTACGAAATACCTCCTTAACTTTCTCATGTTCCCCTTCGCGAAACCGAAAGCAAGCCTAGGCAAGTATTGAAGAAAAGAAATAAAGCAATAAATATTAATGTTATAACATGATTAATTATAAGAACAATATGATAAAGTTGTTAGATTAAAAACTGCCATGAGTATGAAAAGTCCTGTTTTAAAATAAGTATAACTGAACAACCGGTTAAAACTACGCAGAAACAATAAAGCATTAGACACTATTAACTCCTGCAAAGTTAATACCAAGTCAATTCAGGTAAGAGTCTATATAAATTCATAATACCCTGCTAAATTATGCATAATCGGTCCATTTTAATTGGGCATTAAAATTTCCAATTAAAATGAAATGGAAATTAATGACAATTTATGATCACTTCTCTTTATGTAATGGCATGACTGGTATTACTTGATGCTAATTCTAGACCATAAACTATTTGCTTATGAATACAATATGAATCAGAGAATAATGCTGACTCTGATATTAGGAATAGGGATCGAAGTAATAATAGAGATAGGGAACGTGTAATTCTTATCAATCCCTTCAATCAGACGATCATTGTCCAGAGTTCTTATGGCTCAAACAACTCTAAAAACCAGAATTAGAATCCAATCGGGTCGCTGGGAGATTATTTTGTAGGTCCACGGTTAGACTTGCTGCTGCAGCATTTGGCAGATAATGATCCCAACAGGTATGGTACCCCACCAACACAAAAAAGATGCAGTGGAAGCAATGCCTAGTGTGAAAATTGAGGAGAATTTACAGTGTTCAGTTTGCTTGGAAGACTTTGAGATTGGGGCTGAAGCGAAGGAGATGCCCTGTAAACATAGGTTCCATAGCGGGTGTATTTTGCCATGGCTAGAGCTACACAGTTCGTGTCCAGTCTACAGGCATCAGTTACCTACAGACGAATCAAAGCTCGATTCGGAAGTATTGAGGAGTAATAATATCAGTAATCATAACATTAACATTGATGAAACCAACAAAAACAACGGGAACAATAGTAGTGATGAAGAGGGAGATGGGGAGGGGAGAAATGAAAATGGGAGACGATTTTCTGTACCACTCCCTTGGCCTTTCAATAGTTTGTTTTCATCCTCAGAGTCTCAAACTGCTAATGTAAATTCATCAACAGCATCTTCTTCTGGAAATTCTACTCGAACAGATGAGAATTGAGTTTGTATGTTATGACAAGTTCTTCATTATATTCTCTCTATGCCTTATACTTGTGTAAATAGTACCGTCTGACTTGCTATGTTTCATCTGTGCTTGTATTTTGTAATTTTACATGGAGGGTTTTTTGCCTTGTTAGCAGCAGATGTACAGTTCTCAAGTTCAGTATGGGATGCAACTGTATAAGCTAGGGGGGTATGCATATTACAAGGGATCTTCACCTATGATGCTACATGCCAGCTAGTCAGCCAGCCAAAAATGTTGTTGTATGTGCCTAATTCTTTCCTAGTAATTCCTCCGCCATTGTTGTATAGGAATTGATTTTGTTACACTAAAATTGTTGAGAATAGGTGTTATAAATGGGTTCAATATCTTTTGCCTAATCTAAACTAATGCTAGCTCATATGCATCAGTACTGGTCTGGTCATATATATATATATATATATGGTGACTTGAAGTTTAGATTTTGAATTAGTGTTTTTTGTTCAACTTTAATGATGATAGTAGGCATACAGTGTGTCACATTATTTAAAGTTCATTTTCACACTAAAATAGAACCAATAATTGTTTTAGTTACGACACACTGCTGTTTATTAAGACAAACAATGTAGGGATCAGGCTTAGCTTAAATGACCATGAAGAAGAAACCAAGAACAGAGGAGGGGTATTTTTCAACAACCAAAAATTTCAAAAAAAATACTTGAAGAAGAAAAAGAAGAAGGGAAGACAAAAAACAGGGTGCTTAATGGAATATGAGTGGCTTGTGAGTCAATATTTTGCTGGGAACAAAGATTAGAGAAAGAAATACTACTAAAACCTATCATTCCCTTTGCTAGTGTTGATATAAAAACTTGTAGTTACAGAAAACTCCTCCCAACAACCTTTCAAAACATCTTCAAGCACTTGTTTCCAAAGTACCCAAGGCTCATTTATATGGCTTTTCAAAATAGGCCCACACTTATTTCGAGCCTTCTCAGTAATGAAGCTGTAAAAGCAAATGAACATTAGAACAATTAAACATTGTTAAAATTAATAATGTGTGTTTGAGATCATTAATATTCTTAAAAGAAATACCTATTATCGTTAATCAAACATATATAGTGGTTGTAACTCCGGATCATTCTCAACCTGAATCCCACGGGTTACACCTCTTAAACGATGAGGTTTAGCAACAGCTATGGTACGAGAAACAATATTATCAGGTACAATCTGCATCTCATGCGCTACATCGCTTGAACTATGGGGCTCTATAACAGGTACCTCAAGAGGAATCATATGATGATGATGATGGTGGGGAGGAGGGGGAGGAGGGGAACTGACATGATCTACATGAGCATCTGCTTGAGAAGCTGAATGAGAAATCAACTCGTCACGACCATATATACTTTGTCAAAATTGCTAGCACCTCGACGGCCTATATTGGGTCTGCGAATCATCGAGTATAGTTGCCTGCAATAATATGATATAAGAGTTAACAAAAGTTAAATTAAAATAGGGACTGCCAGTCAAAGCTAAATTAGAATATTAAGTTGCCAATCAAGAAGACAATAATGGATGTATATTACCCTGGTCGGATGACTAACGACGTCTTTGAAATGGACCTTTTTTCCATGGAACCTGTTAATACCTCTCAAGTTATAGGTATCAAAATGAAACTTATTTAACTCAAGTATAAATATAAAGCTTACTAAGTAACAAAAACATAAATACCAGATAAGCAAACATAAATTATAAGCAAGTAACCTAATAGGCTAATATGATAAAAATCGATTAATAAAAAAAACAAAATGCGTCATTTCTAATAAAATCAATTACAATTAAGAACAAGTTGAACCAAAAAGTAGATATATCTAATCTTCGATTCATTTTTATCTTCTTCTTCTAGATCATATTTCTTCTTCTTCAATTTCTTCATTTTCATCATTCAGATCCACTTCTTCCCTGTGATCACCCGCAAATATGTAGATCTACATTAAACAAATCATCTAAGTTTTGGTTAGCACTACTGTAACCATTATCATCCTCTTGATAAACATCAATTCTTGTATTTTTCAAGGATGTTATAATCAGACGAGCCTTAGTTTTTATAAGCGGTGTACCAATCGAGATCTTTCTTTGTAACGCTTTTTGAAAAAAAACTTGTGTGGTTTCAGATCGCTAGGATGAATGGATCATATGAGTTTAGCCTTGACTTTATATTAACTTGTATCAATCCATTTCCAATCACGCGAAAACCCTTGTCCTTTCGAGTATCAAACCAGTTGCATTTAAACATTACAACTTTTTTTTGTAAATTATTGCAATTCAACAATCTCTGATAAGATCCCGTAATAATCTTGACCAGAGTCGTTACAAAAACTACCTTTCACCATAATACCATCGCTTTGGGTTTTTCTATTAGCTGTTATATCACTCGTGTGGAATCTAAAACCATTGATAACGAATCCCTTATACACATTAACTGTTTTACCAGGGCCACGAGCTAGTCTTCTTAAACTTTCATCAGTGTTGTTATCATCGTACCTATAAATACAGTAGACTGTTATTATTATATGATATGGATAAATTTTTTGTGTCAACCATATATTACATTGATACAATAAAAAGCACCATATGTTCTTACACGTTTATTAAACCACTTGATGAAATATTTGTTCTGCAACTCTACTCTTTGTTTCTCAGATATATTAGGATTAGATGCCAAAGGTTTTTCATCAAACTCCCTGCATATACATTACCATCTTAATGCAGATAATTAAAATGTGTATCATATTTGTGTGTGTGTGTGTGTGTATATATATATATATATATATATATATATATATATATATATATATATATATATATATCTATATTTCTAATACACAAATTATAAAATGTCTAACTTTCTTAATGAATGGTCCAACCTCTATACAATTCATAAGATTATATAATGTTGCAGCTTGATACTCCTCGTCAATTAAATCTCGTTATGTACTCCCAGAGATAACATGACCAACATTTTTGAAGATAAAAAGGTTTTCACAATCTACTCTCCAATATCTTCATTACGACTAACACGATTATGTTTTGTTTCTTTGTCAACCTCAAAATAGAGAGAGCAAAAGTTTATTTAGCTCCTCAATGATGTATGCCTCCGCAATCAACCCTCCACATGAGCTTTATTAGTAACCTTCTTCTTTAAGCCAGCAGATACATCCGATTTTTTATTAAAAAAATAAACATATGATGTTATTTGAACAAAGTGAGTAAAATTATAAGTCTTTTGATTATCGTGAAAAAGAAAAAGAAAAATAATACCTCTCAAATGGATACATCCATCCAGACAGACCGCCCACCTATCTTTGCTTCATAAGCCAAATGAATAGTAAATGCTCCATACAATCAAAGAATGATGGGGAAAGATCTTTTTCAAGCTTGCAAATTGTCAAAACAATTTTATTGTCAAGTACATCCATATCACTCTCCCCAGTAGTACCGCTGAGCATAAGTCACAAAAGAAATGACTAAGTTTCGACAAAACATCAATGATTTTAGGAGGCAATAAATCACTTAAAAGCAATTGGAATTAATCGTAGCATGAATATATGGCAATCATGACTCTTTTTAACCCATAGAATCTACTATCTTTGAGGTTACAACACCGAGATATGTTAGATCCATATCCATCGTGGAGATTTAATTCTTTCACCCATCGACAAACTTGTCTTACTTCAGACTTTGTTCAATGTAAAGGTCGCTTTTGGCATGATCACCTTGATACCATTTTTACTCTCAAGACGGGATGCAAGTCATCATTGTGAATGCCCATTTCTTCCATATCCTTTCGCCCTTTAATGTGGTCTTTAGTCTTAGACTTCACACCCATCACCGTATTATCAAACACATTTTTCACAATATGCATCACATCTAAGTTGTGTTTGAGCAACGAAAGTGTACTCCAATACAAGAACTCAAAGAAAATACTTCGTTTAGTCCAATTATGGATTCACCAAACCCTTCAAATTTCTATGATCCTTATAGACCTTTTTGGGAGGTGGAAACTTCAATCGATCTAACCACGCCTTTACCATTTCTCCAGATAATCGAATCGGGCAACACGTTTTTCTTGTTCTCTATGAGCATTATCTTTGTGTCTTCGAAATCTGTGTTGAATCGGTAGAAACCTACGATGTGATCCAAAGAAGCTTAGTTTTGCACTATAAGTTAAACGAATAGCTTTAGTTTCATCCTTACACACTGGACATGCCATCTTTTCGTGTGTGCTCCATCCTTCCATCATACCATATGCAGGAAAGTCGTTGATAATCCACATGACTGCAACTCTCATTTGAAAATTATGTTTTAAGATGCATCATAGGTGTGAACTCCGCCTCCCACAACATTTTCAACTCATCTATCAACGATCTCAAGTATACATCGATGTCTTTACTCGGCTTTGAGGACCGTGAATGAGTAACGACATAAAAACATGTATGCATCCTTCATACACATCCATGGTGGGAGGTTATAAGGAACAAGAATTACGTGCCAAGTAGAGTGTGGTGTGCTTGATAGGTCAAATGGAGTGAAACCATCATTGGCGAGTCCTAGCCTTACATTTCTATCTTCTTTTGCAAAGGATGGGTGTGTAAGATCAAAGTTTTTCCTGTGCTGCTTCCATTTACTGTGGTGTCTCAATTCACTGTGAAATTTGGTTTGGGTACTATGCCATCTCATGTGTTCGGAGGTCTTTGTTGACATATATAACCTCTCAAGTCTTTCAGGCAATAGAAAGTATCGCAAGACCTTCCATGGTATATCCTTCCCTTGCTCCTCCATTGTTAGGTTGATACTTGGGAGACCACAAGTCAAACACTTTGTTTATCCTTATTTTCCCCCAATACAACATACAATCTTTCTACATGCATTTATCCTTTCATACCCCAAACCTAGTCCTCTAACCATTTTTTTTTTGCCAAGTAAGTAAGATCCCTAAGAACTCATCATCCTCCAAAGAAGAACTCTTTAATAAGTGTTAACAAGTCGTTAAAGTGTTTCACTACATCCACTCTCAAGACTTGAAGTGCAAAGAACTTAGTAACAAAGCAGACAATTTACTATGCTTTTCATGACCACTATATAATGGGACTTCAAGATCTTTAGCATTTGGTAAAACGCTTTTGCACTTTAAAGAGGTTCTTCCCCGACAACAATATCATCATGGAGATCATTATCAATTTGTTGATCAAATCCATGACCCAAAGCATCAAGTACCATATCACCACATTTATAACTTTCATTATTAGACCAAATCACTCAACATTAGAAGTGTTAGGTTCCACAAAAAAGATTCCCCATGGTGAGTCCATCGACTATATCCATCAGTAAAACCTCTCTTAAATAAATGAAAGTTAACCTCGCCTCCGCTTAACCAACAAGAGTTCATACATGATCTCATACGGGCTCCTAATCTTTCCACGTGTACAAATTTTGGGTTGTCAAAGGCAAAATTAAGAAATTCTTCCACACCTTGTCGAAACTCAAAAGAAACCCCAATCCCATTATCCCCTGCCCTAAGTGTCATCCAAGTTCGATCAGTTGACATGATTACAGTTGGCAATTACCACCTAATTAATGTCAACAAACACATTCATCATCAAACTATTAAAAAGATTCAAATATTCAAATCCAAAGGAAAAAGAAATTAATTCTAATCAAAGAGTTTTTTGCAATTTTATTAAAATATATATATTTAAGAATGTTGTTGTCATGACTTGAACCCAAGTCCTTAATATCAACATCTCTCTCTTATCCAACTGAACCAATATTAATTGTTGGTTACATGTATAACATATAATATATTTATTATATATTTTTAGACAACAAGGAACAGAGAGGACATTTGATGGTAAATTAGAAATCTAGAGTCTTAAACAGATAGGTGTTGTCTAAAGTCTAAACCAATAGAATCATGTTAAGTCAGATGTTAAGGTCATCAAGCTACTAGATTTCTCTGAAAAAGTTCTTCATATCAAGTACAAATTCAGTGTCTTTAAGCATTATTCATTGTAAATACTATATGCTATTCCGAAGCATGCACACAAAAAACTATACCACCCATTTTAAACTAAAGCTTGTAAACCTTGGGGTTAAGCTTAACTCCGACTCTTTCACAATAAAAGTTTAGAGATGTTAGGGTGTACTTTCACGCATTTTGACAACAGTACATAAAGAATCAATAATCAAACACCTAATGTTAACATTGTGCTTTATTATAAGCCCGGGTGTATCCAAGAATTTTGTTTATTATGGCAACATATATTAATTTTTTTTAACAATACTGGCTATTATTAATTTGAGCATTGATTATAATAAGATAAGAGGTAGCTGCCCTAAGCACAAGAACTACATTACTTCAAACCAGCACGTTGTATTGACTTGAATAAGGACGGTCAAATCCCTTCTTTATTTCTAGTATTTTGTAAATACTAACCTAAATTCCTACAAATATGTCTTGCAATAATAAAAATTTTAGCAGATTTAATATGTTTATATATAAATTGAAAGAATAATATCTTTTCATAATTGATCTCATTATTTAATGTACACTAAACTAATAAATCATTATTGATAAAAGTAGAAATGGATTCAATTTTTGTGATATATACATGTAGAACATCTTAATAAGACATGAATAAGGTGCCAAGGATGCAAAGTATATAAGAGGAAGTAGCAAAAAGATAGATGATAGCAAGTTAGAAAATTATGAATCAGTAGATAATTTTTATTATACACAAAAATGTATTTATTTATTAGTATTGTTGAATTAAGTATATAAGATATAACATATCTTATATATCCTGTATGATATTATACTTGATATACAAAACATAATGTACATTCATATCATACATAATATATTATTCTAATAATATATTAACATTACAACTAATAATGAGGATCGAAACCAGATGCCCAATAACTAAATTTCATATAAATGCAAAGACACAATATATAACACCAATATTCATACAAGTCTAAAAGGGTAAAATTTTGCAATAAGACTACCTTCTCATATTGTTTCTTACACAAACAATACACACATACATACATACATACATGTGTCTCAGATATATGAATCATTACATCAACTAATGGAATAAGGATGAACAAAGTTGTTGGAAAAATACCTTTGAACAAATCGACGGGTCTTTGGTCTTGAAGTTAGGGGCTTCAAAGTGGGATGTAGAAGGTGCAGATTTGAAGATGCAAAGATGAAGTTTGGGTAAAATTTTGGGATTAATGATAATCCCTTTACTTATACCAAACATTATTCACACAATCAAATCTCGATCTCGCTAATTTTGGGTAAATTTTGGGGCTAATTTTTATTTCTCCCACTTTAAACTATGGCTAAGGAAGAGAGGGAACCCAAATTGGTACATGCACCTAGTTAAGATCTATCGAAACTTCAATTTCGGGTCGATTGAAATAAACCTCGATCGATCCGGCTAGCAATTTTATTTCCCTATCTCGCTTGCTCGAGTTACTTACTTCTTTCTCGCTTCTCACGAGTCACGATCGACACACACACCGAATTGCTATTGTAAAGTTAAGTTAATTTTTCCGAGTCACGATCGACGCATTTACGCATCTTGGTATTGTAAAAGTTAAGTTAAGTTTTTTGATTTTTTATGGTTTGAACGAATTAAAATAAAATTAAATAATCCAAAAGTCTTTCTTAAAGCCCTCCTAAATTGTTATTTAACTGAATGTTAAATACAATATCAAAAAATAAAGTTACTTTAAATTAATCTCCAAAAGACTTTTTTGGATTAATATTATATACTTAAAATAAAATTTAAAGTCTTTTGGATTATTTAATTTTATTTTTATTTAACTTTTAACTTTATTTATGAGCATAAAAATAAATTTTTATGGATAAATTTTAAAATTTAACATAATGTAAAGTTATTTACTTTATAGTTTATTAAAATAAACATCTTTTGTTCTACACAGGAGAGGGAGCTTATAGAACAAAAGAGGGGGCTTTATAGAAGGTCCATAGTCAAAGCACAAGTCAAAGCTAACTAGGGTTCCAATTAACAACTATGTAATGTAATTCTTTCTTTTAATTGATAAATTAAAAAACGCAATTATGATCATAGGGAAACTAGCCAAATTTGATTAAACACACATGTTTTTAAGTTAGGGCTAAAAAAAGTTGACAATGGTGTTATGGTTAGTTTAAAATGTTCGGCCTCGAGGTCTTTGAGCTTCATCTCTTCGAGTTTCTTTTTCTATGTATCAGTTAAAACCACATTGGCTTCCAGTTCTGTAATTTCGGTCTCCGATCTCCCCAAGTCCCCAATACTCCTTGGACTTGAGGAAATTCTCTATCAACATGCAATGGTTATAGTGACCAATTAAAACGTGGGATGGAAGGTTGGATGAAATTCTTTTTCTCATCACTCGCCATTTCTCTCTCTCTCTTTCTCTTCTCTAGATGCAAATCACTCAAAATTGCAACTTTTTTTTCTAAGCTCTGATACCAGTTTGTTGATACTGGAATAATATTTTATTGAAGAGCTACTTAATTTGGCTATAAGTAGCCTTACAAAATAAACAAACACAGCCCACATTCTCAACTAGAAACGTGTACAAAGAACAACAACTCACGTTCTCAACTAGAAATGTGTACAAAGAACAATTCAAACACTAACAACATTATCCTAAATAATATATAGGACACTTATTAACAAGAAGATAAATCCTAACCATAACAGGCATCCCATGTCTTTGATCTGAAGGCTCCTAATCGTGGGTCGGAGGCTTACCGCCAGACGCTGCACGATAATCTTTACTCATCAGGTGTGCAATCTCTTTAGTGGCCTCCAAAAGCTTCCTTGATTCATCATTTACTTTTGGAGCCAAATTTTTTAACCTTGATGAACATTCCAAGCTGAACCTAATTGAATCACCCTTTGAATGTTGGCAGTAGATTTGGCTTGTATTTGGAAGATTTTTCAGCCTTGCAGAGTTGAAGGAGATTTTTGTCACCATTCTTTTATTAGTCTGCAAAATAATTTAAAAGAATGTATCAGATAAAAATCAGCTTTTCAGTTTCCATTATATGGATATATATATATATCTTTACGAAAGAAAATGACTAAAATGTTGAAATATGATTTTATCACTTTGTAAGTGTAGATACGATACATGCGCCTTTGTATAACAAATCACCATCTTTTGGACCTTGTGGTACAATTAGTAAGGCAAAATTATATCTTTTGGGTCAGTTTTTCATTGCTAATTATACCTTAAAAGTACGATTTTACACTAACAATTGTACATTGAAGAAGAGATTTGATAACTAGTCAAACTCAAGAACGAGAATATCACACAGATACAAACATAGGAAATTACGAGGTCTACATTTTAGTCAAAGAAAATCAACACTCAGAGAAAGAGAAAGAGACCTCTTGAGGGATGTGCTCTTGTGGGTATCCAAGTGGCTTCTTTGAAATATTCATATCCATTCCTGTATACAAACAAGCATAATATTCTCAAGTAGTTTTCTTAATTACCCTTTAGAAATGAAGTATAGATCCTACTTTGCCCAAGGAGACATGAATTTGGTATAAATGCCACAACCTAATTAAGAAGACTAAATGCACTACACAGAAAATATAATATAAGCAAGTTTCTTGCGCATTAAAATAAAAATTTGATTGAATCTCTATTAGTACATACAAGTATGATAGCCTCTCCACTTGTTTAACTAGAGCATCTACTAAAGAACAAAAAGAAATTGGCACAGAAAAAACAAATAAAAAGAGAACAAAAAAGGGGAAAATTTTCGCTCTATATCTCTTGTAGCTAACCTAACAAAATTTCCTCAGTTATGTGAAGGAGGGTGAGATTTTGGGGGATGATAATCAGCATTGATAACCACAAAACTGCTCATTTTAAATCTCTTCATATGAGGATGAGTACTTCTACATTCTATGTTCATCTTTCTCTTCCCTTTATGGCTACAGTTTCCAACAGAATGGGTTGCACCTGAAATCTTTGATGCCCCTTCCATAGTCATTTCTTTTGCTTTTGCCATCTCTTTCAGCAAGACCCTTCTCTTCATCATTTTTCTTCCTCCAATTTTGCCGTTTCTAGCTTCTCGAGGTGTAGGAACATCGCCCATAATGTCCTGTAACATGATTTTTTCAATTTTCCAATCAACAATCTAAATGATAAAAACTAAGCAATATATTTAAAAACTTATAATTTTGCCCAAAAATGAAACTCTTATTTGACTTTTTGTCATTTTTCTTACATACATACAGTTAAAAATTGACCTAGGACACATAAAATTACTAAAAGATTTATGTTTCAGTGTGTCCACAAACAATAATATATGGAAAAAAAAATAATTATGCAACAAAAATAAAAATTGTTACTTATCATTTCCAGAGGGAGGGTGGAGGAATTGAAGTTACCTTTCCAATAGCTGAAGAACTCCTTCCTCCGAACCCATTTCCAGCAGTGACCTCTATTTTCTCCGTGACTAAAAAAATGAACGAAAGATTAATTTAAGAAACTAACATGAGAACATATTATATATATAGATAGAAAGATAGATATAGATACACACACATATATGGAAACTAAAAATTGAAGAAAATGGTAATTTACCTTGGTGGATATCTGCAGCAGAGCTTTGTAAAATGAACTTAAGTACAAAGAGAAAGCTAATGAACCTTATGGAAACCATTTTTGCTTTTTGCTAATTCTTTCTTAAGGGAACATTTTTGTTCTACACAAAGGAGAGGAAGCTTATGGAACAAAAGAGGGGGCTTTATAGAGGGTTCAAATTAAGTCCAAGCACAAGTCAAAGCTAGCTAGGGTTCCAACAACTACGTACTGTTTCTTTCTTTTAATTGATAAAAAAAATTATGATCATTGGGAAACTGGTCAAATTTGATTAAACACACATTTTTTAAAGTTAGGGCTAAAAAAAGTTGACAGTGGTGTTATGGTTAGTTTACAATGTTCAGAAAAAGGCATGTGATAGTGTGGAATGGAAGATACGGTTGTTTTGTGCCTGTTTGCCGCCATGCACGCAACGAGGAAGTTTGTTTTTAGTTGCTGCACTCAACCCTAGGGTTAAATAATTTGCATTAATTAATTATTTGAAGGTTAATTAATTAGGGCATTAAAATAATAAGGTAGAGTAACATGTAAAATTAAAGCTAGTATATATATATATATAGACACAATAAAGTAATTCAAAGTTGTGCCCTAAGTTACTTTTGCGCACATTCTTATACTAGTGGAAGCTGCAAGCAACGGTAAATATTGGTTAAAACAAATTTAAATATTTGTACGAACAAATTTAAATATGATGTCTTATCTTCTATCTCATTTGTTGTCTCGTTTTAAATATTACTTTCAAGTAATTTATATTTAATTTATATAATTATTTTAAATAATTAAATAGATAAGAAATAGATGACAAAAAGGTATAGAAATAAACCCTAAATGAAATAACTAATATGAATGTAAAATTAGTATATTTGAACAACATCATAGATTTTTCAGTAAAATTAGTCTCTTTGAACAACATTATAGATTTTTTCCTGTTCGAGAGGTGTGAAGAGTAGCATTTTAATTAGGGAACTGATATTTTTACAAGAGAATTTGATAGGTCTACAAGACTCTTCTCACATAAGTAGTCAATTGGACCCACATTTATATGAGTTATAAAACCTTATGAAAATATCAAAATTTTCTTGTGAAAGTAATAATTCTCTTTAATTATTTCATTCGGAGTACTTTGTTTAGTTAAAATTTAAAAGTCTCAGAGTTGGGTTGGTACACCCTACAAGGCTGCCATTCATACCAGGGGAGGTATATGACCCTAGTATTCCGGCGTCGTTTCAGGTGACTCTCCCAAGGCTGTCATTTATGACCCTGCAGATTTGCCTGATGTTGTTGGCATGCCGCCTCACGAGTCACGCTTTCTTCTTCGCACTGCAACAATTGGGTTTTTTCTTTTCTTATTTTTTTAAACTTATATGAAACGACGTCGTTTCATTTAGTAAGTTTTAAAAAAAAATCTTTTTCTTTTCTCTTCAAAATCGCAATTCGCAACAGGCCAACGACCCTTTTTTTCCCTTCCGCCTCTGTTATTAGACGATAGCCGCACGACCCGCACCGCAGCTCGCTCTCTCTTCCTCCTGCCTTTGCTTCTCCCTTTCTCTCTCCAGGTCAATGAGGTCACACCTTTTGTGTTTATTTTTCATATATGTTAATCTCTGTATATGTCTATAAATAAGAAATTTTGTGCTTAATTTTGCCATTAAATTAGAGATTTAGAGTTTGTTATGCCATGAATTAGAAATTATGTGTTATTTTCATTGAATATTTGAATTGATATTGTATATTTATGGTATATTTATGATATATTGTTTGTGAAATAGTTGAAATTATTGAATTAGGTTAGTTGATGAAATTATGATGAAATGTTTAAATTGATGAATGATGAAATTATTATAAAATGTTTAAATTGATGAAATTATTGTGAAATACTATAATTTGGCAAAATGAATTTGAATATAAATTTGAGAAATGGTATATTTATGGTATATAGTATACTGATGGTATATTGATGATATAATGATGGTATATTGATGATATAATGATGGTATATTTATTGATTAGTAATTGATGTTTTTATTTATTCTAGATTATGGATATTAACTTGATTAAGCGACCAAGAACTGTTGATTCTTCTAATAATCAATTACCAAGTTCTGAAGCAAGTGATGGTATAAAAAATTCACGTGTGGAGTTCAATCCAAATGATATTGTTAGTGATCCGAAGTTACGTAAATCAATTAAAGACTTTGATGTTGTGATTAGAGATCAAGTTCGAAAAGAGTATTTGACTAGAGGTCCATGACAACCAATTGCCCATAATTATCCCCAAATATACTTTTCTAATGTGAAGAAGTTTTTACTTTTACCTTGGTTAAAAAAATTTAATGATTGGAGTATAGCATTTCAAAGGATGCGGCCTTTTTCTTTTGCTACTATCTATTTAGCAATTCAAACAGAGTAGATGATGCTTTTACAAAAAAAAAGGGTTCAACAACTAAAAAAAGGCAATGAAAAAATTTCAAGAACATGTGGGTGCTTCGAATGTGCTCATAATAATGCTAGAATACAAACTTCAAAGTTTTCAAAATCAAAGGCAGAGTGTGTCACATATACTACTAGCACAAGGGCAAGAGATGGAGGTTGTTTATCGCACCCATTTAACGATGGCTTTGGATGTCACACACCTTCTTTTGAAGCAAGGTTTGCCTTTTCGTGATCGACTTCATCAAATAAGGGAAATTTCCTTGAGTTTTTTGAGTGGTACAGCCTACGAAATGAAGAGGTAGGCAAGGTAGTTAATGAGATTAATGCTCCTAGAAACAATCAAATGACTTCTCTAAAAATTCAAAAAGAACTAGCAAGTGTTTGTGTTGTGGAAACTACACTTGCCATCATCAATGATATTAGGGATAACATCTTTTCTATTATGGTTGATGATTCTCGAGATGTTTCAAATAAAGGAGCAAATGGGAGTTATTTTGATATATGTAAACAACCATGAAGATGTGGTTGAAAGATTTCTTATTGTGGTACATGTAACTAACACTTCATCTATTTCTTTGAAGAATGTCATTGATGAATTGTTTGCAAAACATAAATTGTCATTATCGAGATTGAGAGGTCAAAGATATGATGGGGCTTCAAATATGCGTGGCGAGTTCAATGGATTGAAGGCTCTTATTTTAAAAGAAAATTCATATGCAATGTATGTCCATTATTTTTCTCACCAACTCCAATTAGTTGTACGTTGTTGCTGTTGCCAAGAGCAGCCGTATTGTGAGTGATTTTTTTCAGTATGTTACTATGATTGTGAATGTGGCCGGAGCATCATGTAAAAGGAAAGATAAACTTATAGCTTGAACATGATAGGATCATAGAGTGTTTGAAAAAGGGAGAGATAGTTAGTGGTAAAGGAAAATAAAATCAAGAAATCAGTTTAAGATGTCTAGGAGATTGTAAGACCTCAACTTTTATGAATAAAGATTTAATTTTCTCGAAATATTTTTTTAATATTATGGTGTGGATTTGATATAATGTTATAGTTGTGGGTAATATTTACAAATTTTGCAAAGTGTGCAAGTTATAAAATCCTCATTTGGTCGGGGAATATTCGTTTTATCAAGAAATATCTGTACGACGGCACAATCATTGTTGGACCCCACAATGGAATTACTGTCGGAGTTAGAAAACGATAGAAATATCATTTTATAAAAATAACGGCAAAAGTTTTACCGTTAACTATTGAATTACCCGGTGATAAAAGTACAGTAATACGCGTGGTTGCATAGTAGCACGGTATTTTACAATATCTTTGATTATTGATGCTAATGTGAGAAGTCACTCAGTTTTATTCAATTATTGCCACAGTAATTGCTGCATAGTATCTCACGTTATTGATTTAATTATTGCACAATATTTTATATTATTAAATTAATAATTGAGAAGACAAAGTTATTTATATTATTATTTGCATTATTGACTATGTCTAGAAAGTTCTGTCGAGGAAAGGGGTTTGGTCACCTAATTGCGCGCCAATAGGGAGAAATCCTTATCGAAAAGCTCCCTCTTTCCTGGGAATGATCTGGTTGTTAAATATTGTGAGTTATAATAATGATGAATAAATGTTGTTAAAATATATTTTGAGAAGCCAAGTGAATTGAGATAAATATAGGGGATTTTTATGAATTATTTGTTATAAATTTTGCTTATTATATGGACTTCCACTTACCCATTTTTCAAAATAATCGGTAGAAAATTATTTAGTATATATATATATAATATGTGAATGATTGGGGAGGGGGGAAATTTTGTCACGGGTAAGGAGTATATATATATTATAAGTTATATAATATATATGTTTTATATTATATATATTAGATGTATGTGTAAGTGTGTGCTTTGAATGAATGTATATATATTATATATATAGTGATGTGTTCGTGAGTTAATATATATTATAATAAGTTTTATTTTTTTATGTAAAATAGAATATATTATATTTTATTATGCATAGTGTTTGCATAGTGTCTGCATAGTGTTTGCATAGTAAAAAGCAAAAAAAAAATTCCACCCGTGAAGTTGCCACTGTGCAGTCCGTGATTATTTTCCTAACTAGTATCCTGTCATTCTCCTATAAATAGGATGCTTAGTTTAGAAATGAAAATCACACCAGACTCAGAGAATTCTTCTTCTATAATATTGAGCGTATTTCTTTTAAGTTTAAGGAAGCTTTGAGTGTAGAAAATAGTGAAAGTTTTCTTCAAAAATATATCCGTTATACCAGTCGAAATTGCTCTCTTTTTGAGGTTAGGGGTATTATTTATTTCATATTCGCTTATGATATTATTTTCGTATTCGTAAGAAATTTTATTTCGCTCAATATTCGCAAAAAATATTATCTTCGTTTAATATTTGTAAGAAATATTATCTTCGTTCAATATTCGTAAGGAATATTATTTCCTTTCAACAATTGTAATTGATGTTATTTTTGTTCAATATTCGTAAGAAATAATATTTGCTTCCATACTCTGTAGTATGTAAGTAATATTATTTCGTTTCAGATTCCGAATTCTACACTCATTTTGTTAAGTATTGCTTCTATACTCCTTGAAATTAGTAGAATATCCTTGAAATTTGCACTACATCTAGTATCGTTTCATAAGGATATTTTTCTGAACATTCTTGTTCATTTTTAAGCTTTTTATGCCGGAGTACTATTCATGGGTACTATTTATTTATACGACACTATTCATACACACGGCACTATTCATACGTACGGAACTATTCACGAAGTAGTATTCATGAAGTACTATTTATAGGATACTATTCACTCTGGTATTATTCACTCGGGTTACTATTTATGACAAAAATTAATTTCTTTTCTGTCCAAATCATTTTTGATACAATATTATTCTTAAATTTTACTCCACAAAGCAAAGATTACGTCGATAATTTGACATTATGAATTATGAATAAATTGAATTATAAAGCTTTAAAATTTATCCTTGCTCTCATTTAATTGAATTTTTATATCATTGTTAATATCATCATACTAATATTGTGATGAAAGTCATCTTTGGCCCGTAGTGCATAGATGGATTGTTGATTGGTATGATTATGACCAGGATTTATTCGGTATAATCATAACCTATAATGTTACAAATGATGTGGTAAAAGTTCTCATTTACCCGTAGTGCATTGATGGACAGATATTGGTATGATCATGACCATACATTCTCTTCGGCTAAGGGTGGAAAGATGAATTGTTGATTGGCATGATCATGACCATTGGTGATAACAAGAATATTCTTGGCCCAGTAAGGCATGGATAATTCATGGATGTGATACTTAATGAATATCCTCGACCAGAAGACATGGATAATTCGTTGATGTTGATTATTTATCGAAGCTAAGTCTCACTTAGGGCTAAGCAAGTAACCAAATTAGAACCAAATCGCACTAAAATAAGACGAATCAAGACCAATTAAAACCGCTTTTCAATGGTTCCGACGACGATGTGGCGGTTTTAGGTGGGTTGAATAACCAAATTTACGGTTCCAATTTGGTTACTAGCCAAAACTGCACGCATAAAACCGAAATCGCACCGTGTGTGTGTATGTATGTATTATTTCTAGTAATTCTAAAATTATTTTTCACTTGAACACGCTCAAAGAAAATCTCAGTCTTGCATTGTCATTTTTTCACCAATTGAAAGAAGACGATTAGAGGTTATAGGGTCAAAATTTAAGTATTTGGGTTTTGGAATATCGGATTTATTTGATGCGTTATTGGAGGGGCTTAAAGCTGAGGGGCCAAATTCGTTGGTTCGAGCACTTAATGCATTGGTTAAGGTCTATATTATAGTAGTAATAGTTTAATAGATTATTTTTCAAATTAGGTACAGTTAGGATTATATTCTATAAGTCCTCCCTGCAATATATAGCGTATGTTTTAATTTTAAAACATCATTACTTTATTATAAACTAAAACTATTTTATGCATCTTACTGTTCTATAATTTGATGGTGAATTTAACATGTTTGGCAGAAGGAGCTTTGGTTCTATGCTTAATATAATTCCTATTAATTGTCGACTTTGTCACTAAGTTAATTGCTCGATGTGAGCTGTGTTTAATTATATTGAAGGCTTAGAGACTTTTTTGTTGTTTCAATTGATTTTGGAACCAAAACCGCACCAATTGAAACTGTTGCCTCTTTTTCAGTTCTAACAAAAGAGCTCTAACACATGCAAGCATACATGTGTCAACAAGTAATATAGAGTAAGTAAAGTATTGATCCCACAGATAAAGTTGTCAAATCTAAACTACTATGCATCAATTAAATCACTATATTTATATGATTAAACTAATGACTATAATTGGTTAATTACTCTAATTGCATATAACAGCTAAAACAAGAATAATAATGGAATAAATCAAACCTGGAAATAATGGGATCCTAACTTCATTTAATACTTCATCTAATCACCACTATCATGCAAGACTTGTTCACATATCACAGGAAAGTAGCCAAGAGCACTAAAAGAGTCATAGCCATTTTTCAATGTACTATGGCCTACTTACACAGCATCCACAAGCGATAAACTCTATGTAATCATCAATATAACCAAAATCACTATATGTCTATGTGAAATTGCAATCATACTGAATTTAAGCACAAGTCCTTATTTTAACTAATACGGTGAAACAGTATATGTCTATCTGGTTCGCGAAATACACAAGCCATATAAAACAGCCCCATATACGTATGTTATCATGATTACAATCCATACTTGCATGTTCATTGTCAATTCCATATAAGTATTAAAAGTGAATGGTGATCAAGCATTCATACATGCAAAACAATCATGATAGAAATCCCATATGATATGTAATACAGTCCAGCATTCAAGCATGCAACCAAACTACATATTAAAATCCGTTAGAATCCCATACTGGAGTTTAGTTCATGACTGAACCAAAAGTCATTATGAGATCAAAGCTAAACATGGATAATAAACAAACAATTGAAAGATGAAAGATAGAAATGATCAAACCAAATACTGATTATAATCCATTAGTAACATTCAAATCCTCATATAAATCCAGCAAAATAATAATAGTAATCCACAATGATAGAAAATCCCAAGGAGAATTGGAAAAGTTGGAGTTTAGGCCTCCTTCTACGTTGGAATCTCTCTCGAAGTGTAAACCCTAGTTACCAAATGAAAATACGTAAAAACTTAATAATCCTCGTCTGACACCCGTCAGAAATCGTTTTAAATCAATTACAACCCTTAAAATTCAAAATTAAAATAAACAGCTCGGCAGTAATCAAGGCCCTCCTTTGCAATCCTCGCTCGGGCGCACAACTTACAGTATGCAAAGTCCGTCTAATCTGGGTGTGCAAGGCATGGCGCGATCCTCGCTTCTTCTACCGCTTCGGCCGCAACTCTGGTTCTGCTGCAATGATTTGTTCTGCTGTTCATTCTTTTGTCCATCCATGCTTAGTATCTTGCTCCAATTGATCCTCACACCATGCGTCCATAGCCTCACGCCATTTACATCACCAAATCGTGTCATATCCTGCACTTTTACACCAAAGGAGTTTTAAGTAAATGCAATGCAAAATAACATGAAATGCAACTAAAAACACACTAAAATGTACTTGAGATGGGCATAGTTCGTGTGAATTGGTATTCAATAAGTAGGTATAAAACTCACTTATCGTAAATCGAAACATTACGCTTTAAAAACCGCACCGCACCAATCACAAGCGGTTTAGGTAATAGCTTTTGAATTTATCAAATCGCATTTATATAGCGGAAAGTGCAAAAGTTTGGACTTCAAACTGTACCAAACCGCACCATGCTCACCCCTATAGTCTTAGCGATAAAATTGATGATAAACTTTTTAAATCATAGAAGATAATAGATATCATGTTCTACTTGACTCTTCCAATGGATTGTTATTTCCGCTGTAGTTGTTGATCTAAAACTTGTTGTCTATTGTATTCTATCATTTGTTATACTATTGAAGGCTAACGATAATTTATTTTGCATTATCTTAGTCATAATATTCTTTACTGGGCTAGTTGAGCTCACCTTTTTCTTTCATTGTTCTCTTCGGGAAATGAGAATATAGCTGGGACTAGTCAGGGAATAGAGTGATGGTCCAAGATGATTGCTTTAGTAGTCCTCACTATTATGTAAAATAATGTAATAATAATTGTAATGAAGACTCATTTGAGTTTGAATATTGTCTAGGAGACAATATTTATATTAAAACTCACAGCTTATGTTTTGTCGTATTCTGCACAACACTTAACAGTTGTATAAATTAAGTTTGTATTTGAATTCTGTACCATATATCTGGCGACTCAAGATGAGTGATGTATACCTATTTTGGGAACGTCACAGAGATACTCGTTGTGGGTCACATTACATAACAATAATCCATCTTATGTCTATGTGGACTTTCGTATTACAAGTGCTTGAAAATGTGCATGATGATGGTGCTTCTGCTGATAATAGTGGTATAGCCATAAGTTTGATTGATAAGATGGAGAATTATGGATTTGTATTTGTGATGCATTTGATGAAATATTTATTGGGAATCACAAATAATTTGTCATTTGCCTTACAACAAAAAGATCAAAACATTGTACATGTTGTGAGATTGATTAGGGTAATGAAAGCTCGACTACAATATTTTAGGGAGGCAAAATGGGAGAATTTTTTAAATGAAGTCAATATTTTTTACGAGAAGAACATGATCCTAATAATTAAAATGGAAGACAACATGATATCACGCGGTCGTAGCAAGCGCAATAGACAAATTATTATTAATTTTCATCATTATCATGTTGAGATTTTTTGTCAGATATAATCTCTATAAATCTTTTTTCATTATTCATATCCAAAAATTTATTTTTTTGTTGATTTTTCATTAGGTTGTTGATTCAATTGTTCAAGAGATGAACAATCGTTTTTTAGAACCAAGCACAAAGTTACTTTTATGCATATCATGTCTTGATCCAAGGGATTCGTTCTCTAAATTTGATAAAAATAAGTTACTCTGTCTTGCTGAGCTTTATCCATAAGACTTCTCATTGACTGATCGTGTGATACTTGGGGATCAACTTGAAAATTATATTTATGATATGCGATGAAATAATCAATTTTTGGGATCGAAGATTTGGGTTTGGGAAGTCTTTCTAAGAAGCTGATTCATGAAACAAGAAGAAATATGACATTTGCATTGGTATATCGATTGATTAAGTTGGTTTTGGTTTTACCAGTTGCGACTGCTACTGTTGAAAGAGTATTCTCTGCGATAAAAATTGTCAAGACTGACTTGCGTAATAAAATGGGAGACAAATGAATGAATGACAGTCTGGTAGTTTATATTGAAAATGATATTTTTTTCAACAATTGAAAATGAACAAATTTTGATACATTTTCAAACTATGCAGCATCAAGATAATACAAAGCTTGTTCCGCTTTTATCGCATAAACTAGAAAAGTAAGCATTTTAGCGTAATAATAAATAAATTTTTTATTGATATATTTTGACTCCTTCTAAAAATATTCGTTTCGCCACTACTATATATATATATATATATATATATATATATATATATATATATATATACACACACACACACATGAACTTCAAAAGGGGGGCACATGCCCCCATTGGATTTTCTCCTCTTCACATATATATATACTACTCTTATTAATATATTCATAAATTTTAAAGCATAGTGAAACAAAATAAATAGACTACTACAGTTATATTAGTACACTACTATTATGATATTGAAAAAAATAATATACTATTATATTGTTAAAATAAAATACTACTATAAGAATTCAAGTATTTTATTATCTTGATCAATTTATCTCTCCTGAATACCAAGAAGGTAAAATTAAAAACAGAGGAGTTACAGTTACTAAAAATTGTGAAAGATTTTGGTTAGAGTTTCTATAATTTACCCAAATTTTTTAAGGAAAAAAACAATGCCTAATAAATATTCCTATATTATGCAGATGGGTGCTCTCATTTCATTAGTAGTAGTAGTATAAAATTCGAGATCAACATCATTATATTTATTTTCTCCCAATAATATCGTCAACTGTTGTGGAACAATCCACCATTCACTAATTAATCAAATTTAAACATTTTAAAGTATATTAAAATATTTATCTATCATATTAACAAGATAGTAGCATATTCCTTTTTCAGTAACATAATATAATGTACTAATATAACTGTAGTACTCTACTTATTTTGTTTCACTAAGCCTTAAAATTTGTGAATATATTAATATTATTGATATATGGTATTTTTATAACTATTAAAAATGAGACTATCATGCAACAATTTTAAGTAATAAAACCTCAAAAATGTTATTATAAACAATATTTGAGAATTATTTAGTTTTGTGATTTATTTTATTAAATTTTTATTCTTAAAGAATTTTTTTTCAATTCAATTCTCAATGAAACTTTCAAGTTGGATGAGCTTATATATATATATATATATATATATATATATATATATATATATATATATATATATATATATATATATATATATATGCAGTAACGATCGTATGTAACCATCTCTTCAGTCCAGGTCATGACTCACAATTGAGATATACTATAACCATGAAAGCTGATTTGTATAGCTCAACTTAATTGATTACTGTACTTTATTATGGCCTAGCTTTGCTAGAAATCATGATTAACTGAACAGCTTTGGGATTTTCTGAAGCAAATTAAACCAAGAAAAACTTTAATATCCATGCATGTGTACGGAAAGAAGCTATGATCAATCTTAGGGTTTTGGGATTCTAAGTTGTATGTGGATTAGCAAGGTGTACAGCAGGCAGCAAGTTGAATTAAAGAAACTTTTGATATTCAAACTTGAGGGTTTCAAAAAAGGGGGAGTTTGTTTGCCTTTTTTCTAGACATAACACATGGATGCCACAACCCATGCACCAACTTAATCTTATGCAATTCTAAAATTTAAAATTGATAAAAATGTTTAAAATTATATAAAAATTACTATATTTATTAAAATTGAAATTTACTATTCCTTTCTGATTTATTTGTTGTCCCATTTATTATATATATTACTGATCTTTATTCAATTATGTGACACCAAAATTAGATTTATTAATGTAAATTAACTAATAAGTAGTACTACTCAAAACTTTAAAAAAATTTATAATAATTTTAAATTTTAAGTTCTCACAAAATATTGACTTAATAAGTCCAAAGTACTCCCTCCGTCCCTATTTAAATGACGTTTTAGAGATGTGCACAAGAATTTAGATAATGATTGGAAAATATTAAATATAGTACTCAATTGTTTATAATACTCTTAAATCATTAATTTATCATAGTACAAGAGTTTAAAATACCAAAAAAATAGGTAGAGTAATGATGAATAATTTTGGAAAAATTATCATTAATTCTCCTAGATTTGAACAAACATCAATTAATTAGGGACAAATAAAAAACTCTAAAACGTTATTTAAATAGGGACGGAGGGAGTATATGGTACTCCCTCCATTCCTAAACAAGAAGTGACATTTTGGAAGAAAAAATTTGTTCTAAATTATATGTCATTTACAACTTTTTAGGAGAATAAATTATTTACTTTTCTATATTACCCTTACCTTCTCTCATTGTCCCAAGAAATTCCCACTCTTAGTATTAATAGTTTTCAACATCCCATAAAGGGATAGTGATGGAATTTCACACATATTTTAATTATTACTCCCTCCGTTCCTAAAAGATTGTCGTTTTAGAAGAAAAAAATTGTTCCAAAAAGTTTGTCGTTTACAACTTTCGAGAAAAATAAATTACTATTTATTTTCCTATATTACCCTTACTTTCTCTTATTGTCCCAAGAAATTATCTTCCTTGTATTAATAGTTTTCAACTTCCTATAAAGGAGTAGTGATGGAATTTTAAATAAATTTTACTTGGTAAACGATACTTTTTTAATCCATGTGCCAAAACCTTAAACGACAATCTTTTAGGAACGGAGAGAGTAATTAATAGTATTAAATGACTTTCTTAATATGTGCAAAAATTTTAATCGACATTTATTAAAGAATGGAGGAAGTATTTAATTTTGTAAAGAAAAAAAAGAAAAAGAATATAGGAGTACTACTTAAGTTGATGATGAAGGACAAAATTTCCGTCCCCGACGGTCACGTTGATTAATTTAAATTATAATTAATTAGTCTTGGATTGTGGTCGGAATTACTATTAATAATTCAATACTACTAGTAGTATAATGCATGAAAAGGTGTAGAAACAAAAGGATATTAAAGTCGAATTGTGGAAGGACAAAATGAGTGAATCAATAGGGTCAAATGGGAAGTACTGTATGTTTGGCTCTTCAAAATGCAAACTAGCACAACACAATTGTTTGGAAATTGTGTACGGTCAAAGACGACCTCTGCTCAAACAGATTCTACTTCAGTACCCCATTCTAATAGTAGTAGTATTACTTTACTCCTTTTCTTTATCAGTCTCATTTCTTATCTGTAACATTTTTTCATGAAAAGTAATTAATTTTAGAAATATTATGGTTAATTCTATTAGATTATATAAAATATCAAATATTATGGTTAATTCTATTATATTTTAGAGAATTGTTTTTATTCCTTAATATAAATCGTTTGAGAATTTCAAATAAGCATTAATGGCTTAGTTTTTAATATTATCCCAAGTAATAAATATAATTTTAATTCTCTTATTATTTTTTGTCCAATAAATAACATTCTTTTTTTCAAATACAAGGGTAATATAAATAATTGATATTATATTTACTATTATTTATATCCAGTTGTGGGATGGGATGGAGGGGTGGAGATGGGATGGAGGGGTGGAGGGGTGGCGGGGTGGGAAACAGAAAATTTATATTTTCAAAAATCTGGAGTTATAATAATTAAGGACAATCATATTATTTATTTTTTAAGGTTATTTTTTGTAATATAAAATATTTCATTTTGCCATCCTTTTTTATCCCTCCAAATCCTCTCACTTTTGAGGAAAATTTCATGTAAATCAATTTTACCTCCAAATTTTTCCCATTTCTCCCTAAAAAATGTCACAAACATGAGATTTGGAGGAATTTTAATTATTTTCCCTTCCATTTCCCTACCCTCAAATAAAAACTTACACAGTTGTGAGGGAAGAACAAAAAATAAATTACTTTTGCATGTATCCTAGTACATCATGTTAATATTTTTTTAATTAGTCATTAGCAAACTTGAAACAATGTAACGGTTTGGTATTTTAGTTTACTCTAATATCCCAATTAATATAAAAGCAACCCCAAGTAAATATTAACATGAAAAATCACAAGTGAATTCAAATGAAGGAGATGAGGATATATGCTTAATTTATTGTTATAACTCATTTGATATTCGGGCATATCCTCCTGTCAACACATGAGATACATGATCTTAAAGAACAAACTAAACACAATTTTCTAATGAGAAAAAAACATTATTTACCTTCTTTTTTTTCCTGTTCGTGAGAAAGATATTATGACACCTCCAAAATAGGTCTACATCCTCCATTCTGAGTTGTCAATACACGGTACAGAAACAACTACAACTTTATTATTACAATAGTAAAACTGTGAGTTTAAATACAGATATTGCCATCTAGACAATATCCACATACAAATAAATCTTCATCATAATTATTGGTACATTATTTTACAACAATGGTGAGGACTACTAAACAACTCTCCCTAGAACTTTCATTCCATACCCACTGCATTTCATTATATATTCTCGCCTCCGAGAAGAAAAATGGAACAAAAAGGAAAAGGGTGAGCCTCGACTAGCCTCAAAGAAAGAATATTATGACTAAGATAATATACAACAAAATTATCGTTAGTCTTCAACAGGAAAAATATAATAGAATACAATAGACAACAAGTTTTAAATCAATATTCGCAATGAAATAATAATTCATTTAAGAGTTAAGTATAGAATGCAAACTACTATCTTCTATGTATGAATTTTAAAGTTCATCGCCTATTTTTATCCCCGTAACATCAATCAATATATATCGAGATCAAATATTCATCCTTGCACTACAAAGCAAGGACATTCACCATTGGTCATGTTCATCTAAACACTGCTCATCTTTGACACTACGGGCCAAAGATATTCATCGAAATCATTCATCTTTGACTATGTGCCAAAGATATTCATCAGAAATCATTCATCTTTGCACTACGGGCCAAAGATATTCATCATAAATCATTCATCTTTGCACTACTGGTGCCAAAGATATTCAATAATATCATCATTTAAGACCGAGGATGATGAAAATATTTTTTTAAAGAAACGAATCCAGTGAAACAAAATGACAAGGATTAAGGATTAAGGATTCGTACTTTGTTTTATCCACGTCCAAAAATACCTCAAAAATAATCATAGTGGATACAATCAAAGCTAGTATCCACAATAGATATTTTGGACGAAAAAAAAATTTCATTTTTCGATGAATAAAGGTCGTGATTCGTGAATAAGGTCAGATATATGAATGAAAGGTCGATACGTGAATAAGAACTCCCTACACCAAACGCTCCAAATTTGATAAAACTTCAGATCAATATTTCAAAGATAATGATATTGAAGAAATAATATCATTACTTAAAAAAATAATATCCCTTACTCGAAAGATCAAGATTTAACTGGAATATCGGATATAGACTATATCTTGAACTTTCACCGTATAGCAATACTCAAAGTATACTCAAAATACTCACAAGAATACGCTCGATAATATAGAGAGAGAAAACTTGATTTCACGTGTGATTTTCAATTTAACCCAAGACCTATTTATATGAAATCGCTTAGAACACCAAAGTTAGAAAATTTAATAAAATATTAATATTTATAAAAATATTATACGTATTCTTTGAAATCTGAATCTCAAAGAATGCCAACCTTCTAGAAGAAAATAAAAAAACGTTTTTCTAATTTAAAATAATTTAAACTTCCAAAAATTAATTATTTGAACTTCAATAATTCACAATAAATAGCCCTTTATTATCAGAAAAATTCAATCTCATGAGTTTTATAGGAAATCCAATTCTCTACAACTTTGCAGAAGAAAGTTTTTAAATTCCCAATAGAAATTGACCGAAATCCATAAGCGGGTGATTTTAGAGGTTATAATCAAATTTCATCAATAAATGGGGTCCACCGACATGTTTAACATGTTTTAAACATTTATTGCAACAAAAATACTCTTTCTCCTCAGATACTCATATATCCCACATTCGTTGTAAAAATATCACCATTATTATATTATTAAAATATAATAATATATATTTAAATGAATTATTTTATCGAAAAAGATAAAATTTCAATTTTTAACAATTGTCACATTAAAAATTTTCTCCATCTATATCCACATAAAATCAATATTTTCCTCATCATATGAATCAATAATTAATTATTCACAAATAATATTATGTAATCACAATATTAACAAACTGCAGGTTCCTGTGAAAAGAGGGGCTTTCAATAAGAATTTCTCCTTACTCGGGCAAGCAATTAGGTGATTGAAACCTCTCCTTAGACGTAACTTTCTAGACATTGCCAATAATGTTATCTAATAATATTATTCAGATAATATAAATTATTGTTTCGACAATGAAAAATACCGTGTAATGACAATTATTAAAACAACAAAGAATATAAAATATCAACGCAAAGAATTATTGAATCAATAAAATAAAACACACGAACAAGAATTATCGTAACCATTATTGAGTAGTGCCTTTCACGTAAGAGTCAATAATTGGTGCAATACCTGTGCTACTGCTCAACAACGCCAGACATCGTGTTTTAACCAACGGGTATTCCAACGAGTAAATCTGCAGAATAACTACGCCTGTTATTTTTAAACAACTTATATTTGTCATTTTCTTCCTCCAATCACTTTTCGTTATGGGGCCTACACATGGTCGCAAGCATGGTCGTATTTAATATTCCCGACGCATCTGAATATTCCACGACCAAACGAATATTCTGAAACAACAATGAATATTTTATAACCACTTGCATATTTTGAAATATTTGCGTATTTTACCCGTAGAACTATCCACATTAATCACATCAACCCTTACTATTTCAAAATAATAATTAGAGGAAATTAAATTTCATTTATTAATTATTTGGGATCTTACAACCTCCCTCCTTATGAAATTTCGTCCTCGAAATTGACGTGCGACGACTGTGTGTTTGAAAAGATGAGGATACCTCGCTTTCATTTCCGTTTCCAACTCCTGTGTCATTTCTTCTATAGCATGGTTTCTCCACAAGACTTTAACTTGTGGTATGACCTTCGTCGTAGTAGGACATGCTTTCCTTCCTATCCAAGATCTTGACAGTACTTTCCTCATCGTTAAGTCTTTGGCATTATCTCGTCCCGCTTTTAACTCAATAACGTGATTCGGTCTTTCACATATTTACGAAATACATGATATATGAAACACATTATGAACACGAGACATACTTGAGGTAACGCGAGTCTATAGGCTACATTTCCTACTCGGTCAAGAATTTGAAATGGACCAATAAATCGTGGATCGAGCTTTCCTCTCTTCCGAATCTTGTAACTCCCTTCCATGGGGCAACACGCAACAATACATGATCCCCTATACTAAATTCCACATCCTTTCGATGAAGATCCGCATAACTCTTTTTGTCGATCTTGTGGTTTCAGATATCGTTGTCGAATCATTTGGATCTTTTTCGGTGAGTCATACGTCTTAACGGGTCCCAACAATGTTGCTTCACCCACCTCATCCCAACATATTGGAGAGCGACACTTTCGTCCATATAATGCTTCTTGAATGGGGCCACACCTATACTTGCTCGATAACGTTGTTGTAGTAGGAGAATTCCACCAATGGTAAATACTTATCCCAACCGCCTTGAAGTTCAGGACACGTAGTCTTAATAAATCTTCAAGAGTTTGAATAGTCCTCTCGATTGTCCGTCTGTTTGAGGATGGTATGCCGAATCGAATCTTAAATCCGCACTCCATAGCTTTTTTTGCAAGCTAACCCAAAATCTTGAAGTGAATCTTGGGTCACGATCCGAAACTATGGATATTGGCATGCCATGCAATCTCACAATCTCATTTACGACATTTGAGCAAGACGCTCAAGGAATAAGTCTCCGTGATTGGCAAGAAATGAGCAGACTTGGTTAATCTATCAACAATAACCCAAATAAGATTTATGCCTTGAGAAACCGTGGAAGTCCCAGAACTTGAAATCCATGGTGATGTGTTCCCACTTCCATTTCGGAATCTCAAGTGGTTGCAATGGTCCTCAGGCACTTGATGCTCTCGCTTTTACACGTTGACAAGTTAAACATGTTGAGATAAACTTTGCAATCTCTCTCTTCATATTGTTCCACCAAAATGTATGTCAAGATCACGATACATTTTAAGACTTCCGGATGGATTGCAAATGGTGTATTGTGTGCCTCCATCATAATCTTGTACTTCAAATCGTAATCGTTAGAACACAAAGTCTCGGAGTGGACTCAAGTATTCCTTCTTCATCAATTCTCGCTTAGGAATAGCTCCTTCTTGTACTTTCTTCTTCATATGCATCACCGGCCCGGCCTGTGGCTCGAAGCAACCTTAACTTTTTCTATTAAAGTTGGCTCTCACGCGATATTTGACATCATCGCACCTCGTTCTCGTGATATGATCTTCTACTCAACGCGTCACCACCACGCTCACTTTTCCGGGATGGTATTGAATAGCGTGGTCGTAGTCTTTCAATAGCTCGAGCCAACGTCATTGCAAGATGTTAAGTTCTTTTGAGTGAAGAAATATTTAAGGCTTTTATGGTCTGAATATATCTCCACTTTCTCTCCATATAGATAGTGCCTCCAGATCTTTAGCGCGAAAACGACTGCTGCCAACTCTAGATCATGAGTAGGATAATTCCTCTCATATTCTTTAAGTTTTCGTGAGGCATAGGCTATGACTTTCCCACGTTGCATGAGAACACATCCTAACCCTTTGCTTCAAGCATCGTCAGAGAGATAACAAATCCATCCGAACCAGATGGTATTGTTAGAACAGGTGCCGAAATAAGTCTCCTTTTAAGCTCTTGGAAACTCTTCTCGCACTCTTCGCTCCAAACGAATTTTGTATCCTTCCGAGTTAGATGAGTTAACGGAGTAGCGATTCGAGAAAACCCTTCCACGAATCTCCGATAATAACCAGCTAAGCCCAAAAAGCTACGTACTTCAGTCACCGACTTCGGTTGCTCCCAACTTTGTATTGCTTCAATCTTCGACGGGTCAACAGATACTCCATGTTTTGACACCACATGCCCAAGAAATGCTACTTCCTCAAGCCAGAACTCGCATTTCTTTAACTTGGCATAAAGCTTGTTTTCACGAAGCCTTTGGAGTACCAAATACCAAATGGTGCTTATGATCTTCACGCTTTTGGAATATATGAGGATGTCATCAATAAAGACAACAACGAATCGATCCAAATACTCTTTGAATACTCGGTTCATCATATCCACGAAAGCCGCAGGAGCATTAGTCAATCCGAAAGACATAACTAAGAATTCATAATGCCCGCATCGAAGTTCTAAAGCGGTCTTTGGAATATCCTCGCTTTAATCTTCATGATGATATCCGTAATCTAAGATCGATTTTGAAAAGAATTGTGCTCCTTAAGAATTGGTCAAACAAGTCATCAATACGAGGTAGAGGATACCTATTCTTGATAGTGACATGGTTCAATTCTCGATAGTCAATACAAAGTCGCATACTCCCGTCTTTCTTCTTTACAAATAAAAGCAGGAGCACCCCAAGGAGATGTACTAGGGCGAATGAAACCAATGTCCAACAACTCCTCAGAGTTGGACCTTTAACTCTGAAGTTCAATAGAGCCATTCGATATGGGGTTTTAGAAATGGGCTTTATCACCAGTTCAAGGTCAATAAAGAATTCAACTTCACGCTCGGGGGTAGATCAGGGAAGTTCTTCAGAAATACGTCGGGAGAAAGTTAATAACAACAGAATATTATTCAATTTTGACGTGTCTTTATTCAAATCCATAACATGGGCTAAGAAAGCTTGACATCCAGTTTTTTAATAAACGAATAGCTTTATGATTAGATATGATGCTGATTGATTTTAATGGTTTAGTTGCTTGAATTGAACAACAAAGTTGTTTAGGAATATGAAAGCTAACAACCATTTAAAACAATCAATTTTGGCATGATGAGTAGTTAACCAATCAATCCCTAAAATCACATCAAAAGCAAGTATCTTTAAAGAGATAAGGTCAACAGTAAAAGATAAGGGTGCCAACATGGATTAGACAAGATTTATAAACAAATGGATGTGATGAAAGTTTTCCTAACGAGTTTCCACAAATAAAGTCAAAGTCTAATTTCTCCTGAGTCAAGTTTAAACGTTGAGCACAAGCTAGGAGAGATAAATGAATGGGTAAGACCCAGATTCAGTAAAGTATAAACTTCACAAGAATTTATAAATAGCTTACCCGTGATCACCTCGTTTGGGTTCCTCACATTTTGACCAGTCACAACAAACGCTCTTCCAGGAATCGTTGACTTTGACTTTTCTGGGACTGTCTTTTGAGTCACCGTCCCCGCTGAACTAGGTTTCGCTACCGTGCAATCTCGAGCGATATGTCCTTCCTTTCCACAATTATAGCATACCGAGGCTCATTGTGGGCAATTTGGACTGATATGTCCCTCTTTTCCGCATTTATAGCATATGACCGAGTGGTCGTTCTCCTACCTTGGAACCGATTCTGTCACTTGCACCGCTTGCCTTCTTCACATGGTTGTTGTTGAATCTCCTCTTTTTAAAATCTCCTCCTGACTCGTTTCTTCTATTTTCATGGCCATGATTACCACCAGAGTGGTTACCATTTTTGTCCGCCTTTTTTTTCTTTCTCCATCGATTATTGTTGTTTTGTTGATCGCTATCTCCTAGATGATCCTCGATTGTGGTACCTCGGTTGACAGACTCGTTATCTCGCTTCTAACAATTGAGCCCCTATTAACAAACATCTGAATAGAGAGAAAATTTATGAGAGATGAGATATCGACGTATCGGGTTTCAAACCTCTCGTAAACATCCGCGTCATCGCTCCTCATTCTCCACCAAATGAGGTGCAAACCCGGATAATCAGGCAAACTTCACCAGATCGAGACATCGTCATGTTGTTTCGCTCCATTCTAATAAACTCCACTTCCTTCATACGACGAACAATTTCAGAAAGTATTTGTCATTAAATAGTTTCAAATGTCTCCCAAGACATCTCTTTAGTCTAATTTGGATGGGTACGCTTCATGACTTCACACAAAGATCATTTCGCCACGGAACATAAAGGTGGCGAATGGAACCTTCGTTCTTCTGTGCATCCCAAGACATCGAATATCTTGGTAATTTGCTTGACCCATGTTTCGCCATGATCGGATCCGGCTTTCCTTAAATTCGGTGGTCCCAACTCTTTGAATCGCTTCATTTTGTGACAACCCGTGAATTGCTATCATTTCTCCTATGTTTTGAACACGAAGTCTCTCATAAATCGATTTTGCATGAACCGCAAAAAGCTTCTAAATATCCCCTCGCTCATCATCTCGCCGGTGGTGTTGTTCACATGAGGAACATTGCCACTGTTGCTGCACGCTCTCCTTGGCAGTGAGTACAGCGTCTCCACGGGCCTCATTTCCATTGTTAATATTCTCAACGACATTCTCAAATATCGCCATAAAACAAGGGTTAATTAAGGAAATCAATATATCACATAATATCCCTATATATCTTGACCAACTATCAAATAAGCTTAGTAGGACACACTAGCGAAGGATTTACTCGTCTCCCTCCTAGTTCAATTCCCCGATCTCCGCTTGGAGATCATATCCCTAAGCTCGATACCAACCTGTGACACACCCCAAAATAGGTCTACATCCCCCATTCGAAAGTTGTCAATACACTGCATGTAAAACAACTACAACTTTATTATTACAATAGTAAAGCTGTGAGTTTAAATACGATATTGCCATCTGCACAATATCCACATACAAATAAATCTTCATCATAATTATTGGTACATTATTTTACAACAATGGTGAGGACTACTAAACAACTCTCCCTAGAACTTTCATTCCATACCCCGACTTGTACTCGCTTATATTCTCGCCTCCCGAGAAGAAAAATGGAACAAAAAGGAAAAGGGTGAGCTGACTAAGCCCAATAAAGAATATTATGACTAAGATAATATACAACAAAATTATCGTTAGTCTTCAACAGGAAAAATATAATAGAATACAATAGACAACAAGTTTTAAATCAATATTCGCAATGGAAATAATAATTCATTAGAAGAGTTAAGTAGAGAATGCAAACTACTATCTTCTATGTATGAATTTTAAAGTTCATCGCCTATTTTTATCCCCGTAACATCAATCAATATATATCCGAGATCAAATATTCATCCTTGACTACAAAGCCGAGGACATTCACGATTGGTCATGTTCTTCTAAACACTGTTCATCTTGCACTACGGGCCAAAGATATTCATCGAAATCATTCATCTTGCACTACAGCCAAAGATATTCATCGAAATCATTCATCTTTGCACTACGGGCCAAAGATATTCATCATAAATCATTCATCTTTTGCACTACACAGCCAAAGATATTCAATAATATCATCATTTAAGACCGAGGATGATGAAAAATATTTTTTAAAAAACGAATCCGGTGAAACAAAATGACAAGGATTAAGGATTAAGGATTAGTACTTTTGTTTTATCCACGTCCAAAAATACCTCAAAAATAATCATAGTGGTGTAAAATTCAAGAATGATCAAAACATGGATACAATCAAAGCTAGTATCCACAATAGATATTTTGGACGAAAAGAAAAATTTTCATTTTCGATGAAATAGGCAGTATAAGTGAATAGTGTCAGATATCGTGAATAAGGAAGTATACGTGAATAGTAACTCCGACACCAAACGCTCCAAATTTGATAAAAACTTCAGATCAATATTTCAAAGATAATGATATTGAAGAAATAATATCATTACTGAAAAAAATAATATCCCTTACCTCGAAAAGATCAAGATTTAACTGGAAATATCGGATATAGACTATATCTTGAACTTTCACGATATAGCAATACTCAAAGTATACTCAAAATACTCACAAGAATACGCCGATAATATATAGAAAGAAAACTTCAGGTTTCGGTGTGATTTTCAATTCTAACCCAAGACCTATTTATAGAAAATCGCTTAGAACACAAAAGCGTAAAATTTAATAAAATATTAATATTTATAAAAATATTATACGTATTCTTTGAAATCTGAATCTCAAAGAATGCCAACCCTCTAGAAGAAAATAAAAAACGTTTTTCTAATTTAAAATAATTTAAACTTCCAAAAATTAATTATTTTGAGCTTGAACTTCAATAATTCACAATAAATAGCCCTTTTATCGAAAATTTGAATCTCGCGGGTTTTTATAGGAAATCCAATTCTCTACAACTTTGCGTAAGAAAGTTTTTCTAAATTCCCAATGTAAATTGACCGAAATCCATAAGCGGGTGATTTTAGAATTTATAATCAAATTTCAAATAATAAATGGGGTCCCATAGACATGTTTAACATGTTTTAAACATTTATTGCAACAAAAATACTCTTCCTCCTCAGATATACTCATATATCCCACATTCGTTGTAAAAATATCACCTTTATTATATTATTAAAATATAATAATATATATTTAAATGAATTATTTTATCGAAAAAGATAAAATTTCAATTTTTAACAAGTCACATTAAAAATTTTCTCCATCTATATCCACATAAAATCAATATTTTCCTCATCATATGAATCAATAATTAATTATTCACAAATAATATTATGAATCACAATATTAACAAACCAGCGGGCCTCCTGAAAGAGGGCTTTCAATAAGAATTTCTCCTCATCTTTGGCATGCAATTAGGTGATGAAACCTCTCCTTAGAGCGAAATTTCTAGACATTGCCAATAATGTTATCTAATAATATTATTCAGGATAATATAAATTATTGTTTCGACAATGAAAAATATGTGTAATGACAATTATTAAAACAACAAAGAATATAAAATATCAACGCAAAGAATTATTGAATCAATAAAATAAAACACCGAATAAAGAATTATCAGTAACCATTATTGAGTAGTGCCTTTTTACGTAAGAGTCAATAATTGGTGCAATACTGCAGTGCTACCGATTCAACAACGCAGACATCGTGTTTTAACCACCGTGTATTCCAACAAAGCAGTAAACCAGTAATAACTACGATTATTTTTAAACAACTTATATTTGTCATTTTCTTCCTCCAATCGCTTTTTCGTTATGGGGCCCACACATGGGTCGTGTCGCATTTAATATTTCCAAATAGATTTAATATTCCACGACCAAACTAATATTCCCTTACAACAATGAATATTTTATAACCACTTGCATATTTTGAAATATTTATGTATTTTACCCGTAATTATCCACATTAATCACATCAACCCTTACTATTTCAAAATAATAATTAGAGGAAATTAAATTTCATTTATTAATTATTTGGGATCTTACAGATATAACGTAATCAGGAAGCAGAATCACATAATGATAATTAATAGGGTCAACACAACTCTATGCAAGAGTCAAGTTAATTTATTAACTACCGCAGAGTCAAGCCGGCAGGGTAGAATACCTGCGGTACCTAGGGTAGCTAGAACGATTACCTATAAATAGTTTAAAAGCGTAGGTCCGTCGGAGTTCAAAGGAACGACGGACCCATTAGAAGTCAGATATGTGTAAAGGAGAGATAGAAGGCGTTTTGTTATTACAAACGTAGTGAGCCATGAAGTTTTTTTTGTGACTTAACTAAGGAAGAGTAAAGCCAACTTTTGGTGGGAGGCTCACACCAGGGTAGAAATTTGGAACAGAGGTAGTAACGTGGGAACAATTCAAGAAGGTTTTCTTCGAGAATTATTTTTCCTATAAGACATATGAGGAGGATAGAGATTGAATTCTTAGAACTTAAGCAAGGGATATGATATTTCTCAAAGATCTGCGACCAAATTCAAATGAATTGGCAAGGTTAGTTTCACATCAAGTGGACACGGAGGAGGTGAAGGCTCGTAGATTGGAGTAGGGCACGAGACCAAAGCTCTATAGTGGGATTTTGGTGATTCAGAGTGTTTCTATGGGATCATTACGGAGAAGGTGATTATAGCATAAGGTGATAGTGAGTTGTAGACTCAATACCACAAAGAGGAAAAGATGAGAGCAAGAGAGAGGGAGGAACCAAGGTAGAGAATGGTAGTGGCGGTATGCCAAAGAGACATAAATTTTTAACTCGAGGAATCTTTGAAGTGGGACAAGAGGATCCTAAATAAAGGATCGATGTGAGTAAGACATGTGGAAAGACTCATCTAGAGTCATAGGAAGGGATTATAAATACCTTTAAAACATTAAGGTAGAGAATGAGGAAATAACTTTCGTTAAATTATATTCGTGAAAATTATTTCATGGATAATAGAAGAAAGTAGGTATCGAGAGATAAGATCGTTTCATGTTGAGAGAATTTGAGGAAATTCTCGGTATGAATGGGTTGATTAACCATAGAGCTATAACAAATAGTTATAAGTAAAGTGTGAACCTTTAGTTTTCTCGAGAAAATCTAAGGTAGTAATTTACTGATAATAAAATACCGCGACATTATTATTGTCGAACCATAACTTCGAAGTTAGGTTGGTGTTAAGGAAGAGGATGAGTTATTACGGATTTGCATATCGACTATCGTAATAGGAGTAAGATAAGCAGTTAAGGATAAATACCCATGGCCCGGGATCGATGATCGATTTGGTCGATTGAGAGGGCAAAGAATTTTTATAAAGATAGATGTATGTATGGGGTATAGTCGGTTTGGAAGTAAGGAAGAAGGAGGAGGTACCTAAGATGACGTTCGAACTCGTTAGGGTTATGACAAGTTTTCGTTATGTCATTTAGGTTGACTAATGTGCTGAAAGTAGGTTTTTTTCGTAAGTGAGGCGCAATCAATCGTTTGGCGATTTGATAGTTACCTTGTGGGATGCTATGGTTGAAGGTACCATTAAGCGTCACGAGATTTAAAAGAAAGGTTGATTAAGGCACTGTATTATCTTTATCGGATGATACGAGGAAGTTTTGTAGTGTATCTCGATGTTTGCATAGATGTTATGATTGCGTCTTTCTTATAAAGCATGGCAATGTTCTATAATTAGCGTGATAGTTTTTGAATTAAAATATGAAGATAGTATTTATACGGAGAAGCGTGAGATATACAAGGACTCTAAGAGTCCGAAATATATCTCCACGTAAGAGTTGAATATGTAGTAGAGAGAGGAGTGTGATATCTTATATCATTCAGGGAAGGTAAACGTTGTAGCCGACGCATTAAGTAGGAGGGGTAGGGAAAGCTATCGATGTTAACGACTCAGAATGAGTTAATAACGGAAATGGTAAGATCATAGTTAGAAGTTAAATTAAGGAATGAAGGGGTAGAATTGTTATTCAAAACGTAGACTCAATCCACGATAATGGAATGAGTTAAGTAAGTACAACTAAGTAACCAGGGATGCAAGCGAATGAAGAAGATGATGCAGGATAAGTAGAAGACTAAGTATAGTCTTATTTTGAGGGAGGAATTTGAGTTCCATATAAATATAAGTTAAAAGAATAAACTAAGATGATATAGAGATCGCGTAATGTGTTAATAAGTGTTTAACTTCCAACTCAGATTATTGATAGGAAGTGATAAGTCATGTGAATTAAGATAATACCTTCGATGAATGTGAAATGAAAGAACCACAATATCGAAGAAGCATTGTGGGAACTCGAGATTAAAATAAAGGAAAAATTTTCCTCTATGGTGTAAGTATTATTAGCGAGATTCTGGGGACAGAATCCTTATAAGGAGGGAAGAGTGTAACGCCCCGAGAAAATCGGATTTTTGAGAATTAAATTTTTATTTTTATTAAATGAATTTAATTGATTATTTATGGAGCAAGCTAATTGAAGGTCGTTCTATGACCTAAACATATCAGAACGTCGTAGTATTTTGGCTACGTGGTAGAATTAAAGTGTTTGAATTTCCAAGACGAAAATAAAAGCTTTCCGAGAAATTTTCTAAAAAACACTATTCAAGCATTTCTGCTCGGGAATTATTTTTTTAAACTTCCGAGAAATACGTAACGATAGAATATCGATGTGAGATGGAATATCCAATAATATTTCAGTTATGGAAAACATAATATTTCGCCTGTGGACTTAAAACCTAACGTTTAAGGAAAATGATTTACGAGAAGGAAATGTAATGCGATTAATGAATTAAGCGATGATCGTATTATACGTATGTATTGTACGAGGTAATGAATACGAATACTACATGAGATAGTATACGAGAATGTATGAATGATGGTATATCGTATATGAGTAATAAGTATACGAGTTAGAATACGAGAATTATACGTGGAGTATATGTTGTAAGGCTTTAAGCCAATTGTAATGAATTAGTAGGATTGTGTAGGAAATGGTTAAGTCCAATAGAATTAATGTGCAAGCCTAAGTTGTAAGACCCCAAATAATTAATAAATGAAATTTAATTTCCTCTAATTATTATTTTGAAATAGTAAGGGTTGATGTGATTAATGTGGATAGTTATGGGTAAAATACGCAAATATTTCAAAATAAGCAAGTGGTTATAAAATATTCATTTTTGACGGGGAATATTCATTTGGTCGTGGAATATTAATCGCGTCGGGGAATATTAAATACTGACGCAGCGACGACCATGTGTGGGCCCATAACTGGAAAGTGATTGGAGGAAGAAAACGACAAATATAAGTTGTTTAAAAATAACGGCGTAATTGTTACCGTTTACACTGTTGGAATACCCGGTGGTTAAAACACAGTAATATGCGTTGTTGCACAATAGCACACGGTATTGCACCAATTATTGACTCTTACGTAAGAAGGCACTACTCAATAATGGTTATAGTAATTACTGTTCAGTATTTTATTGGTTCAATAATTGTTGTGTTGATATTTTATATTGGTGTTATTTCAATAATTGTCATTACACAGTATTTTTCATTATCGAAGCAATAATTCATATTATCTGAATAATATTATTAGATAACATTATTGGCAATGTCTAGAAAGTTCTGTCTAAGGAGAAGTTTGGTCACCTAATTACGCGCTAGTAAGGAGAAATCTTATTGGAAAGCCCCCTCTTTCCTGGGAACTGCCTGGTTGTCAATATTGTGATTCTGTAATATTATTTGTGAATAATTAATTATTGATTCATATGATGAGGAAAATATTGATTTTATGTGGATATAGATGGAGAAAATTTTTAATGTGACAATTGTTGAAAATTGAAATTTTATCTTTTTCTGATAAAATAATTCATTTAAATATATATATATATATATTATATTTTAATAATATAATAATGGTGATATTTTTACAACGAATGTGGGATATATGAGTATACGAGGAGGAAGAGTATTTTTGTTGCAATAAATGTTTAAAACATGTTAAACATGTAAATTGGACCCCATTTATTGACTAAAATTTGATTATACTTTTGTAAAATTGTTCGTTTGTGGATTTGGTCAATTTCATTTGGAATTTGAAAAACTTTCTTCCGCAAAGTTGTAGAGAATTGAATTTTCTATAAAAACTCGTAAGATTCAATTTTTCGACAAAAGGGCTATTTATTGTGAATTATTGAAGTTAGGAGTTCAAATAATTGATTTTGGAAGTTTTAATTGTTTAAAATAACAAAAACATTTTTTATATGTTGTGAGCCTCATTAATCACATGCTAGGTGGCTGATTTTAGATTCCCAAAGGATGGCGTAGAAATTTTTTTTATAAATATATTATTATATTAAATTTTACGCTTTGGTGTTCTAAGCAATTTTCTATAAATAAAGTCTTGGGTTAGAATTGAAAATCACACCGTAAACTCAAGTTTTCTCTCTCTATATTATCGAGCGTATTCTTGTGAGTATTTTGAGTATTGCTATACTATGTGAAAGTTCAAGTTATAGCCTATATCCATTATTCGAGTTAAATCTTGTCTTTCAGAGGTAAGGGATATTATTTTTTTCGTAATGATATTATTTCTTCAATATCATTATCTTTGAAATATTGATCCGAAGTTTTATCAAATTTAGAACTTTTGGTGTGGGAGTTCTTATTTACATATACGGCCTTTATTCACGATATCTGGTAGATTATTCACGAATCGACCTTTATTCATCGAAAAATGAAAATTTTCCTTTTCGTCCAAAATATCTATTGTGGATACTAGTTTTGATTGTATCCATGTTTTGATCATTCTTGAATTTTACACCACTATGATTATTTTTGAGGTATTTTTGGACGTGGATAAAACAAAGTACGAATCCTTAATCCTTGTCATTTTGATTCATTGGATTCATTTCTTTAAAAAATATTTTTCATCATCCTCAGTCTTAAATGATGATATTATGGAATATCTTTGGCCTGTAGTGCAAAGATGAATGATTTCTGATGAATATCTTTGGCCCGTAGTGCAAAGATAAACAAGTGTTTAGATGAACATGACCAATGGTGAATGTCCTTCGGCACAGTAGTGCAAAGGATGAATATATGATTCGGATATATATTGATTGATGTTACTGAGGATAAAAATATTGATGATGAATTTATTAAATTCATAGATATTAGTAGATTTCATCCTCTACGTAACTCTTCTATGAATTAATATTTTTTTCATTGCAGTATTGATTTAAAACTTGTTGTCTATTGTATTCTATTAAATTTTTCCACATTGAAGACTAACGATAATTTGTTGTATATTATCTTAGTCATAATATTCTTTCTTGGGCTAGTTGAGCTCACCCTTTTCTTTTTTGTTCCATTTTTCTTCTCGGGAGGCGAGAATGTAGCGAGTACAGTCGGGTATGGAATGATGGTTTTAGAGAGTTGTTTAGTAGTCCTCACCATTTTGTAAAATAATGTATCAATAATTATGATGAGGATTTATTTGTATGTGGATATTGTTTAGATGGCAATATTTGTATTTAAACTCACGATTTCTTTGTTGTAATAATAAAGTTGTAGTTGTTTACATGCATTGTGTATTGACAACTCAGAATGGGTGATGTATACCTATTTTGGGGGTGTCACATAAGTGTTTGTAAAGTGAAGCCCAATGTAAATTAATGTGAATCCCAAAATAAATTAAGGATCAAAGCCCAAGTGTTTGATAATGCAAGCCCAAATGAGTTAAGTAAGTTAATTAAGCTAAGGCCCAAAGTAAATATCCAATGGGTAAGAACCATGGAGCAACCCATGGGTGATTCAAAGTATAAGCAAGTAACTTAGTGGCTAAGTTATGTGATTAGCAAGAATACTTAAGGGTTAAGTAAATGTGGTGATCAAGTATTGGATATATGTTGTAATGACCAAGTATTTTAAGTGGGGAACAAGCAAACTTAGAGGCTAAGTAAGTGTGGTGAGCACACAAAGTGCTTAAGTGATGAACAAGTAGACTTAATGACAAAGATAACTTAATGGCTAAGATAAGTGGTGAGCAAGTGTTGTGATGGCCAAGTAAAAAGTTGTGGAGGGCAAGTTAACTTAAGAGCTAGGTAATGAATAGTAAGGAGGTGGATGGTTTAATGACCATTGAGCCCTCGCTCAGGATTTCCTATAAATAGAAGCTCTTAATTCATTTTGTTGGTTGTTCATTTCTCCAACACCTTATACATAATAATTTGAGAGCTTATTTACTTGAGAGAATAAGCACATAAAAGCTAGACTTCTATTATTAGATTTTCCACAACAACTTATAAGCAATGGCTCGAGAGAAAAAGCTAGAGTTCTTATTAAGCAAAAAAGCAAAGAAGAAGATTGAGGTTTAGCAAGTGATCATCAAAGGTAAGCAACCTTAATCCTTGATTCTCTTTCTCTTCCATTGTTAGAGAAGGGGTATTGGTAGAACTAGTATGTTAAGGAATGATAAACCAAAGGGCTTAAGTCTTAATAAGTAGTATAAATCATGAATAATTTATTCGTAATCATTTAAGTTACGAACTTGTGAAGAACAATAATGAAAGTATAAGAACTTGTAAGAAGTGGTAATATGTTTACATTAAGAAGTTAGCATGATTAATAAGAGGTAAGAATAAGGATTTTAAGGACTTAACTCATTAATAAGTCATATAAAAGAAGACATAAGTTAAATGGAAATATAAGTAGTTTATATTTTTATAAGTTACAAATTCACAATGAACTAGTAATAACTTATCATGGTTATAAGTTAACAAAGCATGTATGTCAAGATGTTGGTATAATGGATTGAATCCAAGTGAAATGGTCTAAAAATCTCAAGTAACGAAGTTTCTTTTAATTCACACGATTAGACGACGATCGTTGAATTCGTGAAATTCTCGGAATGGAAGTCGAATTTTGATATTGAGCTTGGAAACATTGGTTTTCAATGGAGACAAGTCGTATTTGTCATTATAGAGTTGCAGACGCGAAAATGGTAGAATTCGACTTTTCAGACTTAAGAACGAAGGCGTTGAACGTTCACTAACGTTTATCGCTTTTAGATTAAAATGGACTAATAGGTGAAATTTTAGCAAATGAAGTCGAATAGATAAAATTCTTACATGAACACGTAGAGTACGTGATTTGTGAACTGTAGGCTCTTGAATGAGCCAATTCGGAATTATAACGAAGAAGTTATGAAGAAAGGGTCGTGCCAGTTTTGACTCGGCTAGACTAATCTTGATAGATTGATTGATTTCTTTACAAGTCTTTCAATATAGAATTGCTAACTCTATCCTATGCCAATTCTTTGGTACGGATATAAGGTAAGCCTGAACATGTATAAACAAATGTATTTTCATCGATTATTCGATGGGCACGTGAGGTTGCCACAAATTAAACGTACACACGTTTAATGGATGTAGTGTTGCTCAATATAGGGTACTATAGGCTGATCACCTAGATGTACTCGTAAGCTATGCCGGACTTACAGACTTCGTGCCGAGTTGTCCTTTTCAAAGAACTATAAGACGTTCACGTCTTGAACCAGAATTGATGAATTGATGAATATTGTTATTGTAAAATGTTTTGAAGGAAAAAGGAAAGCTATTTTGAATTATTGATAGTATTGTAACTATCATCCAATTATTAATGAAGATATATCGATTCTATGTTTCAAGCATACTTTTAAAATAAAATTGTTGTACTTCTTTGAGCTTGTTATGCTCACTCTTGCTTGAACCATATGAATGCGGCTTAATAAGAATGGATCAAGGATTCTACAAGGATAAAGAGAGGGCTAAAGTGAGCGTGTAGATTGCCTATGTAATAGTATAGGTTTGTAATGATAATATTTGATATTATGACAAGAACAAATGTAGCAGTTATAAAGAACACAGGGAATGGTAGTATTATTTTGGAATATATATAAGACATATTCGTTCTTTTTGAGGCATTTCAATTAAATGTTTGTGTGAACTGTAGCACCGTGGAGCACCATATGTCGGGTTGAAAGAGACCCGAATTTGGGGGCGTCACAGTCTTACTGTAATTTTCACATTTTAACCCTTAGGTAAAAAGTCATCTACTCGTCTATAGTTTTTAAAAGAACAAAAATGATAGGGGGATCGGGTTTTGGCGACAGGGGTAGCGATCGTTTTTTTTAATAATTCTTTAATAATTTTTTTACATGTATTCAAATGACACCCAAATCACTGGATTATGTAAAAATTTCAGTTCCAATAAATCTTATAAATTATTTGAGAGTAAAAAAAAAATCCTGTCACTGTCGCCAAACCAGTGTCACCCCAGAAGGACTGTTAAAAGAAACCACTTTTAGTCCATGACTCTTTTGGTACAAGTTTTGTTACCAATTTATGGATTTAATGCTTAGTAATAAATATGTATTTAAAGTAATAATGGGAATTATTAATCTTCCATTCAAAACATTAATAAGATTATTCATATTTATAGACTCTTGGTGTTCAATTTAAAAATAAAAAATAAAAATTGTTAATAGAGAGCAAACAAAAGAAAAACTTACATTGGTAATGAATTAAAAGGATGAAAACTAATATAACTCTATTTTGATACAATCATATTGTAGTTAAATTGTATGCTTTCAATATTTTAGTTAGGGTCCTTAACACTAATATACAACATTTAGAAAGTAATTACAAAAATAAAACACACACAACATAATTACAAAAATAAAACAACACAATATAAAGTTGCTAAAATCACGTATACGTCAATTACGGACTCTCCTATATGCAACTAACCACTCCTAAAATCAAGCGACTGAACAAAACATGCAACTTTGATACCGGAGAAATCCAAATCTTCGGTGGTTGGAAGAGCTAAGTGGTCGGCGGATGCCTGGGCGATGGCGGTGGGAGTTTTCGGGGGGAATCCACGGCGGAGATAGGGAGGAGTAAGGCAGAGAGAGGATTGCGGGGAGTTGTTGGTAAAGAAGTGGAGGAATTCATGACACACCAATCGAGATCGGAGAAAGGCGAAGCTTTTTCGTCGCGACACACCACCGCTTGATAATCTTGCATCTAAGAAGAAAAGCGCATTGTCATGAAAAATCTGTAAGATCGAAAGCAAAGATACAAAATCAACAGCGCTTTTCAAGATCGATAACCAAAAACATTGTTGCGTTGATTGTTGAATACAAAATCAACATCAGTTTTGATTCAAAATCTTGTGGTATGTAAGTTTAAAACTTATAAGCATATAGATACTTATAGTTACTACTTAATTACTAAATTGATTATCTTTCTTAAGTTTTTCGAACTTAAATTGTCACAAAGTTTGAATCTTTTGAATGTTGTCTTGCAAAATGTATTTAAAAACATGTTTTATATTATGGTTACTAAGGTTATATAAATTGGTTCTTGTCTAATGTTGGTTTGGTTCTTGATTATTTTGTATTTATTCTTTGTGTAACATTATACCGTCTAATGATGTCTTAATTCTTGACTAATGCTATTTTAGTTCTTTGCATAATATTACTAATTAATCTTTGACTTGGTTCTTGATTAATCTTTGATTTGGTTACTATGTAATATTATATTGATTCTTGACAAATCTTGACTTGTTTCTTTGTGTAACACTATAATGGTTATTGATTATACGAATTAGTTCTTGTATAAAATTATTATAATCTTGACTTGGTTTCTTTGTGTAAAAATATTATTTAGTGACTCATGCCGACTTAGTTCTTGAATAATGAAAACTTAATTATCGCGTTGATTAATTGGTTCTTTGTATTATTGGTTCTTTGAAGCATATTAATGTACACTTCTACTTATGTTTTTATATTAATGGTTACTTGTTAGCCAAATTGGTTACATTCTTACAAAAGTCTCGCCTTTAGTTGGTAACAAATAAATTATCTTTGGTTGTTTTTTATTGTAAAATGCAAGGAAAACCCTATTTTTCTTGGTTGTTTTTTGTTCTTGATTAATCTTTGATTCGATTCTTGTGTAACATTATATGGTTCTTGAATATTCTTTGAGTTGGTTCTTTGTGTAAAATTATAATGGTTCTTGATTAATCTTGACACGGATATATTGTTTTACATTATATTAGTTCTTGTCTAATCAATCGATCGTTACTTATGTAAAATTATAATGGTTACTCAATAGTCTTTGACACGTTATTCTTGTGTAAAATTATAATGTTATATTCTTTTGTAATTGTTTCATTTATATTGGATGTTACTTATTGACTACATTGTATTGGTTACATGGACTAATAGTAACCAATACACCAAATTTGATGTTTGGACTAATATTAACCAATACACCTTTAAGTACATATTGATATTTTTATATTATTTGTTTTTGATGTAAAATGTTGTCAAATATGTTTTATGTTATGGATACTAAGTAAATATATGTTTAGTTCTTTGTCTAATCTGGATTTGGTTAGTTTATAATCTTTGACTTGTTTTTGTGTAATATTACCATGGTTACTTACATAATATTCTTGTGTTTTTTATCTTGATTTTTTATATTGATGGTTCTTGATTAACTACATTGGTTACCTTTATACACACTGTTAGTCGTTAATTTGTAACAAAGTCATTCTTGATTATTTTGGTTGTAAAATGAATGTAAAAATATTTTTTATAATCTTGGCTACTAATTACATATATCTTAGTTCTTTGTATAATATGTATTTAGATCTTTGAAAGGTGTTTATTTGGTTACTCTATAATGTTATTGAGTTTTATAATTGTTTATTTTATATTGGTAGTTACTTATTGACTACATTGGTTACCTTCATACAATTTGTTAAATATTGGTTTGTTGTATACTATTTAATTAATTAGTTCTGATTATAATGTTTATTTGGGTTGCGGTGACAATTTGGCAATTTTACATCAAGTTTGGAGTGTTGGATTTTGGCGTTTTTGAGCCTAATTTCATTGGAAGCTTGGTCAACGATCAAAAGTCACCGACTTTTGTGTGAAGCGCATGATTTTTGGTCGAATTCCATCATTTAGGCCTTCAAATTTGCATGTAAGAATTTGGTTTATTTTCAGTTACTAATATTATGTAATTTAGTTCTTGTCTAATATTGATTTGGTTACTTTATAATGTTTATTCAGGTTGTTAGACAATGGAGGTAGCGATACCAATACAACAAATGTAATTGTTTACAGGAATATATAATTGTTTCTTGTTAGTAACCATTAACCACATGGTTGGTAACATTTTGATGGTGTCTGATAACCAAAATTGATGTTGATTAATATTTTTATTTTGATTCCATCATGAGTTATCAATATAAAGTAAACATATACAAGCTTTATAATGATCTCTGATCTGATACAAGCTTATAATGAGTCTTGATACAAGCTTATAATTATCTCGTTCTTAACAAGCTAGTAACTATCTATGATAATTATCTAAAGTTACTAACAAGCTTGTAGATAAATAGGACACTCACACATGTACATTTAACAATTAATGTTTGTCCTGATACAAGCTTGTAACTATTTGGTTACTAATAACAGTAACCATAATGTAACATAATAAAACAGTAACCATATAATTATATGATAGTAACCAGAACATGTTTTAATGGTAGCCAAAACAGAAACATCATGTAATGAAACTTCGTTTTAAGCAATCCATGTATACTATAACCATAATGTAACATAATAAAACAGTAACCATATAATTATATGATAGTAACCATAACAGGTTTTAATGGTAACCAAAACAGAAACATCATGTAATGAAACTCAGTTTAAGCAATCCATGTATACTATAACCATAATGTAACATAATAAAACAGTAACCATATAATTATATGATAGTAACCATAACAGGTTTTAATGGTAACCAAAAGCGAAACATCATGTAATGAAACTCGAGTTTAAGCGATCCATATATACTAAACAATTACATATTAACCAGAATAAAAAAATAAAAGTATCCGAAATCCCACATTGAGGACACAATAATAGTAGCCAAACCATAAGGTAACAGTAACCAAAACATAATAAAGAAGTAACCAAATAGTTATATGAAAGTAACGAACATGTAAGATGTGTTTGTGGAAATGGAAGTAGAAATAGAATAACATAAACCTTGTAGAATATATTTGAAGAAATTTACAAAAAATAATACATCAATGTATACTACAAGCAAATACATGGTTTATTATGACTTGGGTTTATTATTTACAAAAATAATACATCCACAAACTAATGATGCCTTAAACTTCTTCAACTATCTTGGGTTCAATTTCTTGGTAATAATCTTGGGGACTTCCATGTCACACCAATATATAACTTTTCAATGAATTTTCTATTGCATTCCCCATTGTAAAGATTCCATAGCGCTGCAAAAAAAAAATCGATTTACACGGTCATTAGTAACGAGATATAAACAATATTTATATCACAAACAAATACATTGTAACCAAAACAACATATAAAAGTAACCAAAATCTCAATTGAGGGAAAAAGAATGGTATCCAAATCATAAATTTAACTTGAAGAATAAAAAATATACTAATGAAGTAACCAAACATTTATATGTTAGTAACCAAAACATATATTAATGGTAACTAATACATAAATAACATATAGACCAAACAAAGTTTAATCAACTCATATATTAAGTAAATATATTGTAACCAGAACAAAAAAAAACAGTAAGCAAAATCCCAACTTAAGGAAACAAAAATGGAATCCAAATCAGAAACTAACAGTAACAAAAAATATACTAAATAAGTAACCAAATATTTATATAATAGTAACCAAAATATGTTTTTAATGGTAACCAATACATAAACAACATGTACACCAAAATCAGTTTAGTCAACCATGTATACTAAGCAAATAAATGGTAACCATAACAACATAAAAAAGTAACCAAAATATACTACGTTGGTAACAAACATGGTATCAAGAATCTCAAGATAACTTGATAACAAAATATAATGCGTAAGTAACAAAAGCGGTTATATGATAGTATCTATTTTTTATTGCTTGAGCGTAGCTACAACGTAAGCATTACATCAAGCCCCGTAAATTAGTCTAGTATACTAAACAACATGTAGTCAAACTCGGTTTAGTCAAACAATGTATACTAAGCAAATACATTGTAACCCAAACAACATATAAAAGTAACCAAAATCTCAATTGAGAGAAAAACAATGGTATCCAAATCATAAGCTAACAATGATAAAAAAATATACTAATGCGATAACAAGCGATTATATATTAGTAACCAAAACATATATTAATGGTAACCAATACATAAACATGTACACCAAAACCGGTTTAATAACCATGTATACTAAGCAAATACATGGTAACCATAACAACATAAAAAGTAACCAAAATACCAAATCAAGGTAACAAAAATAGTATCCAAATCCCAAATTAATGATAAGCAAAACATAATGCGAGAAAAACCAAGCGATTTATATGATAATAATAACAAAATTTAAATTAACACACCTTTAAAATTTGTTGGTTTGGAAATATCTTCGGCTATGAAGTTGAACTTCTTCCCATGACATTTTTCGCCATGATCTCTTTAGAATAACATTAAGAGGCAAGTTTGAAGCAAAATTTCTATTATCTCGATAATAGAACATGTATGCTTTCGATCCAAAACCTTCTTTTCACTAACTTGAACAACTTTGTGAATCAACAAGTCTGATAAAAGTAAATTAAAATCAATCAAAAAAAATAAAGGACTATTAGACAATGCAAATCAGTTGCATCCCTCAATAGCCTGAAGGAGATCAATATTCATTAATCAATTTACGCCACCCAGTACGAACAACTATGACGAAGAAGAAGAAAAATATTCATTAACCTTGTACGAAGAAGAAGAAGAAGAAGAAGGTTTATTTACATAGGAACACGCGTTTAAAAAAAAAACCACTTGATTTGCCATATCGGTCAATTAATAGTAATCCTTTAAATTAAGGAATCCTAATTACACTAATATTGTAAATAAATATGAAAAAGTGTAATATTTTTGTAATTATTTTATAGGTGTATGATTTTTGTAATTATTTCTAAAAATGTACTAATATATGTAATTAACCCTTTTAGTTATCAGGTCTGTAATCTTTTTAATGCAAGTCGAGTTTACTGCAAATTTTGTGTATTAAAAATGATGATCCTGCAAAAATATTCAATAAATTTTTTATGAAATCTATGATTGAGCAATGAAATACTCTTAGATTTATATCAATTTATGTAGCTGTGTACCTGGGAAAATTTGGGAATACATAAAGTCTCACTAAATAAAGAGAATAGTTAAATCCACAATAGAAAATGTTATTTTCATAATAAAAGTGTCGCTATAGATCCTATAGCGACGGTTTTCACCGTCGCTATACATATACAGCGACATTTTTGTTGTAGAAATAACAAAAAATGTTGTGAATTTAATATTTTCCCTAAATAAAATGTTCTTCTATTAATTTAAATTATGGAAAAAAGAATTGAGCTAAGGAGGAATTATTTTCTCTCTTTAGTGTTTTTCTTTGCTAAAACTTGCGAAGCAAGCATAAAACGGTAAAAATGGAGAAAATGAGGCACTTTCTATGATTTTTTTTTAAAAAAGCGTCAATTTCTGGTACTCTAATAATTTTCCCGCCAGCCACAGATCCAGAACCGCGAAAAACCCAAAATCTTCTAAATCCCGCCAAAATCCCCAAACTTTTGTACACAAACAAAAACCCTAGGTTAGAACCCAAATTTCCCAGCAAATCATAACATTTCTCACCAGTTCTTAGTAAAAGAAGGAATACCCAAAAAGCAGCCATGAAAATCCGATCTATGAAGCTTCGGGAAGCTCACAAGAACACCGGCGCAGGCTCGTACTGTTCGATTCTATATGACCTGAAAGCCCAACACATCGTCACTTCTTCATCTTCAGATTCCTCTATCTGCATTCATGACGCCCTTGTAACTTCGAGTGCCCCCAAAATTATTCGAAATCATAGAGATGGAGTCACCTGTTTGGCTCTCAGCCCTAATTCAACTTGCCTTGCTTCCGGATCTATGGATCATTCCGTCAAACTCTACAAATTTCCAGGTAATTTTGCAAACATGGTCATTTCAATTGTTTAGATGTGCTTGTTTTAGCTAATTTTTGTTCATTCCTTATATTAGAACAATGGGAAAGGCTGTGATTTTAATTTTCAGTCCTGTTCTGGCTATATTGGCTTTCAACTTTACAAATCTTATGTACCAAATGCTATTATAGAGAAAAATAGATATATAGAATTGGTTTGAAGAAAATGGTCCTACGAATTTTGTGTTTGCTGAAGGGAAAGGGGAAAAAGGGAAAAAGGGAAAAAGAATAAAACTTTTGCAAATGCTGCATTTCAGAGGGTGAATTCTACACCATATAATTGGGAATTTGAGGGCATTAGCTTAATTATTAACTAGCAGGCCCCTAATTCTAAGTCAGCAACATGGAAAATACATATTTGTTTGGGCATTTGTGCTTGTCAAGATGCATATAACAGAAGTTACTTGAAATTGGTGTGGCCTATGAGGTTGTGTGTTTATAGATTGATAGCTTGGATATGTACTTGGCATCGTGAAACCATAAGTTTGCTTATAAATATCATTACCTGGATGCACTTACGGATGAGTCTAATATGCATGAGCAAAGTTTTTTTATTGAGGCAAAAGGTATAATTCTTCATGGCATTCACTTTTTATTATGGGAAGCTTGCTTGTGCTTTTAGCCATCTCCCCTTTTCCCCCAAATATGCCCATCCTATCTTCTTTAAGAAAAAAGAAAAAGAAGAAAATATGATATTTTTCTTATAATAAACTCATATGCTTGTCAGAACTAGCCTTGATGTGTTGTACCTTTCATTAACTGTTGAGCTTGGGTCCCTTTTTCAGAAGAATATTCATTGACCAGGGTTATATAATTTGGGTATTTTAATATCAGTGTTCTTAAAATTTCCGTCTAGGTTTGCTTAATTTGCACCTATGTGCTAGGCAAGTCTTCTACCGCCTAGGTTTGGTTGGGCGCGGGCCTAGTCAGAATTAGACATCTACCGCATCAATTAAAAAGACTTTAAAGCTCTACAATACTTGAAATGAATTTATTAAGCCTTAAAAGATTTTTTTTTTTTGGTAATTTTTCATGTAAATTTTTGAAAAATTACATATACTATATGCTTTTGTATAGTGTAACAACACTATACAATAGACAAATAAGTAAATGAGATTGTCTGAGAAAACGCATAGGCACCGCCTAGGTGTTAGGTGCCTCATCTACTGCCTAGGTCCACATAATGATGTTTAGAACATTGTTTAATATAATACCAATCTTTCAGAATTATGTGTTTGAGATATTATGTTTATGTCATTGGGTCGGTATAATTGTTGAAATGCGCTACTATTTTAAGTTTAGATCTTTATGGATTATGGATGATCATATCTACGTTGCTTCTAGGCTACCCAAACTGGTTTTAGTTCTTTGGGATAAAAGGTGTTGTTGAGCTGTTGAGCATAGCTAACGTTGCCTCTAATTTTATGAGCATAGGAAGAGTGGAAATATGGAAAATCTTACAATCATAATTCCTATATTGGCTATTATCAAAGTAGTTGTGCTAGATTCTTGTTTCTACTAACTCTACAACATATCACTGTGTATACGACACTGAAAACATCAAAATATTTGTTGAATCTAGTCTTGATATGTTGAGTCAATTTTGCTGTATCTGTAGATAGTTATTATTTCTTGTGAACTAGTTTCACACAGCCAGCGGAGGTCCTTATTTTAGGCCTTCAGGCTTCATGAAAACATTATGCATCACTGAACTGGTAAATCTTTGTGTAACAGCCCTACTAAGTTGACACTTGGCAACACACAAAATATTCTTAAATTTATTATTTTCTTTTAAAAGAACAGTAACCAGCCACTTAAAGTTTTAACAACCTCCCATAATGATAAAACTATTCTCTACTTTGCAATCCTACAAATTGAATTCTTTATTATTTTAACTTTGTGGCGTACTAGTTAACTGCTTCGATGTTTCAATCCCCATGTCTTGTTGGATGTTTTACTGTGAACATTTCTAGTTTTGAACCAATGCTTCAGCTATTTCAGTACTTTTAATTTTACTTATGGCTGTTTACAATCTTCCTCTAATCTGTATCAGGTGGAGAATTTCAAACCAATATCACCAGGTTTACTTTGCCAATTCGTGCCCTTGCTTTTAACAAATCCGGCACTATGTTGGCAGCTGCTGGTGATGATGAGGGCATTAAACTTATCAATACCATTGATGGTTCAATTGCAAGGGTTTTGAAAGGACATAGAGGGTCTGTCACTGGCTTAGCTTTTGATCCTAATAGTGAATACTTGGCTTCAGTTGATTCGTCTGGGACTGTTATATATTGGGAACTCCAATCTGGAATGATAGCTCATAATCTTAAGGGCATAGCTCCTGCAAATGGTTCTGACCATTCCATTTCAAATGCGCTTCAGTGGAGTCCAGATGGGGAGATGTTAGCTGTCCCAGGTTTGAAAAATGATGTGGTTATGTATGATAGAGACACAGCTGAAAAGCTGTTTTCTCTAAGAGGAGATCACATACAACCTGTCTGTTTCTTGTCTTGGTCACCTAATGGGAAGTATATGGCTACTTCAGGTTTAGATAGACAGATTTTGATCTGGGATGTTCATCAGAAGCAGGATATTGATAGACAAAAGTTTGATGAGAGAATTTGTTGTATGGCATGGAAGCCACATGGAAATGCCTTGACTTTTATTGATATTATGGGGAAGTATGGTGTGTGGGAATCGACTGTTCCATCATCAATGAAATCTCCCTACGGAAGGTGCATAATCAAAGGAAGGTAATGGCCTCCTCTTTTTGATGAAGATGAGGAAGAGGCTAGTGCATCTGGTAGTTTAAGTGATCATGGCGAAGATAGTCTTGGTGAATCTGAACCAACTAGCAGAAAAAGATTACGTCAGCATTCAAAATATGATGATGCTCTTGAGGAAGACATCAATGATGAGTTAAGTTTCCTTCCAAAGGCTGAGTCACTCAAAAGGCCTCGTGGTAATAAGGAAAATCTGGATAATGGGAAGCCGGGCCTACAAAACACAATGGTATGTGTAGGTCAAAAAATGCAGGAAGCTTTTCAGCCAGGTGCCACTCCTATTCAGTCTGGAAAACGACGCTTTTTGTGCTACAATATGCTTGGAAGTATAACCTCAATTGAACATGATGGCTACTCCCATATAGAGGTATTTCATATTGTTATAGAAATATTTATGTCTTTCTATATATATATATATCCTATCCATGGAGAGGCATTTGTTGGTTAAGCTATGAAAATAAACGCCAAAATTGGTCTACTTGGTTCGCGAAGAGGAGAATATGGTTACTCTTCCCTATTATAAAATAGACCCCAAACTTTTTTTTTGAAGTTTCATTGATAGTGGCATTGATGTTTACAACTGACTCCTTAGAGTTCATATACAGACATACTAAATCAAATGTGCTCGTTTGAAATCTATCATCCCAACCCCAACATGACAAACTTAAACTAAGTTGGATATACTTCAGTCATAGTCCAAGTTTAAAACAACCAGTCATCTAGCTTTGGTTTTTCAAAACCGTGAGCAGTAATAAACAATTTGGTGGACAATCAAGCTTTCCTGTTTCAAAACCATGCAGTGCTAATAAGTTGGTTTACACACTCGATGTAAAACCCATGATGATAAAAACTGTATATCACTTACTAATGGATTGGATTGTTATGACTTGAATGCAGATAGATTTTCATGATACTGGCAGTGGACCACGAGTTCCAGCAATGACTGATTATTTTGGATTTACAATGGCTTCACTAAATGAAAGTGGAAGCGTCTTTGCAAATCCATGCAAGGGTGAGAAGAATATGAGCACCCTCATGTATCGTCCATTCAGTAGTTGGGCAAATAACAGCGAGGTTAGTACATTTGTTGACTCAGTCACATTCCTTACATGTATATACCTATGTACAAATGAGCACACTTGCATTTATGAAATAAACTTGCTTGTACCTCTTTGATGTTTCCTCAGTTTTAATAGCTGACTTTGTTGAACTATACATATTTAGTGGTCTATGCGATTTGAAGACGAAGAAGTGCGAGCTGTAGCTCTTGGTAATGCTTGGGTAGCCGCTGTTACAAATCTTAATTTTCTTCGTATTTTCACAGAAGGTGGCTTGCAGGTTTGTAGCATAGTGTCATTAACTTTACATTCTGTTTTGTTTGAGATAATTACTATGAATCTACTCATGCTACTGTAGTTTCCCTTGTATTTGTCCTTGCATCATGGAAATTCAATAAAAACCTTTATTTAGAACTGAGAAAGTGCACATGTAAGCTGGTGAACCCATGTTTTTTCATCTGTTAATATACAAGAGCCAGAACTATGTTGGAATCAACATCACTAACACATCGGTTGTAAGGTAGCATAAATAGTTGTCTCCAACACTGGTGATTTTTTTTCCAGCATGTTGATAAAGTTGAAGGGACACTGGACACCGTTCTTAGTAAATTTATAAAATAATTCTGAAACTACAAGAACAAAATTTTATTTTATGGACTAGACGTGCTATAGATTTTCTGTTTCGATGTGAAGCTACTAAGCTAGCATAATGCCAATTTACAAAACAGCAGTTATGTAATTTACAATGTGAAATGGATAATGATGTGTAACTTAAAATCGAATACAATGAGTTTGCTGCAGATACATTGATTTTTGGGAAGATGTGCGAAGAATAGAAGTCAAAACAGAATAACTAAGAAAATAACACAATATGAAGTAATGTCACGACAACTACACTTTATCATTGCTCAAGATATAATTGTTCCCATCATTTTTTGTTATGCAAAGACTAAAGTTAAACTGATAATCTATTTAGTAATGTTTTTTAATGATATTGCGTTCAAGGATCCCAATTCTGCTTAATTGAGAAATGTTGTCCCTTAGATAGAGTTGTGTCTTGGGGGTTTCCTCTCACATGGTTAGAGGAATGTTCTGAATTTTATAACTCATCAGTGAGGATTGCAGCATGTTACATTTCTGTTTACATCGGGCTTAAGGTGAACCTGATGGTTCAATCAGCTTAATGGCACTTTATGTAAGATAGGTTCAATAGAAAAAATATACTTTAGTGGCACGCCATTTCCATGGCTATCAACTTTTAGCAGATTCAATGTAAATTGGCCATTTATCATTATTCACTAGGGGCAAGAATTGTTAACCTTGCTCTCATATATTGTCTTTTATTCCTGATGATGTTGCTCGCAACTAAAAGGAGCAACCCAGACATGTATCTGTTTAGAAACTAAAACATGTTGAAAGTAGTGAAGGCAATCTTACCTATCTAAAAAGCAAAAGGAAAAAAAGTATATAAAGAGACCTTACTTTTACATGATTTTTTTCTTTTTGTTAAATTAATGTAATTATTGTTTATTATATTTTCTCGATAATATGCTGGATTAGAATATAGATAAGTTTGGGTTCTTGCCTGGAAAGTTAACATTGTTTTGATTGAACAACCCTGCAGAGACATGTGCTTTCACTTGATGGGCCAGTGCTAACTGCTTCAGGCTCTGGTGATGAACTTGTGGTTGTCACACATTCTTCTCCTCCACTTCCTTCAAATGAGCAGGTACTGCTATAATATCTTAATTAAAGTCTACTGGGTGAATCTTATCATGGTCATCTTCAGCCTCTGCTGGTTGATTTGTTGTCAACCAATCTCACCTTTTATCAACCTCTCGAAAACTATACCAATGAGGCAACCAATAGAACATCAACTACTAAAATATTTTATCTTCTCCTTTAGGACGTAATTATGACCTATGCCTTTAACTGAAGGAATGACCCAAGTACTTGAGATGGAAAGCTGTTGTTTTCTTCATTCTTTTTGTAACAAACAAATTAATTGGTCAGTATACCAGTTCTGGTTAAGGGTTGAGAACTTTTTTACTTGAAATTGCAGATGCTAAAGTTTAGAGTGTTCAACATTTGTAATGGGACCCTGCCTATACAAGGAAAACTTCCATTGACTCCTGGTTCAAGTTTAACATGGTTTGGTTTCAGTGAAGAAGGCCAACTAAGTTCTTTTGATTCTAAGGTTTGGTTTGCTCTGTTCTTAATGCACTGAAGATATTGCTCGGTATAACTTTTATAGAACTTGATCCAAATTTCTGACTAATTTTGCAGGGTGTTCTGAGAGTGTTTACAAATCAGTATGGTGGCAGTTGGCTTCCACTCTTCAGGTACACGATTCTTCTGTCTGAAAGCCAGACTGCTTATTACAAGTTCTGTATGGTATCAAAAGTTTGCCAACAAAAATTCATACTTGCAGTGCTAGTAAATTAAAGAAGCCAGAGGAAAACTATTGGGTTGCTGGACTGAATGCCAGCAAGTTGTTTTGTATTGTGTGCAAATCTCCTGATTCTTTCCCCCAGGTAGGATGGACCTACATAGTTATCGACTATTCTGTTACTGTCAACTATATCAAATTTATTTACTTTTGTTTTTTATTTATTCTTTCAGGTCATTCCCAAACCAGTTCTCACCCTACTAGATCTTTCATTTCCTCTTGCATCATCTGATTTGGGAGCAGACAACCTGGAGAACGAGTTTATCAGCAATAACATCCAGCTCTGCCAGGTTTGTTATGTTCTTCATATGTTGTGGCCTCTGAGCATTACTATAATGGTAAACATCAGGTTATACAGTACTGTCTATGTGAGTTCTCCTGTTTAAAATATCTTAGTGCCTGCTTTCATTGTAAAAGTGAATGACTCACTCTTATCACCCTTCTAGTTAGGGTAGTTTGAAGAAAAGATTCTAGTAAATGCCATTTTGTAGTCAAATTACTATATTTTGCAATTCATTACAGATTCAGAGAAGGATTGAGGAGATGATAGCATCAGGTCAGGACACCACTTCACTTGACGATGAGGCTTTCAATGTGGAGGCAGCTCTAGATAGATGCATCTTAAGGCTAATAGCATCCTGTTGCAATGGTTAGTGTCAACTACATATGATGATTATAGTAGCTTGCAATATTCGGCTTTTTTTGCCCTTTCTTTTACCCTTTAAATGCGTCAAAAAGTGAGATAGTAGCTTATGCTTGTTTGTGATATTCATAATTATATAGGTGACAAGCTTGTGAGAGCTACCGAACTCGTGAAACTCATGTCAATGGAAAAATCTGTAAGAGGTGCAATAAGACTCGTCACGGCCCTGAAGCTACCAAATTTGGCAGAGCGTTTCAATATTATATTGGAGGTAACCCTCAAATCTCCTCGCAAAATGCAGTTTTTCATAATAAATTAATAATCAATCAGTTTGAAAGCTTTTCTTCTGTTCTTTCAGGAAAGGTTGCTTAAAGAAACCATGGAGACTCCAGTCACAAACTTGAACTCTGATACTAAGATTAAAGCTGATGTGTTTGCCAAGACCAGTATTTCACCTGAAATCAGTAAACCAGTAGAGCCTGTTATTCAATTATCATCAGAAAAGTTGTCAACCCCTTGTTTTACAAAGAAGCAGATAGTAGAAGAGCCTGTTAAAGCTGGAAAGACGAAAATGGACCAAAAGCAAACCGCGAAACTGGAGAACAAAGGGGTAGTAGTAGCAGAGTCTAAGAATGGTGGAGACTTGAAGAACGTCGGACAGGTTAAGAATCAGGCACAAAATCATCGGCCATCGAATCCTTTTGCAAAGTCTTCAAACAACCAGGACAAATCTTCATTGTTAGATTCCCTCAAGAAGATGAAGAATGACAACAAGAAATGATATTGCTGTTTGTCATTCTTTTCTCCAGCTTGTCTTGTTCCACAAGTATTTGCTGTTGTACATCACTGAGGGAAATAGGCCAACTGGTTGTATTGCTGTATATAAATAAATACTCCTATATTTCAGCAACATGAATGTTTCTCTTCAAAAATTACTATAACACTTGCGTTCAAATGTAAGCCAGGTTTTTTGAATTTTCTATCTTGCCATTTTTGTTAATTTTTGGAGTATAGTGTGTTAAAGTTGTCTCTTTTTTTTTCTTTAAGAGTTTTTTATAAGTTGGTCAAATTAATTTATAAGTCATTTGTTACTATTTACTGAACTGTTCGGGATTGATTTATTTTTTTACTTATAAATTGGGTTTTAAGTCAAAAAAAGAGAGCAAGTATTTATAACTTATTTTAAAATGACTTTTAAGTTATTTTAAAATAATTTAGTTTGACAAAATGCAATGTTTATTGTCTCTCTTTTTATTAATGTTTTTTAAAATAATTTTTATATTTATTTTAATTTATAAGTCTTTATGAATCAAACATTTTTATAACTTATTTTAACTTAATTTTTGATTTATAAGTTAAATTAATGCCGTACACTTTTACTTATATAAGTTACAACTTTAAACAACTTTTAAATTAACTTATATTTTAACTTATTAATCATTTAAAATAAGTCATTCTCAAACATAAACTTTTAAAAATCTACTATAGTTAAAAATTCAAAATGAGCTCGAGAATTTAAGCTTTTGAGGTAGATTGGATTTCTAAACATTTGTTAGTGTTTTATGTACGTTATATTTGAGTTATTGTATTGATTTCAAATTTTAAAATTTTAAAGAGTAATTTTTAAAAGGCAAAAATATATCACTAACATAAATAAATTTTAAAAAAAATCATAAGCAATAAGTATCTTAACAATTTTAATAAAATTTAAAAATTATCTGACCTTATCCCTGTCACCAACCTCCTCTGTCCAAACAATCACTAAGCAAATACATACTGTAATAAATTCCCAAACAGAGGAAAACTCTCTGCACTCTGATTCTTGTATACACATGTCCAAAGAAAAGCTAGAAAAATCGCTTTTCTCTCCCCTCCTTTTCTCTCTCACATTCACAGAAACACAAAAGCAGAAAAAATTCAAAGGAAAAGTACATTTTTAGGTTCCCCAATTTCTTTCTGCGTTGGAAAATCAAAAATGGCGGAAGTTTCATACCTTCATCTCCAGGGAGAAGACGAAGACGACGATAATCACCCACAGAACGTCGTTGTTACCCTTGATTCAACTCCTCCCTTTTGGTCTCACGATTTTGAGGGGTTCGATTTTTACACCTCAGATCTCGAATTTCCGCCCTCGGAATTCCGAATCTGTACCGCCCATCACCACCGCTCCAGCCGTTCCCAGATCTTAAACGGAGACGTATCGGACCCGGATTCTTCTGTTACTAATATCGATTTCTTCGATAGGGAAAACCAGGTAAACTTTGTCCTGGATTTGTTTCATCAGCGTGTTGAGCAATCGTCATCGGATCCGATTTTGGATCCGAATTTTGGAGAAATTGAAGAGAATGACGAAATGGGTTTGAATAACTTGGAGCTGGAGCTGGAGCTAGGGTTAGGTTTAGGGTTTTCTATTGAGTCACATAATGATGACGACGACGATGATGATTCTGGGTTTATGGTTGCTGATTGTGGTGACGAGTTTTTTGTATCGAGGAGGGGATCTGGCGGTGTGTCTGAATCGGGTGAATCTTATAATTCCGTAGGGGCTGATTATTTTATGGATGATTTGAGGGTTGTTGATATTGAGTCGGACTCAGAGGACAGAGGACATGAGGGTTTGGATGATTTTGCATTGGGTAATGATGATGAGAGTTCGAGTAGTCTTCAAATTTGTTTGGATTCGGTTCGTTTGGAAGATAGTAGTAGAGATGTGAATGATAATGAATATTTCGAGTGGGAGGAAATTGATGGTGTAGTCAATGAGAGAGAAGTTTTGAGTTTATTTTTTGAACCTGAGGCCGATGATGATGCATCTGTTGTGGCCATAAGAGAAGACGAAGGAGTGGATGGTGGAGAGAGAAATCAAACAGTGGCCAATTTGGAGTGGGAAGTTTTGTTGAATGTTCACAATTTGGAGGTGAATCACGGTTTGGGAAATGATGAGGAAGGGGATGATGGGTATTTTGATCATGATGAGTACACGACTGCAGAGTATGAGATGTTCTTTGGGCAGTTCGCAGAGAATGAAAATGCATCAATGGGAAGGCCACCAGCTTCTAAGACTGTTGTTGAGAATCTTGATTCGGTGGTTTTGACTAAAGATGATGTTGAGAATAATAATGCCCTTTGTGCAGTTTGCAAGGATGTGATTAATGTTGGGGAAAGGGCAAATCAGCTACCATGTTCCCACTGTTACCATGGGGACTGCATTGTGCCGTGGCTGGGAATTCGGAATACTTGTCCTGTTTGTCGTTATGAGTTACCCACAGATGATCCTGATTATGAGAGTAGAAGGAGCCAAAGAGCTGTGCGTGTGCAGTGACAGTATTCCTCTTTCTGACCTATTCAAAAGAAAAAGGTAAGCATTGATTTTGATTTTGAACTTCCACTCTAGCTTGGATTTGTTGATATTGTTTTTCGGAAGAGTTGCACTTCTCTCCTTGAGTTGAGGTATTATGACATTCTAAATGATTTTGTATGTTGTTGGGATATATGAATGCTTTGTAGCTAGGTTATTTTGGAGTTCCGTGTGTAAATGACTTTTTCATATAGTAGAAAAGTTGATTATTCTTGATGTGCTTGGGAATTCTTGTGTGCTTGGACTAATTGTAGATGTGAGGTGTTAAAAGTGTGTCTGAGTAGGGAAATTATAGTCAGCTTCAACCAGTGGTGGACCAGGAATTTAGCATATTAGGGTGAATTTTTTCATCGGCAGATAACAAAAAATTTGTGACTGAATTCTTGGTGTAGTCTACAATAAAATATATCACATCACAAATGTACCAAAAGAGAGGAAAATCTTTGCTTACGTGAAATATATGCGAAGGTGGAGATAACGATATCCTAAATAACATAAACCCATGAAACCAATTATTCTAAGAAAATTGAATAATAAAACAAGAATAAAATTGCACCAAAAACTTGCAGACATTGTTGAATAATGCTAATTCAAAGTTCACTTCTTTCAATCTGAATGAAGAACGTCTTTGTTCTTAGAGCTCTGCCCCCCCGGCTCGCGTGGGTCCCCTCTTTTATTTCTTCAAAAGCTCCATGTTTAGGGCTTCTAGTTTTACTTAGAAAAATCAAGAGACCTAATTTCCAGTTTTGTTGTACATGAACAAAGAGTCATGTTCAAACCATTCAATTGAAGCCAACGTTGTTGTTTCACTTGTTAGTAATCTGAACACTTTTGATCCTAGGGAAAATTATTATATGATCCCCATTTTCATAATTCCTGGAATAATATTTTTTTCTGGCCAGAAGGTGGTCACATATATACACGATTCTTTTTCAACCTACAAAGTTTTCAACTAATATCAATCTGCTACAAGTAATTATGTCTTTCTTTTTTCTTCTTTTTTTATAATTAATATAAGGTCATCAAATGACCACCTTGTCTACTTACTAAATCCACCTCTAGTATCAACCGTTCACATTATTTTCTTCATTACTTCTACATTTTCTATTCAGCAGCGGCAGCTCATGCATTAATGTTGGAAACTTAGAAACTTTGAATGGCTTGGCATTTACATCTTTGCTATGTTGATCATTCTCATAAAGTGTTTGTGAGTGAATAACTATGAATGTAGTAATATTTTTGTTAATTTCTAAGTTCTACATTTTGTTTTAGGGATTTTTTACGTTATTTTTTTATTTTTCATTTTATTTGGGGTGGGGGAGGTCACTTGGCATCGTTGACAAGACTTGTCTCTCAACTTCTAAGAATCTCAAGCCACATCGGATTCTGTGTTTGGGAATTGATGGCACAAGCAGATTAGGCTTTCATGGAAAGTTTGTCATAATAAACAAAGCTCCATAATGTATTGCAGTTCAAACTCCAGAGCATTCTAACCTGAAACATTTGGTCTGCCCATGATACTGTAATTCTGCGCTGCTGTGCGTGTTGCCCAAGTTTCAGACTTTTTCAAGTTACATTTGATTTGCTGAGGTTGAAAGTATGCCAGTATGCGTGGGAAGTAGTTTTTGTTTTTTCTTCTTTTTCTTTTTCAAATCTTTTGAACTACACATGTTGTATAAATTCCCCTGAATGTTATGGGTCTTGATAATTGATTATTTTTGGTCTGGTTTAATGATTCTATTCCCCTACTATTATGCATATCCCCCCCCCCCCTCCTCCTCCCGGCCCTCTTCTTTTCACCCTCCAAGGCATATTAAACTTTAACCTTTAATTTAATCATTCAAGATCTTCTAAATTTTTGGGTTGTCACACCCCCTCCTTCCTCCTCTTCTTTTCACCCTCCAAGCCAAGGCATATGGTTAATACAAAGCTTTGTTATTTCCATGTGCATTCTTTTTAACTTGTAAGTATGAACTGCAGATTTGTTTGGAGATGATCTTTGGGACTGGACGTAAGTGTATACTGTTAACCAACTGAAAGCAAAAAATTAAAAAGGCCAAGGATTTTCATAAAATATTATAATCTATTCAACCCATTCTAGATTATTATTACCCCTTCACACATCTTGCTCTTGCTCTGCTGGGAGGGCCTTGCAAATTTAGCAGTAGTTGAAATGTAAATTACTGCTAAAGCTAAATAGTTTGCTTTGAATGTCTTCATATTGATTTGATGTCTAGTTTTATGTTGGTCTATTGGTGACTTGATAGGTAGGCACTTCGAAAAAGAAGTGGTTAGCACGAAGTTCATTTTTGAGTAAGTTGGTCAATTGGCCAATAGAGTGCTGACACGGGCGAGGCTCTATGTGTGTCAGCATTCTATTGGTCAATTGATCAACTTACCTACAAATGAACTTCATGCTAACCGGATAACTTGGAAAGGGGAAGCTCAATTCTTCTTCTCACTTTACTGATAACTTGTTTGGATTACAATCTGATTATTGTTTTGAGTTTCACTTATTCTATTCTCAAATCTCAATAATCAGCCTACCCTTGCATTTTTATTATTGAAAATTGAATTATTCGGATCTAGAAAAGCTCATTCAAAAGTCTGATTGTTATTATTTATTTATTTTTAAAAACCCAAGAATCAAGAATCAAATCATATATAGTTGATCCAAATAGGTTCTAAGCCATTTTTTAGGGGAAAGATAGTTTTTTTTTCTTGCACCGTTTGTGTTTTAGGTTGAGTAGAGATTTGGTAGTAGCCGGATTAGCTCAAATAATTTGCATATTTGAACAATCATGTCACATTCTATATTTCTGAAACTGTGTTTTATTTTTCCCTTTAAACTTGAAGTAGAGAAGTTGTTCAGAAAGGCAAATAAATTTATCATAAAAGAGACTTTTTTAAAGGCTAAGAGTTTGGTTACCGTTTATATCATTTGTAAATTGTAATACTATCATTTAGTGTATGAGAACAAAACTTTGTTCAACTACCAATAATCCCCACAAGAGCAAAACCCATCTCTAAAATGGTGAAACCTCTTGTTGTCCCTCACAATTATCTCCCTATCAACAACCTTTGACACCAATTTGGCTGCTTTATGGCAGTCTCCACAAATCCGCAAATTCTTGCACACCCTCAATGTTACACCTTTACTTGTTTTCAACAAGCCAAAAGATATTGCAAGCTTCTCGCTATGACCCCTTAAAATCTCCAGTTTCTCATTCTTTCAATTCATGAAGTACTGAACTTGTATCAGGTACATACCCGATTTCATTTATCCGATCCTCTAATCTTCTCCACATTTCTTGGATTTGTTCTGATTCTGCAAGCATTTTGTCACCGACTACAAAGTTATAAGTTTTTCCCTCAACTTCAATCCAGCTAGAGCCGACAATCTTTTCAAGTCCCATCTTCTTCATCTGTCGCCTAACTCTCCTCACCACATCCCACTTCCCGGATCCAGCAAACAAATTTGAGACCAACACATAATTCTCTGCTTTGTTTGGCTCCAATTCTAACAATTTTTTAGCGAATTTATTTCCCATATCCAGTTCACCGTAGAATCTACATGAGCTGAGCAACGAGTTCCAAATTGCACCATCTGGTTCCTCAGGCATCTTGTCTATCAGCTTTAAAGCTTCGCCAAATTTACCAGAACGACCAAGCATGTCGATTACACATGCATAATGCTCTAGCTTTGGCTCTACTCTATGTAAAGTTTTCATTTCATTCAAACACTTCAGACCCTCTTCAATCAATCCAGCATGGCTACATGCCATCAAAGTTCCCATAAAGGTGAATCTGTCTGGTTTCAAGCCTAAGCTTTGCATTTCATGGAATAGCTCTAGGGCCTCCTTCCCATGTCCATGAATACCATAGCCTGTAATTAAACATGTCAATGATGCTATATCTTTCTCCTTTAACTGGTCAAAAACTCTTCGAGATTGTTCTAGTGAACCACCATGTGCATACATATCTAATATCGAACAACTCACAAACGAATCCTTAGTGAGCCTTTATAGCAAAAGCATGAGTTTCTTTGCCAAGCCGCAAAGCTGATAGCTGTGAACAAGCCCCTAACACACTTGTAATTGTAATTTCGTAATGTTGGGTCCCATTACACACTAACTCACGAAAGAGTTTTAGTGCTTCATTCGGGAGTCCATTCTGTGAGTAACCAGCAATCATTGCATTCCAAGATACTAGACTTTTATCTTCCATCCCCTCGAACAAAACTTTTGCACACAATGGTCTTCCACAACGAATATACAGTGAAATTAGTGATATACAGATATATAAATCTAATGCTAAACCATTCTTTAGCAAAAATCCATGAACCTCTTTGCCATACTGAAGGGATCTAAGCTCGGCACAAGCCAAAAGAAGGCTAGCAATGCTAAACCAGTCAGGATCTAAGCCGGATAAAGCCATTTGAAGGTACGTATCTACAGCCTTTGATGGATCTCCATTCTGTGCAAAACCGCCAATAAGAGCATTCCAAGAACTCACTGTTTTATTCTTCATGGTAGTAAAGACATGCTCAGCAGAAGTCAGTGACCCACATTTTGCATAAGCTGCAGTAAACGCATTGGCCACCAATTCATCGTACTGAAACCCATGTCTAAGTGAGTATCCATGAAGTACCTTCACACTCAATAGCTCCAATTTCTTTGAACAAACTTGCAAGACATTCAATATGGTAACCTCATTAGCCTTCATAGTATCATTGTCCATTTGCATTTTTTGCAAAATTTCAAACGTTTTTTTAACGTCACCATCTCTAGAATAGCCTGCAATAATGGAATTCCAAGAAACTACATTTCTGCTATCATTCTTCTCGAACAGAATTTGAGCTTCAAACAAGTACCCACATTTTGAATACATATCCACTAAAGCATTATTCACTCTTAACTCCTTATCCAACTCCAATTTCACGGACAATCTGTGAATTAGCCTTCCCATCTCAACTTCTCCTTCTGCTGCACATACCGGTAATACAGTCACCAACGTAGCAACATCCGGAATCAAACAATCCTCACTCTCCAGCATTTCTCTAAACAAACTGAAACTTTCTCGAAACACCCCATTCTCAGAAAACACATAAATCATAGAATTCCAAGAAACCAAATTTCTCTCAGGCATATACTCAAACAACTTAACTGCTTCCTCAACAAGCCCATATTTTCCATACATTGCAATCAGTGCATTAACAACAAACACATCAGAACCCAAACCCATCTTCAATCCCAATCCATGGACATTCTGCCCCAAACCCAAATCCAAAATCCCACCACAAGCCTTAATTACACAAGGAAGAGTGAAATTATCCGGTTTATACTCAGACACCAACAGCAATTCACAAAAAGCCAACACTGCATCAAACCAAAGCTCATTTCTAGTGTACCCACTAACTAGGGCGTTCCACTGATACAGATTCTTAATCTCTAATCTATCGAAAACGAAACGAGAATCTAAAGGAAACCCACAATTAGAATACATTGTAATTATTCTTATATTAAGCACAAAATCATTTTTAAACCGAGCGGATTCCCAAACCATTTCATGGACTCTCCGGCCAACTTCAATATCTTTTTGTTGGCCACTAGCTTGTAATAATATACCCATTGCTTCTGCTCTTTGAGCCGAATCGAGTTCGACATTTGCGGGTTGTTGTTGCAATAGTTTCAACGCTTCGGCAAGGTTTTTAGATTGGCAGAGCGTGTTTATTTTTTGAGGTAGAGAGGGTTGAGGGGTTGAAGTGAAAGACGAAAGTGATGATTTTGGGATAAAATGGGCTTTGTGGATTTGAAAGCGGCGGAATGAAAATGGTGGCGCCACCACAGACATGGCGGAATTTTTGGGAGAAGATCAACCGGAAAAGCTTAAAAATTGGAATGAATAAAAATGAAACCGTCGACAGCAGGGTTCGAACCTGCGCGGGAAATCCCAACAGATTTCAAGTCTGTCTCCTTAACCACTCGGACATATCGACTTTTTGACTTTTGATGCTGTTTTATACTTTAAATTACAAACCTTAACTGTATATTATTTTAATTATAAATCTATTGAATGGACTTTTGAACATTTATTAATATAATATTTTAAATATCTAAATTACATAAATTTTAAATATGATCATAAGAATGATCTAAGCTACATTTATTTCAAACGTAATGATAAAAACATTCAAAGTTTAATCATTTCGAACATATATTAATTATCATCTAAATTACATTAATAGTAACAAAGATGTTAAGCAGAAAAAAATAATTTATTACTCTTTTGTAAATCTCATGATAATGTACCACTTTAAAGTGGAATGTGAAACGTGCAAAAGTAGTAAAAACCTCTCTTTATTATTATTTTTTTCAAAGAGTAATATTGTGATACATATTTTTTTTCTCAATTCTAAATTTTTAATCGTCCTACCACACATAAAATAAAAAATGGATTTAAAGTTGTAATTATTTATATCACAAATATTATCTCAATAATATTTGCGAGACTATCACCTAAATTAAACTAGGTCTATTTTATGAAGATTCGGTTAGAAAATTGATATTTTCACATAATCAAAAGTGTCGCTATAAATGTATAGCGACGGTTTTTGAAATCAGCTCCTGAAATTATTTAGGGTCGTCTTCTTTAATTAGTGGATGTGCAAAATAAGCCCAAAAAAAAACCACTCCAAAATCAGTCAACATTATGTTCCCTTAAGGATAGTATACATAAAGCAAGAGGAAAGTGAAGGAGATTATAGTTTGTGACAAGGAGCTTTATATTCTTATTATAAGCCACTGATTTAGATTCTCTTCCAAGTATTTTATTATTTTTGATTGTGTGGAAGACTATATATTTGTTTAACTAAATCATTGGGGAAATTAAAAAATGTTATTGCCATTGTCTTCTTCCCAAAAATTTCTTTTACTTTTATGGCATGAAGTTGATGGCTGTCAATTAAGCATGACTCTTGGAGAGATTCTTCTTGTTTTTATGGAAGAATGATTCAGCATTTAGAAACTCCTAATCTTAAAAAGCCACTCAATCATTGCTAGATTGACTTTTCAGGTAGTTTCCTTTGTGATCGGCCTCTTAATTACTTTGATTTAAGAACATTTTTATTTTAAAATCGGTTAATGCTACAAGCTAGCTAGACATATATTTGGATTTTTAATAAAATTAGATCACACACGACAGTAAAAAATTAACACAGATATTTACATGGTTTTCTAATTTCGGTAGTCCACGGGAGCAGCGTTCCTTTTGTTATTCACTGAGTTACTTAGAATTGTACAATAGAGAGTATATATGACGACTACTTCTATTCCAACCCTAATTCACATTATAACCTAGCTAATACTCATAATGCCCTTATAACATCGTACTCTCTTGTCACTTTCGTCACAGTGCGCTCAAGGCCGCTTTTAGATCACATCATGGCGCTACTTTTGATCAAAGATCTTGAGAACCTTTCCGAGCCTAGCTAGCATACCGCGCTACTCATAATTAAGCCTATACTGGCGCTTGACACTTGACATTTTTCAGGAGTTTCTCAGTTATGAATCACAAATCCCAATAATTTTTAAGGTAGTTTAATTTCCTCAAGTAAAATAGAATTCATGCTTACTTGAAAATGACTATACGATATATCTATTTAAAAGTCATGACAATTACTTCTATTTCAACCCTAATTCACATTATAACTTAATACCCATAATGCCTTTATAACACCGTACTCTCTTGTCAACTCCGTCTGGCCGCGCCACTTTTTATCATTGGTGGCCATGCTTTACCGATCCAAGATTGAGAACCTTTACTGAGCCTAGCGGCTACTGTCTACTCATAAGTCTATACTGGCGCTCCGCACTTGACCTTTTTCAGGAGTTAATTTCTCAGTTATGAATCACAAGTCCCAATAATTTTTAAGATAGTTTAATTTCCTCAAGTAAAATAGAAATCATGCTTACTTGAAATGACTTTACGATATATCTATTTAAAAGTCATGATATCTTAATATTGTCGAATAATCTTTAAAAAATTTGGATGGTTACATTGGAATAAAATCAATTTAATAGTTCCTGTTATATTTGTAAATTTTATTTTTTAGAGAGGTATGAAATGACTCATTCCGATCAAACTCTATTTTATTTCATTAATTCTCTATTATATTCCTCCACTAATTTCACTACTTCAATCCAAAAGGTAGTATAAGATTAATCTACATTCATTTGCCTTGTATATTATATAATTCCTACTTCTTGCATTGCATGGGTTGTCATGTTGTGACAGTTGGAAGTTTCCATGAATTTGTCAGTAGCCCTAAAGAAAGTGGAGCACCATAGACACACAACCTTAAATGTATGTATATATATATATATATATATATATATATATATATAAAAGATGACCAGCTATATATATATATATATATGTGTGTGTGTGTGTGTGTGCATAATTCTCCTGAAACATTAGAGATTGTGTTAGTGTTATTTCCAGGGTCTATCTTGCTTAATTTATATATATGGACATAAAAAATTTCCTCAACACCACCTTGCATTATTTTAACATGCTTCTTCAACTTGTCCCTAAATTCAGCCCACATTTTCCACCATCCATCCTTTTCCCTTCACCACCTTCTTCAGCCGAAATCACGGTGGTGGAGCAGCAGCTACCTAAACAAACCTCCGGTTATTATCGACCACAGAAGCTTGAATGGAGTAGGCTAATTTTCTCATTTTGCTTCACTTCGGCCATTGAAATAGCTATTCAATCTGCTCAAACTTCATCCCTACTTTCTCCACTATTTCATACGCTTTGTCTTGCTATATCCCTGGCCTTTGCTTCTATGTTTGTTGCAAAATTTATTGGTTCATCAAAATTTCCAGTTACAGCGTATTGGAGCGATTCGCTGTTTTTTTTTGCTGCCACCGCCTTCTTCCACGCTGTGTCCATCCCATTTCCAGTTTATATCAAGTGTACCACTTGGGCTGTTTATGTCATTTCTTTACTAACCATTTTCATATGCCATCACTGCCGATTTGGGGGTTTTGATCGAGGGAAGTTGCTATTGTATGGTTGTTATTTTGATGTTGATAGAAGAAATAGTGGGTGTTTCCAGCGTGAATCGTGTGGGTTCTGGCGAATGTGGGCGAAAATTGTGATGCAGATCGGGAATAATTATATTAGCTTCTTTTTTTTACATTATTAAGTCTTTAAATTAGTTATTATAGAAATAATTCCTTAAATTAGTATTTTTATTGTTTAATGAAGTCAAACTGTATCTAAATACAATCAAATGGTATAAAATTTGCTGGAAAATAATTTTGGGGTCGACATTGTATGAAATTTGTTGCTTATGTAGTAATTTGTAATTAAGCTCAATTTCTTTAGGAGTCGTGGACCTAAATATAAATTAAGATTCACATGCGACCTAAAGTATTGAATGAAGACGAAAAGATCGAAAATAAATGAATGAGACAGATAATAAATGAACAAAAGGGGGAACACCTAGGGTTTTGGCTCGGCCCCTAGGGTTCGGCCACCCCTAAGTGGTCCTACCTTGTGATAAGCTTCGACAACGACTTTACCGATTGAACTTTATTTGAATTACCAGAACAAAACAAGGACAAAACAAGAAAAATGACCGAAGAAGGAAACAAGAAAACTTAGGTGACCCCTAGGCACCTAGGGTTCGGCCGGTTTGGCCTCCGAGGGAGCATACCTCTTCATACTTTCAAATTTCGTGTCAGACATATTTTGAGTAGTATAATGACGGAATAACAAACTCAAACCAAGGAAAGAGGCAGGAAAACTTGTGAGGGTCTAGGAATGATTTTCCTTAATTTCATGATAAGAGAAACTTATTATAAGGCCAAGAATCATAAGAAAATGATGAAAATTGAGCAAGAAAGGCTAAAGCGAATGAAAAAGAATCGAAGGAGGAATGAACCTAGGATTTGACCCCTTAGGGTTTGGTCACCCTAGGGTTCGGCCCCTAGAGCTCATATTCGTGCCAAGCTCCTCCGAAGTTTCCGACAATGAGATCGAATGACATGCATGATGTTCGGATAAAGAAAGAAGAACGGAAAGACATGGATTGAACAACAAAGACCTTGAAATACGAGACTTGAGAGAGGACTCTATGAGTCCTGAAGTAGAAGGCTTATGGAGGCAACTCATTTTGAGAAATGGTTGAAAAATTGGATTGACGGCTAGAAAGATATGACAATTTGGGCAATACTAGAGTAATTAGTTAAGGGTATTTCTGGAATTTCACTTGAGATCACATGCTAGGCACATGACCCAAACATGTGTCATGGCTGGACATGCATGATCACCTATCAGGAAACTCTATAAATACTCCCTCCATTTCAGTAGAAGGGACTTTTTTGGATTCTTTCTAGACTCCCGAGAGGCTCTTTTTCTCTAAGAGTTCTATCACGTGTTGTTAGAGTAATTGTTTACCTGTTCTTCACCCCTCTCCAATTATTTCCGTACTTTTTGTGGATATACTCTTTCTCAACTCACACGAAATCCTAATTAAGTAAGCTACGATTCTTTGCCTACACGAGCCAAATTATGATTTTGATGAAACTTGATGTAATATAAGTGTATTTAGCCCTCATTTAACTATCTATACGAAAACAAAACACTAAAACAGTATAATGTTTAAGTAACACGAGTTGGATCAAGAATTCAAGATATATCAGCTTAAGTTACTAGGTTACAAAAATGTGGTCTCTGTACGTACATCAATGCCAGGCGGTTTCAGGGAAAAGTAACAATCTTCAGCCAAGGGAGGGAACTTCTCATGTACTTGGCGAATTAGATATATATATAATGGGGAGGACTTTAAATTGTTGCTGTAAGTATATATACACGCATCTATATAGATTGATGTAAATCATGATGGAAGTAATTAGAGAAGGTTTAGACCTAGCATATGATGATTTATAACTACCAACTGTATTAACTGAATGTTTTTATGTAAAATTAATATATAAAATGTCTTCTTGCATGAATTAAAAAAAAAACTCTTTCCTTCGGTTGAATTCTCAGCTCCTGAAATTTCATAGAGGCTTCTTCTTTAGTGGATGTGCAAAATAAGCTATAAGTGGAAACACAAAGTTCAAATGGTCAAAAAAACTTAGCTGGTTATGGATTAATTAATCCACTCAGTCAACATTATGTTCCCCTCCCGTACAAAATAAGTACAAAGAAGTTACACCTTCATGTTTTACTCAGTGCTAGCTAGCTCTAAAATCATAGCCCACAATCCCACGTACAAAAAGAAATATACTGAGTCCACCCATTAAAATACTCTTTAAATAACAGATTTAACTTTTAAAATTTTATTTGTTTTATAATGAAATTAAGTGACGGTTGGTATGCCATTTATAATTTAACAATAGGTGAGTCAACTCATATAATCCCGAGTTGTTATAGATTGATAGATGAGTCAAGTTGGATATATAGTCTTAAGTTGTCTCGATTCTCGGGTGATAACTTATATAAATAATACATTCATTCATTTATTAGTTCTTAACCAACATGTGTCATCTGAATATATATATATATATATATAAAGCAAGAAGAAAAATGAAGAAGATTCGATAGAGTTTGCGACCAAGGAACTTCCAATATTCTTCTAACTCACTCAAGTGTAATGGCTGAGTATTTTATCATATTTGATTTGTTTGATTGTGTGGAAGCTTGGGGAAAATGTATAGCCATCAATTGTCTTCTTCCCAAAAATTTCTTTTACTTTTATGGCTTGAAGTTGATGGCTGTTGATATGGACAATTAAGCATGACTATGGGAGATTCTTCTCGCTTTTATGGAAGAGTGATTCAGCATGTAGAAACTCCTAATCCTAAAAATCAGTCAAAGTCATTGCTAGATTGACTTTTCAGGTAGTTTCCTTAATTTGTTCTCTTAATTACTTTGATCTGAGAAACTTTTATCTTAAAATCAGTCAATGCTACAACTAGATATATAGATTTCTTAGGTAGTTTCCTCGAGTAAAATAGAATTCTTAAAAGAAAAATGTGTGCATGCTTATTTGACATGATTTATAATATGTCTACTTAAAAGTCATGACAGGTTAATAGTACTGTCGAATAATTTTATAAAAAGTTTAGTCCTTGTAAAATCGAGGATAAGTTATGGTCTTCTCGTCAGGGGTGAAGCTACGTTTTGAGTAGTGGGGTCAATTGATCCTCTTGATATATATATATATATATATATATATATATGATATGATAAAAAATTTTTAAGGGCGGAGAGGGGGGGTCCTCGGGGTCCACGGCCCCTGCTGTGCGAGAAATTTTTTATGTCTTAGGAGGTCCAAATTTGAAATTGAAGGAAGTTGAGAAGTGCGAGGCTTGTTAAGAAGAAGAAGGAAGGAAAAAAAAAATAATTTTTTTTATAACTTAGGATTAGTTTGTTTGACTTGTTTTAATAGCCCACAAAAAAAAAATATGTCTCATGTAGTCATGTTTGTATGTATTTTTCTAAAAGTCATGATGGCCCATTAAGCCACTAAAGTCAACATATTACATATGTGATATTACCAAATAACAAACCGCCAACACAAGTCCACTTTGAAAGTAAAAAGCGAGCCACGAGACACGGAGGAATTGTTCACGTCTTTGTGGTCTTTGCCTCTTTGGAGAGTGGAGACTTAAGCGCCTTGCTTTTGCTGGCGCTTTTTGTCTCTGCCGCTTGAGGCCTTGAGACGCCAATCGACTCCATCACTCCAACTTTTAAGGTTAGGTTCCAACATTTTTTTATTTGATTTTTGTTCCTTAATTTTTGACTAAAAAATAGGGCTTTTCTTTGATTTATAAACCAAAATTGATATATTTTCGTTAATTCTAAGTGGGTTTTGTTACCAAATTTGGTTGCATTCATTCTAACTTCTAAGTGGGTTTCACTTATTTGAATTTAGGGTTTCAATTGCTAATTTTGTGTTTCAATTTGTAATTGATTTTTTTGTTTCAATTGAATTTGAGGAACTAATTGAAATGTTGAATTGCTTATGATTTATAATTATGATTTTGTTGAATGTTGAATTACTTGTGATTTAGGAATATGAAAAAATATTTTCAACGAACTAAGAGGCCGTTCACAACAACTACGTCACAAGACTCACAACCACAATCACAATCACAATCGCAACCACAACCTATTGAGCCGTTATGTGAGGATGTTAATGATATTATTGATGATTCGGGATTGCGCAAATGCATCAACGAGTACGAGCCTCGGATTAGAGATGAAGTTAGAAGAAAATATGTGCAAATGGGCCCTTGTCAACCAATTTCTAATGTTTATCCGAAAATAAAAATAGGAGATAAAATGAGGGCTTTCCAATTTGATTGGTTCAAGAAATGGGAATGGTTGGAATATAGCATTTCTAAAGATGCCGCATTTTGTTTTTGGTGTTATCTTTTTGGGGATAAAAAAGTTGGAGATGAGGTATTTACAAAAAAAGGATTTCGAAATTGGAAGAAAGCTTCAGAGAAATTTGGGGACCATATCGGAAGTGAAGGAAGTGCACACAACAATGCCCGGATTTCATATTTTACTTTCAAAGATCAAAGGCAAAGTGTGACACGGAAGATATCTTCTGGAACACAAGTATTAAATGCTACCTATCGCACTCAGTTGACAGCAAGTATGGATGTTGTTCGATTGCTTCTAACATGCGGGTTGGCTTTTTGTGGGCATGATGAGTCGACACACTCGCTAAATAGAGGTAATTTTGTTGAAATACTTACTTGGCATAGCTTACGTTGTGATGAAGTTGGAAAAGTAGTTAAAGAGAATGCACCTGCAAACCATCAACTTACTTCTCCTGATATTCAAAAACAAATTGTTAGTGCTTGTGCATCAGAAACAACGAAAGCTATTATTGATGATATTGGTGATAAATGCTTTACTTTATTGATTGATGAGGCTCGAGATAGTTCAGTAAAAGAGCAAATGGCCGTTGTTTTAAGATATGTAAACAACAAGGGAGAAATTTTAGGAACGTTTGTTGGAGTTGTTCATATTAAAGACACACCGCACTTTCTTTGAAAAATCCATTCATAATTTTTTGCTAAATATGGATTATCAATCTCACAAATTAGAGGTCAAGGATATGGCGGGGCTTCTAACATGGGGTGAGCTAAATGGTTTGAAAACTCGATTTTGAATGAAAATCCATGTGCAAGATATGTTCATTGTTTTGCTCACCAAATTGATTAGTTGTTGTGGCAAATGCTCAAGTAAACCAATTCGTGTGCAACTTTTTTGAATATGTGGCTTTGATAACGAATACGATTGGGGCTTCTTGCAAAAGAATGGATGAACTAAGACAAAGACAACATGAAAATATGGTGGAGCGTTTAGAAAGGGTGATATTTCCGGGAAGAGGTTTGAATCAAGAAACTAGTTTAGCTCGGTAAAGGGTGTTACGTTGGGGTTCACACTACAAAACAATTATTCGTCTTCTATCTATGTGGTCATCGATTGGTTGAAGTTCTTCAGAATATATATGAAGATGGACAGGAATCCAAAAGTAAAGGCATTGTTGTGGGCTTGATCGATAAGATGGAAACATATGAGTTTGTATTCATTGCTCACTTGATGAAAGTAGTGTTGGGGTTGACAAATATTTTGTCACAGTTTTTGCAACAAAAAGATCATAATATTGTAAAGGCCATGAATTTGGTTGTTACTACCAAGAGACAATTGCAACATCTCAGGGAGAATGGATGGGATGATCTATTAGGAGATGTGAACAGTTTTTGTTCTGAACATAATATTAGCATCCCTAATATGGAAGATAATGTTCCAGGTCGCCTTCGTTGCAAACACACATACTTTCTCCACTTTCGAGTTGAGATATTTTGTCAGGTATTCAATTGTTTTTCTCTATTTATACTTCTAATTATGTTTTTGAATATAGAAGTAATTTTATTTTATATTTTTTAGGTTGTTAATCGTATTAGTCAAGAGATGGATAATCGTTTCACTGAGACGAACACGGAATTGCTCTTGTGCATAGCATGTCTTGATCCTAAGAATTGTTCTCCAATTTTAGTTTTTCAAAGTTAGTTCGACTTGCGTAACTATATCCACAAGACTTTTCAATGGATGATCGAATGGAGCTTAAAGAACAACTAAAGATGTGAATTTCTGAATTGAGAGGAAATGCAAGATTTTCTAAACTAGAAAATGTCAGAGAACTTGCAACTAATATGGTTGAGGTGGGATATCACACTACTTTTCATTTAGTATATCTTCTTATCAAGTTGGCTTTAGTTTTGCCTGTTGCGATTGCTAGTGTGGAGCAGTATTTTCTGCGATGAATATTGTTAAGACAAATTTGCATGCAACAAGATGGGAGATGACTTTCTCAATAAACATTTGGTGTGTGCTATGTCGAGAGATATATTTTTAAGCGCATTGATAATGAAGTGATTATCCAACATTTTCGAATATGAGAACTTCGCGAGTTGGATTTACCGTCTTTACGGTCCGAACTCGAAAGAGAGACAAAATCGTTCTAATACTGAATTCTGGGTTCAACGATCAACAATGTGTTTCAATTTGTAATTGATTTTTTTGTTTCAATTGAATTTGAGTAACTAATTGAAATGTTGAATTACTTGTGATTTAGGATTATGATTTTGTTGAATGTTGAATTATTTGTGATTTAGGAATATGGAAAAAAAAATCAATCTAACTAAGAGGCCGTCAAAAAAAAAAATTACATGCATTATCAGGACCTCTGTTGAAATTCTCCGGCTCAAAATCCTTTGTTTGTGGGTGTAATTTAATAATTTGACCCCATTGAATTTTTTTTATTATGTAATAGATTTTTAATTTGTGGGTATAATTTAGTAATTTGAGCCTGAAATTTTTTTTTGCTTCGCTTATGATAATAATTGTTAATAATAAAACACTTAAAATCAATTTCTCATTTATATGCACTACTGTGTTTGTAGAAAGTACGTACCTATTATGTTTTCATGACAAACAACTTTAATTGTTATTTTTCTTCAAAAGCAATAGATAAGGGCTCGTTTTGTAAATGCATTTTTTTCAAGTTTGTATTTCTTGTTTTTACTTCAATATTTGCATCAATATTTCTTTTAATGTAATTATCATATGCAGATAGAATTTAATGCTACATTTGGATTGAAAAAATCACATTAAAAATAGAATAACTCATTCAATTCTTATGAAATATAAAAAATAGTATTTGATTATTACATTAGAATGAAATAAACCATTAATTCCATTTCTGTCAAATTTATAAATTGTATTCTTTGGGATATGAAATAACTCATTTCAATCAAAAATGATATGAATCATTGTAATATTTTACTCCCTTTCTTATTAAATACCTTCAATTCAAACCTAGGATAAGAGTTATTATTATCTACATTCATTTTGCTTCACTTCAGCTATTGAAATAGCCATTCAATCTACTCAAACTTGATCCCCCCGTTTCTCCACTTTTTCATACACTTTCTCTTGTTATATTCCTGGCCTTTGCTTCTCTCTGTCCCAAAATTTATTGATTCCTCAAAGTTTCACAAGTCAAGACTGTATTTGTTTGCAAGAATTACACTTGAAATACAATTATTAATCTCAAGTGTCTTGTTTGTTTTTAAATTTAGACTTAAAATTATTAGTGAGATTATAAAATGGCTTAACAATCTTGGAATTATAATTACAATTTCAAAATTATAATCTTATGCTACATTTGGATTGAAGTAATAAAAGTGAAAATAGAACAACTCATTCCAATGGAATGAAAAAAAATTATGTTTATTTGCGATTGAAATAGATTGAACCATTATTTATTTATTTTTGCTATTTTCGACTGAAATTTAACATTCTTGCCCAAAATTTAATACCCAAAACCTTATGAGTAGTTTTTTTATCATTGAACCATGAGTCTTGAGGGAGGGAGAACATGAAATAACTCATTCCAACTAGAATGAAATGAATCATTCCAATCTCCATTCCATTCCTTCAATCCAAACACAACATTATGATTAATAGTCTTGAAATTATAATCCTTGCAAATAAACATAATCATAACCCAAGTGTTGGAGCGATTCGCCATTTTCTCTTTCTTCCACGCTGTTTGAATCCCATTTCCAGTTTATATCAAGTGTACCACTTGGGCTGTTTATGTTCTCTTTGCTAACCATTTTCATATGCCAAGTAGATACATGCATGCACCCTTTCTGATCTGATTCTAATAGTGTTTCCGTCATGCAAAGATAAGTCACTCACGTGACTTTAAGAATATACTGAAAACACATTTTTACATTAAATTTTTAATTATCTATACAAAAACAAAACAATATAATGTATGTCATTTATTTAAGACCTTCCATATGATATTTCCAACTGTATATAGTGGCGTACCTGAATGATTTTATGTAAAATACATAGAACGTCTTATTGTATGAAATAAACTTCATCAAATATCGCAGCTATATCGAACGAGAAAGCCATAACAGAATAAAAAGTCGTACCCACCGCACGAGGCTCCTGGGGAAGGTCAGATATATACAACCCCGTAAAATTAAAGGAAAATTCATATAGCTTATTTAGCATAATTTAAAAAATCATGCTAGCTAAAGGAAAGGAGAATAGAAAAAATCAATATCATATATATTCAGAAACACTTTTGACAGCATTCTACTACAGAAGGATGGCTGGAAATTCGAACTTTAAAAACAGAAGACCCAATTAGTCAAGAACCTCACCCAACTTCAGGCACATATTTTCCTTTCTTTTTTCTTTATAAGTGAAAAATGCATAGACTCATCCTCTCTACCTTCTTTTCCCAATACAAGAATCTACGACCCATTTTGTCCAAATATCCAGTCCTCGTGTATTATGGCTGGAGATATGAACTTCAGGGAAATGAAAAGGAAATTATATATAGTCACCTGGCATTATATGGAACTTAAGTAGTCTTTTATCAGAGTCACAATAGGGTCACCGCATGAAGCGTCCTCCAATCCCTGAAACATGATCCCATCCATTCGGGCTTGAACTCCATCAGAAAATGTTAGGTCTTGCAGCAAATCTCTTAATGTTTTGTCCACTCCAACCAGGGAACTTCCTAAACCGCTCAAGATTTCTGGTAGGGTCGGGGAGGGTCTTGACAGCTCGACAAGAGTAACCTGGATGGGTTCAAGGACACATTAGAACAACCATAAAAAAGAGTCTACCAGACTGTTTCATGTTCGACAAATTTCCAATATATGATGCAATTTCTACAACTATGTGGCATTTGCTTGTCCCTAAGAAATCATTGCATTTCTTATATATTGTAATTGTTTTAATATTGCAACTAAGTAAAGACCTGTCTGTCCTGGGGTATATCTGCCTTCTTCTTTGCTATAGCAACAGCCCGAGAGAGTCCACCAATAGCATCAACTAAACCTCGTGAAGCGGCATCACTGCCAGTCCAAACTCTGCCTTGTGCAACCTCCTCCATTTTATCTACCTGCCACAGAATATCGGAACTCAGATCTATCAGAAGTAGTACTGAAATCTGATACGTATTCTAATTCACTACCGTACTGTCATTGATCTTGAATAAGCTGCCTTGTCTCGAAATTGTGAATATGCATTCTGAGCAGACCTGACAAAGAGTTCTGCTTCATCTGGTCTGAAAGCCAAATTTGATATTTGTTAATTGCAGTCCTATAATGTGGAAAGAGAACTTAAAGCAACAAGTTGAGGGGAATTGTTGACCACAGACAAATATTAATTGTAATTTGGAACGAGTTAGGACGATTTGTTAAGGAATATCGTGGATTGAATAAGTTCTGATAATCCAACCAATCATTAGATTGCTGATGCAAATCAATTATTGGATTTCCGACCTGCTTTATTAACATCTTTAACTTCAACAAAATACAAATTTAATATAAATACTACGCATATACATATATAATACATACTACATAGTTCCAACAAAGAGACTCATTAAAAATTGGGATATATTTTTGTTCCTTATTTACCCCTAAAATCATTGATGTTTAGTTTAGTAATGCCATGATAATGAAATTGTAATGGTAAACTTGACAACAATGTATCATTTTTGTTAGTAGATATTCTAGAGGATTCTAGGATATTATTCTAATTGCATGAGTTGGGAATTGCATGATTAAGGGATGATTGATTTACTTTTCATACATACTGCAGCCCTAAGCCTATCTCTATTGTACGGTGTAAGATGCATAAACAATAAGCATCTTACTTTCTTTCTCCACATGGTAAGAGCGTAGGTTCTGCATTCCTACGTTATCTTAATTTATTCTTTTCTTTTGCCCAAAAAATAAATAAAAAACTGTAGTATAAATACTATTAAGCGGCACTGTAGTGGAAATACTATTCATCAGCACAGTAGCCAAAACACTGTTCGTTGACATTGTAGCAGTAGCACTGTTCATCAATATCGTCAGCAAGTTTGATTTTTGTTTGCAGTCCTATTGAATGATTTAGAAGGTGGATTAGAGTCTTTTAATTAAGTTTTTTTTTGAGTTGACGGAGTTTGACAATTGGTTGTCTTATTCCTAATGGTGTTGTGTTGAGGATTAGATTATATTTTTTTTTTGTTGAGTTTTTGATACATGCAAGATGACAACTAAGTCAAGCAAGACGTCTACGGTAATGGTTTCATAGAATTCTCCTATGGTTGCTAAGGTGATTTCATCCTCTAATTGTCTTACTGACAAGAAGTTAAAGGTTCTCTATAATTATCCACAATGGCGAAAAATTGTCCGCTTATGTTTGATTGGGAGGGAACAGGAGAATCATTTAACCCAAACATGGACCTCTACAGTTGCACAAGAAGAATGGATTTGATGGACACTCACATTTTGTATCAGTTGCTTATGATATGGATAGTCAGATTGTGGATTTGGTCACTCATATTGATACAGACAAGGGATTATGGGATTATTTGGAGGTTCTTTATTTTGGTAAAAATAATCTTGCTCATATCTATAATGTCTCAAAAATTTTATAGGAATACACGGGATGGACGTCCATTGACCCTGTCCTTTGCGAATTGTAAGAAAATGTATGAAGGGATGAATACTTCGCTTCCTTTCACAAACCAAGTAACAAAAATGCAAGTTCAATGGGAACAATTGGCGGTCATGGGGTTTCTTGGTGCTCTAGGTCCAAAATTTGAATTGGTTCACTCACAACTCTTGAGTAGCTCTAAAATGCCCTCACTCACTTGTGCTTTTGCAAGGTTCTACGAATATCTCGTGAATGCTATACTACTCATGTGTCTTCCGAGAAGACTGCACTTGTTACTACACATAGTAGATGAATCTGGGCAAGGAACTTCAGATGTTTTTCGAGGAAGAGGTCGTAATGGTGGTCGTTGAAGCGGTCATGGGCGTGGTAACACCCACAGAGGCCGAGGGAGTAGCCGGGGTCAAAACTACATTTCTAGATCAAGTCAAATTGTTTGTTTTCATTGCGGTGAGTTTGACACTAAGGATTTGGGAAAGTTGCGATGTTTTTTGGGGATTGAAGTGGCTAAATCAAGTAAGGGTATATTCTTGTCTCAGAGAAAATATATTTTAGATCTTTTGGAGGAGACTGGCTTATTAGGAAGTAAACCAGCTAATATACCTATGGATACTAGTCAAAAGTTAACAACATACGGAGACCTCTTGGAAAATCCAGAAAGGTATAGAAGACTAGTGGGAAAACTTAATTACCTTACGGTCACACGACCAGACCTTGCCTTCCTTGTCAGTATGGTACATCAATTGTTATCCTCTCCTAGGTCCTCACATTGGGATGCGGTTACGAGGATACTGAAGTATCTTAAGGGTGCTCCAGGGCGTGAATTGGTATTTCGTGATCATGGACATAGTGGAGCAAAAGGATTCTTAGATGCAGATCGAGCAAGGCCTCCATCAGATAAGGGGTGGTATTGTGTATTTGTTGCAGGAAATCTCGTAGCATGGAAGAGTAAGAAGCAGAATAAGAATATAGAGCAATGGCTCATGTTTCGTGTAAATTGATTTGGATGAAGCATTTATTAACCGTACTAGGATTCAACAAGTTGGTACCTATGCAACTTTGGTCTGACAATGAGGTAGCTCTTCACATTGCTTCTAATCTAGTGTTTCATGAAAGGACTAAACACATAGAAGTTGATTGCCACTTTGTTCGTGAAAAGATACAAGGAATTATATCCACAAGTCATGTTAAGACTAGAGAACATCTTGTTGATGTGTTTACCAAAGCCTTGGGAGCTAATAGAATTACATATATTTGTAACAAGTTGGCATGATTGATATACATGCTCCAGCTTGAGGGGAGTGTTAGTAGATATTCTAGAGAATTATTGGATATTATTCTAATTGCATGATTTGGGGATTGCATGATTAGGGGATTGTATAATTAATGGATGATTGATTTAGTTTTCAAATGTACAGCAGCTTAAGACTATATAAAGGCTTTGTACATTAGAAGATACATAAACAATAAGCATCTTCACTTCTTTCTTTCTCCATAATTTTATATTGCCATAAAAAGAAATGGGCCTACTTTTTTTAAATAAAAAAACTTTTTTTTTGGCAAATGGGAATCTATTTGTGAATAAAGGGAGTATTTATTATGGATTAGGATCCCCTCCATTACACATCATCTAATTTTTCCAATACGCATTTAGCGACACATTGGAACATGAGAGGTCTAGGGAATAGGCGTAAGTGGATGTTGATTAGGGAGTTAATTTCTAAGGTTGCCTCTGATTTAGTCTTTCTTCAAGAGTCTAAATTGGAGCTGGTTACCTAGTAGGATGATTAGGAATATTTGGAATTCGAGATTTAAATATTGGGTTTTTCTTCCATCTTGTGGGGCTTCTGGAGGTATTATTGTCTGGTGTGTGACTCTTCTTGAGTCTGTTTTGGGAACCAATGTTCGAAAAAGCTAAAATCGGTACGAGGCGTTTTTCTCTGGGCTATGCGAGGCGTAAGCCTCGAGGCGGAAGCCTTGATTTAAAGACCTAAAAGTCCCCAAAAAATTATGAAAAAATACTAATAAAACCATAAAATAATTCATCATTACAAATAAGGTCATAGAAGAAATAAAAGAAAATTGATTTTACATATTTACTGTAATAATCTTAATTCACTGTAATAATAAAAGAAATTGTGATTACATATTTACATTAGCAAATAGCAATTCATGTACACAAAAATTGATATTGTTATTGACAGTCTAAAAAATAAAATGAAATTATCATATGCTATTGTACACAATAAAAACTGTTAAAACAATAACAATTAAAACTAAAACTGTAAAACAGAACTCAGAAAAAGCTAATGGGTCACTACATTCAAACGACTGGAGTAGGAGGAGTAGAAGAGAAGAAGTAGTCGACTGGACTAGGAGAAGAAGGAACGACAACGATCGAAGGAGAAGGAGAAGGAGAAGGAGAAGGAGAAGGAGAAGGAGAAGAAGTAGAAGACGTAGTCGACTGGAGTCGCGAATCGCGATCGACGAGGAGAAGGAGAAGTAGAAGAGGGAGAAGGGAATACCTGGAGTCGCGATCGACGAGGAGAAGTAGTCGACGAGGAGAAGTCTTCACTGAAGACTCTTCAGTCGCGAGCCAAATCTGATTTTCGGTAATGGTAAGTCGAAGCTCAATCTGATATTAGGTCTTTTTTTAAATCAAATCAAGGCGTAGCGGCGCGACGCCACGAGGCGCAAGCTTCGACAAAAAAAGGCGGTTGTTCCTGTAAGTCCAAAGTAAGCGGTCGCCTCGCAACCCATTTCCTCCGCCTCGCTACAAGGCGCGCCTCGAGGCGTACGCCTCGAGCGCTATTTCGAACATTGTTGGGAACTTATTCAATTTCTGTTCATTTAGAGATTAAAGGGCATGGGCGTTGGTGGTTTTCTTCAGTGTATGGGCCTAATCAGACTATGGATAGATGTGCTTTCCGGGAGGAGCTTTATGATCTTTATGGGCTTTGTTCTCCTCGGTGGTGTATTGGTGGAAATTTAAATGTTATTAGGGTTTCTTCTGAAAAATTTGGTGGGTCAAGAACTACTACGAGTATGAGGGGGCTTGATAAATTTATTAGAGATTGCAATTTAAGAGATATTGCTCTATCGAATGCCCAATTCACTTGGTTAGTTTCTGATGAATGTACAAAGGCAACTCATATTGATCGATTTTTGTTTAGTAATGATTGGGAGGATGTTTTTTCTGAGTTGGGGCAATAAGTTCTTTCACGAATAGTTTATGATCATAGAATCTAGCCCTCTCAAATGGGGCCCCACTCATTTTCATTTTGAGAATATGTGAATTTCTCATCCCAATTTCTCTAAGTTGATTAAGCAATGGTGGAGTGAGAGTGGTTGTGTGGGTTGGAGAGGTTTTGTTTTTATAAAAAGTAGGGGTACGTTAAATGTAAGTTAAAAGAGTGGAATAAGGAGGTTTTTGGTGATGTGAGAGAAAGGAAAAAAGCAATTTTGAAAGAGATAGATAGGATCGAGGAAAGTAGTAATATTTCAAGAGGATATTATTGGTAGACGAGCTTAGCTACGTAATGAGTTTGAGGTGACTTAGCATTAGGAAGCTAGTTGTAGGCAGAAAGTTAGATTTACTTGGGTGAAGGACGAAAAGATTGTAATTCAAGACTGTTTCACAAGGTTGTGAGTGGTATCAATCGTAGAAATTTTATTAGGGAGTTGGAGCTTAAATTGGGTGAGATGGTGAGAAATTCTAATTTGATTGCTAATGGAATTACTGATATTTATAGAAAACTCTTTGAGGAGGTTGAGGAAAAGCTTGTGGTAGAGGGTTTAGATTGATGTCCTATTTTGAGAGAGAAGAGTTTTTGATTGGAAGAGTCATTTATGGAGGAGGAAATCATGAGGGCTGTTTTTGAAATGAACAGATAGAAAGCTCCTGGTCCTGATGGGTTTACGATTGCTTACTATCACACAAATTGGGATGTGGTGAAAGATAATCTCATTAGAGTATTTCAGGAGTTCTTTGCTACAATTATTATTCCGAAAAATATTAATTCTACATTTATTACCCTAGTGCCTAAGAAGGATCGATTTGTTAAGGTGACAGATTTTAGACCCATTAGTCTTGTGACTAGTGAATAAAATTCTTCCTAAAGTTATCTCTAAGAGATTGGGTAATGTTGTTCAAGGTACAATTTCGAGTTCTCAAAGTGCTTTTTTGGGTGAGACAAATTATTGATGCAGCTTTAGTAACTAATGAAGTTGTGGAGGATGTACATAAGTCTCGTTCTTAAACTAGATTTTGAAAAATCTTATAATAGGGTTAGTTAGGGCTTCTTGGATAAGGTGTTGGTGAGGAAAGGTTTTGGAGTTAGGTGGCGCACTTGGATAAAAGGGTGTTTTGTTTCTTCTCATTTTTGTATGATTGTGAATGGGGAGTCTTCGTTTAAGTCTTCTCGAGGTTTGAGGCGGGGAGACCCTTTATCACCTTTCTTGTTTACTTTAGTTGTTGATGTTTTGAGCCTCAACCGGGGGAGATGAGTGTGGTATCCTCGCAGGTTGTGCACTTGAGCATGAGGTGAGGGTTTCTCACCTCCAATTTGCTGATGATACTATTCTCTTTCTTTTAGAGGGGCTACAAGGTTTTAAAAATGTATTAACTATTCTTCAAGTTTTTGAGCCTATTTCTGGTACAAGGGTTAATTTGTCAAAATGTAGTGTTGTTGGGATCAACATAAATATGGGGGAGATTTTAGCTTATTCGTCTCTAGTTGGTTGTAGAATTGAGAAATTTTTGCTAACTTACCTTGGAGTCTCGCTTGGTGGGAATCATAGGTCAGTCTCGTTTTGGGATCCGGTAGTTAAAAGAGTGAGTCAACGTTTAGACAGGTGGAATGGTGCGTAGGGTAGGATTACTTTGATTCAGACTAGCTTGTCTAATATACCCTATATTCTCTCTCTTTTTAGGATCTCAGTTAGTGTAGCTAACAATCTAGAAAAGTTAATGAGAGATTTTCTTTGGTCGGGAGCTGGTTATGAGAGAGAGGATCATTTGATTGGGTAGAAAACAGTGTGCCTTTCTAAGCAAGAGGGGGTTTGGGGCTAGGTAATTTGGTCCTCAAGAATGTTACTCTGGTTGGTACATTGCTTTAGAGATTTCCTTTGAAACCTTATTCCCTTTGGTATAAGGTTATTAGGAGCAAATTCGACATGCATTTAAACGGGTGAGATGCTAGACCCGGGATTTATGTTACTCATACAAGTCCTTGAAAATTCATCTCCCAAAGTTATACTTCCTTTATTCGACATTTGGGATATGAAGTTAGGGATGGTTATCAAATTTGATTCTGGGAGGATTATTGGTTGGGAGATAACCATTTTTCTCTTATTTTTAATCGTGTTTATCGTATTTCTTAACTTCATGATACTTCCATTTCTAACTTAATAAAGCGTGATTGGAACTCACTTTTTTGAGATTTTCATTTCTTTCACGAATCTCAGAAATTTAGAATCTAATGAGATGAAATATTTGCTAACATTGCTTGATTTGATTCATTTATGTACCTATTCTGATAAGCGTATCTAGACTTTAGATTCAATTGGTTCCTTTTCTTGTAAGAGTTGCTCCTCTTTTTTGACTCGGTCTATTGTTCCTCATCCATTTCCATTGACTTCGTACATTTGAAAAGCCAAAGTCCCTTCCAAAGTAAGACTTTTGTGTGTACAAAGATTAATTACTAATGATCTTTACCAAGGTCACAAGTTTTGCAAAGGTCTATCTCTGGACATTTGTTTTATGTGCATGCAGAGTAATGACACACATGCTCATTTATTTCTGGATTGTCATGTTGTTTGGGGAATGTGGAGCTTTCTTTGGAGTACTAGGAGAGGAGTGGGTGTGTCCTGCTACAGTGGAAGATATGTTATTAATTCGTTTAGAGGATTTGGAAGTAAGAAGGATGCAAAAATTTTATGAAAGTGTCTTCTTTTCTATCTTGTGGGGAATTTGTAATAAGCCTAATGCTAGGTTGTTCAGAGAAAGTTACTTATCATTGAAGCTATTGAATGATAGGATTATTTTTCTTGTATCTCTTTGGGCTTTTGCTGTAGAGGCTTTTAGAGGTAACTGTTAATGATTTATGTAGAGATTGGAAGGCTACACTTTTTTAAGAATCAAGTGCTTTCTTGTTTTTGATCTTTTAATCTGCTGAGGGTGGACTTCTTATCCCCCATTTATTGTCATTTCTCCTCTATTAATAAAATTTCTTCTTTTATAAAAAAAATATATTATATTTAGTGACTGTAAAATTCAACAATTAGCAACACAATAAAATTTATCACAAATAATTATATCACTGAAAGAGTAGCTAAATGTAATATTTTTATCGCTAAATGTGTATTGGGGGAAATTGAAGAATAGGTGTAATAGAGGGATCCTAATCCATTTATTATATCTAGTCCCTGACGCACTACGTGTGCAATTTTCACGAGAATATAATAGGAATTTCATCACATTTGGAGGATAAAATAGAAGATACAAAAAAAATATGGAGAATAAAATTGTATTTTTAACCAAACTTGTAGGGGCAAAAGAATAAAAAATTGTGACACGACCTCTTGATGACATCAGAAATGATGTCAGCCCCTTTCTCCTATTATATAATAGATAGATAATTCCATACATTTTATTACAATTATGTATAATACTAATATGTATGATATATTTTCAACATAATTATTTATTTTTAATCTGATCGGATCAATCCTTGTCCTTGCTCAATCCATTAGATAATCACGTTACTAAATTATCAGATCAAACATATTATATCAATGTCCAAATAAATAGATCAGATTTCAGATTGGGTCATATTAAAGTCCTATCTGTTAATAGTCCACATTGACCCTGATGACATCATGGTGGAGGCAGGAATAGTCGATAAATCCCATCATACATCAACTAATTTAGGAAACTCACTCATTTCATTTTCCATATCCATGAATTTTTAATACCTAGCAACAACACGAGGGTTCTTACCTAAATGGTCGCTGATCAGCTACAGTAAGCTCTGCATATCTTCCCCTTGATAGAATTTCCTTATTTAAGCCTATCTTCTCATATAATTTCCCCAAATTGAACTTTCCTACAAGCAAAATTTTCAAATCGTCAATGCATTTTGACCAACAAAATCAAACAGTTATCTTTTTTCTCAGAGCTTTACGGGCCCTAACCCCTTCTTAGTTCTTACCACTACAAAAATCATAAACGGGAGGTGGGAAGAGGGAGGGAGGGAGAGAGAGAGAGAAGTGAGGCATATAGAAGCAGAATAGGAGGTGAAAATATCCACCAAAAATATATGTACTGAAAAACATGGACACACTGTGATCCCAGTATCCCACTGTAGTCTGTTTACTTGATTTCTTTAGCTAGAAATTTTACAGAAGGTTTTCGAGTCGGTGAGTCATGGAAAAGATAATCAAGGCAGATGTCAAATCCTTATACTGTGTAAAACTACACCAATTAAATACTCATTTCTCTTGTTGATTGATGATCTGTTCTTTCTCGTTTTAATTTTCCATGCCAACCGATGCAAGAATGTTGCATTTCACTATTAGCTCATTGGTTACCTGTGACCACCCCAATAGAACCTGTCAAGGTAAGTTTCTCAGAAACAATAGTCCCTGCTGCCATTGCCATATAGTATCCTCCACTAGCTGCAACATCAACCATTGATGCAATGACAGGTTTAGTGGCAGCAAGAAGTCTGATTTCCCTCCACATTCTGCACATCATAAACATCCAAGACTATCAATTTACTGCAAGATTATACTAAAATGTTCCATACTATCTTCTCAATGTTTCTCTTTTTAAGTTTCAAACTATTTTCTTTTATTGAGAATTTCAAACCACTTTCTTTTATTGAGGACCACAAATTAAATCCATAGCTAAAATAGAAATTTCCATCCACTAAGAAAATAAAAAAGGAAAAAAAATCTTAAAACTTCATTTAGCTGAATCTACAAGACTGTGCTCGTCACGGGAAACAAAATATTTTGGATGAAAATTCATCAGAGTTTAAAAATCTGGCTTTGACTGTTTAATAAAAATGTTATAAACTTTACAAGCAAAAATTAAAACCAATTTAAAGTAGCAATAAAGTTAAAAACTTTTATGCAGACTCGCACCTTTGGCGTACCTCAAAGATAAGATGACAGAGTATTTGCTGAAAAGCAACTAGAGTAAATATTAGAATGCTGATAGATACAAATATAAAGTTTAACTAGCCCACAAAATGCTTCCAAATCTCAAATTATAAACTACCCACATGTCACTCTTTTAGAGAATTGTGCAAACAGGGCTAGAGTAAACAATTCAGTATTAACTCTCTAAAAACCTCTAGTGTGGGACTTGAAGCAATATTCAAGTAGCATGAGCAGTCACGTGATATATAAAAAGAGTAGGAACATTATGAATATTATAAACAACGCTTTTTATTTAAAGAAACAAAAATATATAACGAAGAGTGGATCTTGAACTCATGCACTCAATAGGTCCAAGCCAAAAAGCTATGTTATCGTGCTAGGCAGCAAAAAAATAGAGCCTCATCTATTCTTTGCTTAATTCAACTTATAACCTTCTTCTTTAAATAGATAAATAATGTGGATCAGTTTCGTTTATGAAATCAACAAGTCATTCTTCTAATCGACCGTTAATGTGGAATAGAACTATCTCAAAGGCTCTCCACATATGTCAACAGAATCCGCAAAAATCTACTTGGTTTGCATTTTCAAAAACATATATTGACAAACCAAAAACCACACTTTCATGTCAGCTTATATCATCATAATTAAATACAAAGTGACATCATAACACAAGAAGTGTACCTTAGTGATGCAAAAAAAATATTAAGACAGAGCAACTCATAGAAACTTCCCCCTCCCCCTCCCCCCAAACCCCCGAAAAAAATGATTTTTTTCAAAAAGATGTAATACTAATTAAATCATGCATAACTGATGAATTGATTAAAACTGTTGAATATTTCCTTTTTCAGTAAATGAAATGAAACAAAAACATAACTGAAGCATAAAAGAGAAACAATAAAGTCGCACTTACAAATCAGAAGCCAGAGCATCACCTCCAGGACTATCAATCCGGATTATAACAGCCTTGTACCTTTTGGACTCTGGAAAGAGATCCCAAATTAACCAGAGAAGAATAGATGAGGAAAATGGAGCATTGAACGATGGCCAAGCAAGTAAATGTAAAAAGACCAACAACAGAAGGTCTAAGTACGTCTATTCAAGAATTGAGAAATAGCGGGTAAATCAAGAAGATAAAAAATATATATATATATATATATATATATATATATATATATATATATAAAGAAGGCATGAGGTTAGAGATGCAAACAATGCATTAACATCATATTATCATATAGTGGTTGAATGTTCCCAATATACTCGGTAAGTAAATACCTTAGTCTTACACAGAAGAGGGTGCAAGTACAACTTCCACGCCTTTTCCATGACCTTAACTTAAACAAGGTAGGTGTAACTAGAGCTTACATGCAACAGGATGGATGAATGTAGCCAGTCAATGACTCAATGCAGTTAATAAATACCTTACCCTTAAACAGCGAAGGGAGTAAGTACAACTTACATGCCTTTTCCATAACCTGTACTTTATGCGGGGAAAATATAACTAGAACTTACACAACTCTTCCATGATTAAAATAAGAAAAACTATAGTTTCATTAGTTTGTTAATACCCTACTAGATAGAACATACCTCTTACACTACGAATCTTCTCAATAAATTGCTCAGCAATTATACCCGAACCAGGTGTACTAAATGGACCCCGTACACGACTAATACTTCCAGATGCTCTAATTACAGCAATTTGGTCTTTGCCACCTGATAAACCAAGAGTCCATTTTCTTACCCGTGAATACTTCCTGTATTTAGATTAAATAATTTTTTATAAGCAATCAGCAACAACTAGAATGCGAAAGGGACAGAGTTAACTTTACTAAGGATATGAAAATTTAGAGAACAAAGTACTAGCTCGTTTGACATCACAAATCCAAATTAAGTCCAATATATCCAAATCCAGAACAGTCACTAATATTAATAAATTCAAGAAAGATATGGGGGCTTGCGTTGGGCAAGGACAATAAGAGAATAACTTACAAACAGAAATCGACTGTAAACGAACTTGTGCTGCTCCAAAGTCAACTCGACTTAACAAGTGAGTTAAATAATAGAATTTTAATCTAATGTTAGGCTTGAATGATCGAAGTCGACAACTTGAGTTGGCTCGTCGAAGATCGACCAAGCTTTTTTAGCTTGGTCAGATACAAACTATATTATATTTCTCATGTATAGGCATGATAAGACCCGACAGGCCAACACTCAGACATGACACATAAGCTATATGAGACTTATTTCCTAAGATATATGAGTAGGTTTCAAACACAGGAGTTCGCTCAACTCGAACTCGAGTAGCTACAAGCAATAAGAACTTTAAATTTAAGAATCCATAGTATGACTTGACTAAAATATATTACAACCCTGAAGAAATGCAGATTTATGCTCACTCATTTAAACATACAGTTTTTTTTAATAATTTAATACCTTGTTGAATTTTCATGTCAATACATAAGCGTATAATTGTCCAATAAATTAGAAAGACATGGATCAGATACAGAAAAAGAATAATAAATTCATACCTATAAATATAGTTATCTTTTTGCATTCAAATATCATGCTAGAGCATTGAACACAATAATTTATATGGAAAATCAATAATCATAAATGCTAATTTGACTAGAGGTTAAGGAAATAAAATGAGATGATATTTCTTATCAGAAAACTAAAAGAGAATAGTGGAGTCATGAAGATGTAAAATAGGAATGCTTATGGACCCACAGGAGAACGGGGAAGGGAAGAAGAAAAAAGGACAACCTGTAGTCAACTGTTGGAAGGTTTTTATCCTTCAGAAGTCCCAATCTCTCTTTCAGCATAGACGTAATCTGAAAAGACTACTTATTACTACCAAGACTTCTAAAATAATAAACAAATCACAATGTCAATCTTGCATAAATAATTACAATGAACACTCTTCCCAAAGCCTAATGATCGTGATAAAAGTCGATCAATAATGACTAGTCAGGAAACATGGATAATAAATTGATTAAACATCACGGCAAGGAAATCAATATTGGAGCTTATAAGAGTGAATGACTGAAAGTAAAAGGAGAAAAAACATTAGCAAAAAAAAAAGTAAATGAAAATGAGTGTGAGTGTGAGAGAGAGAAAGATAGATGGAAGATGGAGAGAGAGTTCCCGGGAAAACATTATACTTACTCCAACCCAAAATATAAGATCAAAATGATTTAAGTTTTTGTTCCAAAATTTGATCAAAATGACTTTATAAGTATAAATATACAAATGAATGCCTTATCTATCAGGAGGATAAATTATCTCCTTAAATTTTACATTTTTAGTAAGTTGATCGTATATTTTGAAATAGAGGAAGTATACTTTAGACCATACTAGAATTGAATTGAAGTAATATGTAAGCTGCTCAACTTAACTCAACAAAGCTTATTCCCAAACAATTTTGGGTCATGTATATGAATCCTTTGCTGACACACCACCCTATCTAGGATCTCAAATATTTCAACCCACGTAAGTTTTGGTCTCCCTCTCCTCGTTTTGCTCCCTCTATTTGTAACAAATCACTCTTCCACATGGTGCATTTTTAGGCCGATGCTCAATGTATCCAAACCATCTCAACTTATTATCTCTCATCTTCTTTTCGATCAGTGCCACCTACACCTTACTACTAATATCTTCACTGAATATTTTATCCTTTCCTGTGTGGCCCTCTAAGCATGTGCATTTCCACTACACTCATTTAGTGGGCATGTTATTTCTTTACTGCCCAACACTCCAAACCATAAAGCATAGCTGGCCTCACTGTGGATTTATAAAATTTCCCCTTCAATTTAGTGGGGATTTGTTTATTGCACAGTATCCCCAAGGCACCCTCCATATCAGCCATCCCTCTATAATCCTATGGATAAAGTCCTTGTCAATCTCTCTTTCTTTATCAATAATAGAACAAAGGTACTAGAATGTGCTCTTTTTGGATACATCGTTCCCATCCATCATTGTGGTTAAAGGCACGCACCTAGGCATGAGGTGAGGCTTCGCTTTGTTAAGGCATAGTGCCGATGTTAAGGGGCGGCCTTTTGGGATTAAGCCCAAGGTGCAACGGTGTCCGAGACGTGATATTGTGACCCCCAAATTATGTAGATTATGTATATTCACCGACAAGTCATGTTATTTTTGGTAATATCTAGAATTAGCTATTATTAAAATTTTACTTTGTCATGGCCCTGATTCACATGCATCAGATTATTCATTGTAAGCATGTGAAAAACAAAATTGGTATTGATTTAGCCGTGACTATATTATGCCTGGTGCAAAAGTTACTGCAATTACACACCTCTAACTTTTAGTAGGACTCGTCATTTTGCTATCTACCATCATATAAGATGCATCTTTTATACAAACAGAAAATGCCAGTGTTGGATATAAGAAGGCAAAGGATCTCAAAAAGAAATGCGCACCCACACGCAGAGAGAGCTGTATCAGAAACGTTTATATTTCAACTTAATAATTAGCAAGCATAATAACAATCATAAGAATGAGGTAGGAACTCAGGACTTCACAAGATGTTATTGAGACGATAGGACTAGAAATTTCTACATCAGCTGTTTTATCCATCTTAAATTACTAAAAATTAAAGACTGAAATATGCAGAATAAGGGAGACTATCAATTAATCAAGTGTTGTCTAATTATATGTACATCTTAATGACCATAAATAGTTAAATATAAGCAAATCGCATTGTGCAACTCTCAGCAAAAGGCTTGGAGATAATAGTTTTACCTCATCATCATATTTTATATCTGTTATCCAACCATCTTCTTTAAGCCTATCAATTTGGTAAACTCCTTCATTAATGAAACTCTCAATATCTTCTCGTTTCTTCCCTGTAGACAAAAATCAGATTCACAATTACTAAGTTTGCTACTAACACTCAGACCAAACCACTAAGTACCAAAAATCACCTTTCACGAGAGAAATTTTGTCCAACCAATGTCCATTGATATTATCAAGCAATGTAGTTAGCATCTCACGATTTTCTTCAGAAATATTTTTCCGTGTAAGTTGATCACCTGCACTCTTATATTTACCAATCCTCTGCACTTGTGGCTCAATCCCAACTTTCTCAAAAACACCTGCAAAACAATGTTTGATGGCACTCCGCTGCAGTTAAAAAGGAATCATGAGCTTATTAAGTTTTCAGGTTTATACATATGTAAATAAAGATATATATGTATATACATATATACCAAATATATATGTGTGCGTATAAATAATAACATATACACATATATATAATCATACATATCTACAAACATATATATAATCCCTCCGTTCCACAAAAGATGACTAGAGTACAAAGAAAAGTTTGTCTCACAAAAGATGTCTAAAGTACACAATTCAAATGTAAAATGTTATGTATGAAGTCTATTTTACCCTCAAAAGTACTCAAGTCAGGTCCGCTACTTATAAGAAAAAGAAAGAATCTTTAGTATACTTGAGTGGAGTCCATTGTGGATAAAATGGAAACTGATTTATACTCTCTCCTCTACTTTTGTTTTACTAAATTTGTGAAAAATCAAAAAAGTGTAAATGAGACATCTCATTATGGGCTGGAGGGAGAATAAGAAAAAAAGATTTTACTCCCAATGCAATCATTTAGCAATGTGCACAAAATCACAGCATAGTCGGTAAACTGTCCACCTATATTAAATGGCAAAATTTCACTCGTTGCTGAGTTATTAGGTCTAACCATGGCTCAAACAACTGATACCATCATATATCCAAATCATACAATATGTAGTGTCATGTTTACAATAACATGTCATTGTGGTTATATCGTAAAAATATATCATATGGATTGATCACATAATCATCCAAGAATCAAAGAACAGATGAATATCTGATTATACTGAGGTATTATGGATATAGCAACACCTATTACACAACTTTTCTTCGTTAAATTAACATCTCATCTTCTGACTACCTATTTATTATTATTGTTTTAGATAAAAACCTCGTTACTCGGACCAAAAGGAGCTTTAGGCAAGTAAGAGACCTATTTAATTTCTCGATTATAATATAGTTAGATTAAGTAATTGTATGCACCATAAAAACCTACCAGAATAAATAATTTTTCTACTTCTACTCTCTTTTAGTTTTTCTTGTGTGAATGAATTGTCTTGTCCTCCCTTTGCACTGTATATCTCTCTCTTTTTCTAATTAAATCTTCTTCTTTTATCAAAAGAATACTTAAAATGTAATAGTAAGTCTTACAATTGTATGCTAAAGCTATATCCATGCACAACATCAAGTAAGTGTATCCCTTTCTTTTAGCAGCACACATGTTTTATGTGCCACTAGCCCAAAACTCTCAATTATGAGGAATGGTGAGCAATCTGATATGTTTGTGTCCCAGAGAGGTATTAGACAGGAAGACCTCATCTCTACTACAGTCGATACAAGGCATGGTTCAAAGTCGTGGTAGCGCCCTAGGTTGCGGAAGGTTTTTCTTTTTTTTACTCGGTTTCGATTTCAGGCCATACGCATCATTACACTAAAGCTTCAATTTATTTATTTATCATTTTTTTTATTAGTTAAAAGTCACAGGCAGCAGAGGGGAGCCTAGGCGAACTAGACGTTTTCATCTCATTTATTTATTTTTCGGTTATACATACTTGTTATACTATACAAAATATATAATAAATGTAAATTTAAAAACATTTACATGAAAAATTACCAACAACAAAAAAAAAAATCTTTGAAGGCTTAAATAATTCATTTCAAGTGTTGTAGAGATCTTCTGATCCGCCTAAGCACCCAGCCAAATCAAGGCAGTAGAAGACTGCCTAACGCCTAGGCAGGGATTTTTAGAACACTGGTTAATATGAAAATATACATATTTTAGTTATTATTATTACTTCTTCTATTCTACAAAAAAGAGTCTTATTATTTGATATTAATACTATATTTATTCCTTTTGTTCTACAAAAGAATCCCTTTTGTTGATTTTCCGTTACACCATTATTTCACTTTGATTCTTCCATTACACCGTTATTTCTCCTTGATTTTTCGCCTACACAACTTTACATTGACAAAGCTTGAAAATAAAACTCGTGAATTGTTACCGGATCAGTAAGGAAACCAAATTGATACGCCAAGACTTTGGCAACATGGCCAATACATTGAATCATGGTAGAGCTTATACTTATCCAGTTTCTTGGGCACAAAGAGACAAGGGTACATAAGTGTCGAACTCATTCAAGAACAAAGAGTTATATACCTAAACACCAGAGCCGGTCCTGGGTTTTGTAAGGCCCAGGGCAAAATATTTGAAGTGTGCCCCTTTATACAAATTAAACAAAATAAATAAATAAACTATCAACTAATTAATTTTATTAAAATTATAAAAATTTACAAAAGATAAGTAAGAATACTTTGGGGCCTCGTTAAAAAATTTGTTTGGGGAAAATCTAATGGGACAAAACACCAAACGAAGAAAAAAGAGTACCCCGAATTGTAAACATTGCATTAAAAATGAAGAACAAGAATCTCAGCCAAGTTTTCTGTTGAATTAAATAATAAATAAGAAAAAGTTAACAAAAATATATATTATAATTTACAAGATTTATATATCTAGATTCTATATATATCTTTAAAAAAAATTACCTTCAAAGAAAGGCTTTTGTTGGAAAAGAGAATCATCGGGAAAAAATATTACATGCGTTGCGTTATGAACTGAGAAGGTCGAAGGGTTTTTCCTTCTTTTTGTGGCTAAGAGTCTATTTTGATTCTCCATATTTATTGATTTGTTTTATATTATATTTTTTTATTTTTTTATACACATATATACATAATTTTTTTTAAAAATTGGGCCCTCCTCAACTTTGGGCCCTGGGCAATCGTCCCGGTAGACCTGTTTGACATCTGCCCTCGACTGTCTAGAAAGTGTGGGATTCCAACACGTCTAACATGGTAACGCCGACTTTGTCAGTGATTATGCTTCTTAGAGTAAGTCATATGAAATATATTTTATGCAACTTTAGTCAAATCCAAATGTTTGATGATCTATCCCACTTAAACATAAAATGTAAATAATGCATTTATAGTAATGAATCTAATTCAAGAATAAGCCATTTATAAGGTTACAAAACAAGTGGAAAAAAACATTTTATTTTTCCAAGTCTAAGTTTCTCCAAAATTTTAAGTTGGTAGAAAGAGTGCAACTTATGTACACACTCATGCAAGCCAAACTCTACTGAAGAGTTGTAAAGCCTGTGCATACAACAATAATTGTCTACATGGTGAAAGATATGAATTTCTTAGAAACCAGATATTCTAATGCCGCGTTAAACAAATAACCTTTCCTAAAGGTTAAATTTTTATTGAGTCAACTGTTTCAAATAACAGTGGCAAATGATTTTGGTTGGAGGCTTTACATCTATTGAAGCAAGCAAAGTCTTGATTTCACATATTGAGATTACCCTGATAATTGGAATTTATGCGTGTTAAGTAGCTCACTCATGAGAGAGAGAGCGCTACTCAGAACTCTTAAACCTTGAATGTATAGGCAGCATTGATCTAACTGCTTAAAATTCATTAGAAGTGGGCAGTTAAAATTATTATAGAGTCACACTTCCATGAGAGCAAATCCTGTTGCAACTTAAATTCCCACTTGCAAGAGACTACAGTGAAGCTTTTGGAACAATTATTTATAAACACCATCAAGAGAAACATGCTCTAAAACCAAGTTAGCAAACTATGAATGTAAAAGCTTAAACTGATAGTAAGGCATAGCTTAAGTACTGTAGATCCTTACCACATTCATAGTGTGTACTAAATAATTAAACACCTTGATGGTAGAACATATTGAATTTGCATCTGTACTTTCTTTACAAGATAATAGACTGTTCTGTGTTCCACACACATGCTATTATCTATACATGTGCAACGTGCTTATGGAAGCATCCTAGAAACGAGAGAAAACAACTTACCTCCAAGAAATGATGCTTGAACACTGAAACCGTACAAAGCAAAGTAGGCGCTTGGAGGGGCATATAGCTCTTCACAAGCACATCCAAGGTAATACTCTTTCTCTCCACATGCAGGGACATAACACACAATGAATTTTCCTACAAGTACCAAAGTCACTGATGTTAATGGAAATGCAAGAAATTTGGAAGTAATTTTCTCAGATGACAACAAAGGCCTGAATCTGAACAACTTAACTAATTATAGTGAAATCAACAGACATAATATCCTCACAACATGAAATTGATAATTGTTAACTTTAGTACCTAACTTTCTAGGAAGCTACATACCTTCAAGACCATTAGATAAACCACATCTTTTTAAGTTTTGAGATAAATCATATGATGAAACAAAATAAGATTGGACCAAATGAGCAAGAAAAGAAGATAACAGCCAACGCTAAAGACAATATTAAAAATTCTCAGAAGGTTGTGTGATGATTCGTCATATTTTTCAGTTATATTAAGTAAAGATAATATATGTTTAATAATATGAAGAACTGGTGCGTCATTTTGGGAACCATACCAGTATCGAATACATATGAAGTACTAATATCAATATGTGTAGGCATGACTCATTACATAATGAATAAAACATCAAAAGTTTATTTAAATAATTTACGGATTTTGAACACGTTGAGATACGTGATAGACACATATTATTGCATATTATTATCCCTCATCTTTATTAGTTTATATGTTTATTTAATTTAACTAATATCATTTATTTTGTTTTGTAGGTTTTATTACTATGTATCTTGGTGAGCAAGTAATGGATAATTTTCCAGCTTTTAAAGGAGGAAAAGGTCTCTACAAGATTACCATGTAGAGGTTGAAGTCAAGAAAGAAAGAAAGAAGAGGACAAAAGGAAACAAATGATACCAAGTTTAATGTACCCTAGATTAGGTTACAAGTTATTTTTTTCCTATAAATAGGGACTTGTATATTAGAGAGAGAGAGAGAGGGAGAATTTTAATTTTTGTTCTCTTATTTTCCTTCATGCACGGATACTAGTGGGAGGGAGCAATACCTTTTCTTCTGTTTCTTTTCCGAATGTTTATAACTTCCAAGTTCCTTTTATGATGGTTTAAGTGTAGTGGTAGTTTTAATATTATTTCCTTTCCTTTGAATTGACTTATCAGTATCAATAAAGTTAGTTTTCTTATTCAAGGTCATGTATTAGATAACGTCATGTATTATTAATTAATATCATTTAATCTTTAAATTCTTAAGTGTTACTTCTTTGTTCACATAAATAGGAATAATATTAATAATCTTCTCTTTTAATTCTTATCGATTCTATGGTTAACTAAATTTTTAATACCTAAGATGATGATGATGATAAAACTAGGTATTGCATATTAATATTTTCTTTCGGCAAAAAGCACTTTTTCACCACTGTGGTTATAGTGTTTTAAGCAATTAGTCATTGTACTTTTAAAATATTCAATTAGCCCACTGTACTTTTTAAAAATGTTCAATCAAGCCATTCCGTCCAATTTTTTGGACGGACATTAAAAAAGTGGGCTGATTTTCCTACGTGGCTTTCGAAAAAAAAAGGAAAATAAGTTATTTCCTACGTGGCAAGCCAGTCAGCCAAATTCCTAATACTATTGAACCACTGCACTTTAAAAAAAATGCAATTAGCCCACTGTGGTCTTAAAAATATTTTTATTTTTATTTTCTTTCTTTTTCATTACCTAAATATTTATAATATGTATAATATTAATAAAAATTAATATTATAATATTTATAATATGTATGTTTTATTTTAAAAATAAAAAGAAAAATACTTTTATGTTTTAAAATACTTATAAAATTTTTAAAAATATAAATATTTTATTTTCTTTCTTTTCTTTACCTAAATATTTATAATATGTATAATATTAATAACAATTAATATTATAATATTTATAATATGTATGTTTTATTTTAAAAATAAAATAAAAATACTTTTATGTTTTAAAATACTTATAAAATTTTAAAATAAAAATATTTGTATGTTTTATTTTCTTTCTTTTCTTTACCTAAATATTTATAATATATATAATATTAATAAAATTAATATTATAATATTTATAATATGTATGTTTTATATAATCAATTACCTCATTAATTTTTTCTTTTTTCTTTATCTTTTTCCTTTCTTTTAATTATTTTAATTCTAAATAATACTAATAATCAAAATATTCAAAATTATTAAATATTTAGAACTAAATATTCAAATAATACAAACAATATATCAAATTTTTGTATCAATGAGATCTATTACAACATTACATTAATTTTAACAAAAAAAATAAAAATAAAAATCATTAATTATGTGACAAAAAATAATTAAAATAATAAAATTAAAATAAATATTTTAATTCATTTTCTATATATTTAAAACTTTTCTTTTATCTTTTCCTATCTTTTAATGATTATTTTTATTTTTAAAATTAATTTCAAATAATACAAATAATATTAAAACTCCTTCCAAATAATACAAATAATTATTGTTTAGCAACAAATTCGAACCCCAATCCTCCCAATCCTATGTTCTTCATCTTCAACAAATTCTTGTCGGCACCATCGTGCGAAAAGCCATCGAGGCAAGTCTCTTGATTGGTTATGGCAGAGCTGACTAGGGTTTTGAGGTCATCTGCATGTTCTTTGAGAGGCTTCTTGGTTGGGTACTTTTTGAGGTCTTTTACAACCTCGTGGAGCTCATCCAGCGTCTCGTCTATAGTCTCTAGACAATCGTGAAGCGCTCCCTTTTTGCGCTTGGTCAGATTCTTTGTCTTGGTGAGTTTTTTGATCTGGAAGTAGTTTTTCTTGACGGCTTCGCAGGTGATGTTCAAGGACATCTCAATTACATCTTTCTGGCTAGTTACCTTTTCGGAATTGCCGGGCACTGCGGCAAGTTCATTCATCTCATTCCGCTGCTCATTATTTTCTGCTTCCTTATCCTCTATCTCTCCTCCCACGATCCTTCCCAAAAAAGTACCGAAATCAACAGCCACAAATTAGCATTTCTGTTTTTCACTTTTGTTGAAGAAGAAAAGAAATCCAGATCCGGATCTATAAACCGAGATGGAGATGAATTTACGATTTCGCTTTTTCACAACGAATCTCATTATATTCTATCGTATTATTTCAGATCTAGATGTTATGTGTGATTTAGCTAAGCTCAAGATCTGATTTTGTTTTGTATTTCGTTTTGACTGCTGCTCAAGATCTGTGTTCTGATTTAGTTCGAATTGGGGTTGAGGTAGATGTTCTGCTGTGTTATGTCCCGGATTTCATGGTGCCTACCGTTGCCACCGTTCGAATTGGGGTTGAGGATGTCATGAGTCATGAAGCCAAAAACTAAAAAGATTGAAGATGAAGAACAGAAGATGTCATGAGTCACATAGTTTCTTCAAGGGGAATTTGTTGAAGATGAAGAACAGAGGATTGGGGTTCGAATTTGTTGCTAAACAATAATTATTTGTATTATTTGGAAGGAGTTTTAATATTATTTGTATTATTTGAAATTAATTTTAAAAAATAAAAATAATTATTAAAAGATAGGAAAAGATAAAAAGAAAAGTTTTAAATATATAGAAAATGAATTAAAATATTTATTTTAATTTTATTATTTTAATTATTTTTTTGTCACGTAATTAATGATTTTTATTTTTATTTTTTGTTAAAATTAATATAATGTTGTAATAGATCTCATTGATACAAAAAATTTGATATATTGTTTGTATTATTTGAATATTTAGTTCTAAATAATTAAAAATTTTGAATATTTTGATTATTAGTATTATTTAGAATTGAAATAATTAAAAGAAAGGAAAAAGATAAAGAAAAAGAAAAAATTAATGAGGTATTGATTGTATAAAACATACATATTATAAATATTATAATATTAATTTTTATTAATATTATACATATTATAAATATTTAGGTAATGAAAAAGAAAGAAAATAAAAATACAAATATTTTTAAAACTACAGTGGGCCAATTGCATTTTTTTTAAAGTGCAGTGGCTCAATAGTATTAGGAATTTGGCTGACTGGCTTGCCACGTAGGAAATAACTTATTTTTCTTTTTTTTTCGAAGCTAACGACGAGAAAATCAAATTACTTTTTAACGTCTCAGTTCAAAAATTGACTGGAATGACTTGATTGAACATTTTTAAAAAGTACAGTGGGCTAATTGAATATTTTAAAAGCACAATGACTAATTGCTTAAAACACTATAACCACAGTGGTGAAAAAGTGCTTTTTGCCATTTTCTTTCCGTCCCGATATTAACGCCTAATTGTTTTCACCTTCATATTACCTTCGTTTAAAATTCATACATCATTCTTATGTTAATTAAGAGGTTTTGATAAGTTATATTTAATTTATGAATCTTTCATAACTTATGCTTGCTCATATTAGTTATATGAATCGTTATTTTTAAAGGGAAGAGAAAACAAAATTAGGAATTAATTCGGGAAGTAAGAAATTATTTATTATGTTAGTACTTAGAGGATTCGGATAGCTTTTCTCATTAATAATTTTCGTTATTAATTATTAGTTTGCCTATTTTAGTTAGTTAATCATCTCCACCATCTTTATTTTTAATTTGTATGAAATTTAAATTTAGGGTTTTTAAAGTTAATCTAGTCTCTGTTGTTCAACATGTACTTGTCAAGTCTACAATAAACATTGTGCACTTATAGTTACTAATTTTTATCACATCAATACGAAATCCATGATTTTCAATACTCTAAGATACGTCTTGTCTACTACCATGAACAGAGTTAAGTGTGTTGTCGCTACATTTAAGATACTTGTACAACATGTCGGTGTATTCCTTCCTGCCCTCACAATTGAACTCATGAACCTCAAAATGCATGCTTACTTCCATCCCTCAAATCTAAACTCATTACCCTCAAAATTAGTCGAATGCTCTAAGAGCACGACTAATTTGTATGAAATGGCCTTCTGTCTTTGTTAAATCTGAAAAACTATCCTGAACCATCTTCTTTATTATAGAAGGTATCATGCTTAAAAATTACTAAATTCAACCTAAACATGGCATAATAAAAACATTTTAAAAATACTCCCTTGATGACAATTTAGTTGTCCCTATTTTTCAGATTTGTGGGGCACAAATTGTAACCCGTGCTGATATCATTTATACATTACATTTTTAAAATAAAATTATGTTCACATTAATTCGTATAAAATAATCAAACTTTAATAAAATAATACATAAAAATATGTAATGCAAATTTTTTTTGAAATTCATGTAATTCCCCAGGAACAACTAAAATTGGACATAGAGAGTAACTAGAAGTATATTCCCTAATTTGGAATGTCCAAAAATAAGTGAACTCATTTATCCAAACCATCCATTCTCTCTATCCAAGGAATGTAGTCCAAGTGGATTGACCATCATGGGCAGTCACAGTCTGCACAGCCCAGTACCGTTACTCTATAAAAACAGAATCTGATGTTTTTTGAAACATTTTTCTCAGTCTTTTATTAAATATATTCTTTCAAACAAAGTATTTTGCCCTCTATATTTATATCTACATAGATCTAATTCAAAACAAGCATCATCAACATACTATGTACATGTTAATGCAATAAGGAAACTGTTAGAATGTATAATATTTTGTAAATATGTTAAAATATTATTAAAATCTAGCTATTAAGGGAAGGTAGTATTTAGCCTTGATTACAGCTCTAATTAAAGTCTTAATTGTATTTTGATTGTAACAGAATATAGTATATATACAATGAAATGATGAGAAGGATTGAACCTCTCATATTCACAAATTTCTTTGTTTTCTCACAACCCTAAATATGGGTTGGTCAGAGCCTGGTTCACCGATACTCTAGCAGACTATTGTTCATCGATACTATAGCAAATTACTATTCATCGGTATTGTAGCAAAGTATTGTTCATCGATGCGCGATAAGTTCTAGAGTGCTTGCCTCTCTCTCCTCTTCTCATCTACAGTAGCCGTGTGTTGTTTGGTTCAAATTTCCTTAATTTTTTCTCATATACAATGGTATTATCTTTATTTTTTCCGTTGCCAGTAACTATTGTTTACCTTACTGTCATATAGTGTTCCTAAAGCCTTTCAATCATCCTTGTTTCATGGCCGAATCTAGTTCTATCAATAGTGGTGATCATAGTGGTCTCACTTCTGAGGAAATATTAACTTTTTGGACACTCTTGTCCACTCTTAGCTCCGCTCAACATATCTAGTCAGGTATATTTTCTCATGCAGTTAATGTTTCTTCTGCATGTACCTCTTGGATTATTGATTCAGGTGCTACATAACATGACTAGTTCATCCAAATTATTTACCACTTGTATTCCCTGCTCCAGCAAAGATAAAGTGTTAATAGTTGATGGTTCACTTTCTCCTATCTCAGGGAGGAGGTCCATAGTTTGTATTCCCACTATATCTTTATCTATGTTCTTCACGTACCTTCTTTTTCTGCAAATTTACTATTTGTTCATTGTCTCACCAAATCTCTAAATTGCTCAGTCACATTTTTTCCTTCTCATTGTATCTTTCAGGACTTAGTGACGGGACAGAGGATTGGCAATGATAGTGTAGTTGGTGGCCTATACTATCTAGATGTTCCTCAGACTAGTCTACCTTTTGCTGAGAAAGGGACTTCCACTCAAGCTCTTCAATATATCTATGACTTCAATTTGGCCTCCTTTCATCAGTGGCATTGTCGTCTAGGACATCCTTCATTTAGTACTTTAGAATCTTTGTTTCCTTATTTAACTAAGCAGTGTAAAAAAAATCGTTTTTTATTTATTTTTTGTGAGCCTTATTGTGAATTAGCTAAACACAAAAACTCATTTTATCCTGCTATTCATAATCGTCATTTTGAACCCTTTGTTGTTATTCATTCTGATGTTTGGGGAGCCTTCTCGAGTTATTTCTCGTATTTGTCATCGTTGGTTTGTTACATTTATTGATTGTTACTCTCGTATAACTTTGCTTTATCTTCTTCGTTCCAAAAATGAAGTTTTTTCATGTTTTCAAGAATTTCATAAAATGATACACAATTTGATGCTAAGGTCAAAAATTTACATAGATCAATGGTCGTGAATATATCGATGGTGCTTTTGGTTCCTATCTTACTAACCGTGACATTATTCTTCATATTTTTTATGTTAAAACTCCATAACAGAATGGCGTTCCCGAGAGAAAAAACCGTCACTTACTAGAAGTTGCTCGCAAACTCATGTTCACCATGAAAACACCCAAATCTTTCTGGGATGATGTTCTTATTACTACCTTTCTCATCAATCAGTTTCCTGCTAGAGTTCTCAGTAATCGGAGCCGAATCTCACTTCTCAAACATTTTCCTAGCCATTCATTTTCTCCACGGGTTTTTGATTTGTGTGTTTTGTCCATGATAAAAATCCTACTCAGGGTAAACTTGATCCCAAATCTCTCTATTGTGTCTTCATTGGGTACTCTCCTACACATAAAGGTATAAACATTTTCATCATCCTCCTAACCGAGTTTATATTACTCGTGATGTCACTTTCTGGGAATCTGAATCATTCTATCTTGCTCCCTCATCTCCTCAAGGGGAGAAATCTACTAGTGCAGAGGAGTTGATGGACTTTGAGCCTAGTTGTGTTATTCCTTCTGCTATCACTTATCCTATTTCTTCACAGGGGAGTCATATGATAGATGGAACAGACCTGATTTGAAGACCTATTCCCGAAGATATAAGGAACCGGTCTCGTCTGTACTACCACAGCAGCCATGCTCGGGTCCTAGTTCTCCAACTTGCTCTATTGATCCTTATGGTAATAACTCAAATATCCCTACTGAAAATTGTGTTGTCAATATTCCTATTGCCCTAAGAAAGGAGTTAGATCATGTACTCAACATCCTATTTCTAACTTTGTCTATTTTGCCTTTATTTCCTCGTTGTCATCTATTTCTGTTCCTCAGGGGTGATAGCAATCCAAGATGGAAAATGGAGGAAAGCTATGATAGAGGAAATGAATGCCTTGAAAAAGAATGAGACATAGGAGTTAGTTCATAAGAAACCGGTTGGGTGCAAATGAGTGTATGTAGTGAAGCAAAAGTCCGATGGGTTGGTTAAGAGACTCAAAACCAGACTAGTTACAAAAGGATACACTCAAACTTATAGAATTGATTATAAGGAGACATTCGCTCCAGTGGCAAACTTTGGGTGGAACCTCCAACAACTTAATGTGAAGAATGCATTTCTTCATGGGGACTTTAAGGAGGAAGTATACACGGAAGTCCACCGGGCTTTACCTCGTCAGCAACTAATAGAATGGTCTATAAGTTACGAAAAGCTTTGTATGGGTTGAAACAGTCCCCTAAAGCATGGTTTGACAGATTCTATTAAGCCATGATGAGATTTGGTAACAAGCTAAGTCGGACATATCACATTATGTTCGTCAAAAGTGAAAATGGCAAGATTATCATTCTCATTGTCTATGTCGATGACATTGTAGTAACTGGAAATAATGAAGAAGAGATGGTTAACCTCAAGGCAAAACTTGCCAATGAATTTGAAATCAAGGACTTTGGCCCCTTGAAATATTTTCTTAACATAGAATTTGCAAGATCTTCTAGTGGCATCTTCATATCCCAACGAAAGTATATATTTGATATGTTAACAGAGACGTGTTAGGATGCAAACCAACTGAATTTCCCATTGAGGTTAATCATCATCTTACAGGTGGCATAGGACCCACTGTTGATAAGGAGAGATATCAACGGTTAATGGGAAGACTAATTTACCTCTCCCACACTAGACCTGATATTTCCTATGTTGTAGGAGCAGTAAGTCAATATATTCATGATCCACGGGATTGTCATATGGAAGCTATCTATAGAATCCTGACATATCAAAAATCTGCTCCTGGAAAGAGAATATTATTCTTATATCATGGCCATATGAAGATTGAAACTTTTATCGATACAGATTGGGATGGTTGTTGATGATCGTTGTTCGACATCTGGATATTTTTCATTTATAGGCGACAACCTTGTCACTTAGAGCAGCAAAAAACAGTCGATTGTGGCTAGAACTAGTGTTGAAGTCGAATATCAAGCTTGCCTTGTGTGTGTGAATTAATGTGGTTGCAAACATTGTTAAAAGACTTGGGAATCATAACTAATGAGCCAATAAGATTGTTTTATGACAACGAAGGAGCCATCAATATTGCAAATGATCCGATACAACATGATAGAACAAAGCACGTTGAGATTGACAGACATTTCATCAAGGAAAAGTTAACTAGTGGTCTCATTTGCATATCTTTTGTCGAGACAAATCAATAGGGCAATGTTTCATCCCTTATGTTTCAAGTTACGCTTGCGAGACATCCACGCACTAACTTGAGGGAGAGTGTTAGAATGTAGAATATTCTGTAAATCTGATAGAATATTATTAAAATCTAACTATTTAGGAAATGTTGTATTTAGCCTTGATTACAGCTCTAATTAGAGCCTCAATTGTAGTTTGATTGCAACAGAATGTAGTATATATACAACGAAATGATAAGAAGGATTGAACCTCTCGTATTCACCATTTTATTTGTTTTCTCATAACCCTAAATATGGGTTTCAACTTTTTAACATGGTATCAGAGCGGGCTATCCTTGGGCCTCATTAAACACTTATCTTAGCCTTCATTCTTACCCACTTGCAGTTCATATCTTAAAGGTCAAAGTTACCCATTTCTTAACTAGTTCCACTTATCAATTAGGCCAATAGTTGCCCATAGTTTACTAAATTTCTTCTAGGCTTGTCTTGTGACTAGCTTCTTTTGGGCTTGCTTATTTTGTATGGGTCTTCATATTTATCAGGTCCACGTGCAACCCTCAATACACTGGGTTACACGTGATGGGGAGTGTTATAGTACATATCTTGTTTCACATTGAATACCTTGAGAAAATATGTCTAGTATATAATGACTTGGGCCAACTCTTCTCATGGCCAATTGGTTTTGAGTTAGAGAGCATGATGTATTTATATACTAGACTTTGGGCCCATTTTATAAATCTAACAAAAACTTATATACAAGATAAGTTACATTGGACTTGGAGACTAAGATTATAATCCGTGGATATGTTTTATTCATAACATTATATGTTTTTTTTATTATTATTAATAAAAAAACATATAATGTCGCTGACTGCATCGTTCTAAAAGTTCTAAAGAGTTAAATTTAGCGACTTGAAACTTGATTTAAAGAACTACATATAAATTAAGTTAAATAAAAAAGTTTATTAAAAGTTAATGTACTTTATGTATGAGGTGTATAAAGTCAAACATAAGGTGAGGGGTGAACTGTAATATAAATTAATGTCTCCTATATCCGCAACTGTATCTGAACATTCTCTTAGTCCTGCGTCACGGCAACCACCATTTAAAGTAAGATCCAAACCCCCATCACTATAATTGTGACACAGGATCCATTAATCAAGCTCACCCAAAACTTCCACAAGACCCCACCCACAAAACCACACAAGAAAAGACGTTATTAGAATTGCCAACTTGGGCTATGGGACAACAGCCATTGACCCCATCTAGGTTCGTATGTTTGCAAGTAAATATGTAATTATCTAACACACAAGGAAGTTGTAAAGCAGAAGCACCTACGAACAAGCACCCTACTACAGACGTTATAGTTCCTATTGCACAAGAAATTCATAATTTCATTTGTGTACACATACGCAGAATGTGATGGATGTAGTTTAAAATTATCAGCTCTAATAAGAGAAGGGTAAAAATCTAGTATATTTTAAACCGCTCAAACAAAAACTAGGAGAAGAATAGTACCTGATTTCTTAAAATCCAAAATATGGCGTCGGATTTCTTCAACTTTACCCCATCCACAATTCAGAGGTTCAATGTGCAGATAGATACCAGATATACGAGGATCATATGCTGCTTTTGTGAAGTTTTCACAAATTTGGGGTAGAGATAATCCTGAAGAGAAACGGCTCTTCAGCTGATCAGATATCTGAAGACAAAAAAAGTAATAAAATTTTCAACTCAATACCAACTAAAAAAATATCAAACCAGAGAAATTAGCAATTAACACACCAAAAAGGGGAATCAAGTTACTATTTTTGTCAGTGAAATAGATAACTTAAGCAGATTCAAATTTCAAAGTCCAAAGAAATGCAAACTCATTGCATTCTGATAGAAGTACGTAATGAACAGAACTGAATCCATTTATCTTTAACGATATCAATGGAGGGATGACACGATAATGAGTCGCTGAATTGGCATTTTTCACGATGCTGAGTCTCTGAATTCGTGAGAATCTAACACTTCACATCATGGGTAAGTAGCTTGCAGTTGTTTCGTGTTATTTTCTTTTATACGACTTTTCAACAAATAACAACCTTAGAGACTGTAGAAGGGTGAGCAAACAGAGAGAGATAGAGAGTAAAGAATGTCTGTTCTATCAGCCTAATCCGACTTCCAAGAAAGTTTTTCTAGAAAAGAATAAAGAAGAAGAAAAGAGAAAAGTTTGTTGCAGAAATTTCTACACATTATATAAAGAATAATGGGATTCAATCTTTTCCACACATCCCCGCTAAAGGATGAGGGTTATCACTAGAGCTAGAGCTCATTGTTACTTATTTTCAGTCCTCCTTGCAAAAAGAGCATTAATATTAATCACACAACTTGTTTTCCTTCTAGTGAACAACATTGTTCATAACACTTCCCCCAAAATTGAATTTTAAAAGTAAGCTTTCAGAGAAAGTTTGATTTTTTTCACTGTCAACTTTAAAAATAAGAATTGAGATATAACATTAATTTCAAAAACAGACTATCATATTGAGACAGAGAGAGTACTATGCAAGTTCAAAAGAAAAAACATTCAACATTGCCTAGTAAAATAATTAACATTGCCTAATCCAAAAAGACCATTTAATATTAATTAATATTGCATAATAAGCATATATACTATGTCCAAAGCTACTTAGAATGGCAAACAACATAAACTCAAAGATTAAACATTTACACAAAATCTATACAGAAAAACCCCGGCGACCTCTGACGTCAAGCTTTTTAGTGTGTTTGTTTGTTCCCTGTGAAGCTTTTTAGGTCCCTGTTTGGTGATTTGGTGAGCGGTCAGATTTTGGAGTTAACACATACAGAAAAAACAAACCTGGCCGCGCAATTTCATGGTCAAAACACTACCCTTTTTAACACGCTGCCAAGGGAATGCAATTAGCATTCTGAGCTTCACGACAAAGCTCTTCCAACCACCAGGCTTCTGAAATTCAAATTCGCCGCTCGGATAATCCTCTCCATCAGCTTTATCTCCCAATAAGCTTCCATTATCATCAAGCCCAGCCCTAGACTCGGTTTTCTCCTCTTTCTCCGACACAACGCCCTCATTTTTGGCCTCGGGAGTGGAATCAAACGCTCGAATTGAGAAATTCCGGCGGGAATTGGGGAGGATGAGGTTTTTTGGGCAGAGAGAGAAATTGGGAGGAGAGAGAAAGTTGGAGAGGTGAATTGGAAGGGTTGTAGGGATCGGTCTGGAGAGAATTGCAGAGAAAGTGAAGTGAGAAGTGCGAAGGAGCTTCGACATAGCAGTATTGCTGCAACTTTCTCTCCTTAGAAATTGGGGTTTGAGGAGAGAGAAAAAAGAAGATGAAGACTGAAGAGTTAACATTGTTGGTTTTGGGAAGGAGGGAAGGAGATGACAAGGCTGAACTAATACCACGTCGTCCTCAACTCCTCATTTTTTGATGGTGCCAAACAAGTCTACAAAAGCCAAAGTCAGGCCATGGACGGACTAGTATTGAGTGTCGTGCAGTTCAAAGTCCAAACTTGTGGTGCAGTTTTATTTAGTTCGATAAAATTAATTCATATAGTTAATAATAATATTTAATAAATTAAATTATTTTTATGTATAAAAAACTATACATGGCATTAACAAAATAATATTAAGCAATAAATTTTAGATTTGAAATGTGTTACTTATGAATGTTTTAAAATTGCTCAAACCATTATAATTCAATTAAAAATATTTCTAGTCACAAACAAAAAATTTAAAATGCATAACATAATTAAAAGTGTATTATATTTTTAGGCATTTGCCTATATAACTTCTAAAATATATATATATATATATATATATATATATATAATATATATATATATAGAGCTTGATAAATGTCATGTTTGAGCGGTGCATGAGTCTCTCAAAAGCGCACTCAAATATGCGCTTAACTAACTATTTTAAAAATTATCACATACGTCGGAACCGTTGGTGTGACATAATTGGTACAATTTGATTTGTTTTTGTTGCGGTTAAAGGGCAAATTTCGGTTTCTTGCTCAATCCTAAATATCAATATTGTCGTTAGAATTATTATTTACACCATTTAACTTTAAATGGAGACTAGTGTGGTGCGGTTTTTGTATTTGCTTCTGAACCGGGGGTGCACGTTATATCGTTTTTGAACAGGTGGTGCATCGGTCTTTGAAGCAATCTATATATACTTGTATTTTAATTATAAGCTTAAATATGAATTAGTACCCTAAACTATATGTCATATTCCACTTCGGTGATCCACCTTTTAATTTTGTCAATTAGGTGATTAAACTATCAATTTTTTTCGATTATACTAAAATTGACGCCACATCGTAAATTCTTGGCGACGTGGCTAATTGTGTGGGGTCTTAACAAGCTTATGTGGCAAAAAAAACAATTTTTTATTCATTACAAAAATAAATATGTTTATATCATGGGCAAGATTGTCAAAACCTAACTTAAAATCCCTAATTAAAATTAAACAAACATATCAGTAGAAAGAAAATCAAATTCGTCGATCAAGACCAGCTCTCCCCCAATTCGAACGAAAAAACCTAGCACGTATATACCTCGGATGCAGAGACCCTTTAATGGGTTTCTGTCCATATTTCCTCCAAGAGTAATCATCCGGTGGAATGTCCGACAATGTCATGCTTATTGCCGGAACCCTTATCTCCCTCTTCATCTGCAGCTTTCTATTTGTTTTCCCATAATCAAATACACAAAATTTTATAGAGTTTACAAATATCGTACCTCCTTTTGGAACAGTGGCAACGACTGAAAGATCCACTGCACTTGCCTGAGCCTCCATTCTCCGACAAACTACACTTCCTCTTCAACAAACAAGAAGACAGAAGAGGTGGCTTCCCAGCCGAAGAAGAAACCTAAGAGATATTCCCAATCTGGAAACTTGACGTAGAAGACGGCTGCTGCTTGCTATCCGTTTCGCCCGTCAACGACGACATAAATGAGTTCGCCTGAGAAATCGTCGGCGAGTACGAGAAACTAATCGTCTTCGACATCGAATCTTTCCTCTAGCACCCGATTTCTAGGAATCACCGCATGAGTCTCCGACTGTAACGGGTGATAATGAATCGGAGGTGGGATTTGCTGGATTGGGGTCGGGCAGTAAACCTTATTCTCAAATAAGGAATCTCTCTGTTTCGGCATAGAAGGAATCACGGGGGCTTTTCTGAAACGGGCGTGGCAGGTGATATTTCTTCGATGCTCCTAAATTCGAGCTGGAGTTTTTCAGATTCTAGCTCTGGCTTCTTCTCGTCGGAGGTCGAGTCCAGTTTTGGAGTTTCTTCAAACAGTAATTACGGCGATTTGGGCCTTTTGTCATGAACGATCGATTATAATGGAAAGGGTACTGATATATTGAGTTTAATATTTGTTTTATTTTAATTTGAAATGTTAAATTATGTATTGACTATTTTGCCCCAACATTTAATCAGATTTATTTATTTAATAAATAAATAAATAATTGTTTTTTCGCCACATATGCTTCTTAAGGCCCCACACAATTAGTCACGTCAGCAATTTCTGACGTGGCGTGTTCAATTTGGTGTAATTGGAAAAAATTGATAGTTTAATCATCTAATTGACAAAATTAAAAGGTGGATCACCGAAGTGGAATATGGCCTATAGTTTAGGGTACTAATTCATATTTAAGCCTTAATTATATCTTCATGTTTCGTAGTATTATATATAGTTATAGAGTTAGGCAAACATATATTTGTATTGTTTTTCACTTTTGCATATTAAAAGTTAATTTATGGATATTTTTATATATAGTTGATATATATTAAAATTACTAGCTGAGTCCCGTGCCTCCGGCACTGTATGAACGGTGAGATTTATCTCAAACTTTGAACGGCCCAGATGATTTATTGAGTGAACGGAAAATTTAAAATTATTTGTATTTTTGCCTCCGGCACTATGAACGGTGGGATTTATCCCAAACTTTGGACGGTCTAGATTTATTAAGATGAGCGGGAAATTCAAAATCATTTGTATTTTGTTATATAGATAATAATGTTAAAATTATAACGATGTTATCTTAATTTTAATTGAACATATATTTTTATATTACTTGTTAATTTGTTTGAACGTTATTATAATGTGTTGTAAAAATATTAAACTAATAGAAAACCTTTCGTGATTGTATACAAGACGGCCATTGTGATGCTAATCATCTGTGCTGTAAGCCTGTAATCTATTGTATACAATGGCGTCTTGTATACAATGACACATAATCTATTGTATACAATGACCGTCTTGTATACAATCACATTATTATCTGTGCTGTGCTGTGCTGGGCTGGGATTTGATATATAAAAAAGGAAAAGTTTCAAGTTTGGGCCACTATAGCTCTAGTTTACAAAAGGATGGAGTATTTTACTTGTAAAGTTCTCAAAAAATATCCTTCTACTGTATTCGAAACCCCATTTATCATGAATTATAGTAAACTGGATGGATGTTATCAAATTATTAAAAAGAGTATTAGGATCCCCTCTGTTATATATTTTATCCGATTCTCAATACACATTTATGGTAAAAAAAATATTATATTTAATTATAAAATAAGATTTATGGCAAATAATTGTGTGTTATTAAAAGTAATATTTGTCTGGTTAAATGTGATTGGAGAAATTAGGTGAATGGTGGTGGAATAGAGAAATCCTAGTCAGAACTGCCGCATAAAAGGACTCCACAACTGATTGAATTTTTTTTTATCACAATTATATTTTTGGGATTGATATTTTTATATGTAAAAGTATTAGTTCCATATGAGAGAAGACATTGTCGATTTAATATTTTCACCTGTAAAAATATCAAAAAAAAATTATATTTTAATTCCATTTCTTCTCCTCTCTTATATTCTTAAATTTCAGGTTCTGCAAAAAGAGTTATATTTCTACAAGTAAAATTTGATATTTCCATGAGCTCCATCTCATATGAGTATGTGACTCGTTTACTATTAATGTGAGACGAACCTTCTGGAACTACTAAGGCAATGATACTTGGTTGGTCTTTTTAGATGATCAGCCACACTGGACTGAGACACAAGAGGTATCAGTGGGGAATCTTGGACAATGGGCAAAAGCCCAATCCAACAATATCACATGAGTGAACAAGGATAATGCCACTTGTAAAGCTCTTTTGTTGAATGCGCGATCATGACAAGACTCGAGGAAGAAGCCCCGACTAACTCCATACCAACAATTGCGGTAAGACGCGGAGTGGGGGGACAAGTGTTCTTTAGAATGACTTGGAGTAAAGGGCACGTATGCAATGATTCGAGTTGAAAGTGAAAGTCGTCGAAAAACTGACCGAATGCTCTCGAAACCAATTCACTTGAGTGAGACAAAGGATAGTGAAATTTTGTTTGTGGAGGTGAAATCCGAAGATTTACGAAAGAACGCCATATGCGAAGGTAGCTCTTTGGGTCCCTACTGAAGTTGGGGTGCGAAATCATGGGGAGAGAACGAGATTAGATACCATGGTACTCCATGTCGTAAACAATGAGTGTTCACCCTTAGTTTACGCGGATTAGGAGCCCAACTAACGCGTGAAACACTGTGCCTCTGAAGAGTACGATCGCAAAACTGAAACTCAAAGCAATTGACGGGGGGTTGCACAAGCGGTGAAACATGTGATTTAATTCGATATATGCAAAAGATGCTTAGCCAGAAGAGGTGAAGGAAGATCGACGATTACATGAGGCGGAAGCTATCGTAGAAGCTTTGCCCCTTGCTTTACAAATACTGTTATCAACCGACTAAATAACTATATATATTCTTTTTGGAACGCTAGTTAAGATAATTGTCTTAATTTCTTTCAATGAAATCACTAAGTTTGTTGATTGATTTAGTGTGAGACCCCAAATTTTATGAATAAAGATTTAATTTTCTCGAAATATTTTTTTTAATATTATGGTGTGGATTTGAAATAATGTTATAGCTGTGGGTAGTATTTATAAATTTTGCAAAGTACGCAAGTTGTTGTATAATATTCAATTGGTCGGGGAATATTCTTTTTGTCGGGAAATATCCATACGACGGTACAATCATCGGTGGACTCCACAACGGAATTATTGTAGGATCGAGAAAGCGACAAAAATATTTTATGAAAATAACGGCGGAAGTTTTACTTTAGCTGTTGAAACACTGGTGTTAAAAAATACGATGTCTGGCGTGGTTGCATAATTACACGGTATTGATTATTGATGCTTATGTGATAAGTAACTTTCGGTTTTGTTTTATTGGTATTATTATGTAATAAAACATAATACTTTTTATAAAGTTATTCTATAAATAGAATATATTATATTCTATTATGCATAAATATCTGCATAGTAAAATCTTTTTATATAAAAGCAGAATACTTTTATAAAGTTATACATTTTATTAGACAATAATTAGAATATATTATATTTTATTATGCATAGTGTTTTGCATAGTAAAATCTTTTATAAAGTTATTCGTTTTATTAGATTATAAATAGAATATATTATATTTTATTTAAAAGATTTTGCTTTAAATATGGACCATCAAATTAAAGTGAATCAATCTAGACAGTTCATGAGTTAATTCTTATGCGGTCATTTTTCTATAAATGAAGCTCATTCATTCATTATTTTCTTACAATTCTTTGAAACTCAGAGAGAAACTATAGAGAGAAAGAAGAAAAGTGTTGTTCGCTTCTTCACTACTTCTATATCCAAAGACTCTTCTTTTTCTAAGGTAGGGAATATTATTTGTTGTACTTTCATAAGGGTATTCTTTCTTTCTTATTCAATGAAGAGAACTTACGTTATTTCATTCTTTATTATTACATTGGAATAACTTTATCATGTGGATATCCTATACTTGGTGAAATTCTTACATTATTTCATTCTTTATTATTACGTTGGAATAATTCATACATGCGTTTTCATGGGACTGAGTTAAAATCTTTATTATTATTACATTGGAATATCACATGCATGCGTTTCGCCTGGGACACAGTTCCATCTTTATTGGTATTACTGTTGGAATAACTTTTGTCTATCTGAAGTAAAGTATGCGTGATGATTTTTGTTATTATTCCATTCTTTATTATTACATTTGGAACATCCTCTGCATGCATCTTTCTGCGTGACTGGTTCCGTTAATTATTATTCATTGGAATAACTTTGTCTAAGCAATCATGCGCGCGCATGGTGATTTCTTTTGTTATTCCATTCTTTATTATACTCGGTTGGTTAAAACTTTGACTTTCATACTCCATGAAATTAGTGGAATATCCTTGATATTTCTTGGCTTTCATCAAATATCTTTTCATGGAAATATTCTTCCGAGCATTCTTGAATTTTACTCTACAAAGCGATATCATGTTGACAATTTGGGCGTTATTAGTTCTTGGATAAATTAATTCTTGAACTTGTTTTATTAAATTCTTATATCATTGTCATCATCCTCATGCTTATATTTTGTTGAAAGTCATCGTGGCACTGTAGTGCGTAGATGGACTTGGTATGATTATGACCGAGGATTATTCGGTGTAATCATGGTAGTAATGTTACAAATGATGTGGAAAAAGTCCTCATTGGCCCGTAGTGCATTGATGGGCGAGTTTTGGTATGATTATGGCTATGGATTCTCTTGACCGAGGTGCAAAGATGAATTATTTTATGGCATGATCGGGGATTGATGAAAACATGATTATCTTTAAGCAGTAGTGCATGAATAATTCGTGGTCGTGATATCTTTAAAGAATATCCTTGGCAGTAGTGCGAGGGTGATTCGATGATGTGGATTATTTATTAAATTTGAGTCCCAACGATAAAAGTGATGAAAAACCTTTTAAATCATAAAAGATAGTAGATTTTATTCTCTACTTGACTCTTTTAATGGATTGCTTGTTCATTATGATTAAACTTGATGTTTGTTATATTGTATCGGTTTAACCTTTGTTTAAGGCTAATGATAATTTATTCTGCATTATCTTAGTCATAATATTTCTTCTTGAACTAGTTGAGCTCACCCTTTCTTTTCTTTATTCTCTTGAGGAAATGAGAGCGTGGCGGGGGACAGTCGGGGAATGGAGTGATGGTCCTAGATGGTGCATTAAGTAGTCCTCACTATTCGTGAAATAGTGTGATAATAATTATAATGAGGACTCCTTTTGAGTTTGTATACTCTACAGTAGACAATATTTGTATTCAAACCGATCACGATTGATGTTTTTCGTATATTATACTGCGGATGTTGTATTATTAAGTTGTATTTGAATTCTGTACCATGTATCTGGCGACTCAAGATGGATGATGTATACCTTATTTTGGTGGCGTCACATTTAGAGTGCCACCTTCCTTCTTAAAACCCAATTGGATTGTTATTAACTTTCACGTTTCATGTGTTATTTTTAGATCCTTATTAATGCATGGCGATATAATAATTTTGCTCGCGGAGTATTCTAGAAGTATATTAAATCCAATAAAGGATAAAATTCTCATGAAGTTTAACCCATTAAAGATCGACAATCTAGAAGGTTTTTAAAGCCAATTAGAATTCTAATTCTCAACTTCTGAATGAGAGGACTCTCGTAATATAAATAAGCCAACACATTCAAGTTACACTATTTGAATAATTCTCTCTTTTCATATCAGTGTTCTGACTTAAGCATCGGAAAATCCTTCCGTAACCTCCCATCGAGGCGGTAAAAGACCAAAATTTGTGAGTTGACCAAAACTCTAATTTAGAGTTCGTTTTTACTAGTGTTCATGGGTCGATCATATCATTTTATTGGCTTTGATTGTAAAACATATTTTAGTATTGGCAAGGCTTTATTTAATTTTATTTGCAATTATCATTTTCAAAATATTGTTATTTGAGTGGCAAATGAGTGGCTATAGATAAGTTGGAAATTATCATCTTAAAATACTAATCTCCCGATCTATATATACACTAAGGACAGGCAGGAATGAAGATGTTCTTGTATTGCTTGGTTGAGTCATTTTCTAATGAAGCATGAGTTTGTGACTCATGCGGCAATGCGACAATCCATGTCTCCCTGTTATTGAAACTACATACACATAGATACTCCACCCATTTCTACAAACTACTCCTTTTATTTAAAATATAAAAAACTTTAATTTCTTTAAATGAATTTGAGATTACAAATTTAAAATTAATATGATTTATTCAACTTTTAAAATTATTAAATTTTATAATTCTTAAACCCTTTTATTTACTAATTATTTGAAGACGATCTTGTGATCAATGTCAATTTTCTTCCTTTACTAGTACCTAGTCAATTTCTTCCTTAATTGTCATTTTAGAGATTTTTTTTGTTCATTTTTATCTGTAATTTTTTAATTTCAAAGAATCATAAAATTATAAATTTTCCCATAGCACCCCAAGTATTAAATATTTAGTATTGTTTCTCTCACATCTTTTTAAAAAAAGTCTCCAATAATATAATATTCTCTCTTTTCATTGTGTGAGTAATATTAACTAATAAAACTTAGTTTGATCAATTAGATAAAACATAAATTATTTATTTAATCTATGTTATTAAGACTATAACACCATAGTTTCCCCATCTCCGGGAGCATATCAACTTGAATTACTGTCACCTAATTATAATATATTTATTTAGAGTTAATTTTGTAAATAAACAAAGATTAAATAGAGAGCAATACATATTGTGAAACATTATAAAACAAAAATAGGACATCAGATTTGGATTCATGCAACATGCATGTGTTATTTCTTGGTCATTGGATCAACAATGGTGTGATTTAGATGGATCAAGAAAATATGAGGTCTGTTGTGGACTGGGAAGTGCCGAAGAAGGGGAAGTGGTTAGCATGCAGTTTATTTTTGGATAAGTTGGTCAATTGGCCAATAGATTGTTGACATGCATGCGATTTTATATGTACGCCAGTATTCTATTGGCCAATTGACCAACTTACCAAAAAATAAACTTCATGCTAACCGGATCCACACAAAGAATAAATATTTAAAAGTTGAAGAACAATTTGACCTATGTCTAGTACTTGGCACAAAAAATAGGCATATTTGTTTGGACAAATCATGTTCCTTGCCACTAATATTTTGCTTAAAGAAGCTACACTAAAAATGCATATACTACATTCTAATGACTTGCATTAAAACATCAAACTTCAAAGTAGCCTTGCATATAGATTAATAAACCAAAATACAAACGTTGGACAAAATCCAATCCATTTTCCCCTCCTAACTAGCTACTAAAGTTTACAAAAATTAACAAAAGATAAAAAAAAATAAAAAAAATTCATCACTTTTTCTTCCCAACCCTATTATTCCTCCTTACCTTGTTACCACTTTGAGCAGGAAGAACACTAACAACTCCCCCCTTCCTTTCTTCATATCCATTCTTTTCCACAGCCATTTTCTTTCCTTCTGAAAATTTCTTCACCTTATTTTCCTTCCCCTTCAAATTATCCTTGCTAAATAACGCCATGCGCGAAGAAGCATCAGAAACCATTGAATCATCACTATCACCACTATCATCATCATCGCCACCTTCAAATTCTTCTTGATTTTCTTCATCTTCTTCATCATGATCATCAATGGAGGACCCAATATACATAGTCCACCCAGATTCACTGCTCTGACATTCTTCTTTTTCTTCTTCTTCTTCTCCTTTTTCTTCTTCTTCATATTTTCCTCCAATGATTTGGGAAGAAGAATCCATTAAATATGGAAAAACAGAGGAAAAAGATCTTCAAGAAACAGAGGAAAACAGAGCTCTAAATAAAAATAACAGAGATACCCATAATATAGTTTTGAAAGCTACACAAAACCCACAATTAATTTTTTTTATATTCTATTTATTTTAATAGGTGGATTAAATTCTTCTACCACCTGAATTTTCTAAATAAATGCCATTATTTCTCTGACTTTACATCAACAGAAGGCAGCTAGAAGCTGTCAAGAAAATTATGACAGAAATGAACTTGGTCATAACTTGAGTAAACAAAAGGGAATATATAAAGATCTTCACCTAAAGTTATTGAATTTGAAAGGACTGTATTGAAGAAGAAGAAGAAGATGTTATCAACTTTATTACTTCTCTGCATTTCTCATTTATAAAAAAGCAGAAGAGGGGAAGCTTTGAATGCAAATACTGGTGAACTTATTTAACACACACCACAGTCTATGACTCTATATATGATGATGATGTTGATGATGATGATGATGATGATAAAAAATATGTGACCCTAGTTCTTAAATAGGCTAGAAAAGGAATATATATATATATATATATATATATATATATATATATATATATATATGATGATATATAAAATATATAATGTCCTTTCCATTCACTTTATACAATGTTACAAATTTGAGTCTACCAACAGATTTTAGATTTTAATTATGTTTCACACAACATTTACTGACATAATATTATTTGAAATTAGTTAGGTTTAGTCTTTTTTTCATTTGCAACAAAAGTAAAGAGAAAAACTTTTCATTTATATTATTGACACATCATGTTAGTTTTAGTTTCTTTTAAAAAAAATTACTCTCATTTTGGGACGAATAATAAATTAAGAAAAATAGGATTATTTTGTTGGGACAGAGAGGGAGTTGTTTTTTAATTTCCACAAGTAATATGTTTTACATTTATATAGAATAACTCTGTCCCAAATTAGTTGTCATGTTTTTTTCTTGTCTCAAAATTATCTCCCCACTGGTTTGAGTTCATAACATCATTACCCCCATTGTGGTTTTGTAAAAATGAAAACTTTCGGCTGAGGTCCAATCAAAGGTATTAAATGAGTTAACGAGTTAAATTTGAACAAGACAGTTAGTCTGTTTAATTAAATGAGTCGAGCTCAAATTATATGATGTTCGATTAAAGTCAGACTCGTTTAGATCCGACTCGAACTCGGTTCGTTTAAGCCTGACTCGTTTAACAATTATTTAATTTGATTATATATATAAAAGTATATAATACAAAAATAAACATAATTAAAATAAGTTTCTAATTATGTTTGAGTATGATATTAAGTTCCTAGATGGCTAAATTTGAATTTATACATTATATTTTTTCCAAAAAGGTGAAAAAAAATAAACAGGTTGAACTTAAGCTTGAGCTTGACTCGACTCCTTTAAGCCTGACTCAAACTTGAGTTTTGATCGTTTATAAACTAGCCTAGTTTGTACACAAAGTTTTAAACTCGTTTAAAGCATAGCCCAGCTTGACTCATTTAACTTTTAGACAAGCTCGAGCAGTCAAAGCCTGACTCAACTAGGCTGGTTTACAGGCCTAATGCTGATGCTGATCCAACATATTCATTCTTATCTGGAAAACTTTGTAAGGTTGCGTTTGATTAGCTAGTTTGCGAGGATGAATCCTCCAACGGAATAGTCAACTGAGAGTGAATTGACATTTTTTATTTTCTATTCACTCACCCAGTAGTGCCCCATATTTTTACTTATACTCAATTCTAAAGTAGGTTTTATCGGTTTTTGAAGCGTTTAGTGTGTTTATAATTCTAAATACACTTGAAAATTATGTGCGTCTACAAGTATTTTATTATGAATACAGTTTATTTAAATCACAAACACAACGTTTAGAACTTAAACGCACCACACTATTTTTAATGCGGTGGCTAAACGCACTAATCGTTACTACGACAAAAACGTTATAAACACACGATAACGAACAAACCCTAAGTAACATAAATATACTTCATTTTTCATACTCGTGAAACTAAACTAAAATAAAATTTAATTTTTATAATAGGGTTCGAATGATGAAATACAAAATGCATTAATCAATTCTATAATGATAGTTTATTTCCACAAGTTGAACTCCTCCTAAGGTAAATAATACAAGAGCAAATCACACGAGGGTAAAACTTTAACACATTTAATGGCACTTTTTATTATTATTTTTATTTTAATATTGCATAGGTTGGGAAGACCAAAATTTTTGGCTGTTTTCTTATGGGTCCTTTTCTTTAATTCCAAAGGAAGGAACAAAAGGGACTTAAGGAGATCAGAACCAGGTTGGATTGGGCCATTGGGGCACAGTGTTCCTCTTCTAATTCTATCCCATTTTAAGCTATCATTTTTTATTGTTCCCCACATTCAAGTCTTTCTCGTGACTTATTTTATCCTAATTCCGGACAAGTTAGACCCCTTGAATTATTCTTGTTGCCTTGTCCTCTAAAGCATACACATCTTATTAATTTTGAGAAAAAAATGATGTATATATCGATAAATTTCATGATAAAATCGGATTCGGATTAATATGAAATTTTAAATGATCATAAAATAAAATAAATTAATGTACGACTCTTTTTAATTCTCTCATATATTTTTTTGATAATGCGGAATATCCAAATTCTGTGATCGATTAATCTCCCCATCTCGTGCCGAATTTTCATACTGGATTTGCACGCGTCTCTAATGTATTAATGACCATTTTATTGGCTTGACAAATTAGAGCTGGTTGTATTCGAACCCAAGACGTCTGAATCTACGGTTCGTCCCGGAGTCTCATTTGAACTAATGCGCCAACGGCTGGAGTTAATTCTCTCATTTTTTATGTATATATATTTGTCAGTATTCAAAATCGATATTATTTTTTAGGAAATTATTAAATTCACAACAGAAAATGTTATTTATGATAAAAATATATTTATAGATCTATAAATGACGATTTTCACGCAAATATTATATCATCTACAATGACAACTTTTATTATAAAAATAATAAAGTGTTGTAGATTTAACGATTCCTTATTTTTTAATCCTATATAAGATGTCTCTTATTTTAAATACTTCTCTTTCCTTTTTATTCCTTGGACTCGATATGAAGTTCAAATGTGCCTAAATGAGGACAAAATACCTAGAGCTGGAAAAGTCTTATTCAAAACCTTCACCTTTTGGGGCCGGTCTGCATTAAAATTGTGCCTTTAATTTGGGACAGTATTATTATAATATGGGTAAATTTTTGACATGCATACAAATTTGATTTGGGACAGTATATAACTCGGAGAATAAGATAATAGTAGTGAATAGTAGGGTCAAACACTGGCCTTTTCAAACTTACCTTTTTGACTTCATACACATTAATGTTATTAAATACTACTATTCCTGTCAATTTAAAGATTGTCGCATGGGGTTTATTTCTTGATAGTAAATATATAAATATTATTCTTCCTTTTTGTAGGGTCTATTTTCTTTTTAGGTGGATTTTATTTTTTAAGAGAATTGATTTTTTTTTTTCTTGTTAATAAATGAGTTTTATTACCATCTCTGGTAAGATTTGTTTTTTTTTTCATTTTAGAGATCATTTTTTTTCATTTGTGAGTTTTTTTTCTTGTAGAATACAATTTTAATATATTTCAGTATTTTTAAACCGTTTGATAAAAAAAACGATTGCGAAACTTACAGGTAACAATTTATCCAATGACCTTAAATATAGAAAACTGATAAATTCACAATAAAAAATGTTATAGCGACATTTTTCACCGTCGTTATACATCAATATCGTCACTTTTGTTGCGAAAACATCAAAAAATATTGTGAAAATACCAATTTCTTAAATAAATACCATCAATTTATAATGTCTACATACAATATAACTATATTCGCATAACTATTACTCCATATTAGAAGTATACTTTTTTTAAAACTTAAATAATACTCAGTATATAAAAGCTATATTAGTAATTTAATACTCCCTCCGTCCCGGGAAAAGTTCTGGTGGACTTTTCACACATATTAAGAAGATGAATAATATGAAAAAATTGCCCATAATAATGTCATTAAATATGGAGAGAGAATTAGAATAAGAAAAGTATGAGATATTTAATGCTACAGGCATAATAGAAAAAAAATGTGTAAAAGTTTGGTTATTAAAGGCTAGTGGATATTTAACATGGGACTACCCAAAATAGTAATAAGGACTTTTATCCTGGGACGGGGGGAATAAAATAATAGCTATGTAAGCGAGTAAATAAGAATTAGATATCTTTTTTTCGAAATGTAGAGTAATTTTTTTGGGAGCGGTTAATATGACGTTAACTTTGGTGAATTGACTAATACCAATCTACACACAAATTATGATATGATATCTCTCTGCGTGTCAGCACTGTTGACTCATGATAACCGGATCCAATTTTTTGTAAAGACGAATTTTATATTTATTATGGAGTATATATCAAGAAATATTCAAAAACACAAACACTAGAATCGAATCATGAATAATAAAAAGAATTATATTATTGGTGTTACAAAGAAAATATCAACCAATCACTTTTAAAACCGCGCGTCCCGTCGCAATAAATAATTTTAAAAATGCGTTTGTTCTTGAAATCTTTAAATCATAAATTTTCCTCTCGATCAATGAATTGTCACATAACTCGACATCTTTCCTAGCTACGTACAAAATATAAGCGGCGCCGTATTGAAGGTCACGTCCGTTAAGTGCATATTTGAACAAATCAATAGCATTCTCATAATATGCCATACAATCCACAATAGCGTACACATGTTGTCGCTCATCTTCCGTGCCGTTTTTGATATTTTCATTTCCGATTAATAAAATACCGTTTGTCGCGTTGTTTATCGCGATCTCGATTATGGCTGTTGCTAGGGAGGAGAGATTTGAGGCCGAGGCAATATTTGGGATGGATGTGAGTATTTCGGCACATTGTGTGGGGTTAAAATCGACCAGCTCGTCTGCCTTGCAAGCCGCTGTGATTAAATTTGAGGCTTGGGCATTTGTTGATGAAGGAAGAAGAAAATACAAAGACAAAGAAAGGGTTAGGAGAATCCAATTTGTAGCACTTAGAGAAGCCATTGTTGAAATGGTGTGGAGTTTGAAAGGGGTGATTTTGTTATGTTGATATTTGGTTTATATATATATGTAATTTAATAAAATTAAATATATGGATACATCAGATTTATTCACTCCATTTCGAATACACTATAAAAGGAAATAAATAATTGGAGTGAGATAAATTTATAGGCGGGTCTCTACCCCCACTTGTTTTTTTTTATAATGCATTCGAGAGGAGGGGGTAAATCTGATCTATGCATAGATTTATTCATGTTATAAAGACCCATTAAGAGCCAAGAAATTGTTGTAATGTATGATGAAGATTATTGTAATTTGCATTTAATTGATCCAGGCAATGTTTTGTAAAAGCAATTAAGTGAATATTATGTAAAGAGCCTTTGAGAATTAATCATAGAGAAGAATTAATTAATTAATTATTCCCATATACTCCCTCAATTTCAAGCAAGTCTCACTTTTTGTTCTTTCAAGTAAAAAAATAAAAGTGATTTATTTACAAAGTGGGTCCTCTTTGTAATTTCATGGTAGGACAATGTATTTTACTTGCACAATAGACCACATTTTTATTATACAATTATGATGATTCTTTTTCTCTTCTTTTTTTCCCAAAAATAATTATTGAACTTTTCAGTTTTGACACTTATTTAGGATCCAAAAACTAAAAATAATAATAAAGGATTAAAAAAATGATACATATTTTGGATTTGAGGAGTGACAATTAATGTTTTTAGATATCATAAAATTAATGTATTGTTCATATTCAAAATCTCGACGATAGATAGAAAACGTTTTCTAAAGTACAACATATAAAAAGGGATCCAGTTACCATGAAATTAATTTCACGATAAATTGATCAATTGATTAATTATACAGTGTTGACACGCAGAGAGAGATCACCTCCCAACTTGCGTTCGACACTGTATTGATTAATTGATCAAAAGTTAACTTCATGCTAACCACTCCCTATAAAAAAAGAGAAAACTAATATTTTTACATGAAAACCGTAGTTATAGATCCAATAATAACGACGGTTTTTATCGTCACTATACATCTATAGTGATACTTTTTATGTGAAAATATCAAAAAATCATATAAAAATATCAATTTCCAAAAAAAAATATCAGAATTAGGTAAGTTATGTGTGGGCCCAAGTGTAAAATTAGGGTTCACATGACCTAATTGAATTAAATGCGCAATTAGGGTTCCACGACCACATTAAATGTGCAAATTAGGGTTCGCATAACCTAATGGAATGAAGACGAAAAAGCCAAAAATAAATAGGCGAGACCTGGGAAAAGCCTTCCCGAGGCAGAAGGCTCGTGGAGGCAACTCGTTCTGAAAATTGATTGAGGGATTGGATTGGTGGCTAGAAGGACAGGACGATCTGGGCATTACTCTGATGATTAAAAGAGTATTTTTGGAATTTTCCTGAAAGCATGTGCCTGGCACATGACTACTTTCCAGAAAACCCTATAAATACCCCTTCCATTCCATTAGGAAGGGGACCTCTCTTCAGACTTGGATATTCCACCTAATTAAAAGCACTAAAAGGGTTTGGACATCCTCTCAACTCGAAGGACTCAGGAAGGCTCTTGGAATCCCTGCTACCCTAACACTTAGGAGTTCTGCCACGCGTCGTTGGAGTAATCGCCCACTTGTCGTTCTCCCCTCTTCGATCAACCAATCAATTCCGTGCTCTTCGTGGATTTCTCTCCTCCTCAGCCAATACGAAGCCCTAACCCTAGCAAGGTACGATTTTCTTACCCACATTATGTTATGCTAATCAAAATATTAGAATGCACAAGTTTTGGTGTAAACAATGGCGAGGGCGAATCTAGGGGAGGGGGGAGGGGGGGGGGAGGGAGGGGAGGATTATATGACCCCTCATCGTGAAATCTGAAGCTTATAGTGAGACTAACTAGGGTGAACTCTAGATTAACTAACATCCCAACAGAAGATGACAATGAACTACTTGTCAACTTTTCCTTCTCTTTTTCAGACAGATGGGGAGCTTCCTCATGTCCTTCCATTTATAAAAAATTAACAATATTACTATAAGATAAAATAATATTAAATAAATTTGATGATTAATTAATTAATATTACACTCATTTGTCTTACTGACTTAATCATACGTTGATATCAATTTTTTTGTAAATAAAAATAACTTAATTCATTTTCTTGCTTTGAGTGACTCTTCATAGTTGTCTCTATGTTGATCAAAGGAAGGAATCCAACCCGGTGAATTCAAAGAGAACATGAGAGAAATTGGAGCTGAACTCGTACAAGAATAAGCTCGTGTCTACAAGGGTATATATGAATCTGATTCTCTATCTCTTTTCTATTAATTGGTAAGTAAGCACAAAGTATGATCATGATGATGGTTAATTTGTATGAAAATTTTAAATTCGTTTATCGCGCTTTTGCTACTTTTATGTAATTTGATTGCATGATCGCGCTATATACAAACCTAACACAAAGTGTAATTCTCTCAATTTATTATTTCGGTACCTTCTTGCTACAAAGCTTCTCTCATGTGAAAAATAAGACTCCCTCATAGCCTTATTTATAGTACTCTTCCTAATCCATTCTTATTATGGATTAGAAATAATTTATTCTCCTAATCAAATTAGGGATCACATCTTCTTTCTTTGTCATCAACCAATCTAATAAGTAAATCCTTTTTTAACTTGAATTACTTTCATGGGTGAGGACTCACACCCAACAAATAATGAATTCTCTTCCTATAGTAACTAAATCTGATGCAATATGTATTACATACCATGTCGCTACAACTACAAGGTGTAGCCGGCAGGGACCGGACATCTTGGCTGAATTATTTAAAACACCATATCGCTAGAAGTTGTGGTGGCAGACACGTGGGCAAGGAACTTTTTGGGGGGGCATATTCGGAATTTGCATTGCCGCTCATAAGGATTGTATTACCGTTATAATCTGTAGCGGCAGGGGTTTTGAAATTTTAAATTTATGTCATTCAATATTAAAATCAACGGACGGATGAGATTACAATTGTTAGAATAATACTTATGACAATATATGTGTGTGTATGTGTGTTCGATTCTTCTTTAATCTTATCGGGCAACAGTAGGTCAATTATGAAAAAGTATGACTTAAGCAAATAAACTTGACTAACCACTGACATAACAGTGGTGGATTCAGGAATTCAACTCAGTTTAGGTAACATATTACTTTAAAAAAAATTAACATGATGTATAAGAAAATAGAATTGCATATATATATAATATTGCTTTGATCATATAGTACAAGGGTCACTGTTGGGATTTCACATGAATCCTACATCGGTTAAATTCAAGAGTGTAGATGGCTTAATAAGTATGTTGAATTTAACCGATATGGGATTCATGTGAAATCCCAACAGTCACCTTTACATTACTCCCTTTTTTGATCAAAGCCAAAATTAATCTTTCATTGCTCCATTTTTTGATCAATGCAAACATGAATTTTTCACTATTTGTGAACCCTATCGTGCCACACACATATCACGTTGATATGATAATTTGACACATTGACTAAAGAAATCTCTTTTCCCAATATTTAGACCTGAATTCATTGCATGAAAAAAGAGAGAGACCAATACAAGCTTTCATCCCTTATATTATCAAAAAAAGTTAGGGTTTATAGGAAAAAAAGATTGTTCATATATAGAGAACTTTTTTATCTATTTTAAACTAAAATATTACCTCAATTACAGATAATAAAAAAAAACATAAAGCCATGAATAAAGTTCAAAAATTAAAGAGCTAAATAGGGGATATATATAAATTTTTAGAGAAGTTTGTGAGATTATTGCGAATGACCGAGGTAGCGGAACGACGCCGTCCTATATATGTTGCCTTCATTAACACTGAGCGATTGATCGGTGATGCAACCAACACCGTCTTGGGTAAGATCTTAGCTATAATATTTGTTCATTACATTGAAGGGAAAATAGTTTTATTTTCAAATTATGATCATTCAAAGAAAAGATTAGATATGTTACTATGTGATCATTCAAAGAAAAAATTAGATATGTTGCTCTGTATGGAAGAAGCTGGAGAGACAAAAAGTCGGTACAACTAAATGTTCACCCACTAATTAAGATTAGATGTATTAGTTGAGGAGCAATTTTAGAAATTAATTTTGTACCTTTGTTAAGTTATGCAGCTATTCTACTTTGTTTAAAATTTGGGACCTGCATGTGAAAATATAAAAAAAAAGACTGAAAATAACAGTTCCCTAATTATAAAGGAGTCAAAAAAATGGAAGATTAATTAGTTAATTAAGAATAAAGTTGATCAGAACGTACGGATATATATATATATATATATATATATATATATATAGAGAGAGAGAGAGAGATCTAGAGAGAGACTCAATGTCAAATTACACCCCCGGAACTCAAGTCTTGACAAGTTGTAGTATTTGTTTGGCCTATCTCTGCACTTTTTTTATACATATTTTTTGGCTATCTTTTTTGGTCAAGACGCGTACATCTGAAACATGCAGCTTCCATAACAATGCTTCCAATTTTTGAATAGCAGAAGAAGAAGCAGCAGCACGCATGCGGTAAATATAAGCATAAATAATCTCCCCTATATCTACATATTTAAATATCAAGGTTCCAAAATCTGACCTACTATATAACTACAACTTTCTCCTTCCCTCAATTTTAAAGACGGTCTTTTGATCCTGTGTGTTTCTTCGAACTTTAGTCCTTGTTGGTGGGTCATTCTAGAACCACCCCTCTAAATATTAAAATATTAAATTAATATCTATATATATTATAAGCTTTTAGTGGAGGTATGGTGCTTCTTCTTTTTTTTGTCTCTACAACTTTAAATATATTATTTTATTTTTTTTTAATTTAAAATTTTTAATTTTTTATTTAGTACTCTAAATTTATAAAATTTTAATTTTATTCTATATAATTTATAGACGCAACATGTGTGTGATCAAATGTTAATCATCTTTAAGGTTATTGAAAAGATTCTTTCAACTTCAATGGATATATACACGAGTTTAATTAACTTGAATTAAGTAATATATAAAAGTACTAATAATATGCCTAATATATATATATATATATATATATATATATATATATATATATATATCGAATATAGAGAATCCATCCATGGCAATGATTTGCCATGAATCTTTGTAATAACAACCTCTTTTTAGACCGTTGATCAATTTATTGGAAGGCTGAGATTGGGATATATTAATATCAAGCCGTGACAAGCTCTACCGACTTCTATTTAAATAAGAGGGGCCCACATTTCAATATATTGTCAGTATAGTTAAACAAAATGAATATTTAATATTATTATATTACCCAAGTAAGTGCAAACATTTTGCATCTTTTCACTTACCTTTTTTTTTTTTTACGCATTTCTCCATTATATATCATGACTCAAACAAATTAAAATAGAATAAAAAATAAAATTAATATTAAAAATATTTAGTATAGGTACATCTTATTCTACTTACACTTTTTGTTTTTAACACATTTATATTCTTAAGGTTATACACTTGATATAAAGTTTGATATAAACCTTAATATTAATATATTTTGAAAATGATATAAAGTTTATATTTTGAAAATGATATAAAGTTTATATTAATATACACTTTATATTTTATTAAAAGTGATATAAAGTTTATATTTATAAATGATATAATTTTTAATAATTTTATATTATATAATGCGTTAAAAAAATTGGCCGGTAATATTTTAATTTAATTTATAAATATAAATATAAAGAAATTATTGTTAATATAAATAAACTTTATATTATTGTTATTATAAATAAACTTTATAATAACGAATATAAATATTGTTTATTTTTATTTGTTATTGTTTATATTGTTATTTATTGTTATATTATTTTGTTATTATTGTTATTTAATATTTTATTTATATTTATTGTTATTATTGGTAATATTATTATTATTATTGTTAATATAAATAAACTTTATACTTATATTTATAAATTAAATTAAAATATTACCGGCTAGTTTTTTTTTAAAAGAGTAACTATTTAAATATTATTGTTATTATTATTAATATAGAAGCTAACAGTAGTTTTTTAAAAAGTAAGTTAATTTTAAGTTATCTTGGTCGAAAATATTTTAATATTAATTTTAATTTTTTATTCTATTTTAATTTGCTGAGTCATGATATATAATGGAGAAACGCGTAAAAAAAAAGAAAAAAGGATAAATGAGTACAAAATCGCATTCAAGGTAATAATATTTTTAATATTAAATATTCATTTTGTTTAACTATAACGACAATATGTTGAAATGTGGGCCTCTCTTATTTAAATAATGATAGAAACTTGTCACTACGTAACATATATCCCAATCTCAAATTTTCCAATAAGTTGATTAATCTATTCTAAAAGAGGTTGGTTACAGATAAAGATTCATAAGAATCCCCATGCCACATGATGGATTTATATATATATATATATATATATATATATATATATATATATATATATATATACACACACACGCACGCACACACTTTTATAATGATTCTATGCTCTAATTTTTTTGTCTTCAAATTAACATGCAAATTAAACGTGCATAATTATACAGAACTTGTCAATACTTGAGTTACGAGGGTGTAAGTTGACATTGAATTACCGTACATACTTTGTTTGGCCTCTGTACCTTTTTTATACATATTTTTTTACCATCTTTTTTGGTCAAGACGCGTACATCGATGTAACATGCAGCTTCCATAACAATGCTTCCAATTTTTGAACCTGCATAATTATACAGAAACTTGATCAACAAATTGGTTCTTATTTAACTAATTAATTAATCGCTTCCATTTTTCAATCTCCTTTATTACTCGTCCTCGTCCTTGTCCTTCTCTATATAAGAAAGCCAACCAGCAAGAGAAACCAATATCCATCAAGCAAGAGCACTTAAATATTACCAAATTGAGTTCAAAAATTACACAAGTACGATATAAATTTTGGAGAAAGACAGCTATAGCCTATAGTGAGATTTAAGAAAAAACATAAGAATATTACATATGGAAGGAATAGAGCACAAGATGGTTAGTGTAAATGGGCTAAACATGCACATTGCACAAAAAGGTAGTGAATCAAGTCCCTTAATCTTATTCCTTCACGGCTTCCCGGAGCTGTGGTACACATGGCGCCACCAGATTACCTTCATGGCATCCCACGGCTACCGAGCGGTGGCTCCCGACCTCCGCGGCTATGGCGACACCACCGGTGCACCCAACGACCCCACCAAGTTCACCTCCATGCAAATAGTGGCTGATATCGTGGCACTACTGGATGCCATCGCACCCAACCAGAAGAAGGTGTTCCTGGTGGGGCATGATATTGGTGCATACATAGCCTGGAACTTTGCTTTGTTTAGGCCTGACAGAATCAAAGCCATGCTCATCTTTAGCGTTCAGTATAGTCCATGGAGTCCCTTGGGAAGTTATGTTGACTTTATCCGTGCTACTTATGGCAACGATCACTATATCGCAAGATATCAGGTATGCACAAAATTTGTTAATATCAATATATCATCTATCTATATATATATAATTACGTACGTGCATGCATGCTTACTAACATGATATGTGTGTGTATATATATATATGCAGGAACCTGGAGATATAGAGGCCGAATTTGCATCTCTTGGAACTCAAACAACTATGGGAAAATTCTTATCCTACGACACTACTGATCCGTTGTTGTTTCCCAAAGGTCAAGGGTTTGGAGACAACAATGCTCCAGTCGTCTTGCCATCTTGGGTATCAGAACAAGATCTTGACTATTATACGACTAAATACCAGCAAGTTGGCTTCACCGGAGGATTGAATTATTATCGCGCCATGCATCTGTCAGTACTTAATTCTGACTTACTTAGTTAATTATCTCTCTTTAATTAATTTTTATTTATATAATTCCTGAATGTTGTGCGCATGCATGCAGAACCTGGGAGCTTAGTGCAGCCTGGAGTGGGAGTCAAATAATAGTACCAACAAAATTTGTTATCGGAAACTTAGACTTGCAATATCATACCCCGGGCGTAAAGGAATATATACATGATGGTGGGATGAAGAATGATGTGCCCTTGTTGGACGAAGTTATTGTATTAGAAGGTGCAGGCCATTTTATCAATGAAGAAAGACCTGATGAAATCAACAATATCATTTACGATTTCATTCAGAAGTTCTGATCCATCGATTAACTTTCTTGTGTTTCCAATTATATATTCACATTGTTTTATTTTTTTTTCATTGTCGATTGACAACCAACTGTTGAATTTATTAATTAATTTCTCATGTCCACGATTTATATTGGTTGAAGTATATAATTAATTAAAGTTGTCTTGTTTCATTATTGTGTTTTAGTTGTTTGTTCTGCAGCATATATGATTTATTTCAAAAGTTCCCATTAAATATTTTTTGTTTAATCTTTCATAATTGACGTTATGATCAAATACTGTTGATTTTCTCTCTCTTAATCTGAAGATTTTGCCTTTTCGTATATCTTCATAAAAAGATTGTTTTTGAAATTTATTTAGTTTTTTCCAATATAATTATATATGACAACCTTCTCTCCCTCGCCCAATTTCTATAAATATATATTTCATAAAAAGAATTACATTTAACCATACAATAATATCTATTTAATTATATATACCAAATAATTGTTTATTGGTTAGTATTTGTGTTGCTAAAATGTATAGTACCGAATATTAGGTAAAAAGTGTAAGGGAGAGAATTATAGTCCAAAATTACTGATTAAAATCCCCTCCATTGCAATTTCACTCAATATTTTCCATGTTCAACGATAAATATTACATTTATAGTGACGAGTAACAGAATTGTTATTGTATCACTAACTGTAATATTTTCATTCTATTGTCAGAGTTTTGTTGTAAAGATTAAATCAAACGTGGTAATCCAATTAAAAATAAAAAAGACTGAGGGTGCAACCCAAATTAATATGAATTGAAGATGTCCCATTTAATGTGATTTTTCGTACCATGTACATGTAGGTGAGTTTCTTTGTTTTCCTTATAGAGGAAGAGCTGACTTTGAAAGGAAAGAAGCTCCCGTATACTTCATGAAAGAGCCATTCTTCTACCAAATGAGCCTCTTGCTGGACCCACTTCTTCTTCTTGTCGACTCATCACATCACATTCCAACCTCATCTAGTCATAACAAACATGTGTGATTGCTCTCTTCTTTTTCTTCAGGAGATTCTATTGAGATATAAAAGTATTTATACATCGGACAATATTTAAGACCCGGAGATTTAATATATAATTTGAGAAGCTATTCCACTGATCATTAATGTCAATTAGTTTTGAGTTGGATGCTTTAATATGGTATATCTATCGGAGCATGCACCATTCATGTGTAGGTTCAACTGTCCGAGATGTTTTTGGATGGCCCCAACCTATCCTTGACCGAGCCCTTAGGTTGAGAAAGGTTGGTCGTTGATTTTCCTCGTCCGGAATCCGTCTTATTAGTCGCCATTATTTTTGATCAAATTTTTGAGTGATTGAAAACACTTAGGACTAAGATGTCTTCCTTTTAGTGTCAATGTTAACGTCAAAATTCGTCAACACACCTCAATTGACATAGTGCGTCCAATCCTACACAGAAACGAAGTCACACAGAGAAACTTGAATGCTCGAGCAGCCGGGGGATATATAGCTCCGGTGTGAGAATAAGTACAGACTGAATAAAATTAACAAAGAAGGTATTAACTTTAGTGCCGGAAAAATATTGAGATAACTGAGAATTATGGTGTAGCTAGGCTTGTATTTATAGTGATCACACATTCTCCTACATGTCTATCTCCCTATAATAATAGAATTACTCATTAGGATAGATTCCTTAATAGGACAAAATTGAATCTCCTTAAAGAAAGTAAATCGAATTTTATCGTAACGCTTTCCTTAGAAGTTGGAAATTAAATATAATTAGAAATTTTAAATTCCTTAAAGTTCTTCAATTGCCCAAAATAAACTCCTATATGGAGAAGACTTCCTCCAAGTAGACTGTGACCCACTGAATCGTCCGAACTCAAATAATCATACCCCCAACATTAGTGTATAGACTAGACCTAGTAAATTGTACTTAGTTAACCGGGTGCACATCAACTTGCACCAGCTGTAAATTGCTGTCCCTTTTTCTTAGTCATCACGGTTGTTGCTCAAATCTCTGTCGGAGACGTATATTGCTCAAATTATAGGCTGTAGTTTGGTGGAGATTTAAGCAACAACCGCGGTTAGTAAGAAAAAGGGGTGACAGTTTGCAGCAGTTGCAAGCTGATGTGCATCCCATCCGGCCACTAGTACCATTTACCAGGTCTAGTCCATACACAATAATAGTGACAAAATATGAACACATAAAAATACATACAAAATAATGTGTTATAATAGTCCATGTACAATATTAGTATCAGAGATTCTCCTATAAAAATTCTAGCAATATATATTGCTAGAGGTAACGAACCTTTATTTTATTAATCAATGGCTAGGAGGCCTCCTTCGCACTAAAAAACAAATTTAACATTTTAAATTTAATTTTTGTTGAACTTTAGACATTTTTTGGTGGCGGTGTTGAGGGGAGGAAATAATATATTACAATTTTTGCACTAAAAATATATTAATTACAATTTTTGCACTTGTGTTTAAAAAAGAAAAAGAAAAAAAAATGCAAATGACCTCAAACTTGAGTGGGAATATGCCCGCTTGAAGAGACTGGCTTGGCTAAATACGTCGGATTGTCATGTCCGGGCATGACGACGAGGAAACTAGGCTCCGTAGTAAGCGTATTGGTGGTCTTTGTTTGCTTTTCTTCTTTGTCATTTGGCTTTTCCGGTGAGCAAGAGAGGACGAGTAACGCCACCGTGATGAGCCCCAAGATTAGGCCGAGACCGCCATAGAGGTAGGGTAGTGGAGAATTCCATTGCAAAAATCCGGTGGTACTTGCTATGCAAGTAGCATTACCCTTCATTTTCTCTTTATTTTTGATATTTGTATATATATATGCTTGTGTTGGAATAAAATGTGGTTAATGATCCCTATATTTATAGTAGAATGAATGAACTCGTAATACAAGATTAGGATAATATGATTCTCCTTTTGTTACTAAGAATTGGATTTTCTTATGTAATGCATGTTAAACTAAGAATATCCCAAAGAAAAATGAAAGGGTCTCATATTAAAATGTATTTTCTTTCATCTTTTCCTTACTTTTTTCTAGCATATATATATTACATAATTAAGAAAAAAAATTAATTTTGAGGATGCTAAAGCAAAGATGGCATCTGAATGTGTAGTTAGTAGTGGTCACTAAAACGAAGACAGAAGCCTTTCGGCCTACTTATTCTTTTCCACCATTACTATCTTCGATTCCAACTTAAAGAGAACTTCTTTATTTGTAGAGAATTTCTTGGGTATTCTTCCCCACTTATCTTCTTTATTCCCTTTCCTAATGTTGTGCTCCCTAATGCACCTTAGAAGATTCCTAGTTTTAGAATAAATTAATGTTTTAATAACTAATAAGTTAATTAAAAATCTAATTCAATCTAAATAATAATATATTGATAAATTTACTACGTACCAATTTAAAGTTTCGTGATTTTAAAATTCTATACAAATATTTTAATTATTAATTTTAAAATAGTCAATTTTAATTACTATTAAAATCACTAAATTTTAAAACTCAAAATTAATATAATTTCTTTCAAGTTTTAGAAACAATAAGTATTATAATTAGTAGTAATATATAGTTAGTTTACAATTATTATATTTGTTTGTATTAAAACTAAATAACTTCATATCAATTTTAAATTTTAGAATTTAATTCGTGAATTAATTTTAAAAAGTAAAAATATATATATAATTTTGGAATGAAAAAAATATTATTTTTATTATTGAGTTAGATACTTGTAGAGGAATTTCCAAGATTATGGGATTGATCCAAGACGGCAAGATAAATGCAATTATAAGAATTCTCATCATATGGATCCATCCATATGCTTCAATTGAAAGGAATCATTTTCTTTCCTTTTCCTTTTTTTCACATCAGGATACATATGGGTACTTTATCCTCTTTTTTACATTTTGTGCATGGAACTTTTGTTAATTTTATTAGGAAATTCATATTTTTACAAGAGAAATTGATATTTTTATAAAATTCTTCTTACATAAATAATTATTGGGACTTACTTATATGCGAATAAGACCTTGTGAAAATATTAATTTTTACTTATAAAAATAGCAATTTCCTTTTATTATTAATAAGTTTCTTTTCTTCATTTATTTAACTAAAGCGAAACTTTAACTATAAACAACATATTCTTTTTACAAGTTATATTAGTAAAATTTAATTATTTGACCAATTTATCTCTCATTTTAACAGCACACTCAACTAAGTAGACGGAAATAGATCATAGGGTGCCAATTGTTTTTTCGATTAAAGTTTAGGGTGCTTTTAATCGAAAATAAAGATTAATATGGGCATCGATTTTAGTAGTAAAGTTTTGGGTGCAAATTAAAATTTAGTCTTTATTATATTTCTTTCTAAAAATTTATTCTATTTTTGCACTCTTATGTCCAATGAACAAACATGCAGATTCTTGTTGGGTCGAATAAATCTACAATCCCTCACCCTCTAGTACTCATTCTTGAATAATAAATTTTAGTCTAAAATATATATTGGAGATAAACTTATCAAAATAAATTATATATAAAAGTATATTTCTGAAGAAAAGGTCAACAAGTAAAATAAGATTCTTATTTTTGGAACGCAAAGCAGATGTTAATCAAAAGATGTAGCACATTTATAAGTTGTACATATGAATTGTGTTTTCTTAAGGGTTTTCTCTTAATTTATATTTAAAATTACTAGATTCTTTGTTAGTATTATATTTGTTTAATGGAAATGGCTGGATTTTAATTTGTCCAAGCCACCAATGTACCAAATATACAACACAATAATAATCTATATTTGAGACAATTTTAAATAATTTCAAATAAAAAATCTGATGGTTCTACATTATTTCATTCACTGATCCACAAACATTTCTTGAATCAGAGTTCAAACATAAATTATTCCAAATCCTACATTGCCTATTCACATCGAAATAATAAAGTGAATAGTAGCATATATATAGTTAGCCTCTTTAAGTCATAAAACCCTAAACAAATTGCAAATAAATAAGTATATATCATACTTGTTGACTATGTAGGGTTGAAGGAACAGGCGTTGCTAGGTACGTAGGGTTTCGGTCTCCGGCCATAACCACTACGATTTTTGGCTCATCATCGTCGGCCAACGAAATCGCATTCTGAACCACGGGCTTATCGACACTTTCAGGTTGTAACTCTGACGCGGCATTTCGTTTATAACAAGAAAATAATATCAAAACCAGCGCCACGAATCCAAACAAAAATGAGACTCCAGAAATAATGTATGTAGTTGTCATGCTCGTCTCGAGGAATCCCTGGTTGGAAACCTGAGCTGCACCCATATTTTCCTGCCTTAATTAGTAAGATATTGTAATTATGTTCCTATTTATAGGAATTAGGTTTGGATTAATGGACAAAGGTATATATGTTGAATTAATGTGGAGGATCTTTTATGTTCAATTATGATATGCCTTGGTTCATTTTTTCTTAATTTGACATATATGCGTTTAGAGAATATTATGTACCCACTAGACATCCTAAAATTTGTCACATTTTAATACCAATATAAATTAGAGAATGTTATATATATGTTTCCTCTTATACGCATATTAAGTTTTATTAAGATAGATTTGAAAATATATTTTTTTTAAACGAAAACAGGAGATATCCAATGATCGAGTATATGTATCTATGAACACATCTTTGATCTTACTATATGTCAAGGAAGACAAGAATTGAGATATCCAATTCTTTTTGTGTTGACTTATAGGTTTGAAGTATGTTTATATTGTTAGTTTAAATTCTTTATGATTTTAATGATTACAATATATTTGTGTTTGTGATTAAGGGTGTAAACGAGTCGAATCGAGATGACAAACAATACTAATTTAATTTCGAAATGATAAATCCGTACTTTCAATTGAATTATATTTAAAAATCCTACTTCAACGTCGACTCGATTCGAATATTTATTACTCGAATTCGATCCGACTCGACTAGAATATTTATTCAAACTACTCGCGAGCTTCAAATTCAAGCTCGAATTCGAGTATCCACATAATAACTAGTTTTATAATAAATATAATTATAAATTGAATTTGTTATTTTACTTAAAAAGGAGAAAATATATTTATTATTACACTTTATAAATATAAAATCACAATTAAAATTAAAAATAAAACAAATAATAACTAATTATCCTAATTTGATTTAAATTTATATATATTATAAGAGAATGTATCGAACATTTAATCGAATATGTATTAACCGAGTATGTATCGAATCACAATCAAAAATTCGAGTAGTTTGAATATTAAACGAGTCGAGTATAACCTTGTTCAAATTCTACTCATATTTTTATTCGAACTATTTTTAATGCTCAGATTTGGATCATATTATTAACGTAATCCGAGTCTCATTTCAGTATTTTTTTAGTTCAATCGAATGTGTGTTGGCTCGTTTACAATCTTATTTGTGATAAATTAATGGTCTTATTTGATTTGTTTGAACTGATTTAATATGTTATAGATTACTTTTTTTATTGGCCCAAGTTGGATTGATAGTCCATTAGAAATCTCTCTAATGGATCCAAAGAAACTCTTAGGATTGCAAGTTTTATATCCGTTGGATAAAACAAATTTGTAGAATCATGAGATTTCCTAACTGTGATCTGAGTCTTTTATGCTAACAGTTCTTGATATAGTGGTTGGTCTTAATATTATAAATGCTTTTCCTTCTCAGTTAATAAACTAAGAAATAAAAAAAAAGTCAATATCAGTCTTGATATACAGAGATACTTTCAGAGAGTGTTATCAAAGCTTATTTTCAGCAAGTCATTGTATTATTGTTAATTCTTTGTTGCCTGAAAAATAAGAGTTCATTGTAATCATATTTCCTTGTATATATTATAGTATGAGTTCAATCTTTGTTTGGCTTGATCTTTTCAGTAGTGGATAAGATATGTTCAAAAGGAGCTTTCAAGGTTGCAGAGGTGCAAAGGGGCAGTAGTGTTCATCTCAGTGCAAAGCTACTTTGAATAGTGAGTCTCTTGTATTTAGTTTGAACAAGTTTATTTAATAAAAAGAGTCTCCAATACGATTATTATTGGACGTGGATTAGACTACTAGATTAAAGGATAAGGGTTGAACCACATAAAAATCTATGTATGTGGTTTGCAAATTTGTGTGGCTTGATCATTTACATTCTTATTTTGCACTTGAACAGCTACTATACATCTGCAATATATAATTGTGTTCTGCTGATATCCTTAACAAACTAATTAATTCAGACACCATGTAAGACCCCAACTTTTATAAATAAAATTAATTTTCCTCTATTCATTATTTTGAAATAGTAAGGGGCGAATTTGATTAATGTGTTTAGTTATGGGTAAATTGCGCAAATATTTTAATTAAGCAAGTGGTTATAAAATATTCATTGTTGTCGGTGAATATTCACTTGGTCGTAGAATATTCTTGCTGTCGGGGAATATTTGTACGATGACACAACCATTTGTCACTACAAGAAAATCGGCTAATTCCAACGAACCTAAGTTCAACGGACTGTATTTAGTCAGTAATAATTCATTTTCGACGAAATAATATGTCGAACATAATTCCGTCAGAACTAGTGTATTTTCGAGGAAAATCCGTCAGAAATATAAGGACTCATTTGGCGCCAAGTTTCCCGCCAACGCGAATTTTAAGTTCGACGAACTTATGTTTATTATTTTCGAGGGACTTGTCGTCGATGATAACTTAATTTCGAGAGACGTATGTCCGACGGATATTCCGTCGGAACTACCTTTTAAAACCTATTCATCTGATTCAGGCGTCTCCCCGTATTCTGTCACTATCATATATCTCATCTCATTCTCTCCTCTCTCAGTCTCATCTCAGTCTCTCATCTCTCATTCTCATCTTTGGCGCCCACCTGCCACCTACCACCACTTCCAGCTGCGCTCCCCCTTCTCAGTTCTCTGTCCCCCACCGCCATCCACCTACGTACTACCACCTCCAGTTGCCACCCACCACCACCTCCAGCCGTCGACCACCACCACCATCTCAGTTCTCTCTCTTCCTCTTGCTGCCATCAAGAGCCACCTCCAGCTGCCACCCATTTCTGATTCCATCCGCCGACCACCACCACCACCACATGTCGGACAGTTTATTAGCTCCAAAAGGTATGTGATCGGAGGCTTTTGACGATAAACAGGAACAGAGTGGAGTTGGAGGAGAGAGATAAAGCAATTTGACGAATTTACCCTTTATTATATAATAAATGTGTAATTAAAAATTAAAATTTTCTTTTTTAGTTACAACTCAGCTGACTAATGGCCCGCCCATATAGTCACGTCAGCAATTTTTATCGTGGCAGACTCAATTTGTTGCAATTAAAAAAAATTAATGGTTCAATCATCTAATTGACAAAATTGAAAGGTGGATCACCGAAGTGGAATATGACCTATAGTTTAGGATATTTAATTATATTTAAGCCTAGAATTTAGTCTAAAGTAGACATCAAAAGACATAGGTATTACCTGTCTGTTTTAAACCTAAAATAAAAATTTGTCATTGTCGAGCACTTCTAGCTTAGACACCCCCTCACCCTCACCCTTACCCTCACCCTCTAGGTGTGCACTTATATAAAATTACATGTATCTCCATACACATAGCATCATTTTCATTCAATTATTATTCAATGATCAAGTAGACTACCACCCTCCTAAGAACTATTATATTTTTCATTAATTTTATATATATAGTTTTTCAACTTAAATTTATCATTAAAAAAACTTTCTTAATACAATTTTTTTTTGACTATATTTAACTGAAATTTAACATTCTTACATTTAGCAAGAATGGATCCCAAGAACTCATGCATCCAAGACAATTGAGTATAACTATACATTTGATCCTTTTCAAACATTATTATACTTATAAATTAAGGTACTCTCTCCTTTTCTTTATATAGGTCATTTAAGACATAATCTCACATATAAAAAATTTCATTAATAGCAATGTTATGTAATTAATTTTGTTGTAAAATTCAATTTTTATCCACTAGTACTCCTCTCTCTCTCTCTCTCTCTCAATTACTTCTAATATGTTCAATTTTGCGAGTCCAGCAAGTAACTTTTTATTTTCTCTCTCATTTTTTCCATAATCCGATCATTAATTCTCCTACATATACGAAAAAACGTCTTATATTACCTCTAAAACGTCTTAATAAAAGACAAGAAAAGAGGGAGTATTATTTTTGAACATAGATACGGTCCTCAAGTCAATGTATTCAAAAACTTTACCTTCCCTTTGCATATCTAATGAGTCTATTACCAATCTAATTTTCTCAGAAATTTTTTAGGACTATAAAAATGAAAAATATCTAATTAGAGTTTTATCTCGTTTTTCACTCAATTTTTTTAATATCTCAATCAATTATTAAAAAAAATATTAATCATATATTTTTGTTGGAATATATAGAAGGAGAATATTTTTATATTTTACTTCTAGAGTTAAATGCACTTTGCATCCCTTGCGTATACTCAATTTTGTACATTTCATCTTATATTTTAAAACGCGACACTTTGTATCTCGCACTTTTAGTAAATTGACACATAACATCCTTTGACCCAAAAATTGTCAATAAAAATGCAAAATCTGACACTTTCTCGTTATTTTTAATGATGAATTTTGGATCAGAGCGTGTTAAGTGTCGATTTCTTAAAAGTGCGAGATACAAAGTGTCACATTTTGAAGTCTAAGGTGGTGTTTGATAAAATTGAGTAATTAAGATCTGAATGATTATGACATCTTTATAAATTAGATCATCTGAATGAAATTGCATCTGAACTTATAAAGCTGTTTGATAATTGAAATTGCTAAAACATCTGAATAATAGTAATTTACGATTTTAACCTTGTAATATACACAATCAAATTATTAAATTTACTCAAAAATTTTAATTATATAATTAAATATGAAATCTAATTTTAAAAATCTGAATGAACTTCACACAAAAAAATATTAATAAATAATTATATTTACATATATGAAATAAATTATACTTTCAAAATTATCTGATTTTAACAATACAATTCATAATATAACTCAATTAAGTACATAATTTTACTTCATTTTACATAAATAATTATAATTACGTAAGCAGAGATAGAGAAAGGGGGGTTACCGACTTCCGAATGTCTCAGAGGAAGGAGAGGCCTATATGGAATATATATCGATCCTGAGAGAAACAAAGCTTCAATTTAGCCTCGGTCGACAACTTCTCCAAAATCCGACGAGCTACGGAGCTGGTATTTCTACTCACGGTGCTGAATTACGCCAGAACCGTCGTTCCCCTCACCACCACAGCGTACAAGATCGTGATGGACAAAATTTATTCCGACAATGGTTCTGTGAGAAAGGTTTTGTAGATAGAGAAAGAGGGGACCGGAAAGTCCACGGCCAGATCTTTCATCAGAACAGAAGAAAGAAGAAGAAAAAACAAAGAACTTGTGAGGGTACTCCCGTAAAAAATAGTTCAGATGTTCCTCTCCCCGATCCAGACTTGGTTCCATCTCTCAACGAAATAGACGCTTACAAAGGCAACCAATTTTTTACCAAACAAGTATTTGGGTCTATGCGAAACAGAGGGAGTGGTTTTCAGAGACATTTAGAGATAATCAAACACTACCTAAGATGTAATGTACAAAATTAAATATACATAACAGATACAAAGTACATTTAACTATTTACCTCTAGTATAAAATTAAATAAATTTTTACATCACTTAACCATGTTATAGTAGCTCATGAACTAGTAGTAAACAATTGAGTCCATCGACTCTGGTCTAAGGCTACGTTCCGTTTGTTTCAAGTAAAACATTTTTCAAAAAATATTTTCTTAATTTTTGAGTTGAATACCAAGGTTCGAACTAAAAATATCGGATGAATGGGTCACTGATCTAACTAATGGTCGAACTGTTATTGACTTAGTGACGTCATTAATATATAAAATATATATATTATTAGTAATTAATTAAATTTTAAAAAATCTCAATTTTATGAACTAAAACATAATAAAGATGAGTTACAATATTAATAAAAGTGGTTAATTTTAATATTAAAAAAAAATTGGTAAAAAAAGGGTCAACTGGGTCAATAAACTAAGTTTATTGGTTGGATCGGTGATCAACAGGTCAACTCGAGTTTTGACCAATTAATTACTATCTACTTTCACCCAAAAAAAATATTGGAATAACTCTATTTTTATAAGTTGAGGAGTGATTAAATGGGGTGGAATCCTACTTGATTCATCTCTAACTTAATCTATAACATCTATTGTGGCATTTTTGGAAAGCTTGTGTACGAACCTTAATCGTAGTCTTTTGGATTAATGGTATTTTATAATAATGAGAAGAAAAAAATGTGTTTTTTAAAATAAAGAAAAAACAAAAAATGTCACACAAACTAAATAAACAAACATAAAAATTTCTACAGAAAATAAATTTAAGTGATTGGTATTATAGAGGGTGTTTCGTCTTAATAGAATACATCAAGCAAGATAAGAAAATGATAAATATTACGAATGTTAATATTAATAATAATAATAATAGATGAACAAACATATACAATCATCATGTCTATCCTTGTAAATAGGATAATTTCAAAGCATTGTGTATAATCTAAAGTTGTAATATGACTTTGTATGGCTGCTGTAAACACATTGATACCTTAATACCTTACATAAAGGTAGTCAAAAACTGTTATAAAGGTAGTCAATAACTGTTTTAGAAATTAAAATCTTTAAAAAATACTCAAGAAATATGTCACTTTAAACACTAACTCAATCACTTTTAGCAACGAATTTTGACTTAGAGGGTGTTATGTGCTGATTCTCTAAAAGCGTGTGATGCTAATTGTCGAATACAATGTACAAAATGAGGTAAACTTAGAAATTTAAAGTGTATTTAACTCTTAATTTTTTTAATGTTTGGCAAACAAAGATAAAACATGGTCAAATGTAAAATAATTTCCAATCAATAAAAAAATTTCTTTTATTTTTGGAAAATGACTTGGGAGTTTGAGATTCGTAAGTCATTTTTCGGGGAAAAAAATGTCCCAACTCTATCTCCCAACAATGAGTTTTAGTATTTCTGTTAATATTTTTTAATCACTCTTTAGCAAATTAATTTATTTTTTTCAATAAATTTAATTGTTTTCTTCATATATATCTCTTATTCATCTTTAAGTTTTCAAATTTGGTAATATTTAACTCATTCTCCTAATTTGTCTATTTTTCTCTCTAGAAGAAATTATAAATATGATAATATTTGTTTATTATAACGTGGCGAATATTAAAAAGACAAAATACACTAAAAAATATCTAATTAATTCAAGTGATTAGAGAAGATCAAGGATCGAACCGAAAAAGGTACTAGGTGGATGGGTCAATGATTCAATAAGTGGTCGAACCGTCATTAACCGAGTGATGTCTTTAATATATAAAAATATATATTATTAGTAATTAATAAAATTTTAAAAAATTTCATTTTGTATGAACTAAAACATAAAAAAGCTGAGTTATAATATTACTAAAAGTAGTTAATTTTAATATTAAAATTTTTTTGGTATAAAAAAAATTAAAAACCGGTTCACTTGGTCAATTAATCGATTTTATCGGTTGAACCACCAATTGAACTGGTAGTCAACTGAGCCAACCGATTTTTGACCAAATTAAAATAATTAGGTTAAACCGGACTGGAGAGTCGTCCGATTTTTACCGATTGAACAAGGAGAATGGTCCGAGTTTAATAATACTTAGATGATGTTGTTTTTCAGTTTTCAGTTTAGCAATCAAATAAGGGAAAATAAATGCCTAAATTATAAAACAGTTGTCACATTTCTAAATTATGACTGAACTTATTTTAATCATTCAGTCCAAAAAATGGCCAAATCAAAAAAAATACTGGGTGGATGGGTTACTGGTCCAATCAGTGGTCAAACCGTTATTGACCTAGTGACGACATTAATATATATTATTAATAATTAATCAAATTTTATAAAAATTTTATTTTTTATAAACTAAAACATAATAAAGTTGAGTTATAATATTATTAATTAATTTTAATATTAAAACTTTTTTGGTACAAAAAAATTAAAAATTAATTTACTAGGTCAATTAATCAATTTTACCGATTAGATCAATGGTCAACTGAATCAATCAATTTTTTACCAAATAAAAAAACCGGGCCGGACAAAGTCTGAGAGTATTCCGATTCCAGTTTTTACCCGTTGGATCAGCGGGGTGATCCGGGCAATCAAATAAGAGAAAATAATAATAAGTGCCTAAATTGTAAAACAGCTGTCACATTTCCAACTGATGACTGAACTTATTTTAATCCTCCAGTCCAACCGCCAAAATTGATTCTTACACCTCTCCGTCAAAAACCCACCCCAGACTTTCTCTTCTCCTCAAAGAATCTTAATTTTGCCGAATTTCTGCTGAAATTTTATTGGTTTATTGTCGAAATCCATAGCTTCCATCAATTGGGAATCGGAGTCTTTCCCTGCTCACCAAGATTTCTGGGCCTTTCCTTGTTTATTCTGTTCTTCCCCTTTGTACGCTTCATACTTGATACATATTTATTCGAGGTAATTTACTTTGATTTATTTTTATATACTGTATATTGTATATGTATGTACAAATGTAATGGGTCCTTTTTAATTTTTAATTAGCTTTTGGTTTTCATTGATTAGTCAGTTAAAGTAGATTAAATGAAATAGGAAAATGATTTTTGTGTTCTAATTTTAATTGAATGTGAACTGCAAGGAATGAAAAAATGTAGGTGATAAATGTTAGAGAATAACAACGAGCGAAAACAATAACAAAGAGAAAATCTAAAAAAAACAATCACACAGTGACTGATCAGTTTCACTATATTTTGGAAATTTCATATATCTTACGATTGCATGATCCCCTCCAAATATAACACAACATAAAAAGCCCTAAATCAATCCGAAAGTACAAAACTACCTTTTGGGTAGCTTTACGATCACCTCTAAATTAAAATTCAGATCAGACTTCACCACCAATAAGGATAAAATAGAAAAACAATATGTGGGCTCCTTATTTACGAGCGATGCATCCACATATGTAGTATTTAGTATCGACATGAATTTGTCGTCATATATGTCACATATAACACTCAATGCAATAAGCTTGATTAATATTCCAATTGGTATAGATTAAGTTGAATATACTTGTTGGCTATAGTAGTTGCATTTTACTTGGTGATTCAAAACTTCTTGTGTCTCTCTTTAGATTATGCAGCATTAGGATTTAGGCTAATCTTTTCATTATGAGTATATAGTTAATTGATCAAAGTTTTATTTATGATAGCGTGATTCAAGTCTTTTTAGTTTTTTCTTCACACAAGCCATGATTCTATAGATTATTTTGATTTCTTCTTATTTGTTCGTTGTATTGGAGGTAGTGTAATCTCGTGTTATTTATGCTTGATTCCTGTGAATCGTGGTTAATTTAGGGTGGCTAACTGGCTATAGCAAGTATGTTGGAAGAAAAAGAAAATAATGTTGAAAATTATATTATTTTTTTAATCTTTTTTTTTTCTTTAATGAGTTTTCTCTTTTTGCCCTTAATAAAATGTCCCTAAGGTAATGTAATCTGCATAAGAACTGCAGAACCCCCAATTATTATAGATGATGTCTTTGTCTACTCTCTTGTTGACAATGCAATATTTTATGCTTCCAAGTTGCAACATGCATTTTGCCTATCAGTAATTACAATCTGTTTGCAGCTTAATTGGCTTCTCTGCCAATGTGGGAACTGGTAACACTATGATGGTAAGGTACCACTATGAACTGGTGACATGCATAGCTTAACCTTGTAGAGTATAGCTTCCATTCAATTGGACCCAAAAAAAAGGAATTTACATCTCAATACTATTAATAAAAGCGGAGATAGTACTAGAATAAATCCCAAGTATTGATATGTGCAGAAAAGGGGATCTACACTCCAATTAAGATATCAGTTGTGTACAAAAGAGAAACATTTGACCTTCTTGAGAATTTTCTGGTCTGGAGTCTCAGTTTTCTGAAGTTATTCTCTATCACCAATTATTACCTTATTCCATTATATACTTATTTCTGGGATTAGTCAATCAATCACATACATCAATTCTCCTTGGTCTACTTGTGCCACTACGGAACTTCAAACCTGAACATTTTCTTAAATTTGCATACCCTGTTTCATGTATGGTATCAATTTTCTTTGGATGGTTCACACAAAATGATGTCAATCTTGTATTGTATTAATTTTCTTACTCTGGCATTTATCATTGGTGCTGGAACATCAATATGCTGAATGTTAATAATCATAATATGAGTTATTCTGTTTAGAAGCATTTCTAGCTGTTTCTAGTAGTCTCTCCGCTTAATGAAAATCTTTTAAGGCTTTTCCTTGTTGATATTGTCAACCCTATCTACTGCATAGAAAATAGAAAAATAAACATTATAAAAGCACTGGAAATTTGTATTTTTCCTTTTTCATTTTCTAGTTATAGAAACAACGTCATAGTACCCAATATGCATAATTGTCCTATCTAAATTGCATACAATGTCGACCTCAAAATTATTTTCCTGCAGAAATTGACTGGAATACCTGACCCTGCTAGCAACATGCTTGGTTTTATATGGTTTGACTGTATTCAGATACGGTTTGACTTACTAAAAAATTAAATATTTCTAAATATAATTAACCTCAAATTAAAATACTTCTGAATACAATTAACCTCAAATTAAAATACTTCTAAACACAATTCACCCCAAATAATGTTAACTTTAAAATATACAAATAAAATTATACCAAATATTGTTTAACAAATAAAAAAAATAGTAATTTAATACTATATATAGTTAAATCATTTGCTTCCTAATTTTTGTCACACTAACTCCAAGCTCTGTTTTTTCACATAGCCAAGCTCATTTCTCGAATACACCAGATCCAAAGTTGAAATCACATACTGATTATAATCCAAATCATATACTAAATTTACTTATTGATTGGACAAAATCGTAAACATCATTTGCAACTCCATTAGAATCGCATGAGGGAGAGAATCATGACCACAAAACCAATTTTGTGCTTATGGAGGAATTTGTTAGAGGACCCATTTGCAGTGACGGAAAGATTCACATCGAACTGATTCAATCATGACGGTAATCAAATCCTATATATTTTCATCTAGAACGTGCATATTGAACTAAGGGGGTAAATTTCTAGAAATGCTCCTCCATCTTCATCTTTCATCTTTCATCTTTCATCTTCTCCTTATGAGCCCTAATTAATTTTTTCTTCTTCACCTTTCATGGAATCTCTTTCAGTTTTCACCACCATCCAAAATTTTCACACCGTGAAAAAAGAAAATCATCCAAATTTGGGTTCAATTTTGACAATGAGAGAAGATCAAAGAGGTGGGTTCAATTTTTTTTTGTTATTTTTTTTATATACTTTGCTTTCAATTTTGTGCTCAGATCTATTTATTTGAAGGTGAAAATTTTGAAGATTGTGTTGTGATTGTGAAGTAATTCGAAATACGATTGGAGTTTAGGAAAGAAAGGGGTGCTTGATTGATGTTGGAGATGGAGGAGTTGGTAATGGTGTTGGTGATGTTGGCGGTGTTGGTGGTAGTGGTGGTGATAAGGGGCAGTGGTGGTGATAAGGAGCGGCGGTTGTGTGGTGATATTTTTTAGTTTTTTTTTTACACTATTAAGTCTTTAAAGTAATTAGTATAAAAATAATTCCTTTAGTTAGTATTTTTATTGTATAATGAAGTCAAACGTTATCTAAATACGGTCAAATCGTAGAAAATCAAACGAGTTGCTGGAAAATGGAGTATTTCAGCCAATTTCCACCGGAAAATGATTTTGGGGTCGACATTGTATGCAATTAGGTAATTTATGTAGTAATTTGTAAGTCCAGTTACTTTGAGGGCCGAATTATGAATTTGGTGATACTTGGTGTAACATAAGTGTATTTAGCCCTAGAATTTTATGCATACATTTTGGGTGAACTCCAATGAGCTTTTCATTCGACTTTTGTTTCCATGTTGAGCCTGCCTTACTTTTTGCATCTTTCTTTCATGAAAGGTAAAGGGGACTAGGTATTTCACAATTCAGCTTGACAAAATAGAAGATTAGCTTTGCAACTTGATACAACATAAATATGAAATTAAGAGGTGTATGAATTACTCCTTAAAATATTTTATCTTCACTTGCTACTCTTCAAGGAGAAAGGCTTGTCATTTATTCTATTTAATTGTTGTTGTTGTTGTTGTTGTTACTAGTATTATATAATATTTAATTCATTGAAAATTATTCAACTTTGATTTATTGTATGCTTGGAACGGGTTATTGTTTGTGGTAGTTGAAGAAGCTAAAGCCAACACGTTAATATATATATATATATATATATATATATATATATATATATATAAGCTCAAAATTAAGCTACTCAAAATTATATTTTCTAATACATGTGGGATTCAAATTTCAAACCATTTTGATTCAAATTATATTTTTGATTTTCTAATCAGGTAATTTTGAGTTTATAATCTGCTTTATTTGAGGTTAAGTGCTGCAAGATGTTACAAATTGGAGAAGCTGTAGCTTGATGTACCGTGGCAACCTGCATAGAACTTGATTGGTTGGCTATGGAAGCTTTAGATGTATTTTGCTTAAGTCGTTTTATGCGTAACTTTGAGATCAGTGTTGCCTTTTCTGATGTGTATTTCTTTTTCGGAGAGTGGGGTGAGGGTCTGCAAGAACCATGTAAATGGCAACCAAAGGCAGTGAAGAATTAGATACCTGATCAAGGGAGTGTAAAAGCTAAGGCCAGGTAGGATGATTGAGATAAAGATGAAAACAATGGCCATATATTATTTAAGAGTATGATTCTAGAGCACTTTAACTCACCTACTCATTCCTGAAGTAGATAAAGTGCAGAGGTTAACCAATTAGAACGCTGAAGCAGAGATACTTCACATGGAACACAAGTGCAGAGGATCACTTACGATCCGAATCAAAAAAATCGGATTTGTCTATCCAAAATGGTTCACATCTGGCAATAAAAGGTTGTCATATAGTTTTGGACATACTGTACAGGAGGACTCCAGAGCGCCTTTCATCCCACTTTTGCTTGCATGTGGTTGAGCTTGCTTTACTTTTTGCACATCTTTCCTTTCATGAAAGATGAAATGTGCTACTTGGACTAGGTACTTGGTAGTTCAGCTAGCGCACCTTTATTACCTAACTTCTCTTCTCCTTCATGGGAAAAAACTGAAGATTAGGTTTAATTGCAACTTGATACAGCATTTAAACGAAGTTAATGCTACGGAGGTACATATGCTTAGAATGAAAACATCTAAGGTATCAACGGTTCAGCTTTGGTTAAGCACAACTTAAGCTATCCTAATTATATTTTCAAATACACGGGGGATTCATACCGCCTTAGATTTTTGCAATCTTGGGGTCGGTTAACTCTGACTTTATAATGTGCTTATTTGAGGGTAGGTTCTGCAAGGGTAGACATTACAAATTGGTGAAACTAAGCTTGATATGGCATCCTGCTGCATAAGACTTGATCGTTTGGCTAAGGAATACCATTTATATTTAGACATATTTTGCTTAAGGTGTTTTATGCATAACTTTGATGACATGGTGACTTTTTTTATGTGTTTCTTTTTTGCGGAGTGGGGTGAGGGCCTTCAGGAACCATGTAAATGGCAACCAAAGGCAGTGAAGAATTAGATACCCGATCAAGGGAGTGTAAAAGCGAAGGCCAGGTAGGTTAATTGAGATAAAGGTGAACAGGAGGACACTTTATATGAACCCACTCATTCCTACTTACTAGATCCTTTCCACAAATTCTGTGTGGGGCAAATTGGGTGCATCTTTCCATCAGAAAGGTGAAACTGCAATCAACTTTTCTTTCCCCCCCTCCCCTCTAAGATCACTACCATATTCTTAGTAGAAACCAAATCCTAAATAGCTTAAGATAAATCTCTATATGGATGAGTACCTTGCAATACATTGCTATCAAAAGTATAAAACTTTACAAGAACAATGAGAATTTGTGGAAATTTTAAATGTATGTCCAGGTGTGGGCCGTGTGGCTACGAGCATGGTATTACAGTTGGTGAGAAACTTCTAATCACAAACTCAGAAAAATAAAAATAAATTATTAATGTGTAAAATTTGTAGAATTAGATAAGGAATTCTTTTGATAGGTTACCAAAAAGTTCACAATTTTACTTTTCATTTATGAAAAATCCAAGTATAGTATCTCCACGACCTTTTTTTTCTATTAACTCTCACATTGACATCTTGTAGTTGTCAAAACAGGCTCCGTTAAGTTCTTTTTTGTATAGAATTAAAAGTTATGTAACAGATGCATATCTCCCCCAAATTCAGTAAACTTAAAAGATGGTAAAGTTTTATCTGATAGAAAGTATTTGAAGAAATGAGCTTATTAAGAACAACTAATGAGACTAACTAAGAAAAGAGAAAAGTGAGTAGTCTTTCGGTCCAGTCTAGTTCATGGTATCTTAGTGTTGGATAGGACAATTGATGCTGCCAGCACGATTGATTTTGTCGTTGTCAATGGATTCTCATTCTGGTGGTTCAACTACAAAACACAATGGAGACCTTTAAGACTTACTAGCTTTCGCCTGTATAACCATTCTCTTCCGCCTATTAGACACTTTTATATGATTTGCATGATTGATAAACCCAACATAAATAAAAAAAAGTTCTATTGAAATGAATATCAACCAAAGGGAAAATCTGAGCATATTTGAAAGTACTTATGATAAGAAGGGGGAGGGAAGCCATGTATTCAAATTCTTAAGTCAATAATATAAGGAGCTTTCATATTTCTTAGGTGATATATTCTGTACAAAAAACCTTATGAATATTTCTTCTGGTCATTCAAGCACTCTAACAATAAGAAGCTGTCATTGTTAGTCTTGCTTAGTTATTTATTACAGCATTAGCCTAGAAATTAGAAAGTAACATTTTAGGGACCAAATGTGATGTTTCTCCCATTACTTATTGACGATGGAACAATTGCATAGCCTTGTTCTGTTATAGAGGGCATTTGATCCGGTTCAAGATCCATTTCTGATCTCCTAGCAAACCTGCCACTTACTCGGTGTCTTGTCTCTGCATTGGCCTTCCTCGAGCTGTATCTTATTTTCTTCTCAAACTTCCGTGTTTTCCTTTTCTCTCTATATCTTAAGACTTTGGCTTCCCTGGTCACGGGACAATATTGGGGTGGAACTATCTCCACAGTGCTCGAGAATAATCCAAATGTCTTTTCTTGAGGTATGCTGTCCAAATTTGTGTAGCTGCCCGTTGTTGCCTGTGGTACAATGCAAGCATCCATTGATGGGAGAGAGGCCTGCTTGTAAAGTTAAAATTAGAGTAGGTTACTACTCCCTCTGTCTGATTTTACTTATCCTAATTGACTTTTTAAGATTAAATTTTTTAATTTAAAGATTAAAACAAATGTATTAAAAAAATTTAAATCAAATAAGTTGACTTGTATAGTACGTACTTTCTTATGATAATAATTTTGTACACTTTGATGATGTACTTTCTTATGACAATAATTTTGTGTCTATATCTAATATCTAATAAACTTAAGAATGTTTTCTTGTTCTAAATATGGTCAATTTGACCATAAAAAGTCGATTATGACAAATAAAACTTGGTAGAGGGAGTAATAATTAAAGAGCAAGATCTTCTAGATGTGAATCTAACAAGTAGAGCAAGAAGGGAAATGTCAGGAAAAATTGAATCTAAAGAAATAAAGGAGCGAGTAACTAATTAACTGATGTAAAAATAACAGAGAAAAAACTCCATGAATTTGAAGCTGTTGAGCTTACAAGAGTGGAACTAGATCAAGAATAGAACAAGCATTAGGGATATTTTTTTCCTGATGATCCGAGTGAAAATCATGAAAGTCCTTGAATACGTACCTGAATGCTCTAAATCTATCAGAGCTGACCTTTCAGTTAGAGCTGTTAAACTAATCTTCTACTCTAAGGGAGCGCACAGTTATTAATCTGCTTTGTTAAAGAGCCAATTATGACTTCCCTGCAGAAAAAGTACTGCTTTATGTCCATGGAGAGGACGAAATATCTAAGAATGCATCTCAGAAAAGAGAAAGAGGAAAAGGGTATATCTTACCTTTCAGACCCCAATTAGGATACAACCAAAAAAATGAGACTTTTTTTTCTGAACCATAAAAAAACACACTACAAAGAAGAGATTAGAAATCCAGATAGAAATCTCGAGGTTCAGAAACTTACAGTACTCCACCTGCTTGAAGGGGTTTGTATGAAGCCAGCTTTAAAAGCTTCATTTTCAAGTCCCAAATAAAAGCTGTGAAGCTGTACTGGATGTTCTTCCACGGCTTGCATTGATTGAACTGGCACTATGCTCTCGGTTCCATTACAAGCCTGCTGAAAACTGTAGGGTTGCAGCTGATTGTACTGCTGTTGGTCCTCAATTTGAGTACCAACACGATAATTTACAATATCCACGTTCTCATCAACATTTTCATATGTCAGCCCATCGTTGTTAATCTGCTCTTCCTCATTGTTGTGATTGAACAACCACCGAGAAATTATTTCATCCCCACACTGCTTGGTAATTTTGTAGTTGGCATCTTGAGTTATGACTCTGTTTTCTATGTTGAATTTAGGGACAAGTGGATCAACCACGTAAGCTGACAAGGGGCCGTACAGAAAACCAGAGACGTGGTTTACCTCTTCGTGGTGGCTGCGTGCCAGTAGGTTGGCCGAATTTAGCTCATTGTTGCACTTGGTGGAAAGAGAAGCTGCTTGAGCTTCATATTGGACAGCTGCTGCTGCGCCATGCAGACATGCAGTACACATGGATACGTGATTCTGGGACAATGCCTCTAGGTTTGAACTGTAGATGCTTGCGCTGCAACCAGCACAAGGGTAAGAGTAGGTAGGATAAAAGCCACTACCATTACAACTCTCTGTAAACATTTTTGTTCTAGGTAGCTAGCTAGCTTGTAGTAATGTCTTGTATAAATTTATAAGGTTGCAACTTATTTTTGAAAATGTAAGCTTGTAGTTTTATAGGGAATTCGGAGAATCCAGAGGGGAAAAAAAAAGTGGGAGGAAATTAATGTGGTTTAGAGGTTTCATATGTGACTTTGTGGTTTGTTGAGAGGAAATTAATGTGGTTAGTTTGTGCCTAGGATGTTCTTATGCGCCAGGAATCTTCCTTTTGTGGAGCCTTGCAATATTATGTGCAGTGGAAAAGTCAGGAAAAAATGTCAGCTGGTCAAATTATTAAATTACACCCATAAAAATCTATTACATTATATATATATATAAAAAAAATTAAAAATTTTAGTGGGGTCAAATTACTAAATTATATTTACAAAAAAATTATTACATTATATAAATATAAAAAAAATCACTGGAATCAATTGACCCCACATTCCAATACCTAGCTTTGTCGTTGCTCGCGTATATATTACACTATTTATACTCGTTTATTTGTGAATACCTTCTAATCAAATACAAATAATATTCATATCAATCGAATACGAATGATATCCCCAAATTGTAATTGGAATGGAAACAGCACGTTTCTCAAAATTAAATTAAAAAACATTAATTAATGAGAAAATGGCCATCTGAGACTGTTGAGTTATACCCAGTTGGAGCTTCATGTGGGGTTGAAGAAATTGAGCTTCCTTTTCTTCGCACCGGACCGGCGGCAATCAACCAACACAACTGCAAGAGTGGATTTGAATATTAGACTTATTATCTTCTTCTTCATCTGGCCTCTCTTTGGGGCAGGCCTTTGATTCTGGTGTTTTGAAGCGCACATCATTTCCATTTCTATGAAATTGAGCTATGTACCAGAAACAGAGCAAAAACAGGGGAAAAGGCAGAAGCTAGTGTGAGGAATGAAGAAACTAGAGACTATTTGTAAAGGTTGATAGGGACTCCATTGCAAATTTCAGTTACTTGATTATCAAGTTTTATACAGTAGTTTCAGTTACTTGATTGTCAAGTTTTATACAATAGACTGGGACCATGTAAATTAGATTAAATTTAAATCGAATGCCTCATTTCATTTTTAGCCATTGAGTTTACTCATGATTGCAATTTCATCCCTTGACAAAAATTTTGAGCATCGTTTAACTCATGGTTTAGTTTGTTTTTTCTCCAGGGATGAGAGTGCAATTGCTTATAAAATTTAGAAATAAAAAAACTAATGAAGCCTAAAATCAATAATGAACTTGTATGGTGTAGAGAACAAATTGAATTGAATATTGATACATAGTGAAGTTTTTAATATAACTTCCATCGTGAGGAAAGTTTAATGAATCTTTTAAATTTTTTCTTTAGGGATGAAAGTGCAATTGCTGGTAAAAGTTAGAAATAAAAGTATAATAAAATAAGAAATTGAATTGCACATTGTAAATATTATTATTAAAAATAATAAATAATTTTTTTTATTACTTTTCCTCTAATACTGTGATTATATTCATAACAGGGGGTGGCAACAAAACAAAAATAGAAACAAGCACAAGTTTATAGAAAACTCAAGAAACATATACATTCCACTTCCTTCAAATATACATTCCACTTCCTTCAAATAGTAAAATAAAACTAAAGCAAAGCCTAATCGTCAATAAAAAAAATACTTTGCGATTAATATTTAAATGCTTTGGTAAGTAATATTTGAGCATAAAACTATGAACTAATTTAGCATTTATTTGATTCCCATTTGTTCAATGGGTAAACTTTGCGATTAATTTGTCAACATGAATGATGATATCATCTATGCAAGGTCGAACCGCGCCTTGGGGCTGGAGCATCCATGTCACAAACTGGTGAAGCGCGTCTGGATATTGAGGATTTGGCCCGGCTGGCCACTTTACCTGTGCATTTACAATAGCCAACTGCAGGCTTCCTCCGGATTCACCAAGTGCATACTCAAATGGTGATACACCGTACCTGCAATACAGACATTATGAACTGTTTCATACGATGGTTATTTTGCAAAAGAATTGGCATCACAATAAACAGAATGAAATGAATAAATGCATGCATTAAAAAAAAAGAATAGGGCAATTGAGACGCTTTTAATTGAGATAATAATATGAGAAACTGCAGGTAATGTGTACAATATCGTATCTAAATAAAAGATTGAATACTAGTCCATTCATAAGACAGCTTTTTAAACATAGAAAGTTCATTTTGATCATAAAGAATGGCATTTCCCAGCATTGCACCCACAAATGCAGGGTGCTTATGGTGACGGTTGTGAGTTTTATTTTAGGAGGAAGCAAAGGGAAAGTAAGGAAAATTGGATGCTTTCTTTCCAAAATTGGAAGGAAAATGTTCTACTTTCCCTTCCCTTCCCTTCCCTTCCTTTCCCCCGGAAATAAAACTCACAAATGAACCTTCAAGGGAAGACTGGAAAAAGACTGCCTGCATTCTAATGACTCATGCTTGGTAACCATTGCATATATTACTAATTTATTATTGGACCAATCCATGACTTCCTATAGATACGAATATAGGAGTTTATCTGACATTCGGTGTTCATAGCAATTACCAACGTACTACCATTGAACCAAACCATGGTTTCCGAACAGAGATATTTATTCGAGTGATCTAATATTCAGTGTACATAACAATTAACAAGCATGATGAGCTATGTGTACAATAGGTCTGGCAATACACACACACACACATATAGGGAAGTAATCCTAACTTGTATATGTACAAAATATATACAGAAGCCACATGAATACCTACACATACAAATATTCAGATATACATTGGTTTTGGTATATGTGTTTGTGTTCATTAGATGACATAATTAGTTGAGTAAATCCATGTATGAACATCATGATGCTGATATTCTTAAATGGGTATTACTAAAAGTAATGATGAGCAGTTAAGCAGAAAATCATGCCTGGTTTGAAAATCTGGATTCTAGTTTAGCACATACAAATTCCTATCAACAAATAATCGTTGGAATACTTGCAGAACTAATTACTACCATAAAACCCTTGTACTAGTACCACCTCCCAATCACATTAATGAGCTCCAACCATAAGTTTATAGACACTTAGTAACTGATATTGATGTACCATTAGCTAACAAGATGATGAAAGTGCAACTATATAGTATATACTTGTTCACAAGTTAGACACTGATTACTCAAAGTAAAGGGAAGAAGAGAGCATACATTACAGCATATAAGGTGCAACCTAATGACCAGATATCAGTTCTTTCATCAATATCTGCATGGCTTGGGCAATCCCACAACTCAGGAGCTCGGAAAGGTGCTGAACAGTGCTCAGATGCCCATTCCTACATCATAAAATTCCAGAAAATCAATAAGAAGCACATTCGATAAACCAATGAGCCTCTGAAAGAATGAAATGTGGACAACACTACAGTACTCATAAATCTGATTGTAACAATAAAGGCTGATTTCAACTAATTACAGGCAGAGAAATAAGAATCCATGGTGTGAATCAAACTACAAAAGACATTTGAAACTTGAAAGCAAAGATATGAACCAAAATTGATTCGTAAATACATTATAGGTAACATAAATGCAAAAATGGAAGAAACCAAACTGCTAGACAGGACTTGCAAATCATAGAAGCTTGGATATGCAGCACTATTAAGGATGCTTGAGATCCGGCTTTTATGTCTTGTCAGAACCATGCTTTTTAAAAATTATATGCAACACCAAAAAATTTCTCCTATACGAGTGACAATCAACTAATTATTCATCACTCGTAATAACATGTCAATGGCTTGATCTATTAACGAGATCTATCCAATTACCCAATTTTTTCACAAAATAAAATAAAATAAAAAAATCCATAGTAGCGTAGAGCAAGTAACCATTCATTTTCCATTCATCTACTTGGTCATTCAATCATCAGCCATCACACCTTTTCTCACCATCAATGCGGCTACGCCTATGGGCTGTCAATCATGTAAGTTTGAGCAGGGCGGGCATCGTGTCAAGTCATAGTATTACATTAAACACCTCTCTTTAACTTATAGTGTCAAGACTCTCAACTCTAACAACCACCTTTTAATTGTTTAATACTCAAATTTTGTCAACCAGTTTGACTTGTTTAATACTCATATTTTGTAACACAACACAACTCAATATGATTGTTCACCAAACAGTAACACAAAACATTATATATAAAATTATGCATTTTATATAACACACTTTCGTATAAAACAATTCAAGAATATACGTTTAAACAAATAACTAAGAAATTTATAACTTGTATATAGAGTCAATTCATAGTGTTTTATCGTGCAAATTCTAATTTATTATAATAAAATCCTAATCGAATGGGTTAATCGTGTTAAACGTGTCAATCTGTATATAAAACTAAGCCAAACCATTTTACTTTCGTGATTAAAATGTCACCTGTTTATGACACAACCCCATTTATGATCAACCCAAACCCTCATATCAGTTGTCGGGCAGGAAAGTCAAGTAAGAAAGGAATGTTCGGCTTACGGCTTGTTTCTCTCTTCTAACTCTAATATCGTGTTACACTGCAAATTAACACCCCTATCTACGCCCAAATATCATTTTCACCTTTCAGTCTAGTCCTCTTAATACCTGCAACTTAAATTGAATGGTGCCTCAGCAGTGGTTCACTCATCTGTCAGCATTCAGAGGACCATAAGCTGAATCACTATCTTTTCTTCAACTGGTGTAGTATTTTCATCTAATAAATAAATATGCTCATCTAAATATCAGTTCTTGAAATTTAAAATCTAGTAGTTCATCTCTAATTCACATAGTGGCCATATATATTATGTACGTGTTTCTTGACAAAGCAACAAAATATGCTGTATGAGCACTTGCATATCTTTTCATGTGTTGTGATGTGTGCCAGAGCTAAAAATAAGTATGCCGAGCATATCCGAACTTCATATTTGACGGAAATTTAGATAATTGTTGAAAGCCAGTCACAGCAAGCTTGTGCCAAGCACAATATCGTAACTTCAATAAGACCAAGATTAGACATTCTTTATTTCTTTTGCATGGCTGCGCTTGACTATACTGTTCAGTAGAAAAGCACGAGGAAACAATTAACACTGATAAGTGTAGACACTATATAATCCTCAGAAAAAGCATATATATAAATATATACTCACACATGCATGTATATAAGCGAAACATACGAGTACCTGTAGCTGTAATGCCTCTGAACGAGAGCGGATTTGCTTTCTTGCTGGACGAGCACTTCCAAAATCCATCAATATTGCAAGAGGTGGCTGACCTTTTCTATGTGTTAAAAGGACATTACCAGGTTTGACATCGTTGTGTGCATATGGAGGCTCAAGATTGTGCATATGCTTGAGTCCTGCACACAGCTGCAAACAAGTGTCTTAACAATAATATGCTTCTGGCACATCAATGCAAATGCAGCACCAAATAATGACATGAATGCATTAACCCACTTTCATTGTCATTAAGAAACGGGAAGCCATTGAACAAGAACACAGCACTTAGCTTGATTCCACAATCTATCAAGTACAAACCCTTAGATATTCCTGTTTCTTAGGAAGAAGAGATGAGGGAGGGGGAAGAGGTTGGGGAATCTGCATTACAGGGAATACCATGTACTTCATATCTCAACACTTTCCAGCTTAAGTGACGTCTACTATTTTTTCTTAAAATAGATGTCGATAGACATTCACGAAAAACAGGTAGTTTTGAAAACATACATGCCAAAGAAAAATAGTCTGACGAAGGACATGATTCTTATCTACCTGCCGGAATATTTGAAGAACATCTGAGGTAGAAAAGAACTCTTTCTTATCTTTCATTACTTTAGCATTGTCCAGTAATGTTCCGTCCAAGTGAACTGGAAACAGCAAGTATGCTTCATGCGTCCAAGATTGTTCTGGTGTGGTCTGGACAATGGAAAATAACATTATTGACTAAAAATTGACAAGGAAGAAAAAAGTTGTGCATGAAAAATACGGAAGGAAAAGAGAGGTCTGCCTCTTAAAAATTAGAAAACACAAAGCCCATTGTTCACATGATTATAGAAAGTAATGAATTAATGTAAAGGTTTCCACAATACAAGAGGCAACATGCATATTCCTTTAAACTCAAAAGTACTGCAGACTTCAGAACAGGAGTCCATTTCATTTTTCAAGAATACAAAGAGAGGCTCTGACTGAACCTGGATATATGTATATATATATATGGGCAATGATCCATAGCCAAAAGCGGAAGGGAACCCTCATCCTTCCAACCCAATCTGAGCCGTCCATGAAGAGATCTAATGGTGTGATAGGAACCCAATCTGCAGGATAATTATTAGGAGTCATTACAATTGTCTAGCAGAGCCGGACCCACAAAGGGAATGTACAAGATTGCCCCTGATTAAACTTATAGCCTATCGCACGATTATTATGCGGTAGGAACTGGCTCTGCTTCACAATCTCGCAGATGGAACGGGGCTCGCTAGATAGTCTAGCGGTAGGCAGTTTTTTACCCAAATTGTTTGGCCGATTGGGAAACTCACTTTTGCCAACATTAAATTGTCCCACAAAAAAATTCACACCCCACAGGTCCCACACTCCCCTCCCCTGTTTTTAAACCACACAGACGTACCCTTCTCCAATAAAGCAGAACAAAACAAAACAAAAAATAAAAAATGGAAACCTCCCATTCCTAATCTACAAACCATTTCCTTTCTTCAATTCTTCTTGCTTTTGTGCTGCTTTTTTCCCTCAATTCTCTCCCATATGCAGCCTCTGATTCAGATTACTCCACTTTTCTCGAGTGCCTAACTAAAAACTCAAGCCCAAATGACAAAATCCCCGCCATTGTTTACAGTCCCCAAAACTGATCATTTTCCTCTATTTTACAAGTTTATATCAAGAACCGCAGGTTCAATACATCCTCAACTCCAAAACCCACAATTATTGTTACTGCTTTGAAGGAATCCGATGTCCAAAACACCATAATTTGTGCCAAAAACATGAGAATTCAACTCAAAATTCGTAGTGGTGGGGCATGAAGTTGCAATCAATAACTGCATATTTTCGTAAAACACCATATTTTTGAAGACAATAACTGCACCCCTGTGGCCTAATTTAGTCACCCCCAAAATTCTCGTAAAATTATCTTTTTTACAATTTAATACTAGAAAATCTACACCCATTAATCCGATAAACGCTTCCTCAACTCCCCTACAATAACTTCTGCCGACATTCTGGCCCTTTCCATGGATTGGATGTATTCAGATTGTCAGAATTCATCTGGGACTATGCATACGTGTCGGCCGCACGTGTGCCGGCTTACAATTGCAAGGCCAACGCTTGTTGTTGTAGCTCCACCATGGGACAATGTTTCTACTGTCAATTTGGAATTCCACCCTGCAGCCATGGTTGAGATTAGCTCTGCTACACTTGAATCTTTCAAAATTTCACACTACATATAGAAAATTGTAGTGGGTAGAAAATTTCACCACTCGCGAGATCGTGAAGCGGAGCCAGTTCCTACAGCATAATAATCGTGCAGTAGGCTAAAAGTTTAATCAGGGGCAATCTTGTACATTCCCTTTGTGGGCTCGGCTCTGCTAGACAATTGTAATGGCTCCTAATAATTATCCTGCGGATTGGGTTCCTATCACACCATTAGATCACTTCATGGACGGCTCAGATTGGGTTGGAAGAATGGGAACAGAAAATAGGCAGATAGAATGAGAAATGTGACAACGTAAAAAAATTACCATTAAGCAAGAAGAGGAATGAGAAAGTGTTGGGCGTTGGCTTCGAACCTTGCTACAGAAATATCACATGCCCAATAAAAGTTTGATGTAAAATCTGTATGTATTTTTAGGTATGAGGAAGCTTGTATGTATTTTTAGGTATGAGGAAGCTTAACATTGTGGGATTCAAGCTTTAAGTAATCTATCCAACTATTACATTATTCTCCTTTTACAGTTTCATTCAGCAAATTATTTCATTCTGCAATGTTTAGTATATCAAAAGGGAGCAACATAAGGAGGGGATACTTGAGAATCAAGATCTGATCTAATGAAATAACTTTAGTTTTACTTTGTTGCTAGTTCATCTTTAATATTGAAGGATTTAATGAAGTTGGCTTTTATTCTTGAGGCACTATCTTCTTGCATGAGTAAATTTTATTATTGTGCTTTACTCAAAATTCGTTTTAATACTCCCTCTCACAGTTCTAAAAATCCCCGCTTAGGCGTTAGGCAGTCCTCTATCGTCTCAATTTGGCTAGGCGCCAGGGTCCCCATCTAGGCAAAATCAAACCTCTACTTTGAAGCTCTACAGTACTTGGAAATGAATTTGTTAAACTTTAAAAAAAAAATTGGTAATGTTTCATGTAAAATTTAAAAAATAATTACATCAACTATATGTTTTGTATAGTATAACAAGTATGTACACCAGAAAAATAAATAAATAAATAAGATTGCCTAAGAAAACACCTAGTCCGCCTCCACCTAGGCGCGCCCTAACATGTAACATACTCAACATGAAACAAAGCTTAAGGAAGAAAAAAATTGACCACTTACTCAATATTTACCCCTCCTATAAATGTGACAAGAGAAGGGTCTACAATATAGTTTTGTAAAAAAAATAGCATTGGTTTGTAAAAGTGAAAAGATTCTGGGAAATCCATATCCAAGCACAACACTCATTTGATGCAGAAGAAGTAATTATATTTTTCTGAAGAGCAACTATTACCAGATTCAATCGTGATGAGTTTCCTCTTAAATAGACTGAGAGGGACTCCATCAAAGTTAATGGGGAACCTCAAGAGACTTTTATTTTATTTTAACAAGTAGCATCTTGAGAATGTGTTAAACCTACAAAGCTGGACGAGTTTGGGAAGTCCAAAAAGAAGGCTTAATTTGATGCTATGCCCAGTCTACCACAAGATTTCTAGCAAGGATAACTCTGATTTGTTATTTTTTGAAATGTTGATAGGGGAACCTGGACAGGGCTTGTTACAAATAAACATAATCTTGCTTTTTGCAAGTGAAATTCACATAACAGACTGAACGTGTGTTCCCAATGGTGTAAGTATGGTCTATTTCATATAACACTTTAGATCAAATTCTATAGTTATTGGGCAGGAATATGTTTGCAAAGCATAAATAAGAGAAGTAGAGTAGTTTTGAAGTACTTGTACATAATCATACATTACAATAAGATATAAGCTGAGTGCTATCCTACCTTAACTGAGATGATAGCATGATCGAGGAGAGGCAGCAGATTCGAGTGGCTAAAAAGAGACGAAACACGGATCTCCTCCCTCACCAACTCCAATTGCTCACTATTTTGAATGAGAACTTTTTTCATTGCATATGTTCCATCATCTGCACAAAAAATCAATCCCAAAAATCAAAATCAAAATCAAGAATGAATATAACTCTATATGTTTCCACTTCCTCATATAACATTATAACTCTATATGTTTCCACTAACAAATATTAACATCATCAAAACAAAAGGAAAAATTAAATTAGACTCATCTTCCACAGTCCCATATATCTACCACTCCCAAATCACAAATTGAAAAATAATACAATATGATATCCATAATTTAAAAAAGAAATTGCACTTTTTTAAGTTTAAAACATCAAATAGAAGAACAAAAAGCTGATTAAATTTAAGAAAATGAAACAGACTCATCTTCCTTGCTCGCCCATATCACAATTCCTAAACAAATACCTGAAAACTGACACAATAGGATACCAAAATCAAAGATTTGCAATTTAGTTAAGCACTTCCAAGTAAAAAAAAACATTAAATCATTTTAAAAATTGGAAAAGACGCATCTTTTACACTCCCATATAAACACCAATTCCTAAATTAGAATTTGAAATTTCACACAACACAATACCCAGATACAAAAAAATCACCTTTTTTCAAGTTAAGAGCTTCCATCAAAAGAACAAACAAGAAACAACCACTAATTTGTAATAAGAGATTGACTTGGGACCATTTTCCTCGCTCCGTATAAGCATCAATTCATATAAATACCAAATAAAAATCCATGCCTGAAATATCTAATAACTTTCAGAATCAAATTGAGCAATCAAAAAGAGAGAGGATCAACCAGAGATGTGAGATGGGTTTTTGAATTTCTTCGAAATGCCACCAGAAGAAGCGTCGGTGAGGATCTCCTTAACCAGATAGACAAAGGCGAATCCACCTTCACCCAGCTGCCTAATGACCTTGAATCGATTCTCATTGATCCAAACATCTCCGCCTCCATTAACAGCGTCGTATAACGAGTTCAATCCAGAAAACGAGCACCCCATTTTTTGTATCCGAGTATCTGCAACTGGTATATACTCTTTCTCTCTCTAAATTATGCTTCACAAAATAAGATCTCCGCTTCTTCTTCTTCTCTGTAATCTTTAGCTTTGTCCCTAATTTAGTGTCTCTAAATTGTAGAAACAAGATTTACAAAATTTCATTGCGATGGCACAGAGTTTCATACAGTTCACCAGGCTCGATCGCTCTCCATTATGGGCCCTGGGCAACTGGTTAAAATTAAATTCAAGTTCGTTCACAAGTTCTTTTAAGTGCACTGATCACTAGTTTGACTTAAAAATTAAGGTCGACCAAATTGTAATTTGACTTATAAATAAAAAATTAAGTTAAAATAAATTATAAAAATATTCGACTAATAATAATTTATAAGTTAAAATAAAAATGAGTGCCTAGGTTATATTATTCAGGTCCACGTTATTTGATTAAAAAAAATTATAACCCTTTTTTAGTTGGTAAAAGGATTTTTAAATTCAAAAGTGACCCTACAAATATTACAAAATTCTTATTGTAATCATAAAATATCAATATCTTTAAGAAAATTGTTAAATTTACGATAGAAAATTTTATTTTCAAAACAAAGTGTCGCTATAAATTTTATAGCTATAAAACCCCAACTTTTTGAATAAAGATGAATTTTCTATGAATATTATTTTTGAATATTATGGAGTGAAATTGATATAATAGTTGTGGGTAATATTTATAAATTTTGCAAAGTACGTAAGTTGTTATATAATATTCGATTGGTTGGAGAATATTCGTTTTAACAGGAATATTAAGACTATTGGCAAGACAATCATTGGTGGACCTCTAATAAGCGAAATTATTATCGAATTGAGAAAACGACAAAAATACTTTATGAAATATAATTGGAAGTTTTACCGTTAACTCATTTGAAACAAATTGCCAAAAAATACGATGTCTGGCGTTGCATAAGTTAGCATAGTACCTGCGGTATTGATTATTGATGCTTTACGTGATAAGTCACTCGGTTTTGTTGGTATTATTAATGTAATAATACGGAAAATCTTTTTATATAAAGCAGAATACTTTTATAAAGTTATTCTATAAATAGAATATATTATATTCTATTATGCATAGATGTCTGCATAATATTTTGCATAGTAAAATATTTTTATATAAAAGCAGAATACTTTTTATAAAGCTATCTGCATTTTATTAGACAATAATTAGAATATATTATATTTTATTATGCGTAGTGTTTTGCATAATTGTCCGCATAGTATTTGCATAGTAAAATCTTTTATAAAGTTATTCGTTTTATTAGATTATAAATAGAATATATTTTATTTTATTTTGTTTTAAATATGGGACCAAATCGGATTAAAGTAAATCAATCTCGAATGCTGCTCATGAGTTAGTTACTTATACATTCCATTTTTCTATAAATAAGCTCATTCATTCATTATTTTCTTTATTTAATTCTTTGAAACTCTAAATAGATAAACTATAGATAGAAAGAAGAAAGTATTCGCTACTTCACTACTTATATATCCAAGATTTTCTTCTTAAGGTAGGGAATATTATTTGTTGTACTCGTAAGGGGTGTTATTCTTTTGTATTCATGAAGAGAACTTATCTTTATTCCATTCTTTATTATTACATTGGAATAACTCAGATATCTGTGAAATTACCCTATACTTGGTGACATTCTTCTATTATTAAAATCTTTATTATTACATTGGAATATCACATGCATGCTTTTACGTAATTCGATTAAAATCTTTATTATCTTGTTGGAATATCCTCATGCATGCGTTTCTTGGGACCGGTTAAAATCTTTATTATTATTCTATTGGAATATTATGCATACGTGCGCGTTTTGTGGGACTGAATAAAATCCTTATTAGTATTACATTGGAATAGCATTTGTCATGCAAAGTACCGCATGTATGGTGATTTTGTTGTTATTCTATTCTTTATTATTACATTTGGAACATCCGCCGGTGCTTAATTTACCGACCGGTTCCGTTATTTAGTATTCATTGGAATAACTTTATCATGCGAAATACCGCATGCATGGTGATTTCTTTTGTTATTCCATTCTTTATTATACTCGGTTGGTTAAAGTTTTGACTTCTATACTCCATGAAATTAGTAGAATATCCTCGATATTTAAGGCTTCATCCGATATCTTTTCATGAAAATATTCTTACGATCATTCTTGAATTTTATTCTACAAAACGAAGATCATGTTGACAATTTGGACGTTAATAATTCCCGGATAAAATAATTCTTGAACTTGTTTTATTGAATTCTTATATCATTGTCATCATCCTCATGCTTATATTATGTTGAAAGTCATCTGTGGCTGAAGCGTAGATGGACTTGGTATGATTATGACGAGGATTATTGATTGTAATCATTAATAGTAATGTTACAAATGATGTGAAAAAAGTCCTCATTGGCCCGTAGTGCATTGATGGACAGTTGTTGGCATGATCATGATCATTAATGAATACACAAATATTCTTGGCCCGTAGTGTATGGATAATTGTGGTCGTGATACTAAAGAATATCCTTGGTCGTAGTGCAGGGGTGATTCGATGATGTGGAATATTTATTAAGTTGAGTCTCAGCGATAATAAAGTGATGAAAAACTTTTTAATCATAAAAGATAGTAGATTTTATTTTCTACTTGACTCTTTTAATGGATTGCTTGTTTACCGCAGCTTAAACTTGATGTCATTATATTTTATCAGTTTAATATTGAGACTAATGATAATTTATTCGCATTATCTTAGTCATAATATTTCTTCTCGGGCTAGTTGAGCTCACCCTTCCTTTCACTTTTTCTCTTGTAAAATGAGAATATATACATTTGGATTTAGTGGGGAACGGAGTGATGGTCCGGAAGGATAAGATTAGTAGTCCCCACTATTCTGTGAAATAGTGTGATAATAATTGTAATGAGGACCCCTTTTGAGTTTGTATAATCTCTAGCAGATAATATTTGTATTCAAACTCACAGTTTATATTTTGTCGTATTGTACACGACAGTTGTATTAGTAAGTTGTATTTGAATTCTGTACCATGTATCTGGCGACCCAAGATGGGTGATGTATACCTAATTTTTGGGGCGTCACAATAGCGATAATTTTTACCGTCGCTATACATCTACAATTACTTTTATTGTGAAAAATAATAAAAAATATTATGAATTTAATAATTTCTTATTTTTAATTGTGTTTGTTGATATTCTTAATTTTACAATTATATTCATTTCTTTACTGTATGGATGATCACCATAATTAGGTCATATTCAATTTGACTATAGATTATAAAGTTATGAGCTTTCCTAACAGTATAAGGTTATGTTTGATAAAATTGAATATTAAATTTAAACAGTTTAGACATCTGAATAATATAGAGTATCTGAATAGAATTGTATCTAAATAAAAAAATGTTGTTTGATAATTAATTTTTTCAAAATAGCTTAATAACAGTATTTTACCATATTACCCTATGAACTCTTTTTTCTTTCTCATCTTTTACTCTCTTATCTGATATATTCTTGCAATTTGACTAAATCATTCAAAAACTCTTTTTGTCTTTCTCAACTATATTCTCTTATCTTATTTAAATTTAATGTGGCTATTTTTTTCTTCTACTTTTTTAGTTCTAGCACAATACATGAAGCACAGTATATGAAATCAATTAATTATACAGCTTTAACCATATCAATTAATTATCACATATTTCTCATACCAATTGTTTTCGATCATTCATTGCTTTCCTTTTATCTCACTTGTTTCTTCTTCTTCAATCTCCATTAGATCTGCGCTCAGAGTGCAGTTCAAATCCATGTGTGAGTGCAGTTAAAATCCATGTGTGTGCATGTGTGTGTGTGTGTGTATATATATATATATATATATTATGGAAAATGATCCGTGAAAAACGTTAGCTATTAACACTGTTTCAACTAACGCTAATCTAACCGTCTAATATTAGAGTTAATGGCTGAGATGAATGCCTAGCCGCTAGAGGGAGTAGCGGCCAGCAATAAATATTAAAATTATTTGAGTTAATGTCTAACCGTCTAACCGTCGACGTTTTGACTAGCCGCTACTCCCTCTAGCGGCCAGCAGAGAGGATTTTTTAATTTGGTCCAAGGACCCAGTCGCTAGAGGGAGTAGCGGCCAACAAAAAAAATTGGCCCAATTACTGATTATCCTAATTATCCTCATATATACTACTTATTAATTAGTAAAATAAAATAATAAAAAATTATAAGTATAATCAGTAATTATCCTTATACTTATTAATAAAATAAGTATGTATAAGGATAATTAATAATTATCGTCTTATGATTTTTAATTATAAATATGAAATAGTGATTGAATTTATATTATATTCCTACCAAATATATTAACTCAATCACTATTTTCTATTTATAATTAAAATCATAAGACGATAATCGATAATTATTCTTATACATACTTATTTTGTTAATAAGTATAAAGATAATTATCGATTATCTTTATAATTATCCTTATAATTTTTTATTATTTTATTTTCTTGATTAATTAGTAATATGTATAAGGATAACTGTTAATAAGTATAAGGATACGTATAAAGATAATTACCGATTATCCTTATAGTTATTCTTATAATTTTTATTATTTTATTTTACTAATTAATAAATAGTATGTATGAGGATAATTAGGATAATCATGGTGCATCATTAATTTGAGTATGCACGATCAAAACATCGACGTTTTGGTGGCCGCTACTCCTCTCTTATACCGGGCATTCATCTCGATCATTAACTTTAATATTGGACTGACTAGATTAGCGTTAGTTGAAACAATGTTAATAGCTAACGCTTTTCCACAGATCATTTCCATATATTATATATATATATATATATATATATATATATATATATATATATATATATATATTAATTTGGTTCAATAGAAGACAGATCGATACAAGAGGAACATATTTTAGAGAGAGCAGAACATAGAGATGGTGTTGAATAGCCATCTGGTAGTAGAAGTAGCAAATATTTTTACAAATGTTTGCCAATAATTTGGTTTAATAATGCTTTTTTGATTGATCGTGTTTTAGTAGTTTATGTGTTTAGAATTAGGGATTTATTGTATGTTGGTCAGAATTATTAAAGAAAAAACATTGATGATTTGGATTTATTACTGTAGGGTACGACTTGTTTGGATGTGAGTTTGAGAAAGATGTTGAGGGATACAAGAGGAATTTTGTAATATTGAAGATGTTATTTTTGTCAAAAAATAGTTAATGTAGTTCAGACCTACCTATGAATAGTATAGATTTAATTTCATATATTATCGATTAAGAGACAAAAAAAATTACCAAACAAGTTTTGCCTCTAACCGAAGATGAGGTATATCTATTATGAGGTCTATCCATTAAGAGGTATTCAGATGTAAATAAACACAACTTAAATACAAATTAAATACTTTTATATATATATAAACATAGGATTATGACTAAAATATTTTTATACTCCCTCCGTCCCAGGATAAAAATTCTTATTACTATTTTGAGTTGTCCCATGTTAAATGTCTTTTTTCTTTTAATAACCAAACTTTTACACATTTTTTCCTATTATGCCCGTAGCATTAAATATCTCATATTTTTCTTATTTTAATTCTCTCTCCATATTTAATAACATTATTATGGACAATTTTGTCATTTTATCCTTCTTTTTAATATGCGTGAAAAATCCATCAAGACTTTTATCCTGGGACGGAGGGAGTACATATTTTAAGTTGACCAATTTAATGACATCCATACTAGGCATTTACATTTACACAATCGTAATTACAATTCTATTTAATGTTCAAATTTCATATACTTTTATCTAGCGGCCGAGCCTTTTTAACTGCCATAAAGTATATTCAGACTAAAAAGGTCGAAGATCGATTTAGAGCGTCAAAAAGGAGAAAACCAACTTTACTAGTACTTGCATTTATTTGATTTGACGATTACAATAATATTAATGTATATTTATAATTTCATGAGAATCCTATGTAAAAAGATTTAGGGGTTGTTCGTTAAAAATTGAATAAATTTGAATTTAAATTTAAATGAATTGAATCTGAATTTGAATAAAAAAATTGTTTTTTAATTAACATGTCCAAAGCATCTGAATAACAGAATTTTATTAGTTTACCTCTCTGAAAAAATTCAAAGTTGTTGTAAATTTATTTAATATTATTATATTTAATATAATAGTTAATTTTTTTAAAATTTTAAAATTTGTTTTACTTTATTCAGCTGCTCATTCAGTCAAAAAAATCTGACTCAACCATTCAGCTCAATCATCTAACCGATTCAGCCATTCAAACTATTTTTTTCCAAAACAAACACACTTAATTATAAAGTAAAGTACCAGATTGTAGAGTCATTTGAAATTGTAAGACATATCGTTGAATGGAATCACTCAATGATTTGAAGATCGCTTCCGGTGCTCAAAGACGGCCCCTGAAATTTAAAGCACAGGTGTCAAGAACTTTAGCCCACTAAAATTAATAAATTTTTAGGGCCCTCAATAGGTACTTTTGTGGAACAATTACATATTCTAATATATTTTTAAAAATAATTACATCAATAGTGCACTCATATAATATTTACATAACTAGTACACTTTCATATTTATTTACATATTCTAGTGTAATTAGGATTCCTTAATTTAGGGAATTATAATTCAATTAAAATTCCTTAATTTAGGGATTAGTTATAGCTTCTTCTCTCTCTCTCCTCATCTATAACAATTGCAGTTAATCATCACCCTTCTTCTTCATTCAACGTATTATTTCTATATAAATATATATATATATATATATTAATGCGGGGCTTCTACCATTAGTAGAAATTCGCAGAAGCCGAATGTAGAAAATGAAACCAACAACGTTGTTGTAGAAATGAAACGAGGGAATGGCTTGAAAACAAAATATGGTTTTGGAGAGCTTTTGATTAGGAAAAGTTTATGGGCATCTAGAAATAAGGTTGTTGATGGGAGGAAAACACGGAAAATAATGGTGTGAATGTTGACAAGTTAAAGGAGAATGAAACCACAGTTTTAGGGGATGTCGAAATCAAAGGTGCTGGCGTGGTAGAGTCTCATAATGATGATATGGTTTCTCCAATCACAGTCCTCCCAATGGTGGTGAGTCAACCAATTGGATATCTCCAGTAGCTTCTCAAAATAAAGGGTCAAAATGGAGGTGGTATGAAGATTCAGGCGGTGGTAGTGGTGGATATGAATACTGGATGATGGTAACCAAACATTCATACCAAGGTAACCAAACTGTCATATCAAAGTAATCAATCAACCTCCACACTTTAAATTTTTTCTTAGTACAGTTGGTTACCAAACCTTCAGATCAAGGTAAGCAAACCTTCGTACCAAAGTAACAAAACCTTCATACCAAAGTAACTAAACCTTCATACCAAAGTAACTAATTCACATCCACACCTGTATTTTTTCATAGTGCAGTTGGTAGCCAAACCTTCGGACCAAGGTAACCAATTCAATTTTATTAAGTTACCAAATTCGTTTGAATGTGATGCAGTTGGTAGCCAACCATTCATACAAAGGTAACCATTTTATTATTTATGAATAACAAAATAGTTATAAAAAAAAAATTCAGAACATTAAAAGTTACATCTATTTATTTTTAAACTTTTTGTAGGGCTGAATCTTCTTCTTATTCTCATTTGGCGTTTTGGACAACGAGAGATTCGCAATGGTGTAAATGACGGAATATGTGCGGTATAGCGGACTATTATTTCAAAGTGTATGTGAGGAGATGAAGATTTGAATTTGAATATTTAAATTTGAATTATAATTTTGAATTTGAATTTATTTTTGTTTTTAGATCCAAATATTTGAATTTCAATTATTAATTATGGCAGTTAGTTTTCCTTGATTTTAGGTTTTTTTTATTAATGTGAATTGTACTATTTTTGTAATATGGGTCCTAATTACACTCTTTTTGTAATTATTTAGTTGATGCACTTTTCTTATAATTACTTTCTATTTGTTGTATACTTATGTAAAGGACCCAGTCCACGTCACTTTAAATTTAAAGGTCTACAAAAAAATTATCCAATGAAATAGACCCAAATCTCAATGACAAACTTAGTGATAATGTGATATCTAAATGATGCTTTGGAAATATTGAAATAGTCGGTTATTATATTTGGTATTCTTTTGTATTTATGCTCTTTTGTTCAGGAAAAGTTCTTAATTTTTTTTATGCATATCTTAATAGTAATTAGCAAAAAACCTATTTTTTTGTATCGCTTTAAGCCCTTAAAAACTCAAGGCCCCGGCCCTGCCGGTGCTTGGAGTGATTCCGCTCGACATCATTTCTCCCGCATAGAAAACCGAAACTGTGCTATAAGCTATAAAGTCAGTTATTGATTCATCTAATTAGTTGATAATTTTTCTTTTGTTTTCCATGTATGATGAGGCTGGATATAATACAAACAGAGGTTTGTAAGGTAAGCCTACAATTTTGTTCATAATTTTCTACTTAAAATACACATTGAAGTATCAAAGCTTATAATCCACTTAATTTAACAAATAACTAACGAGTTATTGCCCATTCTGGTCTGTGCAAAAGATGGTAAAAAAATTAGGAAAAATATGAAGTTGAAGAGCTCTTTCATGCTTACAAATGCAAACATGTAAAATGATTCAGACATTTTGCCAAGAGTGCAAATGAATCGAGTCGAGCCGAGTATTGAGTTGCTCATATTTGGTTAACAAAATTTATCGAGTATAAAACAAAGTTTGAGTAAGACTCATTTAACTACCGAGTCTAATACGATCTCAAATCGAGTCCGAACTGTTTAAATTTTTTGAACGAATATGATCCGAATATCAATAAAAAATTACGATCGAATAATTTATCAAATTTTAAAATTACTCGATTGAATTGAGCCCTGCCTTAGCCCTCTATGAATCATTGTCGATTATGGTTATAATCTAAATACCCAGTTAATTACCAAAAAATATAAATACCCAGTCCAACACTAGTGGTGTACAAGGCTTAATTGTACTACCAATAGTTGTGACCTTATAAATAGATGTCAATAACGTGAATTTAACCTTATTCTGGACCCAGTCTGGATATAAATAAACCTTTTAAGGAAAATTGATTTAAGATTATTGATCAATTCCAATATCACGAGGTAATGACTATTATCACATTGATGTAAGAAGCCATAGTCCATCAACAGAACTAATAAGCTCAGTCGACATGTGTGCATCCATGTTGCAATTGTTTGAAATTATAAGAAAGAAGCAGGTCCCAAAGAAATTTCAGTTCAAACATATAATGTCAATAGTGGCCGACAAGTTTCTAAACCAGAACAAAGTTGCAGCAACTCATAAAGATTTAGCAATATCATTCATGAGACAACATATTCTGGGCTTGCTACGAAACTAGTTGGTTACCATGATCCCTCAGCACCCACTGTTGGATTCTGAAAAGCTCGGAAACCCCAGAAAGTCTTCAAAGCGTATGGCTGGGATATTGTTACACCTTCTTCAGTGATTTTCGCTATCTGTAATTCATAAATTTTTAGTTATGTTAGGTATCAATATAAATAAATAAATGTGTGTACAGTGTGTGTGTATATATAATGTCCAAAAGCTGTCAAGCCACATTCTTCTTCTCCAAGACAAAAAGATAAGTTAAACATTCAATACAAAAGATCAATGTATACTTGATGCATTTGACCCTGCAATGGAAAAGGCTATTTCCTGAATTTCCACAACTTAGAACCTAAAAGTCTAATAATATGAGATGACTGTTAACATGAAATAAACTGCACTGGACATGAATGTATTGTTGGGAATATCCGGTCCAAATATGCTCATCTGAAACCACATCTTGACCCAAAAGGTTAACCCATTAGGTCTATGGTCTATTAGAGCATATATGTCCTCAATATTTCTCCTTGAATTGATAGCTTGTACTTATGTTGTATCTTTATGTAACGATGTCGGACTTTATTATCACGCGGTATCTCAACAATCTCCCCCTTGAACTTTAACCATATTCTTTTTTAGCATTAACCCATACGAGTCGCCCTCTTCAATATCTCTGATTTAATCCACCAAGTGCCTCCCCAAAAAAAGTCCACCACTGTACTCAAAGAGTACATAATCCACAAGCATCTACAATTCATTGAGCCTAGCACATCATGTATCTCCCTAATGACGAGCCCACACTCTTCAATATCTCTTGTCAAGAGTCAGCCAAGTCATGGCTCTAATACTAATTGTTGGGAATAACCGACACATACGCTCATCTAAAACCGCATCTTAACTCAAAAGATTAACCCATTAAGTCTATGGACAATTGTTGAGATACTCCTCGAATCCTATTCAGAAAAAAATTGCTATTATGAAAAAGATGTCATATTTTTAATAAAAGTATTATTCTGGAGAACAATCTATTTGTAGTAGGAGTTTTATTTTGGAAGTGTCCTATTTTGAATAGGAGGAGGTGAATTGTGAGTACTCTATAAATAGAGTCATGTTTAGTTGAAGTGTAGCACAATCAAAATTCATGTAGCATCCTAAGAGTTGAGAGAGGATGTGAGATGTATTTCAATGCAGTGGTTAGTTAGGACAACGTCCTTTCATGTCAAAGACACAGGTAAACTGTCTAGGAACAATAATTGATTTTAGCCCGAATGGCAAGAAATATATGATATGCACAATAAATATCATGAGGAACAAATAATATGCTACTTCATCTAGCAGAATATCTATAAAGCTTGTGGAAAGGATTAAATGCAGCATAATATTCCCCTCAATCTGGAACTGAGAATCCCATCTTTAAGATTTGTAGTGAAAAGATTTGTATTGGTCACACTTTGACATGAGAAAAAACCGATATTAAACTTTAAAGAGTAAATTTTATTAACACAGAAAAATTATTCACAAAAGTATTTTAAATATTTCAAAATGCAAAACAAAAATCGAACATTAATATTCGCTGGGGATGGGGGAGTCCAACAAAAAAAAATATAGGAATTAACATTTTCCAACTGGGTTGTAGTACTAAAATTTTATCATGAACTTGAGTAACCAAATCACAGCAAGCAATCCCTTTAAAACTTCAACTTTCTTTTCAAATTTTTATAAATATTAAAATGCAAAACAAAAATCACATAATCTGGTTATATTCATTCCATTGATGATAATTTGTCACAAATATCTAAAGTACAGGTCCTACAGTTGCAGACAAAATCACGAGTATGCATAGACTGCACTATTATTGGTACATATAACATCAGTGACAGTGCATTGACTGTTTTATACATTCATCACTAGTTCTGTTTAGATTCCCTCCTTGTCTTTTGAGATATCCTCGACTCTTTGAAAATCAGCATATTGATTGAGCTTTATATGTTATTTTAGACTCCCAACTTACATCACATGTACAAGAACTCATTGGAAAAAAATAAAACATTGATGAAACTAGATTTCTATTTCCAACACACTAATGATAACAACAATCCATTTTGAGAACAAGGCTTCAAGTTCATTCACCAAATTAAGATTTGAAGAAGTTCAGAAATCTCAAGAATGAAATGTGATGTAAAATCTGTACAAATAAGGCTAATTCTCCAAGCATATTAGAAGGAATGTCAAGAATATATTAACAGTAGTTATTTAGTGTCAAAGAAGCAAACCTGAAGCTTGTTGACAGCAGACCTATCACGATATAGAAGAACACGCATGCATTTCTCCAGTAACTTGACACCTTCTTCAAAAGTCAAGTCCTCTTTCCATTCATCGCGGAGAATTGGTCGCGCAAGGTGATTACCAAATCCAGTTGCCACATGATTGTCCTCAAAATGTACACCAATCATACTAACCTGAATAGATTTATAAGCATTAAATGAAGTCTACCACCAAATACATATGGCTTTTTACTAAGCATCAGATAATGGTGGTGGAAACAAAAAATTAAGTTTACCGTTCCAAGATACTTATGCCCATTTTTCACTCCACCAAGCACAAGTGAGTTCCATAATGGGTTAAACTTGTTGCGGCGATTGTACATTAGCCGAGTTAAATAGTTGTGCACCTCTTTAGGGCCCAGTGAGTTCCCATCATCCCACATGTTGTCATGCAAGCTGCATAAGTAAAGCACTCAAATTTCAGTCAGTCAGAACTTGTAAATAACTCAAAGAAGCACCACATTCAGCATAATATAACTCCAATATTAAACCATGACACAAATACAGGACAGATTGGACTACTCATTAAATGGTAAGTAGTCTTCATAGAAGAACAGATACTTACATAAGCTCATCAAGATAACGTAAAATCTCCTGGAAATCACTAATTTCCCCACTAGCTCCTAGAAGAGAATGTTTCCCCACTGAACTCATTCGCTGCACACTCTTGTAACGTAGGGTAGACCCGTAGGAGCCTGTAAAAGGACAGCATGGATCACATGACAATGAAGTACTGAGAGAAAGAACTCATAGCATTATTACATATGCTTCAGTTAGAGCCCTACTGATAAAAATATTTTATTCCATTGATAATATAATTGGATCAATCAAGTACATAGAATTTGGTTCAACCAAATGATATATATGCTTAGGCATTTTCACTTACGACTCTAGAGGTCACGGATCCCATAGTGTAGAAAGTAAAAACAATGAAAATACCATCCTACAATCAAAGAATAAACAGACTTTTTCATATGACACTAAACATCATAATAAAAATCTGACATCTAATTGCTAATAAGGTCAATATCCAGATAGTCTAACTTCTATAGGGCTATGAGGTAGAAATGATCCCAATAATAATGAAACGACATATGGTAGTGTAAATTAAGCACCAGAATTATTTATTATTTCATGCAGATTGAAAGTAGCTTCTCTAGAGTCTAGAAACAAGAATTTCAAAAATTAATGCAAGTCTATTATTATAAGATTATAGTTAAACAAGTAGCAAAGAACATATTAATCTGTGGCCTTTGTCATGTGAAGTAAGTGCTGCAAACCTAAGGAATTTGTTAAACATACTTCATCTGTCCCCAAAAGAGTATTCAATAGAGACCAGGAATACTATAAATGTGACTTCAGCGACTCTCTAGTTTGACAGGCTAATCTTCACTTATTCAGATATTGAAACAAAACCTCAAAAGTAACTGTTAGAGATTGTATACGGTGACATGGTAATCCAATATTTTAACTCGGTGATCCAAATCCGTTGTTATCACATCTATACTGTGTTGGTAGCATTCAACTGCTGGCTTGAACATTTAATTAAACTTTTAGATGAATATATCTTTATTCAAGCCAATACAAGGTGGGGAGTCGAATAACTTAAAAGTAAGGTAGGGGGAGAAGGTGGTAGGGAAAACAATGACAGTTCTCAACTTACTGTTCTCAGAGGAAGATAAAAAACATGAAAACATATAAAGGAACCAAGAAATAAGAATAACCAGAAGATTATGTATAATTTTACTTGCAAGCAAGTCAAGGAGTCAAGGACTCATGCTTCTGATCACATTATTGATTGTCTATATAACTAAATTAAGCAATGAGGATTTGACAAACCACCAAAACAGTCTGTTATAAGCAATGAAATAACAAAAGTTTAACTTTAACCTGATAAAATATGGTAGTGCACCTAATTTATACCCTAATGACCTAATCCTTCTTTTAAGTTAAAAGTAACAGAACCTAAATTTTCGAGTAATTTCAACAAGCCCTGACACATTAACTAATTTACAGGTGTATTGAACAACTTCCTGAAAAATCACACTGTGACAGAAAAAATTGGGTTCTGCATCTAACCTCCCATATCAGCAGCCATGAGGATCCCATCCTTGTATTTGATGGCGACCACAGATGTACCAGTCACATATGGGTATCTGTTGCAAATCATGAGTTCATGCCCCCAAAAAAAAAAACTAATACAAAAAAATACTAGAAACAAAAAATATCACTAAACTCTAAAGCATTCTCAGAATAAGTATGTATGTGTATGACTCGGATGTCTACTTAATCCAAGGTTCTATAATTCAATCGCTAACCCTATGAGCCTTCAACATTGATGATTAATTGCAGGGGAAAAGGAACAGATCTCGAATCTTACATGTTCAGATAGAGATAGAGAGAGAGAAAATAATTACAGGGTTCTTTCAGATGATGAGTTCATTAAGCTATTTTTAGCTTGGATAGAGTCAACCAACTGCAAAAATTACACAGGAAAAAAATGATCAGCGAAGAATATTCAATTAGACAGAACCAATGGAGATCTATCGTTTGTTACAGAAACTTACGCTCATTGTTGGATTTTGATTTGATCACTGAACTGATAATGAATTTTTGGAGAGAGATCGAATGAACTATAAAAAGCTATTTGTGCTGAAGTAGAAAGCAGTATAGGGAATGAATGATAAACGAACTTTTCGATTTCCCTCCGCTCAAGAAAGGTGGAACTTGGGGCTATGAATCAGAAGAATTGATCGCTATTCGGCCCAAATTGCCCCTACTGGGCCATTCTTTATATACTCAAGAAGTGGATGAAAGACAACCTCGCCTTTATAATGACACGAGGTTGTATGTCATTAGACATCTTGTATAATAGTGGCAAAACACCCTTCTAACGTTGGGTTCGCTTTCTCTATATGATTCACCAAATATAACTACTAAAAGATGTATACAACACACTTTTTATACTGTTTAGTGGAGAACTCCACAACTAGAGACCACCGCTCTATTCCTTGTTATTCCCGGTCGACCCAAATACTACACTTTTATTACCTAAAAGGAATTGTGGAAGCAAAAGGGGTGAGCACAACTAGCTCTCAGAAAGAATATCATGACTAAAGATAATTAAATTATCAATAACCTTCATCAATAATAAATCGAGATTTAGAACATATGGTAGATGATAAAAATTTCAACCATAGTTCTTAATGAACGAAGCAATTCATTAGAAGAGTCAATATGTATAACATCGCCTATTATCTTCTCCATGTTAAAAGTCCACCAACAATGTTTTATCCCTGTAACATCAATCAGTTCCTTTCCACAATTATATGAATATCTCATAATCATAATTGTAATTTAAATTCATCTTCGCATCTGTGATTTAATATAATTTTTATCACATGTCTTTACCCGAAACATCAAAGATCATGGTTATACCAAATCACAGTTCTGCTCATAATCATACTAATAAATTCTTCTTTGCACTACGGGCCAAAGATATTCATCCACAGTTCATCTTCACACCACTGGCCAAAGATATTCAACAACAGGTCATCTTTGCACTACGGGCCAAAGATATTCATTAACAGTTCATCTTTGCACTACTGGGCAAAGATATTCATCAACAATTCATCTTTGCACTACAGACCAAAGATATTCCTCAACAGTTCATATTTGCACTACAAGCCAAATATATTAATATCTCAAAGAAATATATAATCATTTCAGAATTTATATAAATAATAATTATAACCATGTTGATCAATTCACCTTTGCATTTAAGCTAAAGATATTTAATTATAAATTCAATGGTCATGATCATACCAGTCACAATTCAACTTTTCACTACTGGCCAAAGAGAACCCTAGTCTCATCTTTACACTCCAGTGAAAGAGAATTTCAACATCAGGGTTATAAAAATATTATATATGATAATAAAATCAATATATAGTTTTAATCTCTATAATAATATTCATAAATCAACTATAATTTGGTTAGAAAAAGAAACCAATTTTGTAATGAATAGTATCCGTGAATAGTAACTCGTGAATAGTAACTCATAAATAGTAACCCTGACACAAAAAGGTAAAAATTCCACAATAAAATCCATACCAATATTTCGGTATAATGATATTGAAATAATAACATTTCTTAAACTTATAAACAATTTATTTTAATTGTTTACACTTTACTAAATAATGCATTTAATCATCATAAAATGCCAAACTTATAAGATTTTATCACCAATAATCAAAATTCTCATCAAAAATCTCCATATACCACATATATGATTCTCAAGCCATAAAATCATATTTTTCAATTTTCTTCCTTCACATAACATATTTAACTCATTTATTCATAACTAGTCCATTTTCATGAAAAATACCAAATCAGTTCCAAAAATATTTCTTTTCTGGGATTTAGTAGAATATAGTCCCATATTGAACATATATTTTTCTTAGAATTTTTAAAATTCATTTACTATTTTTCATATGGCCAAAACCGCCGAATATTTAGATATTTATCATAAATTGTACTTTTATCCAAAAATTCCGAAATTCACAGAGTACACTGATATTATATAGATGTACTCCCAATAAAAATTTCATCAATTTTGGAGTTAACCATAAGGAGTTATAAGGGGTTACTTTTAAAATAGTATTTTCTCATAAAATTCATAACTCTTAATCTATACATCCAAAAATCACTATTTTTGGACACAATCAATAAAACTCATCAACATATCATTTCAAATTTTTCCAGAATTTTTCAAGGTCAAGAAGAAATACGAATCGAAAAACATAATAACCCTTAAAATCCTCACCTCGAAAAGAAAGAAGAGATTTCCGATTGGAATATCGGATGAAAAATCGAAGGAAACTTCTACTAAATAGCAACTCTCAAAGTATCTAAATACTCATAAAACACACTCAATAATCTAGAGAGAGAAAGAGAGAAAGCTTATGTTTCGGTGTGATTTTCAATTTAACTTAGCCTTCTATTTATAGAAAATTTTAGCGAGACTTGACCGCAACCGATGGCTTTACCTGCTACTATTCCCACCTACCACATTTGAAATAAAATTCAGCACATTTTTTCACCAACCACAAGTGGGGCCCACTCAATTCTAAAATTTTCCACCAAAATCATTTATAAACCTAATTTCTGAATCAATCACCTCTTAAAATTCATAACAAATCATACGTTCATTTTTAACGGTTCAAAATTTATGGACATATACTCAACTTATATATGTATAACATATCCAAAAATTACAACGATCAAACGATCGGATTAACAATTATAACTCACGCAATATATCTCAAAAATACTGATTTAATTTTTAATACCTTCATTCCGACAAAAATACTGATAAAATACCTCAACATTAATTTCTTCATTTATAACCACATAAATAAATCCGTATCCACATCAAATAAATATTTTCTTATCATATAAATCAATAATTAATTATTCACAAATAATATTACAGAATCACAATTATGATAACCAGTAGCTCCTGGGAAAGGGGCTTTCCAATAAGAATTTCTCTTTCTTGCGCCGCAATTAGGTGACCAAACCTCTACTTGATGTAACTTTCTAGACATTGCCAATAATGCTATCTAATAATATTATTCAAATAATATGAATTATTGATCTCGATAATGAGAAATATTGTGCGTTGATAATTATGAAACAACAATAATATAAAATATCAACGCAACAATTATTGAATCAATAAAATAAAACATTGAATAATAATTCTTTGTAACAATTATTGAGTAAGTGCCTTTTCACGTAAGAATCAATAATTCAAAATCTTTGTATGTCTGGTAATACCGTGCGCATCGCAACAACGCGATTACTTTATTTTACTAACCGTATTCCAACGATTGTTAATTGATGAACGACATTACGCCGTTATTTATAAAAACTTAATTTTGTCGTTTTTCTTCATCCGAAGCTTATTCTCATTATGGGCCCACAATGGCTGCGTTGCCGCATTTAATATTCTCCTACGGAAAGAATATTCCCACGACCAAAACTAATATTCCCTAACAACGATGAATATTTTATAACCACTTGTGTATTTTGAAAAAAATTTCATATATCACCCTTAACTTTAACTTTTATCAATTTAACCATTCACTGAATTGTAATTATAAGAAAAATTGAATATTTTTATTTCATAAAATTCGGGGTCTTACAACTCCACCTAATTTTTTGATCCATATTTATGAGATAAGTGAGGTGAAAGTTATTATAGACAATTCATAATATAGTTAATGCTTTTCAATTATTTCCTTAATTCTTGTGCACATGTCTAAAATGACCTATATTAAAAAACGGAAGAAGTATTATAAAGCTGTTAAAGAGAGGATGTGAGTGAGTTTTGTGTCCAATAATTTTTATATTTCGTGCAAAAAAGTTATAATGTGAAAGAGAGGTTTTTGTAACTTTTAATTTATGCAAAAAGTTGTGCCTTAAAAATTATAGTTTGTGTAATCTCAAGTTTTAGGTAGGGCGTAAAACTTTAAAGAATTATTGCAAACTCATTATTGTTGAGACAATAGAAATTTGGAGTTTGATCCATAAAATTAATATTTTTACAAATGAAAATGATAATTTTACTAGATTCTCCTTGCGTAATTGGTGAATAAATGAAACAAATCTCAACTTGTTCCAATATTTCAAATAATTGTAATTTAAACTTTGCAAATTGAACACCAAAAAATAATTATAGTATATAATAATACTTTTATTATAAAATAAGGTCATTGATAATATAAAAATAATAATTATGCTGCTAAAAATATGTATTTAACAACATTTTTATATTTATTTTATTAACATTTTAAACTTTTATTTAATAACACTTACTTTATCGTTAATTACAAATAAAGTTATCATTTATCAACATTTCCATTGTATAATACATCTTATTTTCTATCAAACCTTTTAAGAACTTTACATCATTACCGTCCCCACCGTCTGTAAATGCACAACCAAAGACGTGACCATCTTCTATAGGCGTACAAGTTTCATTCACTAAACAGCGCAACCCAATTTGGCCCACCACGTACCGTCTCCTCCTTCCATGTGGTGTTCTTGCAACCCCACTTGCAGAATATCAAGAATCTTCTACGGCTCTACCTTTTTCCTCAAAATCTCAGTAACCTTTTTATCTTATTATTTAGTTTGATCGCTCGCAAGTTTCAAGCATTCACTTTGACGATCACAAAAAGGGTGCATTTTTCGATACACTCCTTGAATTTCAAAGGTTTAGTCAATTAGATTTGTTTAGCTTCTTGATTACCTTGATGGTTAATTCAGTTCATGAGTGGAAATTGTTTGTCCCCTTTATTTTTTCAATTCTGTTTTGATGGATGATTACTTCTTGGAATTTCTTTTCTGGGTATTTTCTTATTTTACTTGTTAATTTTGATAGATTTTTTAGCTGGTTGAAATAAAATTACTCGGTGTTGGTTAATGCATGTGCACTATCAGAAACTGTTTTTTTAGTTAAATCTTTTTGTTAGCTGTAATGTTTTGAATTCCTAGTTCTTGTTCAGTTATACAATTCTGTCAAACAAATAAAAAAAATGGAAAAGGTAAAAAAGGAGGATGAATGAGGAAAATTTTGAACTAATTTATTTACAATTTTATTACTTTGTTTTCGGTTAATTTTTATTCTGTTGCTCATGATACCTTACAAAGTTCAATATTGCTTTTTGAATGGGCTGTTGATTTTGATACTTGGCGATTGGCAGCATAAGAAAGATTATTCTTTAATTGGTTCTGATTTGTAAGATAAAATATACAGTCCTAAAGTTTTTCAGGTCTTCTGTCTGTAAGCTAATTTGTTTGCCATAAGAATTTTGTGGAGAGAAGATAAGAAGCTTTGAGTGTGTCTCATGTTTGTTTTCTTTTGGGTATCAAAAGGGAAAAACTCGCTTCAGCTAAGTCCATTGGTTTCCGGTAAAGGGTAGGGAAATTCACATGGATAAATGCTGCTTCTGCAGAGTACTTCCTATGGAGGCTGATATTTTGATTATTGATGACGCTGGTGATAACATAGTGTTTTAATCAAATATGTATTTTTAAAAAATCAGTGTATAATTGCTCTCATTTTAGTTAACCATGCATTTGACGATTTATTTTATGCTATTGGTAGTTGAATGATCGTAAACTACATGTATCAAGTGGTGTTTGGCTGTTGTCAAACATACTGTGTTGTGATAGTCATTAATGTGATGCCAACTTAACAAAAAGGGTCATCTCTAAGGATAAGATCTTGCGTTCATGAATTAACATGTGGAACATAGTTAATCATTGTTACATGCCTACTATGGGGGCCGTTATAACTAATTTCAGGTATTTCAAAGGGATACAGAGAAGACACTTTTTGTCTTGCTCTGCCACTCTGGCATTTGACATCCACTTATAGTCAAATTTTCGCATAGCTACCATGTGTACTTTTAATTGATTTTAGTGGTTCTATCAACATAAATTTGACAATAACTTAATTAAGAGAATTGCCGGCACTTGTAGGCATTTTTCCTCTGCAAAGCGTACGCTATGTACGCTATGCCTTCTACCTGAAGTGTCTGCAACCTTCCAACACCTCTTAATATAGGTGTAGCATCGATATAGGAAATACCGCATGCCATTAATTTTATTTCTTACAATAAATATCTTTCTTTGAATATTTAGCTGCAGGCTTATGCAATTTTAAATCTTATTACCCCATAAGCTTTTTTGTAAACCAATGATTAATTCTCTCTCTCCCCCAACCCCCGCCCCCACCCCCGACATTAGGATTTCTCAGTCATTCAATTTCTGCGTTGTATTCCCATACAGCTAAGAACTGCTACATCCTGTACTCAGACTACTGCCCCATTGATGTCAACATGGTTTGTTGTAGAGAGACAGTAATGTGACACTATATATATCCACTTCAGTTCAATCTTGAGCCCCTATATGGTATTAACCTATTACCAATAGAATAATATAATAGTATGCACAAACAAAATTACTAGAGAAATAGAAACTTGTAACATTGATTTTGTTTCATTGTATGAGTTCTGACTCGTATTGCTTTTGATTTGTGAGAAAATTCTCGGTTCTGCCCATAAGGAGATGTCAAATACAAGCGTTGCAGACTATAGGAAACAATGTGTAACCATTACTTTTATTGATGGGTTAAACTGGCCTTTACTCTAAGAGTCCCATACTTTCATGTGTTGCATCGCATCGTCATTTATCTCATTTTTCTTAGCCATAATCACATGAAGGTATTTTAGTTTGTTTCGATTCGGAAAGAGTGACAGGAGTCTTGTCAATCAGATCCGAGCTCCCTTCTATAATTGCTACATATAGTCTTGAAAAAGACAAGGAAACAAAAAAATGCTGATAACTTATATAATAGTATTAAGTTTCTATAATATACGACCACGTATTGAAAAAAAGATCTTATTTGGCAATTAAATGTAAATTTTTTTGACTTGCATATATTTTTTCTTATGTTTTAGTTTCTTTCCAAAACAGAAGTTAGAGTAGTATGTTTGTAGTTTCTCTCCATTTTTGTTGAAACTTTATATGCAATTTTCTTTCTGCAGCATAGGGACTGAAATTCCAGATTTAGAATGGCTCAGGTTAATTCTCAAAATGCTGATTCACCTAGGCGACGTTCTGGCCTATTAAGAGATCAAGTTCAAGTGGTTAAAAGAAAAGACTCGGATCGTTATGAGATTGTCCAAATCCAAGATCCTCTGTCCTTTGAAAAAGGCTTCTTTATAGTAATCCGTGCATGCCAGTTGCTGGCTCAAAAGAATGACGGTATAATATTTGTAGGGGTAGCAGGTCCCTCTGGGGCAGGAAAGACGGTGTTTACAGAGAAGGTTCTCAACTTTATGCCCAGCATTGCTGTCCTAACCATGGACAACTACAATGACGCCAGCCGTATTGTAGATGGAAACTTCGATGGTAATCTCAAGTTTATATCATATATTCTGCTTTGTGCTTATTTAAAAAGATGTTGTTGCTGGGTTATTAATTTTGGTTTAAAAGAATGAAACTAACAATATATATATATATATATATATATATATAATTCCTTAACACTCTCTTCACTTGTAACCTCCACTTACTCGTAGGGAAACTGACCAAGGTGCACTCTGATGCACCAAACCATATAGAACGCAAACAAACAGTGGTATCGAGAACAAACAGGAAAGAACCCTAGACTTTGCTAAATGCCTAAACCTGAAATAGGATACCATGTTATTTTACCGACGGGTGATTGCTATAAATGCTTATGTTTTAGGGAATGAGTGCGACAATTATCACGCTTGATTAGGTACAATTTGTATGCACCATATTTGGTATGGAATTATCTTTTTGACTTTTATACTCGGAAGCACAAACAACTTCATTTTTCAAATAAAAAGAGATATGATATGATAACAACTGAGGACTTATTTGGTAGATTAGTTTTACTTAATTTCAATTATAATAGTCTGTCTAAATTACAAATAGGCTTGGCATTATATAGAGACCAGTTAAACACATTTACTTCCCTATCATCACCCACTAACATAAACAACTTCCCACTCATTCACTATCCCTAGACATTTAAACTTAACAACATAACTAAATAATAACTACTAGATACCCGTAATACCAATAATTAAACATACAAACTCATTCCTAAATAATTAAAAATTTAGGGCTGTTGCTTTTCTCATGGAGATCAGCATGGCAACCAACCTTTCTAGTTTGTGTGGTAGAAAATGCCCAAACCTTTTCCTTTCAAATGACTTAGAAATGCTTTCCTTTAAGATGTTTTTAAGCTGAATCCTTCACCTGTAAAGTTGACCAGTATACGTAAATATTTCTGGTATACTGAGTTTAGCATTTAAGATTGCACAAAGTAAATGAATTGTTAATAATATATTTTTCTTCTCAGTTAAGGTCTTAAATACTTGGCGCTTAAGCAGTTTGTCATAATTAAGGTTTCTTATAAAGAAAAATTAAATCTCCAGACATTTGAGTTGCTCTTGCGTCTAGCTCCTTCGTGTGTTTGCCTACGAAAATATCCAATATTTACATGATTTAAAGGTAGTATATTAGTTGATCCAAGACTCCTAGATTGCAAAGAAGCATCTGTAATATTCTAGATTTACCCACATCTTATGGTTGTAGAGTTTGTTGATGTCTTATACTTAGATAACATTAAACCTATGTCCATACTTCCACACTCGTGCTAATTTCTAATTATTATCTCATCATCATGCTTATGATATTATCAGAATTTAAAGTTGACCTCAATATCGTTGTATACGTTTGAACAACAAGCAGAAATGGAAATGAATGAGTATGAACCTAATTGTATTCCTTTACTTCGTGTAGATACAGTCCTTTACTTAAATTTCATCTCTCTTAAAAAGACAAGAATTTTGTTAATACAGCTAGATGCAATAATTAAATATAAAGGATTCTTGGTAGCAATCTGATGGATGATTTGTTTTGACAGATCCACGGTTGACGGATTATGACACATTGCTTGAGAATATCCGTGGTCTGAAAGAAGGGAGTACCATTCAAGCTCCTATATATGACTTTAAATCTAGCTCTCGCGTAGGTTACAGGTTGAAAATCCCTCCTTTTGAATTTCTCAACTTACTATTTCTATTGGTAGTTTTGGAGGTACTTGGGGGGCTAGGGCAGGGAAGTGGATTTCTCACAAGCTCAAATTTCTTTGCCAGTGCACGAGTAAGAAAAGATATACATAGGAATAAAAGAAATAGTTTAGGTGCTCTACTGAACGTATATCAACCTCTATTGATGAATGATGACTTCAATATGCTACCTCTGTCTTGCAAGGAATGTCAAAGTTTTTGGGGTGTGTTTGCCATGGATTTTAGACGTACCAAAAATATATAAACATTATATTTAATTATCTAATATTATTAAAAATGTAAAAATTTTATCGAAAAATACGTAATTGTGTCTTTGGCACTACAAAAAATTTGTGCCGAACACACCTTGAAGAACTGTTCCATTCTTTTCAAGATGGAGGAAGTAATCAAGAATCAGGTTTAAACATTTTGCAACTATTTCTGATTCCTCCTTGGTCATTTTTGTATGTGTATGCGTGTTTGTTTTCTTTGATACCTCAGCATTTGTCAACCTAGCTTTTTGCCTGAATGTGCATCATTTATTCAACATTAATTTTGTAACATCGTCACCTGTGGAAAAGTTCTTTTTACTTTTTGGGTTGATTATATTCTTGCTCTGGCGATAAAAACTAAGATCAGGTAAGTTAGCATGAATGTATCAGCCATCCTTCTTTAAGCAAATTACACTTCCTTGCTATAGTATACTGTTGTTCTATTTAGTGACTTATATTTTCATTTCTCTCTTAAATATTGTCTTTTTATTTTTCTCCATTCCTTCCTTAGAACTGATAGTTCTGTGTGTCTTATTGGTTCTTCCTTGATGAGCTAAAATTTTGTTTAAATTTATAGACTTGAACTTTTAGTGGTCCATTGATTGTTATTAGTGCTGAATCCATACGTTTAACAGGACAATTGAAGTCCCCAGCTCCCGCATTGTGATAATTGAAGGTATATATGCTTTGAGTGAAAAACTTCGGCCTTTTCTAGATCTCCGTGTGTCTGTTACTGGTGGAGTACACTTTGACCTTGTCAAACGCGTTTTGAGGGACATTCAACGTGCTGGACAAGAGCCTGAAGAGATAATCCATCAAATCTCTGAAACGGTTTTCCCATTCCTACTTACATTTTTAGATAATTGCTTCAAGATATCTAAACACTAAAATTTATTTGTCACTAAATTAACTTTATGGAATTGACATAGATGTTTTCAATTTGTAACGTGCTTGTCCACAGGTATATCCCATGTACAAAGCTTTTATCGAGCCAGATCTACAGACAGCGCACATAAAAATTATCAACAAATTCAACCCATTCTCTGGATTCCAGAATCCCACTTATATTTTAAAGGTTAACTGTTATTCATGTTTTGTCAAAAAAAAATATAAAAGGGTCCCACATAGATGCTTGATCTGACTTTGTTGTCTTCTACCTCTAGCACTGAATTAGTGCTGTTTGTTACTGTAGTCAACAAAGGCCATAACTGAGGATAAAATCAAGGCAGTTTTTCCTGAAGAACACAGAGAAAGTACAGAGGAAACTTATGATATATATCTTTTACCACCTGGTGAAGATCCTGAAGCATGCCAGTCATATCTTAGGATGAGGAACAGGGACGGAAAGTACAACCTCATGTTTGAGGTATGAACTTTAGGAAATTTTAGATTCTTGGTTAAAGTCTTAGTTGTGCTGTGGTACGGGAATATAACATTGATTATGGTTATTCTAGGTATTCAGAAACTTCTGTTAGATTATTGTTTTGCTCCAAAGAATTAAACTATTAATTTGTTGAACAATATATACTTGGTCAAAATCCTCCTTGTGGCGTGCAACAAACAAACATTCAAGCACACGGGAAGAATATTTTACCAACAAATTAACTACATGAACTAACAAGTACGTTGTGAGATTTGAGTGCAATATCCTATAAAATAAAGATGTTAATGCTATGTTAGGCTACCAGTTACTCAAAAATACAAATTATTACAAGTTGCACTAGGAAACGGACATCTAGCTTTTAAGAACCTCAAATTAGGCCTGCTTTGTACCAACTTCAGTGGAAGAAGTTATCCATATATAATATCAACTATCCTTGTTAAATATCTTGGCTTTCATATTATAAAACAAAGTATTTAATCTCCCCCCGGGATCCTCCCTCCCTCTCCTCCTACACACTCTATCTTTCTTCACGCATACACACATACACACATACAGAGTTAGATAGTAAATCAATGTTATCTATCTATATGTCAGAAAAAGAATGTTCTTGTAAATCTTAAGTAAGATGCCTAATGATATATATACCTTTTGTGCTTAGATTAAGGTGCAATTTGGTGCTACTAACCTAGGTAATTTCTTCTTCCCTTTTTATTATTTGAAATGCATGTTGCAGTAGAACAATGTCTGGAGGATTTTTTACAATTTGTAATACATAGATTCCTCGCAGACATATTGTAAAGATTCGGAAGAATGTCAAACATTGATACCACCAAAATTTAATATATTAAAGCTGCATGCGTAAATAAAGATAATCTGTCCACAATTGAAGTGATCATGTGATCTGCTGGTAGATCCGTAGATGTGGTTTGTTAACTTCCTGAATTGACTTAGCTATATAATACTTCCTCCATTCCACAGAAGAGTCTCATTTTTCAACCTGTCCCCAAAAAATAGTCCCGTTTCAACTGATGATAGTATAAAATGACACCAAGTCAAGTTTGTTATCACAGTTACATTACCATGCCATCACTATTAAACTAAACACCGATGGGTAAACATGAAACAGAAAGATATCCTTAAAGTTTGTAAATATTGCAAACGTAACTCTTTTTGTGGAATGGAGGAAGAACATTGAATAACTTGGATTAGCTCGACTCTACTTATGTAAAAACTTTACATTTACCGACCTGTTTTACTTGTTTCTTTCAGGAATGGGTTACAGATAGTCCATTCATTATATCACCTAGAATTAGTTTTGAAGTTAGTGTGCGACTTCTCGGGGGGCTAATGGCTTTAGGATACACAATTGCGACCATCCTGAAAAGAAGCAGTCATGTCTTCTCGGATGACAGAGTGTGTGTGAAAACTGATTGGTTAGAGCAAATAAATCGCAAGTATGTTCAGGTATCACATTATTTTATTTATAATTAAGATTTATTCATTGTCCATAATGAACTTGTACTCTTATTAATGTTGCATGTTCTTTCTACCTTATGAAGGTTTAATGGTTAATACACATCTTTACATTGACTATTTATTTGGTTAAAGCAATTTTATACAATTGACAATGGCAATTTGTGTGTGGATATATTGATTGACCTATACACCATTATTACTAGTTTTTGTTTCAAATTTTGTTTCCTCTATCTTTCCTTAATTTTTATTACACTGTATGAATATTGTGTTCTGTTTCACTTAGAAACATCCCACAAATTTTGAGCACTCTACACATTTGAAGATGGAAATATATTGTGAATTTATGTATATAATCATTATATTTCTCTTGTTCTAAACCTTATATGAATTACAATAACCTTATGTTGCAATTGTTCTCAATCTTATATTGGTAAACACCATGCCTTGGTTTGTGTTACAAAGCAGCGGTGGAATGCAACTTTCGAGACAATAGTTGTGATCTGGAGTTGCATTAATCTTTATTTAAATTCTTAGATTTTCCATAATTCCATAATATCCTCATTCTGAGATCAATGTTGTACATTTTCCTCTAGGAAGCGCAAATCCTCCTTTTGCAGCCAATCTTAAAAAATGTTTAATGTCTATCAATACTTATAAAAATGTTTATAATTTGATTTATACATTTGATCAATCTGCTATAGAGGCCCTTCAGTATATTTTGTTAATTTATTAAGCAACTTTTTATTCAATTTTATCCTTATTATGGGCAATCAAACATTTCAGCAGAGTGATTCAACTTGTCATTTCAACCTTCTGTGGCCAACCTTGATATATGTTTCTCAATTTGATTTATAAATTTGATCAATGTGTTAGTGGTCTTTTTGTATACTTTGTAAATATAACAAGCAACTTTATGTTCCATTTATGGACAACCAAATTGTTCAACAGGGGAGGGCGTCAACTTTTCAGTTTAGCCTTTAATTGTTTTGTACCCTTGATTTTCTTTCTCCTATTTGAAAAGTTGGATTCATTTGTATCAAAGATGGAATATATTTTCTGTTCCCAAAAAGATTCGGAAGGTTTGCAATCCCAACTTGGAATTTACAGGCTATTTGGATTCGGAATTCGGAGATCGGAGATGTAGAAATAATATATTGCTCCTTTTTTCATGTTCAAAGAACTAGCATTATTCAATTGAAACTATCAATATTATCATTCTATGGCATGCCTTGAAAGATAATCACTTGCTTTTACTGTGTTTGTTGAAAAGGTGCAAGGAAGAGACCGTTTGTATGTCAAATATATAGCAGAGCAGCTGGGATTGGATGGTTCATATGTTTCTCGCACTTACATAGAACAAATTCAGCTGGAAAAACTTGTTAATGATGTTATGGTATCATACTTTTAACTGATTACCCACTTCTTTCTTTGTGCTTAGTCCTGATCAGACCAGCATTCTATAGGCATTGCCTGATGACTTGAGGACAAAGCTCAGCATAGATGATGATATGGTTTCAAGCCCTAAAGAAGCTTTATCCCGTGCCTCTGCCGATCAAAGAAGCAGATATCTCAATCGGTACTTTTGATCTCATCCATTATGGTTTTCAAATTACTCTTTTGTGCTGAAGCATACTCCGGATGGAGCTGTCCTGATTAATGATCTAATACATACTTTTCACAATATATTTTACAATAGTTTAAATTGCCTATCCATTTCAAAATCTTGGAATCTGAGCAATGTGTGTTTGTTGATCTGGTACATAATCAGGTGTTCTGATAAATTCTGTGCAGATCACTCTCGTTATCAACACAACGTGGCAAGAACCTGTCCAAGCTGACGAAACTTGATGTAAATAATAAAAGATTCGATGGCATAACCTCACCTGCAACACTTTTTAAGCAGGTGATTTCATCTCTGTCCGAAAACATATATATATATATATATATATATATATTTATTTCTTTGAATTTTCACATAAGTGGAGATTTTAACTTTTAACATGAATTATTTGCTCTCGAATTGTATTTTTGGCAACATTTTGTTCACCATATAATTATTTTATCTGGATCATATACCTGTGCATTTTGCATATAGTTGATTTGTTCCCTTTGACCCGTTATAGTGTATTTTTACTTATTCAAATCCCCATCCTGTCCCTCATCCTCTGCATGCAGACAACACAGTACACACACATGCACCAAAAATTAAACAGAAAAGAAAAGGAAAGGAAATAGAAAGAAATAAAAATCAGCAAGGGGGAGGGGAAGGGTCAGATGACGAACGGCCTTTCTCTCCACCTTATCTCAGCGACTCAATCATTTCTGTTACTAGTTTGCCCAAAGAAAGGAAACATTGAAAAAATGGTTTGGGATCTTATGTCATTTTTGGGTATGGTTTCAATAGATGCAAAGAGAAAGAAAAAAGAGGGCAGCCAAGTTTTCGCACTTGTTATTAATTATTATTTGGTACAGTTTTAACTTCTACATTTTTCTTTTTCCTTCTGTTCTTGGTATATTGTTTTGCTTTCAGAGTCGGATGACTCAAATGACTACCAGTTTCCAGAACTGATTGTCCACCACGATTTTACCCCTATAATCTGCCACCTACACATATTGTTGATCTGTTTTATTTTCTTTGACTGTTTTCTTTCTTTTCCGTTTACATTATGAATTAAGCTCATCAACATATCTATTTTGATTGTTTCAGGGTGTCGTTACTCAACTCTCAGAACAAATTTCCACACTGAATGAAAGATTGGATGAGTTTACATCTCGTATTGAGGAGCTAAATTCAAGATTCTCAACCACAAACGTTTCTTCTAGCCAACGAAATTTGGCTGTGCAGGCTGAAGCCTGCAATGGCTCTGCCCCGACCTCTCTTTTCGTGGCTGGATTAGGGAATGGCTCATTGACCGGTTCAATACTACCCAATTCCTCTTCGTCTTCTCAGTTAGCGTGGGATTCTTTGATGGAAGAGGTACTAGATAATCTTTTTTTCTCTCTTCATATAACCAGAAAAAATAGGTGAAAATTGGAAGTATATAGAATTTCTTAATATAGAAGATTAACCAACCACGAATCTGCGACTATGTAACTACAATATGCATAGTGTGAAAACTTCTATCAAGAGTAATGCTCAAATTTTTAGGTTTCATAAGCATCTCAAATACACATTCTCATCACATTGGTTATTATTCAACATCATGCCATGGACAAATTTTAGAAGACGAGGGTAAAATTTTACCCTGTTAATTGTGTATTTGATCTTGGTCATAGTTCTAGTATCTACATACCCCTGAACATGATCATACCCAATTTATGGTGAATTCATTTTTGATTGCGGAAGCAGGTATTGGTCATCTACAGGAGCCAGCATCAGATTATGCATCGAATTGTCAACTTGAGTAATCTCATGCGAGAATACTCTGGAGAGAGGTCTCGCCAAGGAAGAACAGATAGGACGGGCAGAATGGCAGATGTTGAATCCATTGGCGTTCCGTTAGTTTTAACTATGGCAGTCGGTTGTTTAGGTATCCTCTTGTTCCGGAGTCTGGCGTCCCAAAAATAAAGCCCTGCTGCAGAAAGTTCCCTTGATCATTGATGTAACTGTAAGCCTATGATGGTATTGTGTAATGACTAATGAGTATTGACCATTAATTCATATATAGGGAGATGAAGGCACCTGATGTTGCATTGGGCATTAATTCTTATAGGCATCCATCTAAAAGCATCAGATAGCTTATGGTCTTACCAAAACCTTCCTCCTATGCTCCTCGGTATTTATGGTCATTGTCAATAATATTACAATAGCAAGTCATTGTCAACAATTATTCTCTGTTCCACAGCATGTGAATATTAAAAATATTGCAAGTCATTCTCAATAAACTAAAACAAATAAAATCATTATGCAGGCTTGTGAAAGGATTCTTATGGTGCATTATTTTATTAATGAAATCATGATGGCAAGTAATTAATGAAATCATTAATTTATCTGTTTTATAGCGACGGTCTAAATCGTTGTCCGGTCCGTCGTTAAAGCTAAAGGTGATGAGCAGTGTATATAAAATAAAACGGTATGTAGACCTGGCAAACGGGCGCGCCCAGCTCGGCTCAAACGGGTTGGTCAAAAAGGTCCAATTTTTATTGAGCTAAAATTTTGCAGTCCAAAGCTCAGACTGTGGCTGGCGGGCGGGCCGGGATGGCCTGCGGGCTGAGACCAATTTTGTGTTTATTTTATGCTATTTTTTATTTGGCCCAAATTGGTAGGCGGTCTGCCAAAAGTTGGATTTATTGGGCTAAAAATTGTGGCAGGTATCCTTTACCTTTACCATGCAGACTTATCTTTGTAGTTTGTCAGGTCTAGTTGTATGTACCAGAAACGGACTATATATATATATTGAGGGTTTTCAATAAATTTATTTATTCACCTTTATCGTAACTAATATTTGGGCACATATTAAATTAATGTATGTCCACAATTGGTAAAAGTAAAAATTTACAATGAATTTATTATTTATAGTGGAGAGAAAACTCAATGATGACGATGATTTTCAGACACTAGAATAGCACCACCGACTCCCACCCAATGATCCTCCTAACACTGGCGGTGGTACTAGCTAGATTTTACATTGTTGATATAGTTACATTGTTGTTGGTATAGTTACATTTACTCCAACTCTAGAAATAAAGAGTATAGATACACATAGCAACTAACAGAAGAATACCAAGAAAATCAATCAATCTTATTAAGATGAAGAAAACAAAATATACATACATAAGGAGTTGTTAATTAAACACAATGAGCCTAGCTACCGATGAAGATTGAATCTTCTCCTTATGCTTTTATCTTTTCTCCTGATCTCATTATAATTAAACAGGTTCTAAACTCATAATTTGAAGTTAAATCAAATTAATTAGTGACCCTCACCAACCAAACATTGCTAACTAAGCTATGGAGTTTACAAGAAACACTCAAATCAAAGCTCAAATTAAATAATAGGTTTATATATCAGCATAAATCACCAGAAAAATATCAACTATTAATATATAATATAATTAGCCCAAATTATATATATAACTTTAGATTGAAATTAATAATTACTAGCTAGCTTCTTATTAATAATTACTAACAATTTCTGACATAGCTAGCTTAGTCAGAAATTTTAATTTCTTCTCAAATAAAAAAATAGAATTGAAGCAACTGATCCGGCCTTACCTTCTGCATATATATATATATATATATATATATATATATATATAACTTTAGATTGAAATTAATAATTACTAGCTTCTTATTAATTAATTATTTAAGAGAATGATAATGCTAGCTAGCTAGCTAGAAATATTAAATATAACAATATAGTCAGACTGAATACTCAATTCTACATATATATATATAGAGAGAGATATATTAATTTATACTCCTCAGATTGAAAACTCAATTCTACTATAGTCATCAGTAGGGTAAATGTCTCCTGTAGAGATATCGGAGACAACTGCTGTGAGTAGGAAGAAATCCGACGCAACAACGAAATTACTGAAGCCAACTTCTCTCATGCATGCGTCGTATTTTAGAAATTGGTTTCAGTAACATGAAAAGGTTCACTCCTACATGCATACATGCACCAGTATATACGCTCCTCGCCTCCTCCGGACACCGGACCAACAGGTCCTTTTGGCGTGCATGCATGGTAGCCAAACATTAGACTGATCAAAACTATAGTAGGAGTAGGAGGAGGACGAAGCATATGGAAAAGAGAGAGAGAGAGGATGAATGCCAGGAATTTGGAAACAAAAGACATATATATATATATATATATATATATATATATATATATATATATATATATTCTCTAAGTGCATATCAAAAGTCAAAACCATGTCCAATGCTCACTATTTAAATATCGAGATGCTCTAATGTCAATGTCAATATTATGGTCCAAGTACATACCAAAACCTTCCTCCTATGCTCGGTATTTATATATAGTCATCCTCAAAAATATAGCAACTCATTGTCAATAATTATTCTCTTTGTTTCACAGCAATAATATTATTTTAGAAATTTGTGAATATTAAAATTATTGCAAGTCATTCTCATAACATATTAGCTAGTAGTGTGCTATATATGAAAATACATATATGTTGCAAAAAATTTAAATAATCAATTTTATATTATTCAAAGGTGATTGATATTAATAACGCAAAAATGATGTTGTTAGAGTAATAAATGTTTTAAAGTATTAAATGCGATTATAATAATTATAAAAATATTATTAAATTTATATTAGCTTTGACAAACATCATTTTTATTATGAAAATATCAACTCTATGAAAAAAAAACAAAGAATTTTGTTTTTTTATTGTGACAATATATATCACTTGTCTCTGCATTGCTTTCAATGCTATTGAACTACTTTCCATATACTCACTCTTCATTAATTATTTTTCAGTTAGCTAGCTACTTATCAACTTAATACTAGTACTATTATTATTGTATTTCCCTTTCATTTGTCAACCTAGACTTCAATTCAATGCAATGCAATTGGGATACATAGAAGTCTGCTTAATTTTTTCTTATAATTAAAGAAGTCTCTCTGCTCCTGCCAAACCTCACTTGACTTAACGAATTAAATGATGTTGTTAGAGCAATAGATATCATTTAAAGTATTAAATATTAATTGTGGTTATAATAATATAAAAATATTGTGTAAAGGCGATAAATTTAAAATAATTAATTAATAGATGATGGAAAATATAAAGTGAAGCGGCATCTTTTAAAACTCGAAACATTCTTAACTTCCGCAGTTTAATACTGTGGACGGAGAGAAGGTAAAACGACGTCGTTTAAAGCTCGAACGCTTGGCCTTGGTATATGGATCAGAATTCTCTCCATTTAAAGGTTCAAATTTAAAATTATTGAATCTAAGGTATAGAAGTTGCCACTTTATTTAAAAATCACTAACCTAACTCTAACCAACTCATTTAAAAGCCAATAACCTAACTCTAGCCACCTCATTTAAAAGTCATTAACCTAACTCTAATTATTAATTTAATATAAAACTAATATATTATTATTATTATTATTATTATTATTATTATTATTATTATTATTATTATTATTATTATGAGCACTTTGTTATGTCTGTCATTGTTTTTTTAATAATATTATTATTAGTATTATTATTTTGTATTATGTTTTTTTCTTCTTTTTTGATGCGAAAGTTATGTATCTATTTCGTCTAAATATTTATTGAGTGGATCATTGTGATGAACACTTTATCATGTTTAGGTTATGAAGGACAAAAAAAATTATGCTACATAAATTTACATGTTCTTTAAATGCCAGTAATTCTATTAAAAAATTATATGGATTTTAAAAATATTTCTTTAACAAATCTTAATATGTATGAAATAACTTAAAAGAAAGTTTTTACCAGTCATTTAATTAATGAACGTAGCAAAAAAAAATTAATATTATTTTATATGTAGTTTAACTCAAAATTGTAGGTTGGCATGTGTAAGTTGGATCCGGTTAGCATATATGAAGTTTATATTTTGGTAAGTTGGTCAATTGACTAATAGAATACTGACACACATAGAACTTCGCCTGCGTGTCAGCACTCTATTGGCCAATTGACCTACTTACCCAAAAATAAAATTCATGCTAACCACTTCCAGTGTAATTTAGGATTACATGTAATCAAGTAAAAAATTTGAGTAAATTACATGTTATAATTTCTATTTTATTTTTCTTCTTTTTTTGTCATTCGATCATGACCTTAACATGATAAAGTGTTTATCACAGAGCTCCACTCAATAAATATTTAGACAAAATAGGTACATAACTTTCCCAGTAAAAAAAAGAAGAAAAAAACATAATACAAAATAATAATAATAAAATAATTATTAAAAAAAACAATGAGGGACATAACAAAGTGCTAATAATAATAATAATAATAATTATTATTATTATAATAATATATTAGTGTTATATTAAATTAATGACTAGAGTTAGGTTTGTGATTTTTAAATGAGGTGACTAGAGTTAGATTAATGGCTTTTAAATGAGATGTTTAGAGTTAAGTTAATGACTTTTAAATGAGGTGGCAACTTCTACACCTTAGATCCAATAATTTTAAATCTGAACCTTTAAAATGGAGATTCTCACTACACCAAAAATGGCCTCTAGTGAAGGACAAATCGTTCACTAGAGGCCCTATATCACTCACAAGTGATTTATTTCGAAGGAATATTTCCTTCACACGAGTGCTTACATTAGACCTCTTCGCAATTGAGTATCCTTCGCTAAGTAGTAACTAAATGTTTTTTGTGAAGGATATATTGTGAATAACTTTTTTATTCACAAATTGTTTTTAGTAATGAAATATTGTTATTTAGTGAAAGATTGGTTTCCTTCACAAATAATATTTTAAGAAGGATTATTTGAAATTAGTGAATAACTTAATTCCCTCACAAATAATATATTGTGAGGAACAAATTTATTTAACGAGAGAATATTTTCCTTCACTAATTATAAATTGAGAATCTTCAAATTAGTGAGAGAAAAATTCCTTCACAAATTATAAATTTATAAATAAAAAATTAATTGTTAAATAATCAAAATTCATTGAAAATTATAATTGATTTTTAAATCATTGATTTCATATTTATTATTATTATTAATCTCTATAAGAAATTTAAATTTATTTTTCAAGTAAATATAAATATTGCCATACTTTTTTCACACTAATTGATAAGCTAATGCATAAAGAGCTAATAAAATCAAAACTTCTCATATAAATAGATCATAATACTCGAGTCACAATAACTACAAAATTTGTTATTGTATCTTGGTCTCACAAGGATCATAGTACCTACAAAATTTACTAACTACCATAAGAAAACCGAAAGAATAATAATGAACTAAAAGGAATAAAGTGTAACATGTTAAATCCACTTCATCATCATTTTCTTCAAGAAAATCAAGGTTGGGCATGTAAACTTCATGCTGCAATAGAAACACCAAAATTCAATTTCAATAAGACGAGGAATAAAAAAAGATGAAACTGGTGAACATATCTGTGAAAAGAGAGATGAAGAAATAACAGACCTTGCGGTAAACGGCATAATTGGGAACTTCTGACTTATCTTGCTGAAAATGAACCTTGATGCTTTCATTTTCAAGTGAAAGTTCTTGTCTACAGCTCTTTTATAGACTGTTGTTTGCCTTTCATCCAACAACTTGGGCTGCGATTTGAGCAAGCATTGTAAGGGGAAATGTAAGAGGCTATACACTGTCCAATAGCCTTAGTTTTATATAAAACAATCTTACCTTTCCACTGTACTTGTCACTATATCAATTGCATAACATTCTCCTCAAACTCCGCATCATCAACTCTTGTATCAGGGTTTGCGACACTCAGTACAACTTTGTTTCCATCAATCACAAACTGCTTGAGCTGATGACCAAGAACACCTTCAACAATTTTGCAGTCATAGGCAGTAGCAACCTTCTGAATTGCTTTAGTCACATCTTTGTTCTGCCATGAAGAATAGAGAATTAGCAAACAAGTGACAGGACGAGAGAAAATAAAGAAACAATTTTGTTCTATTAATTGATTTCATTAGTCTCACTTAACAAGATCAAGAAGTAGTTTCTAACTATAGATAAGAATTCATAACGAAGCAAGCAATCATCAATTTTAGATAATGAAATCTCAACGACACAATTTGCAAAATAGTGAAATTAATAGGCTAATTGTAAGGTACAAAGCTAGATGCATAAAATGGCTTAAGCATTTCACTTCAGACTGTGGATGACAATCTGCAAACATGGACCAACCATAACAATCTGTTGTGCCTTGTGCAAACAGTCAACCAGTTTGCTAGATTTCATACCTATGTAGATAATGGAAACCTTTCCAGCCAGGAGCTAATGACAGAAGTCCTATCAGAGTAACTATGATAGCCGGTTAGTATCTTCTTCATATAGAAATCATGCTTTAGTTCCATTAATATCTGCTATGGTATGCTATGAATATACAGGTATGTGCTGCACCTGCTGCTCGTGTGGGGTGGTTCTCTCTCTCTCTGCACCTGCAGCAGTTGGTATTACTGCAGGTATGGATGCTTGGGATGCCTGGTCCTGCCAGGGTGACCTTGGTTTGGCTTTTTGGTTGGCTGGTTAGCTGGGTCTGGTTTGCTGGTTGCTGGGTTGGCTTTTTGGTGGTCTGGTTTGTTGTTTAGGTGGTAGTCCGACTGCTGGGCTGCTTTGCTGTGGTATGTGCTGCAGCTGCTCTCGGTCTGTTTGGTCCTGCTGAGGTTCTGCTTGTTGGTCCTACTGTTGCTTGGTTGCTATAGCTTTGGTTTCTGCTTGGGTCTGCTACCTGCTACCTAATGCTGCTGACTGCTGCCTACCTTTGACTGCTGCCTGCTGTGGCTGAGCGTCTGTGCTGTGCTTCGCTTGGCAGCGTGTAGTTGAATCACCTGGTGCTTCACTGTGTTGTGCTTTTCTTGGTTACATGAGCTGTTATGACAGGGGCTCGGCTAATGTTGTTTCTTCTGTTTCGGCTGCCTGGATTGCTTCTGGGCTGTTTTTGGCACCTTTGCTGGGCTATCTGCTTCCTTGCTGATCTGCTGTTCTGCCCATATGCTTTGCTGTTATGCCCTGGTTCTGCTACTTATACTGTTGTTTACAGATCCGGATTCCATGATGTTTAGTTGTTGTGTTGGCTCGATTGGTTCTCCAGTCCCTATGGCTGCTAGAATTTGTTCTGTAGTTTAATGTAGGACCTCTCAAGTTTCAAGTCTTGTTCTGAAGTGTTTTCCCATGAGGTTGTAATTTTTTCTCTCCTTTTAATAGTCTAATTTTAGCAAAAATAAAATAAAATTGGAAGGACAAGTGCACCAGCCTTCTTAGCACAATAAAGTACCTCATACATGAAAGAATATAATACTTACTATTAACTAATATTGTAAAAACAGACATCTAATCAGGATAAAGACAACTGCATCAAGCTAATTAAATGCTTCCCGAACAACTGCATCAAGCTAATTACGGAACAAGATAAGAATCAAGTATCGGATAAAATGACAAATTTCAACTTTAGCAATTGAAATACACAAATTCTGATACGTCAAGACAAAGTCAACAACAGACCATTTTGAATCTATGCATTATTGATAACATATGTTATGAAGCAAAAAAAACATTATAAATAGATTGAAGAAATCAAAATACACATACAAATATGGCGTCTTATATTTGATTTATAAACGATCATTTGAGGAATCCCTACTTTCCAAAACACAGAACTTCTAATGGAAATACTCTTCACTAAAGGAACGGTATTAACATCCATCATTTTATGGAATTAGCATTATCACCCGATTCCTAATTCATAATTTCATTCCACTTCATACTCAGAATCCAACTCATTTCATTGCAATAATTTCGACGAAACAGAACTTAACATTAAGCTAAACTAATCACCTTAAGCAGAAAGTTTATAGTTCCAATATATTACAGAGTCCAAAACTACTCAAACTATTGTAGCACAGAGTTAAATTAATCCTTGTCACCAATGTAGGTGGAAAAAGATATACCACTGGATAGGATTAGACCTACCAGATACATTTATTGACATAGTGAACCACATATTGATAATTGTGTTCCCAAACATGGTACTCTCACATACCGATACTCTAATACCGAAACACAATCCATCAATTAACTCTCAAGTATAACTAGCATACACATAAATGACATTCATGAAGTACAACCAATGAACTGACCGAACTATAGTAATACAAAAAGGAATTGTGGTCACTCACAAACATTTTATCAAACACCTAAATGACATAAGTTACTTGATAGAGTTTCATTAAAAATTTCACCAAAGGCTGTTGACTCAAGCATTTAGTCCAAAGAATCAATCAATAATTTCAGTTCCTCAAAAAAATTAGTGAGGATCGATCAAGACTGGTGGAAAAAAAGAAGCAAAATCAATAAATCATGACGTACAATCAAAACTAGTGCAAGAGCTCAGATCAGAAGTAGCTTCTCCCAATCTTTTCCCGTGCGACCATTAGCTCCTACAACAGTGACGAGTGAAAATTCGAGTCATCACAAGAGAGAATTTTGGCGATCGACCTAGAGATCTTTGAAGACGAAGTGGGTAATTGTAGTTGCTGAGGATTCGAAACCCAATGTGAACCATATCAATCTTGTTCTCATCATTCTCTCCTTTCTTTTTTTGAATTTCTGTTCTAAGAGGATTCAATACGCTCTGGCTCTCTGCTAGTGAAACCCTTTTAATTTGGGGGAAAATTAGGAATGGCTAATGTTGTGTAAAATTATTTATTTTATAATTTATTAAAAGAAATAGCGGATATTGTAAGTTATTTTTTATTAAAAATAAATTTATTACTGTAAAAAATGAAATGTATTTATATTTATCATAATTAATTTTAAAAAATTTATTTAAAATAAAATAATGACTAATTTTATTTCTCGCAAATTATTTTTGAATAATAATATATAATTAGTAATAATTTTTTCATTAATAATTTTTTTCCTCGTAAATTTTGTTCATAATAGGCGCTAAATATTCTTGTAGTGCATATAGTGAGTAAAAAATTTCCTTGTAGTGCAAAATAAACCTTTAGGGAGAAATTTTAACGTTTAACATTGTAAAAAATTTAAGGTATTTATATTCACCACAATTAATTCAAAAAAAATTATTTAGAACAAGATAGCGACCAATTTTATCCTTCGCAAAAAACTTCTGAATAATAATATATAGTGAGTAATAAATCCTTCACTAAATAGATTTTTTCCTCGCAAATTTTCATCATAAATTGGCTCCAAAAATCTTTCTATCGACCCAATTTTGCGAGGAAAAAATATAAATTGTGAAGGATGTTTCTTTCGCTAATAACTATATCGTCACTATACTTTTTTCTTTCACTGTTCCTTCGCTAAACAACTCCTCATGTGAAGGAATAAATTCCATCACAAAATTTCCTTCGCTAGAGGCCATTTTTGGTGTAGTGTCTCCATTTCAAATTGAAATGGAGAGAATCCGGATCCCCTTGGTATAGGAGTTATGCCACTAAAAATTAAAAAATTCTCTAGATAATAATGCACGAGGTTCAATCAGTTGTCATCTTATATATCCAGATACAATTATCCAGACTATGATGTCAATTGACGTAGGGAAATATATATGGTTAGATTTTAACACTCTAATCAAACGTGATTTGAATGTTTAATGTACCAACAAGAACTGTACCAACAAGAACGTAAGATAAACATTTGAATTCACAAGAAATAATGAACTCACAAAGAGAACAAAAATAATAATATTGATTAATCAAAACGTTCCATGTAAATAAACCCTATACAATATATTTATAATACTAAACTACTTGTTATGACTAATTGGAAAAGGAAAATAATTAAATCCTAAAACTAAATAAAATTAGAAAAACTAAAACCCAAAAAACATAAACAGGCTAAAAATAAATTTAGTTGCTAAATTTTCCTAACGAATAAATAAAAATATATCAAAAAAAATTAAAATTCCATAAATATTAAAATATTTGAAAATCCAAATCTTTCTCATTATTTAATTTTCACCTTATCATTTAAGGGTGGAAAACGTGTGCTTAATCAGTGTAATTTCCTTCAACCGTATCATTTAATGGTGGAAAACGAGTGCTTAATCAGTGTAATTTCCTTCAATTAAGTTTCCATTAATTTTGTCAATAATTATAACACATACTATAATTCATACAAAATCGTATATATTAATTTACTTGTGGTTAAATATTGAGACGAAATTCTCCTATAAATACTCATTATCCCATATTGTTTTGGCCATCCAACTTGTAAATTAATGGCAATATTCAACTTTTCTGCTCGTGAGTTTGTTCTTCTTCATATTTCCTATTCTTACAGTTGCATCCTTTACCAAGCTTTCATTACCACAAGGACTCCTTGGTCCCATTTCCATTGCATTTGACGGTAACGGCAATGGTCCATACACCGGTGTCTCCGACGGTCGGATTTTTAAATACAACGGTTCAAGTTTCATAGAGTTTGCTTCTGGTAATTTAAATAGGTGAGTACCACTTCGTAATTAAAGAGCAGTAGCTCATATTAATAATATTGTTCTGAAATTAAATATACATTTTTATTTATATTTAGAGCGGTAGCTCTAAATGCATCTGTCCGTGTGTTAACACTCCATTGAACATGAATTGAACTTGCCATAAAGTTTACTTCTCGCTAACCACTCCCGTCTTAACATATCTTTACTTCTTCTCAGGCCCAGGAAGGCCAGCGACTTTGTTGCATTGGGTTCTTTGCCGCCTTCATGTGGTAGGCCATTAGGCTTGTCATTCAACACCGCCACCGGAAAGCTGTACTACGCGGATACTTATTACGGCCTAGACGTGGTATTAAGTCGCGGAGGTGTAGCCGGGGAGCTGGCACCCGGTGCAAACGGTAGACCATTTTTCTCACTAGTGGATGCAGCTACTGATATCTCCACCGGAGACGTATACGCTGCGGAGTACAGTGCCATATATAATATTCATTAAGTTTTCTAAATCGATCCCCTTATATGTTACTCTTGTTTCTTAGGGTTTAGGGTTTAGTTGAACTTAATTACTACTTCATTTTCATAAACATAGTACGGATTCAACTTTGATGCTGCATCAACCAATCGAATTACTATGATTTCTTCTAGTTTTTAATGAATTTTTTTACCAATAACATTAATTTGCATGCAGAAATATCTCGAAATCTATCGGTAGCAACGACAAGACTGGACGACTAGTGAAATACAACTCGAAAACTTTTCAAACAGTCGAATTACTAGGAAGCCTATGTGGTGCAGTTGGGGTAACAATCAGCAGTGATGGCTCATTTCTCCTTGTTTCTGAGTTAATAGGAAGAAGAATTACACAGTACTGGCTCAAAGGTCCCAAAGCTAATACATCACAAACTTTTAGGGAAATGGAGGGTAACCCTGGAGAAATCAGGGCAACTAAAGATGGAAAGTTTTGGGTAACTGTAAACATTATAAACACGAATATCGTACCTGTGGCAGTAAAGTTGGACGGTTTGGGAAATGTGGTACAAACAGTGGATCTAAGTAAAGAATTTCCAGAGAAGGTTGTGGGTGGTATTCTAGAAAATATGGGAAAATTATATGTGGGATCATTTGCAACTGATTATCTTGGTGTGTACACATTGTAGAATGGTTATATATATATATATATATATATATATATATGGACGTACGTACTTGAAAAATAATGTACTAGCATAAAGCTGCTAAATAAAAGGCTTTTTTATGTGCTTCTTATGATAAGTCTTTTTTGTTTTGTTTTTCTTTTCTAATTATCTTTTTTTTTCATGCATGCATGTCACGAGAATTTTTCGAACGTGAAAAGGTAAATTAGAATGCAAGCCGGTGAAAAGAATAAGTTCAAACCGAACTCAATTTCATTACAAGTAAAGCTTATAAAAATGGTGTTGTAAAGCTTATAAAAATGGTATATTAATTAAGCAAGAAGAGGAATGAGAAAGTGTTGTGTGTTGGCTTCGAACATTAATTGCTACAGAATTATAACATGCCCAATAAAAGTTTGATGTAAAATCTGTATGTATGTTTAGGTACGAGGAAACTTAACATACATGGGCTAGTTGTGAACACAAACTTCAGTCTGTTTCCAAAGCATAAATAAGAGAAGTAGAGTAGTTTTGAACTAGTTGTACATACATATACATAATAATATATACTTCCTCCGTCCCAGAGTTATAAACTGATTTCTTTTTGCACATAGTTTAAGAAAATCAGTTTAAGTGACAATTTTTAACATAATTTTCCACATATATCCCTTAATATGGAATTAATGAATAAGTTAATTATTCCTTACTTATCACATTGGAACTCTCAACTTCATTGATTGACGTGTACTGACCATTAGAGTCCATAACCATAGAACTTAAACCAAAGAGAATACAACATTAAATGTGGTGATAAAAATAATGACATTGAATGTTGTTTCTTCAAAAAAAGAGTAATGGTTGAATATTTATTATAAAGGCATAAAAGTAAAATAATGAACCAACTAAATTTTATAAATAATAAGTAACCTATATATTGAGACATCTCAAAATAAAAAATCAGCATATAACTATGGGACGGAGGGAGTATAACTCTACATGTTTCCACTCACTAACATTAACATCATCAAAACAAAAAGGAAAACAAGAAAATCTATTTTGTAATTCTAATATGAATTGTCCAATTAAGTTAAAAAAAAAAAAAAAAAAAAAACTAATAACGAAATAAGTCTGCAACTGCCAAATGGTCCATACTCAAATGAACCTTAGAGGATAAGGAAAACATAAAAAGCCCAAGTTAGAATGACATTTGCTGCCTTAATGTTAAAGGCATGCACTTGAGTCTAAGAAACCACTCAGGTGCATGGTTGGGATTTGCATTAGGCACATCAACAACACATTTATAGACTGCTCTTAAATGATACAACAAATGAACATTTGTTCATTTGTTGTTGGATTAGCTTCACCATGCTCATGGACATGCCGGCTGCTGTTGTGTTATACAATGTATATTTCCACCTGCCAGAACAATCTCCCTGGCATCTTCGATTCTGACCACCTAAAATCAAAACAACTTGTTTACTAATATAAAGAGGGTGCACGATCCAAAATGTAGTCGTGTTTCTTTGTTTTCTAAAAGACTAAAAGGCGTTTTACTACTCGTACTGATTTATATGTTCGACTCACACACACATCCAGAAGATTGATTGTGCCCACTGTATCCTTGAACTTGGCATTACTGAGTATGCAGAAATAATCACGGTACGACATGTTCTAGCTATATTTATTATAGTAATGAAAAGTACTAATAAAATATCTCAGTATCACATGCATTATAAAACGTAGGAATAGGCTTTATATAGAACAGAATTGGAATGGGACAACATGTTCCGATTTCCAAGGCAATTCTTTTCTTTTCAAAAGAAGTTTGACAAACAAGATGGAAGGAATCATAATGATGCATCTTCAACAACAAATGGAAAGTTCTTCACTGATTTGTTTGTGTGAAAGCATTAGACTAAGCGTTTATACACGCTCAAGTCTGTTAAAAGCTGAATACATACATTAATAACAAACTGCTTAAAGATGTATACTTGTTGAACAATGGCCTGCAGCCCTTTTCCTAACTGTTTTCTTTCTTGTATTATTTTATCTTAGCTGAAATTGGGTTCTGGGTCTTTGAATTAACTTGGGTAAGAAATGAGTTCTATGGATCAACTAGATTTTATTAGTTTCAACTGACAAACTGCGATCCTTGAACATTTATCCCATTCATGTGAATACGGTTGTAACACAAGTAGATGAACTAATCAGAAAAGTATAAAAACAATTGCTTACTTCACGTTCTGGAAAGGCTAGAGACAGGACACGAACAGCTTCATCGTCCCACTTTTTGTCCCCAAATTGCGGTGTGATTATAGCTCCATTGGCAATGTAGAAATTCACATAGGAAGCAGCAAGCCTTGTACCAGGAAGTCTTTGTTTACCATTCCCATCCTGTTTTAAACATATTAGAAACCCAAGAAAGTTGCTTGGGAAAAATTTGCAACTTAATACTATGATTTTATCTTGCTACATATATATGTAACAATGGATTAATACCATACACAAGTTTAAAGACATCAAACAGATGAAAATACAATAAAGAAAAGTGCATGCCTACCACTTTACAGAATTACAAAGTCATAGGATTTAAATGTAAATTCTGTTCAAACAGAACAGTCAAAAAGGATAACATGTAAATAATAACATATTTGAAAAGAGTTCAAAAAGATAAAGAAAAGTGGTATTTGTACCCACGATTAACAAAAATGATAATAAGAGTAAACAACAACAAAAAAAAAATTGATAGGTAATAAAGAAAGTACATACAAAACTATTAGCTCTTCTCTTCCCTTGTGAAATTCTAAAGGGACATAAGTAAGTAATTCAAAAACTTTAGCAGTTGATATAAACTTCATCCGTTCCAAAACGATATTCCCTTTTCTAAATATGGACTAAAAAGTAACATTACATTCCAAATTTTCCCTTAAATGAAAAGTTTTCAACCTAGTTTTCATTTAATATCACTATTAATCGAGTTAGGAATTATAATGGGAAAATGACGTCTACTTGTCATTCAAATGGGACTCTCATTTTGTGGCAGGAGTATATGTCATGTGTTCCACTTGATAATGATGCACAAGTATCATTAACGGTTGTAAGATGTTAGTATCATCTTGCATTTTTAGTGTGATTTCTAATCCTGGTTGTTCCCATCAATGAAATGCTCTGCGCAAGGCTATAGCAAGATTGAATTACTAGCTGTTTTGGCTACAAAATCTGGGAACTTTCTACAAGTTTTTAGAGACTTGAGTCTATAGAATACAATTTTCAGATCATCTTCTAACAAGTGTTTTCAAAGATGACAGCACTCCTTTTTAGGTGAGAAATAAACCACTAGCTCTGAATGTCAACAAACTGATACGAAAATGGCAGATTAAAGGGATAAGAAACGTGAATTAAAATAAATAAAGGGAGAATGACAGTAGAAACAGGTGCACCTGAATAACTCCATCAGCTTCATCCTTAGTCATATAAAGTGGTCCAGGAACATGGAGTTTGATTATTTCTAATTTTCTACCACTAGCATCCAAAGAGTTAGAGAGTACTGAAAAGGCTTCCTCAGCTCGTTCATAATGAGGGTCTGATTTATCGTTAGTCCAGGATAACAAAACTACGCCAGGCTTCACAAAGCAGCACATATTGTCCACGTGACCATTAGTATCATCATCACCTGTAAAAAGAAATAAAGATTTAAGTTTTAACTAAAACATGAAAAAGTTAAACAAAATTACAAAACAAAGGCATAAAAAGATCAGCCAGAAAGTGACAAGAATACTCAAAGAAAGTAAGTAACTGAAGAAATTTCGTATCCTTTTTATGAAAACATATTGACCAAAATCCATGAAATGAATGGCATGAGATAGGATTCCAGGGAAGTGGAATAGGTACCGAATAATCCACAAGGCAACCAAATAATCTTCTTCACACCCAGATATGCTTTAAGTTCGTCCTCTATTTGTTCTTTAGTCAAGTGTGGGTTCCTGTTTTTATTCAAGAGGCACTCCTCAGTAGTAAGGCAAGTCCCTGGGGAAGCAAAGGTATTAGATATTTGACGACATGACAATAATATAGGGAAAATAAATCTAGTATCCAGTATAAAGAGGGGCACAAGTACAAACTGATCTGAATGCATGCAGAAGAAGGGTGCGATAAGTTATCGACTTATAGCACGAGTAAAAAATATAATGTGAGTTTATATGATATGATCTTACTTTCTTAAACTAATATGGACAAGTTAGGATTGATTCAAGATTTCAAATATCTTCCTCAATTTACTCAAAGCCAACCATCAATACCCAGCTTGTTATGTAAAAAGGTGTCCACAGATAATCATCAGGTATTGCAAAAGGATATACAGCAACAGACTTGATGTGTTTTTCTTTTCATTTTATTTCCTTTAAATCTTTCTCAAGGATCTTTCATATCAAATTTTATAAAGAAAATCTTCAAAGAGAAAGAATAAAGAATTCTGATGCTTCTGCATTAATCTTATTCTGAAATCTAATCCTCATGATGAGAAGCGTTTAAGAATGTACTAGAAACTAATTTATTGTTTCAACAACTTACATTAATACATCAATTTCAAATTTTAAGAATTCGTGAATTGACTTCTAAAGGTCGGATCTTTTATTGCGGAATAGAGGGAGTATTATTTCACCTTTACATTGCCCAAGCACTCTAGAAGTGCAAGGATATTGGATATCGGGAAGAATGGGGAGAGAGAGAGGAAATTAGAATGGCTACATAGGACATATATACATATGTGCATGTGTATACTAACCCTAGGGCATAGCATGAGTCAATTGTCCAAATATACAAATCCTAAGACCTTCCTGCCACGTGGCTGGCAGGTCACCTCGTAATCGGACGGCTGTCCACACACCCCCAAAATAGCTTCTGCCAACAAGCCAGCAACCTGCTTCGCTACCTCACCTAGCGTGCTTCTTCAACACTTCTAATATTACTCAATTACTTTAACACATAGTTAACAAGACAACAAGTCGAGGCGAGGCGACAGCCAGGAGCTTAAGCCCTTAGGCGACAAGGCATTCGACTAGTCGTCCACAAGTCGACAAGTCGTTAACAATGTAAATTTTATACAAATAAAATTATATATATTTAATATTTATATGAATACTGATATATTTATTTTTCTAATGATTTACCATATTCATAATGTAGGTTTTAGCATATCAAATCAAAAAAATAAGTGCACAAGATCAAGTCAAAATAGATAATTTTATTATAGTTGTAAACTTCTAATTTTTGAACTTGTACCAACTTCAAATTATATAAATGGTGATACTTTTGAAATATTTAATTTAACTCAATATAATTCTTAAATTTATGTTTAGTTTATTAAGTTTTAATATTGTATATATAGAATACCATAAATTTCAATACTAAGAATTTAATAATTCAATAATTTATGATAAAACAAGTAAACAATCCTTGTTAAGATAAAGATATAAACAAACATATAGTCATATCATAGCATTAGACAATCATCCCTAATAAGATAAAGATATGTTCATTGTGACATTACCAGAAACAAACACAATATAGAAATAAAATAAAGTCATAAAAACTTAATATTCATTAACTCAAGTCTCATTTTTTTAAAACGAACTATCAAGCATAATCATCGGTCAAATCATATGATATAACAAAGCAGAGATTACCACTAATTTGTACATTTATATGATATATAATATTAAAAAATGTATAAATCAAACCCCAAAAAAAATAAACATCAACAATTCAGCAAACCCACATTCCAATTGGCAAGGTGGAAAACATCAAAACACAGAATACAAGAAATGAGAGAAAGTCGAAGGGGAGGGACTTTCTCACACCTGTAACCTATTAATTAGAGAAAAACAACCCAACCCAACCCAAAAAGAAGTATAAAAGAAAGAAAGAAAAAAAGGCCGAATATACTGGTAGAAGAGAAGAAGAAGAGCAGAACAAGAGAAGCTAGAAAAAGAAGATTAGAGAAGAAGAAGAAGAAAAAGAAGCATACCGGAGTATAGGTCGAAGTCGCGAGTTTCCGGAATAGAGGCCGAAGTCACGAACTGTCGGAGTCGACGCCTTGCTGGTGAGTCCCTCTCTATTGTTTGACTTGTTTCTCTTGCTCTCTCCCCTTTCTCCCTCTCTGTACTTGTTGGCTTGTTGCGAATTAGGTTTTAGAGTGCTCCTCAAATTATTATTTTTTAACCTAGTTAAGCTTCGGGTCAAACCAAACCCGCAATGTCGAAGTCAACCGCTTTGAAACCTAGTTGTCCAAGTCGCCACCAAGTCGTCGCCTTCGTTCTCTGAGCGCTCGACTTTCTCCTCTCCCACCAAGTCGTTCAGATGCCTTCCCAATATGCACTAAGCGTCGCCTAGGCAACGACTAGGCAACAATTTAACCATGCTTTAACACAATACTTTCTAACAAAAACAGAATTAGTTGTGTGTGTAATCCTTTTTAGATTTCTTTGCAGATCAATTCTTGTCCTTCTGCTCCTTGTTTTAGTTCTTTTTCATTTCATACATTGATTATCCTAGATTATTTTTATGCAAGCTAGAGTGGCAGTTCAAATTATGGCCAAGAATGCCAAGCTATGGTATTTTTTAATATTGATAACCTTCCTCATATATTATTCAGCCAATTCTAAAAAGCATGGAAAAAGAGAGGTCAACTTAGTATCTGGGTCTCGACAGTGAAGGTCATTTCTGCAAATTCTCCCAAGACAATTCTTATGCATTAGTTTATTGGTAAAGGTATGGAGTTCTAGTCAAAATTTGGATACAGTAAAATGCTTACTACTATTAGAAGAAAATGATATATGATGCATGTGCTATTTATACATTCATATATTACTGAAAGAATAAATAATAAACTTCTTTCTCTTTCTCATATCAAAGTGAATGTTCTTACCTTCTCCATCCACATGAATGCTTCCTCCTTCAAGAATTATAGATTGAGGAAACCTAGGAAGCCTTTCAAATGCCAATATCTAAGAAAAAGTGAAAAACATTAAAAATTAATAAATAAAGAAAACAGATGCAAATATGGAGAATTAGTCTACTTCGCAAAGAAAACCGTATAATGAAAAATATGCATTCTAATAACTTCAAAAACCTTCTTCGCAACTAGAAGGTCAAGACTCCAATCAGTGTAACAACCATCCTCGGCACCTATAGCATTATGTGAGCTAGTAAATCAATAACATGGAAAGCATGAAGCCAATCTTAATAGACATCATAAATGTGTAACCTTACCACCCCAACTATTAAAGTTCCAATCAATTCCGGCAACAGTATGCTCTGTGTTCCCCAAATTTGATTTGCTCTTGTTCACAACAAACTAATCAGACAAAACTTGACCAGGTCAGTGTACTAAAAATTTATTTAAGACCACCTTGGTCAGAAATAGCCACAAAAAATACGATGCAGATAAAAAAGGGAGAAGCTCACAGTTGGCCCAGAGTCACGAAACCAAGAATCATTCATGCTCATCTCAATGACCCTAATATTTTGTGGCAACTGACTGCGTGCGTTGGCCCACTGGACAAGGGGGGGGGGGGGAGCTCAAAGAGTCAAAGTTAGTACAGGACTAAATCTCACGATCCCTATGGTTAAAGGTATCACAGAATCAGGTTCTCATGTTCCAAGAGAACTACCAACCTGAGCAGCACTAGCACAGACAGTGACTGGCTCAAATTTTGATATTGCAGAGGCCACCTTGGCAAAAACATTTTGAGCATGCACAGCATTCTCTCGCCAGTTATCACCGCGCTCCTGCAATTACAGTTAATTTTTGTATGCAAACATATAATAAGTTGTTAAAACACTTAACTAACAGTAAAAGGAAGAGACGAGCAAAATGGATAAACCCTGATCGTAGTTAAGGAAAAACTGAAAAAGTAAATAAAGATCAAACATTTTTCAATATTTTCAAGGTGCTTATTTATAATAGCACTTGAGATGCTTAATGATTAAAAGATATTATCTTTCAAACTGCAACTTGAATGCCTTGCATTCTGTACCAAAAAACATGCTTTTCAAGAGTACAACAAAATTGAGCTGAGGACATATACATGTTTATGTGTGCGCCTGTGTATATTCAGTTTGATACACCTATAAATGGCATGAATACTAATTCAATATCCACACACAAGAATCACAATCAACATGACACATAAAGGCACAGTAAAGTACCTTCTAATACCACATGAAAACATGGAAGACCCATCATCAAATATTTGCCCTAACACTAAAAACATTGTATAATTTAGACTGAACAGCAATGGCACTCCAGATTAACCAATAACTCTTCAACTCATTTGTAGCATTTAGTAGACAATCATCTCATTCAAACACACCGTACAATCTAAAGCACAAATTTTTCTTCTTATAATTCCATACTTTGTCAACTGCAAAAATAAAAAAAGAAGAAGAAAGAATATATATATATAACTTCCCCATATTATAAACAAGACAATTGAGATAAATGGGTATGTCAATTCAACAATACTAGCAAAAGCACAAATTTTTTTCTTCTTATTATCGCATACTTTGTCAAAAAAATATAAATAAATAAATAACTTCCCAATCCATAAACAAGACAAATTTATATAAATGGGTATATTAGTTTATACAGAGAGAGAGAGCTCACAGGCCAACCCATCCAACATTGGGAATGGGGTTCCCACTCTGCTGGCATGTGGAATCCACGACTAACAGGGGTTCCTTCAAAATCCATTTTTCTGTCACCTGTTTCTGTGTATATGCTTGTATGTATATAGTTGTAGACTACTTTCAGAAGGGCGGAGCTGAAATTGAATCTTTGGTGGGGGTGGGTGAAAAGCTCTGTATGATTTCGAGTAAAAAAGGAATTCTTGCAATGGAAAGCTACAATTGGTGGAGTCTGCCACCAGCAGCCTACACTTTGGCTTTTGGGGAAAAAGTAGAGAAAATAATAAAAACCCAAATATCTGCCCCTTTTCTGTTTTTAAATATATGCATCTTCCTACTAATCAGTAGCACCATTTATTACGATTTAGCAATGCTATAATGACAAAAAAATAGTTATAAAAAAATAATCTTTGTTATAAAACTTTAGCAAAATATAAAAAGATATTTTTATAATTGTTGTATAAATTTAAAGAGAATAAGTAAAAGATAAAGAGAGAGAAATCTTTAGAGAAGTTCTTCTTACCTTCAGTATGATTTCCTTTATATAGAAAATTCTGAGGTCACGGGCGAAGAAGGAGAAAAGAAAGGGGAGAGTCACGAGGGGGGAGGGGAAAGAAGGTTCCCTCCTGAGGAGGGAATCACGTTCATAACACTTCCTCTGATTTCTACTATAGAAGATTATGTCTCATTAAAAATATTGTTAAGAAAATTCAGTGGGAAAAACTTAACAAAGGGAAAAAGAGTACATATCTTTTACATAAATATCTTAATTGACTGCCTCGTTAAAACTTTGTCAGAAAAAATCCATTGGGATAAAAATCGTGACTAAGGAAAAAGAGTACAGTCTTCTCCTCAAAAGGAATTCATTACTACTTGGTGAAATGTTGTCATAAGTCTTTCAGTCGACACATTCCGATGCTTTGCAAACGTTGCATTTGGTAGCGACTTTGTGAATAAGTCGGCTAGATTATCACATAATTGAATTTGATGCACATCTATATCACCCTTCTTTTGTAACTCATGTGTGAAGAAGAATTTAGGTGAAATGTGTTTTGTTCTATCTCACTTGATGTACCCTCCTCTAAGTTGAGCAATGCATGCATCGTTATCCTCATACATAATTGTAGGAATGTCTTTGATTGATGGTAATCCACATGATTTTTGAATATGCTGAATAATTGATCTCAACCAAACACACTCTCGCTTTGCTTCATGTATAGCGAGAATCTACGAGTGATTTGAAGATGTAGGTTGTCATGGTTTGCTTTGTGGATTTCCAGGATATAGTCGTGTCACAATATGTAAATACATAACCTGTTTATGATCTTCCATTGTGTGGATCTGATAAATATCCTGCATCGGCATTCCAACCAATCGCGACATTGAATCTCTTGAATAAAATAACCTAAGATCAATACTTCCACGGAGGTATCTCAAAATGTGTTTGATCTCATCCCAATGTCTCTTAATCGGAGAAGAACTGTATCTTGCTAACAAGTTGACATGAGAAAAGTAATATAAGGGTCGTATACGGTTTACAGTAAGATACATAAGAGCACTATTATCAGACTTAGGTATGGAACTTCGGTCCAAGAACTTATTCCCCACTTTTACAGAGGTCGAAATGGATCTTTATCAACTTCTAAAGATCGAACAACCCTCGGGGTAGTCAAAGGATGAGCTTTATCCATATGAAAACGACTCAGAATTTTTTCAGTATATGTGGATTGATGAACAAAAATTCCAGATGCTAAATGTAAGACCCCAAATTATTAATAAATGAAATTTATTTTCCTCTATTTATTATTTTAAAATAGTAAGGGTTGATTTGATTAATGTGAATAGTTATGGGTAAAATACGCAAATATTTCGAATAAGCAAGTGGTTATAAAATATTCATTATTGTCGGAGAATATTCGTTTGGTCGTGGAATATTCGTGACTGTTAGGGGAATATTAAATGCACGACCAAGACACGATCTTTTTGTGGGTCCCATAACGAAAAGTGATTGGATGAAGAAAAGCGATAAATATAAGTTGTTTATAAATAGCTTGGCGTAGTTATTCATCAGATTATCTTGTTGGAATACCCGGTGGTTAAAACACACTAATACGCGTTGTTGAACAAGAATATTACGGTATTGCACCAATTATTGATTCTTATGTAAGAAGGCACTACTCAATAATTGTTACATGAATTATTATTCGATATTTTATTTTATTGATTCAATAATTCACGCATTGATATTTTATATTCGTTGTTTTGATAAATTGTCATTACACGTATTTTTTATTATTGGAGCAATAATTATATTATCCGAATAATATTATTGGATAACATTATTGGCAATGTCTAGAAAGTTACTCGCTCAAGGAGAGGTTTGATCACCTAATTGCTTGGCTAAGTAAGGAGAAATTCTTATTTAAAGCCCCTCTTTCCTGAAGCGCACTCGTTGTCGATATTGTGATTCTGTAATATTATTTGTGAATAATTAATTATTGATTCATATGATGAGAAAAATATTGATTTTATGTGGATATAGATGGAGAAAATTTTAATGTGACAATTGTTGAAAATTAATATTATATCTTTTTTCGATAAAATAATTCATTTAAATATATTATTTTAATAATATATTAAGCAGTGATATTTTTATAATGAATGTGAGATATATGAGTATATGAGGAGGAAGAGTATTTTTGTGGCATTAAATGTTTAACACATATTTTGTGTGTTGGTGGACACAATTATTGGATAGAAATTTGATTATAGCTTGTAAAAATCGTCTGTTTGTGGATTTTGGTCAATTTACATTTTGAATTTGAAAAACTTTCTTCGCAAAGTTGTGAGAATTGAATTTCCTATACAAGTCATGAGATTCAAATTTTCTCGATAAAAGTTTATTATGAATTATTGAAGTTCAAGCTCTAAAATAATTAATTTTTGAAGTTTTAATTATTTTAATAAGAAAAACATTTTTACATTTTGGGACTCATTTAACATGTGTTAGGATGGTTTGAGTTCAGATTCATGGATGCGTAGGAAGATGTGGAAAATAAATAATATTAATTTATTAAATTTTCTACTTTTGGTGTTCTAAGCATTTTCCTATAAATAGGTGCTTAGGTTAGAATTAAAAATCACACCGAAGCTCAAGTTTTCTCTCTATATTATCGAGCGTATTCTTGTGAGTATTTTGAGTATATTTTGAGTATTGCTATACTGAGTGCAAGTTCAAGTCATTGCCTATATCAGGGGTGTTTTAAATTAGAAAGACCGATCTTTCGAGGTAAGGGATATTTTTTTTTCCGTAATGATATTATTTCTTCAATATCATTATACGTCAAATATTGATATGAAGTTTTATCAAATTTGAAACTTTTGGTGTTGAGTTCTTATTCACGATCACGACTATTTATTCACGATATCATTATTTATTCAAAAGGCACTATTCATCGAAAAATGAAAAATTTCCTTTTTGTCCAAAATATATGTTGTGGATACTAGCTTTGATTGTATCCATGTTTTGATCATTCTTGAATTTTACACCACTATGATTATTGTTGAGGTATTTTTGGACATGGATACAACAAAGTACGAATCCTTAATCCTTAATCCTTGTCATTTTGTTTCCTTTGGATTCGTTTTTAAAAAATATTTTCATCATCCTCGATCTTAAATGATGATATTATTGAATATCTTTTTGGCCAGTAGCAAAGATGAATGATTTTCGATGAATATCTTTGGCCCGTGAGTGCGAAAATGAAGCAGTGTTTAGATAAACATGATTAATGATGAATATCTTTGGCCTCAGTAGTGCAAAGATGAATATTTGATTCAGATATATAATGATTGATGTTACAGGATAAAATATCGACGATGAACTTTTAAATTCATATATAGAAGATAGTAGTTTTCATTCTCTACTTAACTCTTCTAATGAATTATTATTTCATCATGAAGATTGATTTAAAAGCGGTTGTCTATTGTATTCTATTAGATTTTTCCTCGTTGGAGACTAACGATAATTTGTTGTATATTATCTTAGTCATAATATTCTTTACTGGGCTAGTTGAGCTCACCCTTTTCCTTTTTGTTCCATTTTTCTTCTCAGGAGGCGAGAATGTAGCGAGTACTAGTCGGGGTATGGAATGAAGGTTCTAGAGAGAGATGTTTAGTAGTCCTCACCATTTTTGTAAAATAATGTATAAATAATTGTGATGAGAATTTATTTGGGTATGTATATTGTCTAGATGACAATATTTGTATTTAAACTCACAGTATATATGTTGTCGTATTTTGCACGACAAATGTATTAATAAAGTTGTAGTTATTTCTGTACCATGTTTTTGGCGACTCAGAATGGGTTGGATGGAATGGACCTATTTTGGGGGCGTCACACTTAATGCTCCACTTGTATTCCCAAACAGAATTTTGTCTTTCCAAGATCTTTCATTTCAAATTCATCTTTTAAATAAGTAGCAGTTCTTGTGAGCTCTTCAAGAGTACCTACAAGATTCAAATCATCCACATATACAACAATGATGGAAAATCCACTTTGTGATTTTTTAATAAAAACACATGGACATACTTGATTATTTATATATCCATCTTTTATTAAATAATCACCAGTCGATTATACCACATCTGACTGACCTATTTCAACTCATATAATGAGCGTTGTAACTTGATTTAATATATGTGACGGTGCTTTTGTGATTCAGCCATTTTCAATCCTTCAGGGATTCTCATGTAAATCTCACTGTCAAGTGAGCCATATTGGTATGCTGTTACCACATCCATTAGACGTGTTTCCAAACCTTCTATGGTTGTCATACCTATTAGAAAGCAAAAAGTTACTTCATCCATTACGTACTGGAGAGTATGTATCCTGATAATCAGTACCAGGTTTTTGTGAAAACCCTTGAGCTACAAGTCGGGTTTTATATCTCAAATTTTTATTTTTCTCATTTCGCTTTCGTACAAATACCCATTTGTTTCCAACCGGGATTACACCCAACAGTGTTTGGACTACTGGTCCAAATACTTCTCTTTTCAATAGAGATTGTAGCTCAGTTTGAATAGCATCTTTTCATTTTGGCCAATCTTTTCTTTTCCGACATTCTTCCACGTTTTGTGGTTCAGGATCCGTATCTGGAATCAAAGTAATATATGATGCTATAGAGAAAGCAAATATATCATCAATCATGACTTTACTTCGATCTCATATTTTCTCATCATGTACATAATTTATTGAGATCTATTGGTGTTCATCTCTTATCCCTTCATTGAAATTTTGAACCTCTTCTGGGGCTATTCCCACTCTTGGAATAAGTGCTACTTCTGGAGCGGGTATTCCTTCTGGGATTCCCTTATTTGCTTTTGATTTTCGTGGTACAGTGTCTTTTTCACCAACCAGTCTTCCACGCTTCTGGCGTGGTTTAGATTCTTCTATTATCTTATTTGTCAATTCTCCAAGAATTAATTTTTTAATAGGTATTTCTATCCTAGATGGAGTATTCACTGCAGGTGTATGTGACTCTAGCATCATTAAATGCATTTGGCATTTGATTTGCAATATTTTATAAATAAATAATTCTTTGAACTTCAATTTCACATTGTCTTGTACGAGGATCAAGTGAATTTAATTCTGATACATTCCATGATATGTGAGAGGGTTTTTTATTTAAAACTTTACGTCCTCCTAAAGGTGAAAATACAAATTCATCAAAATGACAATCAACATAATGTACAGTAAAAACATCTCCAGTTAAAGGCTCAAGATATCTGATAATAGAAGGAGAATCAAAACCAACATAACTACCTATTCTTCGTTGGGCTCTCATTTTAGTTCTTTGTGGAGGTGCAATTGGAACATATACTGCACTTCCAAAAACTCGAAAGTGTGATATGTTGGATGTCTGTCCAAGAACTAACTGTAGAGGAGAAAATTTATGAAGAGCCGTTGGTAAAGAATTGCATGACCCCAAACTGAAGTAGGTAAGTTAGCCCTTAACATTAATGGTCGTGCAATTAGTTGAAGTCTTTTTATTAAAGATTCAGCTAAATCATTTTGTGTACGAATATGAGGAACGGAATGCTCAATAGAGATTTCAATAGTCATACAAAAATCATTAAAAGTCATTGATGAAAAATCAGCTGCGTTATCAAGTTGAAATTGACTTGATTGGATGATCCGAGAACTGAGCCCGTAACTTGATTATTTGAGCAAGAAGTTTTGAGAAGGCAACATTTCGAGAAGAGAGAAGACAAACATGAGACCATCTAGTTGAAGCATCTATTAAAACCATGAAATATCGAAATGGGCCAGACAATGGGTGAATAGGTCCACAAATATCTCCTTGAATTCACGCAAGACTGAGGAAATTCACTACCGGGAAAAACCTTTTTATTTTTAGAGGATGACCAATAGAATTTTCAATAATACGATGCATCGTAGAAGTACTGGATGGCCAAAGTCTTTCATGCCAAAGCATAAAGGATTTGGGATCTAGGATTTTGGAATCATAATGATGATGAGAATCAATTGCTTCTAATTTTTATAGTATATAATCCGTAAGAAATTGAATGAAGTTTTTTAGGATATTTTTTTCTTTGAAATAGTAAGTGATGAGATGATATTCATTAAAGATGGTCTAACACATATAAAAACATAAATAAGAAAAGTTACATTTTAAATATAATTTTATCATGATAAACACATACCACATATAGAATAAAAACTAATAATATCATCGAAGACATCACTGGTTTCCAATAGAAGGGAAGATTGCAGTTACACAACGTTTGACATAATGACGATGAATGAGTATGGAAGCCACTGAGCCTGAAGTTTCAATTATTCAAGTTTGATTGACTCGAAAGATTTGATTTGACCTCAACTGATTTTCACCCTGCTGTTTCATAAAATATGAAACAACCCGCCAAATCCTTGAGTCCTAATAAATCCTTAGTCCAAACAAATTTCGTCAAATCCCAAGTCCAATCAATCAAATCCATCAAATTATAAGGCATCAACCATCGCCCAATAAGATCTTCGGGTCATCTTAGCCCACCACAGTGCTCCAAAAGGTCACGACTCAAGGTACTATTGGTCAGTAACTTATTTCCTTATACGCATAATTTTTTTTTTCCTATCTTCGACGCGGGATCTGGGTGTTACAAACTCCCCCATTTAAATTTTCGACGTCCCGCCGTAACCGATCACACATACTACCCAAAGATCTTCACTGTCTCAGCCATCATCAGGATAATACCTACCGCTTCAGGTCCCCACCTCCCGACCTTCATCTCCTCCAGGGATAATACCACCAATTTCGTGGTTCCACCTCCTAAGAACTCCGATTGATGACCCAACCGAGCTTTCGAGAAATTTGGCATCGATACCATACGAAACAACCCGTCAAATCTCGAGTCCTGAATAAATCTCTCGTCAAATCCCAAGTCCGAATCGAATCAAATCCATCAAATTATAAGGCATCAAACCATCGCCCAATAAGATTCTTGTGGGTCATCTTAGCTCACGCTGTGTTCCCAAAAGGTCATGATCAAGGTACTATCATTAAAGAATTTATTTCCTCATACGCAGACAAATTTTTTCCCTATCTTTCGAATGGACCTGGGTGTTATACGCAGGTGTTTAATTAAAACAAAAATTAAATGATATCCCAAAAGATACTTTCAGAAGGTTCAGTAATATCAACAACATTTTCCGCATTTTTGGTTATTGGTGGAACATCAACAATATTCAATTGATGATTAACAAAATTTGTTTCTTCCTCCATTACTTTGTTCTTTTGAGACTCCTTGAATAAATTAACCAGATGCCTCGGCGTACGACAGGTATGCGACCAATGCCCATTCATCCCACACCTAAAACAAGCATCTGGTTTGTTCTTTATCTGTGTTGCATTTTATTTATTTTTTACCCGACCCAGACACTTGCCACTTCTGGTGGCCTGAATTGTCGCGGTTTTGGAATTTGTTATTATGATGACCTCGGTTATTCTTTAGTCCCCAAGGCTTCTTATTATATAATCATCTATTGTCACGTTTATTCTGCTGGAATGACGTGCTGTTAATATCTGGCAATGGGGTAACACCCGTTGGCGATTTGATAGTTTTTCAACAACAATTCATTATTATTCTTTCTCAAAGCAAGGAGGATGTATAATAAGTCATTGAATTTTGTGAACTTACTCATCTATATTGTTGTAATGTAATCATGTTGGTGGGATAAAAAATTGAGAGCGTTTTCTCTAACATTTGGGTTTGAGAAACTGGATCTTCACATAAAGCCAAAGTAGAGGTTATTCTATAAACATTGGAACTATATTCCGTAATTAATTTGTAATCTTGCAGCCTTAAATTAAGTTACTCAAATTTGGCATTAGGGAGAATAACCAATTTTTGGTGGTCAAATTTTTCTTTCAGTTGTGTCCATAAAGACAAAGGATCTTTGACTATTAAATACTTAGTCTTTAATCCTTCATCAATATGACGACGAAGAAAAATTATGGCTTTTGCATTTTGTGCCGAAATAGCTGTATTTCCTGATTCAATGGTCTTTTCTAACTCATTTGCACTAATGTGCAATTCTGCATCAAGTGCCCAAGCCAAATAGTTGTCTCCAGAGATTTTTAAAATAGAAAAATCTATTTTTGCCAAGTTTGCCATCTATTCTGGGTTAAAACACAATTTTATTATTTATTAAAACAATAAATAATTGCATGTATGATATAGAAAAAATAAACTATACCACAACCTCAAGTGGTGATAAAATATAAATATAAAGAATATAAATATTCTTATATTTATGTTATTAGCATATTATTTGTAACACCCCCTTCCCGAAAAGGAAAGGGAGGTCACGTGCAAAGCACAATAAACCTCAAAATAAGTAAACAAAGCACTAATAACCTCAAAATATTAATAGTGGTGATCCATTAATAAAGTACTAAATACAATTCTCCAAACTGAGTCAAAATAATCAAAACTTAAAATTCGAATCAACCTAAATGGTCAAATGCAAAACTCTCATCACACTATCCCTGAATCACCCCTGCAAACCTGCCGGAAGAATAACACAGCATGAGCCAATTGCCCAGTACGGATACAGATATACAAAAGATATACCAATGATATACGAAAACAACTGAGACAAAATACTGAACAAGCCTCAAGTGCAAAATACGAACGAAAATATAATATCCAAAGATCCGAATGGAATATAATTTGAATCAACATAATCGAATTAAACCAATAAAAGAATAAAGAAATAATGAACTGAAGTAACTAACTCAATGACTTGAACTGAACAGAAACCAACAAAACTAATCCAAAAAAAATAATAGGTTGAAACAAATGGCTGGAGTTATTTCATACCGAATGAGCTCAGAAATATATCTTGCCACACAGGCAAGTTAAACTAATGTCACACATGCAAATCAAATGATGCCACACAGGCAACCAAAATAATGCCACACAGGCAAATCACACATTGAACCGCGAATCCAAATGTATGCAAATCGGATAGGTGTGTTTGGCACAACATCAAAAATCCGCAGAACAGAAAACTAGGGTTAACCCATACGCCTACCACAACAAAACACCAAATGGCCCACTTCCTCCGGAGCCCAAAACGGAGACGCCGTGGACTAATCACATCGCCACGGAAAGTGTCATGCCGCCTCGTGCAAGACGACACGTACGTGGTACCTCCATGTGGTGGTTATAGCTCGGTATACCCTACTACAGATATTCTAACAAAAATACTATGTCACAACACATGCGATATAATACCAATAAAATGGTTCTATATGTATATGTTGAACCAAATCAAATTATAGTCACAAGGTCTCAAAAAGAAGGGTAGAATACGTATGCATCGCTTTCTACAATTATCAAAAATAAATGCTAAACATGATATCCTAATTCAAAGAGTACAAATACGAGTCATGTGTATAAACTCCAAAATAAAACTAATATATTTATTTCACATGAAACAATTATGTGAAATTATAACATAATTCAAATAAGGAAACAAACGAACAAATCAAATTTAATAAAGAGTATCATTTGAAAGAGTACTTTTAATCAGACTGCAAAGTTAAGAACGTCATACCCAAAATTATAATCCGAATATAACTCGTTAAACTTCTTCCGCTCGAGCTAGTTACACAAAATAATAATAAATGTAAGTACATTTGTAAAAAAACAATATTTTCTTTTTAAACCTTAAATTAAACTCATTAATTATAATTATAATTTTATTATTATTACTACTACTATTTCCTATAAATTTCAAATTTAAATTATTTTATTGTATAAGATAAAATCAATTAATATTTAATTATATAAAAAATAAAGGTTATTACATTTTTCACTACTTAAAAATAATTCCGTCCTCTAATTCAAATAAACTACATTAAGTTTTATTTTGATTTTTATTTAAATTACATAATAGTTCATAAACTTTAATTAAGACGTAGCGTCACCATTTGTAACGATCAACGCGGATAAGTCATCGGTCCACGTAATTATTAATATACTTGTAAAAGATTCGTCGGCTACCGTGTTAAGCCTTGGTAAGGTTCTTCGCGTTGCATCAAATTAAATCACATGCTCCACCATTGGTGCGGGCCGTCGCTAATATCTTTGAATTTAATTCTTGTAAACGTACTCTTCGGAACATAATTCGAAATCACAAAAAAAAAAATCTTCATCTAAATACGATTCGAATACCCAAAAGATTTAAAATTATTTTTAATTCGCAAAACGTTTATATTCCACACATAACACAGATTTAACAAATTATTTAACAGATTTAGAGAAGTTCTTATTTTCTTCAGTATGATTTCCTTTATATAGAAACTTCTGAGGTCACGGGTGAAGAAGGAGAAAAGAAAAGGAAGAGTCACGAGGGGGAGGGGGAGGGGGAGGGGGAGGGGGAGGGCGAGGGGAAAGAAGGTTCCCTCCTGAGGAGAGAATTACGTTCTTAACAAATCTCATTAATTCTCTTGCTCTCAATTCAAAAAATAGACTCAGAATAAAATTTATAGTCTCTCTTACTTTTTTAACTACCTTAATTTATATGAAAATTATCATTTTTTGAAGTATTGAAGTATTATTAAAATGGGAATAAATGTACACAGCTGTGTAGCGACGTTTTTTTTGACTATAGTGACAGAAATTATCGTTTCCGTCGCCATAACTATTCTGAGCTACAACGGATGAACCGTCGTCATAACCCAAAAAACTCGTCACCATAGCCTTACTATATATATCTGGGAACGACATTAGCAAGTGCCAGTTCTATATGGATATGTTGAACCAGTGCAGGAACAGCTCAGGTTCTATGATGAGTGCTTAAGTGATGCCATACATTGCAACTGTCACGACCCCCGATTAGTGATGGGATTAATGTAGTTTCCGTATTTGAGTTATTGATGCAGTCTTTTGATTAATATGCATTTTTTCTTGAATTTGGAGTGTGTACATGATAGTTTGAATGATTTTCTTTGTGTAGTAGATATATTATAAAGTTTAATATAGGGTAACAGTAAGACGATTGAAGGTGAACATGACAAAATAAATGGGACAAATCTTTCCTTTTTTATCCAAGTAGCAACCAATTAACCAAATGCTAGCTAGCTTGCTCGATATACAAATTCAATTATACAGAAGCATCGAGTTGCAATCTGAAGTTAGTCAAGCCTACAATATCACACTGCACAAGATGCTAGTCTAGTGTCCGACCATGCCATCACCTCTGCCTCTGCTTTAGGAGGAAGCTCCCATACCTGAACAATACAATAACATGAATTATTAATGCAGGATCTTGTTTAATTTCTGGGAATTATTTATTGATTTAATTTAAAATGAGAATTAATGCACGCACGCACCAACCTCGTCTCGATCAGGGACAATATAGCAGGTATCTTCAAAGATGAATCCAACGCCTTAGAGGATGACGGCGAGAGATGTACAGTTGTAACTCCGATATCCTATCCTCACTTTGCCCTCCCAATCTTTCCTCCTAATGCACGTCCCAGTGTCTACCCAAACCAAATATATATATATATATACAAATTAAGAGGGATATATGATCTTCGAACTCATATCTCCATTAAACAATTTCTGATCAGACTTAAAACCGGCTACTCGTGCAAGCATGTGCTACCTGGTTCGTTGATCTTCTCACAAACACAAATAAGACTTATTTGCAAACGGTGTCGTTTTCATTAAACAAGATTGACCCCAAACCCCCTGATCAGACTTAAAACAATATCAAACCTTGAAAACTAAAAAAAAAATTTGACATCCCCAGTTTAATACTGCAAATAAGATTTATTTGCAAACGGTGTCGTTTTCAATTGACCATTTGGTCATACGTAGCGTCACTTGTGCATTATGAGTCATGTAATTTTGTTTTAGATGATAATATATATTTTCTTCTTTTTTTTTTCGTAGTAAGTAATTATGATAACTATTTATACTTTGACAATAAAGTTGGAGTCGTGCATTATCTTACAAATTTCCATGAGACATGACTAAAAGACGGATAAAATTGTCATATCATCTCGGTCAATATTGGTGACTAGCTACTGTTACTACTCCCTCACTTGCTTTTTAATAAACATTTTAAGAAAAAATATAATTAATATAAATATAAATTTTCAATTTATTCTTAAGATTTATTTAAAAAGATAAAAAAAATAAACATGTTATTACTTAATGTATGTATAATATAATAAACTAGATTATTAATAATTTTTTAAAATCTACTGATAATAAATTTTATTTTTAAAAATAAACAAACAAAAAGGAAGAAAGGGAGTAATATCTCAAAACACCAAAGTTGACGTGATTTTTAGCACATTGGGAATTAGTGTACTGGAGGATTATGTGTGATAGGTAGGAAAATTAGACGGTGGGAACCGAATGAAGCATTATCAATGCTGATGATGAGACGTAACATAGCCAGCCTCATTTCCGCTCATCCTACTTTTCAATTTTTGTCCCAACTTGCCAAAAATCCGTCGGACATTAATTAATTTCGATTGTTAATTCCTATATTAAACATAGAGATGGTGTATATCATTTTTAATAGATGATTACCTCTCTCTCTCTCTCTCTCTCTATATATATATATAGCGCAGCGAAGTAAGAGTAAACTGGCTATAGTGACAATTTTTTTCATCACTATAGCATAAAAAATCGATTTTTTATGCTATAACGGAAAAAACCGTCGCTATAACCGATTCATTCTAATTCATTTCCTTCCAATTACCGGAGAAGTTTAATCGATAGTTTTGATTTCTCCAATAATTGGAGGAACGAACTAAGAAATGGCCCGGCTATAATCACGATTTTTTTTTTCCGTCATTAAGATAAAAAACAGACTTTCTATGTTATAACAACGGAAAAAACCATCGCTATAGCCGGTTCATTCTTAGTTCGCTCCTTCCGGTTCACGGAGAGAAGCTCGATCGATAGTTTCGGCTCTCTCCAATGAATCGGAGGAGCGAACTAAGAGTGAACCGACTATAGCGACGATTTTTTCCGTCGCTATAACATAAAAAACCGATTTTCTATGCTTTATAGCCGGTTCATTCTTAGTTCGCTCCTTCCAGTTCGTTGGAGAAGCGAACTATATATATATATATATATAGACAATTTCCAACTGATGCAACTGTTACGGTGTCCACAATTCTACACACGGTTTCACAAGCATAGCGGCTACTTCTGATTAAGAAAGACTTGTATAAATAGAGACCATAATAAGTTCTACAAGGCGTTGAGAAGTTCCATAAGGGAAATCATTTAGTGTATCATGGTTTTTGGGAAGTTGGCATTGCCAAAGAAACAACGGAGCCACTCGATAAATCCTTCCATTGTTGAGTATATCTTACTGAAATCTGACTGAATGAGAAAGAGCTCTTTTAGTGGTCTCACTTTACCACCATCTAAAATGCGAGAAACCTCGATTGGTGGAAGCCAGTCCATGAAGATTCTCCCTTTTCTTATGTGCAGTTCCCCTCTTTCGGTAAGCATCCAGTATCTCATCAGATAAACATTTCTCTACGCTTATCCTGGAACTTATATGTCGTTTGAAAGCTGCTTCAAGGATCCAACGAACAGCTAAGGATTGTTGATAATCCCTGTCTAGAATCGCAGGGACATCATAAATATTACCTCCTCTTCCTACTCTTCTCACTTTGCATATGGGCTTTATATTCTCTAGTAGGCGCCAACTGTAAGTTTCATTACATCGCCTCAGTTCGAGCTAGGTGATGAAAAGTTTGATAAACCATAGCACGAACTCTTGCTTTTTTACCTTTTTTCATTCGAAAGTTGACTAACTTCTCGATCACTTGTTTTTGCTCACCATCCAAGCCCCCCATATAGCTTAAAATTTCCGAGCAATCGGAAGAAGCTGCTTTCGATGACACGGTCAAGAATGTATATTACGCGATCCGGTCTTGATCCGGGTGTAAAAGTTGACTCACTTTGCCTGCAATTCAGATTAAAACTCTCAACTATAACTTCAAAAGCTTAAACTAAACCATCATAAAGCATTTAGAGGGAGTAGATTTTACCATAAAAATTGAGATTGCCTGCAAAAGATGCCTTGGAACCAGTAAATGAGAAAAAAGGTAGAAGAACTGGAATAGGTACATTGATGCCAACCTGAGTTGAAGCAAAATGTTAAAAGATTAAATATTCTCGCGCACACACACGTGTGTGTGTTTGTTTGTGTGTCACAAATGGTTTTTCCTTTCAATTTCCAACCAGAAAACTTCACTACAAGAAACCAAAATCAAGGTACACACCACCAAGTATACAGGACAATAAAAAATAACCCTGGCCCACGAAAAAGCATCGATGCTAATGTACTTGTTATACATTTCTAATAGGCAAGTACTTTTGGGAAGGGAAAGAAGAAAATGGCATGATTGTTGGAGATCTGAGAAACTATCCACCAAACATCACTTTTTTCCAAACATGAAAACTATCCATCAAACATCACTTTTTTCCAAACATGAAAACGTATGTAACAGGTAGCACAAAAAGAGACGGACAAAATAATTAAATTTACATTTCACATTTGAATGCCCTCCTGGTCCTATAGAAATATATAGTATATTAGTTTAGAAGCAGAGTGTTAGCACCGGGAGGTGGTTATGGGTTTTAAACAAAAATTGTTATTTTTCTTAAGGCAGGTCTGGGAGTTCATGTTATCTACCTAACATGAATAAATTGCATACAAAGAGTAAAACTCTTGTATTATACATGCCCTGCATCATATTCATTTCATGTTGTCTAATGCCAGCCATGGAATGATTGCTCGGTTGAAGATTTTGACTATCAGAACGCAACACTTAAACCTAAACAATAAGGTAACAGAGAAACCTACATCGTATATTATGTATTTCTTCTCAATCTATCATTAAGAGGCATTAGGAAGGTTTCTATAACATGGAGGGTCTTGAATATTTGCACATACTCATTTTTGGAAGAAAAAACTTATCACGTGTACTTCTGTACACGGATCATACAGTGATTTAAGCCCACTCTGCAATCTTTTCTGAAGGAATAAAAAAGAAAGAAAGCACAGCAATTCAGGGTTATATAAGGGAGTCATTGACAAAGATTCAGAAAATATGGAGTTCACATTGTACATTTATTGAAAAGGTTATTCAATTATTCCTGTAAATTTTTATATTGTTCAGCTAATAACCAAGGCTAGGTCAATGATTAAATGTTCAAAAGTTACAAACACAAACAACTTGAGGGTCTCAGGAGGCAGGCACATAAAGGCATAGCATTACATAGGACTATAAGAGAAATACTGAGTTTGTGAATTTTTGAATGAATAGGCATTCTTCAAATGGGGATAATATTGATAGACTCCCTGGAATAGATGGAAAGAGTAAACCACCCAAGAAGGAGAAATATATATACACTCGTTTCATCTCCATCATCATAGTCTGGAGAAAACGTTGAAACAGTGCCTCACATTAACAAAAAGAGATGGACTTCACCACTTACATAGACCCTTTCTAAATTTTCCACATCAAACAATCCAACAAAAAAGATTCCCACATCAAGCAACCAACAAACACGCTTTGTTGACAATAATCCCTTCTTATTACCAAAGCCACCAAGGATCTTAACCTTCTAAAAAATTACCTAAACGTCTTTAACTCCAGCCTAGATAATGTATCCATCTCAGCAGTAAGTGAATGAGTGATTACAGTGAAGTTTGAAGTTGACTTGTGACATGAAAAGGTCATGTAATGGATCACTATCAAGGAGAAATTGTCAAAGTAGATCTCTAACAACATATTACATCTTCAAATAAATTACCCTGTGAATCCTGGACAAATACAGGATCTAATGAATGTATACGACGGATCGCTTAATTTTCCAATTTACTAAGTGTAATGGAAACTTTAAATAGAAGCATTCTAATTCTTGATCTTTAGAATAAACTGGCAGTAGTACATACAGTATTTGAACCAACTGCCCAAGCATCAACTTTATATTGTACAATAAGAGATTTAGCAACAAAATTGTTAGGACAGCTTATGCTCTTACCGGATTCAAAACATCAATAGATTCAACTGACTGAGAATCGATAAAGCTGCCTCCAACTAGATTTGGGACTCTCTGATACAGTAGAATCAATCAGACTTTTGAAAAATCCAAACTTACATGAAAAGAGAAACATATATACAAAATTGCCATTAATGAAACTAACAGCTGGTTGCAAAGAAATCTAAAGCAAGTCCTACAATGTAAATCTACAACTCAAACTCAACTACACCTTTTATCCCAAAGTAGTTGGTAATTGTGGTAAGTAAATTTACAACTACCTTCATCATTCCAAAATAGTTTTTAAGATGTCCCACAATATTTTCTAAAATATCATCTCAATACAGTTTAATATATATATGATACATATATATTCAAATAAAATTGATTAATATAATTGTATATCAAAGACGACTAAATTAGGAGTGAGGTGTATCAGTTAACTATATGCATTAACTTAATTCAGAAAACAACAGCAGAACTAACAATTTAAGATTCTCATCACTATTTCATTTCACTTCAATTACTGAATAAACAAATAGATAGTAGTAGCAGAATTCATTCAGTCCGATTAATTTTTCCACTTTGAAACAAGCATAACTTACGGGAGGATTTCGATACTTCCAAGATGGTTCAGCGGCAGTAGAAAGATGAGAACTTTGGAGAGCAAAGAACTTTGGAGAGCAAAGATTTGAGGACTTAAGGGCTTTAATGCTTTAACTGTAACACAACTATATGAGCATACATGTATATACAAGTAATCAAACTAGGGTTTGTAAAGAAATTTGATTGATCAGAAACAATAAATGAACAATTTACCTCGTCGAAGTGAGATTTGCAACATTTTTGCTGAGTGCTTTTAGATCCAGAGCCTCTGGAAATGATTAGAAGATAAGTAATATTGAAATTGTTCAACTCTGATGGTATATAATATACTATAGTTATATGAATTATAGAAACCCTAGTTTAGATTATATTCAATTTTTCTTAGAAACTTTTCAAAAAAATCATAGAAAAACTAAGGATTGAAAATCAGATTAGTAAATTTCTTTTTTATTCCTAAATTACCCTTAACATTAACATATGAAAACAAATTTGCATCCATATTTTATACATAATGACACGTTTTTTAAGTAAACTTACAAATATAACAAGGAATATAATTTTTTACTATTACAATTATACATAATTATACATCTTACTTTTAAATTTAATAAAATAAAAATTATTAGAAAAAAAAATGAGTACACTCTTTTATATAGTCAATTTTTTTTTTTTTACAATCATTAAACAATCTCAAAACAATGTATTTAATTAATTTTAAGTCGCGTTTTAATTACTAGTTTTGATGGACATATATATATATATATGGTAAAAATAGAGGTACACACTACGATCGTAGAGTAGTCACTTCACGATTTGTGAATTCACTCTACGATCGTAGAGTGAAATCACTCTACGATCGTAGACCGTGTAACTTTAAAAGTTACACGGTTATGTACTTCCATATTCCCCTATATATATATACAGGGAGGTTCAAAAACACAAGTTTTAAATAGCATAATTTTCTTAAGTAACATAACTATTTAAAGCCTTTCCTCATCCTTCCTTACTTACACGTCTTTTTTTAAAAAACCCAAATCTGAGTCGCGCTTCTCTCCTCTCTCTCCAAATAATAATCCCTAGTCGAGCTCTTCTCCCCAAATTCGCGATTTAGGCAAACTGAGAATCGCGATTGTGGCAAACTGAGCTCCTCTCTCTCCAAATAATAAGCCCTAGGTTCTGCAAACTGAGAATCGTGATTTAGGCAAACGGGGAAGAAGGGCACTTTGCCAGAGAATGCCCCAGCTCTAACCGTTAGAGTGACTATCCTGAAGAGGGTGGACTTGTCTTTCACATTTACTACTCATTTCTGCTGCTTTTTACTTTTTTATGTCAGTTTGGTGGTGAACTATGCGTTTTCTGGTGGTGGTTTTTGGGGTTACCTAGCTGTTTGGTCACATTTTGTGTTAGGTTTTATGGTTGTGGAACATTTATTAATCTTTTATTTTCTCTTTTTTTTCTTATGTAGTTAAAGATTAGTCTTTTCTGTCTTGAAGGGTCTTAAATTGAAGATAAATCCAGAGATTGTGATTATGCTTATCAGTGTTTCAGGGGTTAGTTTTCTCTTGCTCTGTATACATGTATATGCATACATGTTGGCTTTATATTAATGGATCAACTGGGCTTTCTTATCTTCATTATTTTGAAAAATGATCCTTACTATTGTTATATGTGCTTGTTAATTTGATTCTCTTTGTTTATTGTGTTGGATATTTTGAATGATAAGGTTGATCTGTGTTTTTTCCCTGATTGGTGTCTCCTAAAATTGCTTTAATTTATTGTTCATAGGAGCAGGGTAAGGGGATTGGTCAGTTTAATTTGGTATGGGTTTGTACAATGTAAATAGTTCAACCTAATGTTTTCTAGTTTTAGTAACATTTGATTGTGGGTTGGGTTCATTATGCGTGGACCATGATGGAGTATATAGTTTGATCTACTTATTTGTTTGTTATTAGGTACTTGAAATTTGTTTTGGTCCAAATGTATATTGGTATTTTGTTTTCATTTCATAAGATTTTTAATTTAATCTTTTAATTTCGTATCTCTATAATTTTTGGCTTGTTGAGATATGTATGAGTAACAAACTGAAAAATCTAGGATTTTGCTATTCGGGGTTTTTGAATAAGCAAAACCGATATTGATCAATGTTGTTTGATAACATGTTTGGGAGAGAAAAAATGGATACAATCCTAAAACACTTTATGATCTGTACTTTGTTGAAAAGTAATTGTAGAGAGAGGAGGCAGTGTTTAGATGAATCAATCCATGAGTTAAAGTTTCTGACTAATCGGCATGTTTAAATTTGACTTTGCTATTTGTTTAAATTTGACTTTGATTTTGTAATTTGTTTAAATGTAGAACTGGAGCATCAAATAATGATGCTACTCAGGATCCAAGTGTAGATGACGATGATAGTGATTCATTATGAGATTATTATTATTTCATTGATAGCAATTCATTTTTTTTAACATTTCATTATGAGATTATGAGGCTGCTGTTGCCGGATGTAGTTAAGTTTTTCAGATATTGTTGTCCTTATTTTGTTGTTATATATGTTGTTAGCTAACTGTTATTGAATTAAACAGTTAATGAGTGTGCTGAACAACCATCTGTATATGCTCCACTTCCCAGTGTTGCTGCGCAAACTCAAAGCGGTCGGAATGCAGCTGCAGACATCTTCCTTGACATTGGTGTTAAAACCCCACCATTTGACAAAGCTATCGTCGATTTCAAAGATTAATGGAAGAATTTTTGTTCAGGAACTCCAAAAGAATGCAATTTTTGGATGTGTTGTTGTGATGGAAGATTGGTTTTAACTTGTGCCTGTAATTAGTCTTTTACTATTTCTTATTAAATGTGTGATCAGGAAGCTTAAAGTTAGTTTGCCAAACCAAGTGTTATAATGTTGAGTCAAAATTTCATGTTTTGTCACATTATCTGATTTGTATACACCGTGTTATAGTGTTATAATGTTGAGTCATAATTACCTTATCCTAGCATTCATTTCATACATTTTATCAATGAAATCATCTCTACATAGACAATGAGGAAACAAAAAAAAAACCAAAACAATATAAAACCTCCCAATTTCAGCAAAATTCCTCACCTTACACTGCATTACTTCATGGGCTCTCTCCAAATTATCATTCTCAATTAAAGAATGAGCCAAAACAATATAAAATCTCAAAAAGTACCAATATTTAGCACACCTAGTTGTTCAACAGTACCAAACGAGAATAACAGGCGAAGATTAGAAAAAACAGGGCATCCTAGTAAAATTAGAAGGACCTTCAAGGATATCAGGTATCCCAAGCTCAATTGCACACCTGACTACAAACAATTCAGTAAACCGAAACACATATTTCCAGATATTTTATATTTTCATCTGTGAACATGTATGTGCCCATGCTCTATTAATCAACTTTATATTTTTATCTGTGTCCACAATCAATTTCTGTCTTCATAATCTCGCAAACACATACACACACACGTATAAACAGAGGAACTGAACTATACACATACCTGATTTGGAGAGAAGAGAGATGAGATAAGCAGGGATTTGGCTCTGCTTGCGTGCGATTTGGAGAGAAGAGAGAACGCAGAACCTAGGGCTTATTATTTGGAGAGAGGGGAGCTCAGTTTGCCTAAATCGCGATTCTCAGTTTGCCGCGATCCTCAGTTTGCCTAAATCACGATTCTCAGTTTGCAGAACCTAGGGCTTTAACCTTAATTTTTTAAAAGAAATTATAAAAAATTTAATTTTGTTATAATTAATATACCAATTTTATATATCAATAGACTTTAAAAAAAAAGGTTGACCCTTAGCTTTCTGAGTTTTGAATAAAAAAGAATAAAAAGTTTAAATTAGAAAAAAAAAAAAAGAATAGAAAACTTAAAGTTTTCCGTAATTTAAAATTTATTATATTAAAAATTGAGGATAATATGGAAATTATAAAAATATTACTTATTCTAATTTTTTTTCGTCTAAATCATGCCAATTTTGGACGGAAAACTTTGGCAGGAAAAGTGACCAAGTTTTCTATTCATTTCATTTCTTTTTTATTTATTAAAAAACTCAAAAATATAAGAATTAAAAACAAAACTTAAATTTTTCGTCTATTTTTTTCTTTTCTGTCCATTTTAAAACTCAGAAATACAGCTTAAATTCAGCCCCCAAATTGCTTCCATTAGCTGAAAAACCATGTGTGGATATATTTTACCAAAAACCTTTTCGCACCCCATGTTTAGAAGGTTCTTCAGAATGACGAGGAAGATCCCCTCTTCTTCTTCATCCTCATCTTCTTCAGTCCAAGCTCTGTACGATCTCTGCAAGAAAACATTTGCGCCTTTACGAACAGCTCCTGCTTCTTCTCAAGCTATTCAGAAATTGTCTTCCCTTTTGGGTACTTACTACTTTTAACCTTCAATTTCTCTGATTTTTTCTATTCAATTGTTCATAATTATGACATTAGTTAACATAAAAATTTAATCTGGGTTTTGCTAGTTGTGTTATCTGACCTGGGTTTCTGATTTTTTTTAGTTGTGTAAGTGAAATTTGTAAAATTGAATCTTGGTTAAAGTTATTGTTGCGAGGAATTGGCTCAGAATGGAATGGGACTTTATGTTGATATTCATGAATGATAATAATATGTAACAATAGTACTACTCCCTCCATCAAAAAATGAGTGTCTAAATTTTATACTTGAATGTCCCAAAATTGATAGCACATTATCAAACTTGATATTCTAGAACTCATTAAATTTTTGTATGTTTTGGTCTTGGTTTTTGATTATCTTTCAGTGAAACTTTCTTTAAACACTTCTGACTTTCAAACATGGACTCTCATTTTCTCATTTTGTGACAGAGATATAGTATGTAACAAAATGAACATTATCTTTTGAATTTTTTTACCTAAGATTTGAAGACTTTTATTATTTATTTCTTAGACAAGTGAGAGATAACTGGATATAGAATTTTAAACTAAAAGTAGCACCAAAAAGTTTGTGTTGATTTTTTTTTTTTTTTTTTACATTCATTAGCTACCTTTCTTTGGTAGTTATTTTAGGGGGTGTGGCCGTGGCAGCATGACTTGATACGGAAACTAACCTTTCTTAGAAACTGTTGTAACACAGCAAATAAGTTAAGGCTAAATTAGGTGTTTCTCCTTTGGTGTTGTCCTTGTAGGGTTCAAGTCCTCTTACGTGGGTCCTGTCTTTGGTCCTGCAGTCAAGAAAAAGATTAGAAAGACCCTCAGGGTAGTCTTTGGGAGGCCTCTTGGGTGTGAGTGTCAGTAAGGTCTCCTGGGAGAGGTTGGGCTCTCTCTATAAACTAGTCTCTTGTAGAATGAATCAAATTTATGAAAATGGTTAGGAGTACCTAATAATTATAGGGAGGAATGTGAACTAATTACCCTTATATCCTTGATATGTAGAGAAGGTCCATATTGCCCCTTGGTGAAGTGACTATTATATCCTTCAGTTTAGGACATGCGTTGCCTTCTGATTAGTTGTATTTTTACATCCTCATAGGAACGTTACCTAGCATATTCATGAATACGAAGCAGAAATAAAAAAAATTCTTTTCCCTACCACGGGTGATTGTTTTGAATTACATTATCATCTATCAAGCATTCACATCATTTCATTACCTAGTAGTCCATCCTTTGATGGAAGCTACCTTAAATTGATGACAAGTTTATTGAATCTTGAAAATAGATTAGGAGATCTAGCCAAGAACTGTCATAGTGGACTTTAGTTGGCAGGTTGGGATTTTTTCTTTCACCTCAGTATATGGTGTTATCCATGCTAAAACGTTATTGAAACATTTGCTGCTTAAATTTTCATGAATTCTTTTCACAATAAAGGATTTGTGATTGGACAATCAAACCAGGAGGGGCGGATGCACCTTGTGAGGAAGATTACCCACCTTTATTTTTTGAGGTTTTTTAGTTGTATCAAAAAAAAAATCTTATAAAATTAGAATATATATATATATATATTTCCCATCATAATTTTGAGAATATGTATTTAGTATTTTTTTCCCACCTTGACTAAAATGTGTGGCTCTGCCATTGCAAATAAGTGTTGTATGAATCTAATGATAAACACATTTTTGTTGTAGTTGCTTAGTTATCAAGTCGTCGCTTAAGCGGCGACTAGTCGTCCGGTCACTACTGGAAGTGCAAGTCAACAACTCAACTTGGTTGTCGACGTTAAGTCGTCCGACTTGAACAATTAGTCTTCACCTATCGGTTCATATCAACGATTTGCTCGACTTGGTGTCTAGTTAGACGGCTTGAAAACTAATCCAAATTTTAATTTACCCAACTCAATTGTGAATTCTAATTGACCCATAATGCAATTAAACATTCTAAATGACAGATAGTCATATGAGCAAGGATCCTAATAGGGGTTTAACTTTTATATCAATGATATTTAGTAGTTTTGATTGTGAAATTGTAATTTTTTTTATGTATATATATATATGTATGTATAAAATGAGTATTGTAAATAATTTGTCACTTTACCGACATCAGGCGACTGGTCGCTCAAGCAGTCGGCCATTGACTCACTTCGACTTAACGACTCGACAATTATGATTTGAGGATCATAAGTACATATGGACTGCCGGGTAATATTTTTTACAGATAAAATGTATGGAAAATGAGATCATAATTTTATTATATATATATGTATAAATGTAATTCTGTGTATGTGCACACCTAGAGGGGGGTGAATAGGTGTTTAAGCTAAAAGTAATAAACGGTGAATTTTTTTAAAAATTTTCTACTACAGGTTTAATTCAGACAACTACACCTGTCTGCTTTAGCGTCTGTTCTTCGTTTAATATTATCAGATAGCTAGACCTATCTGTTTCAGTGTCTGGATTCGTATATCTTCAAAGAAATAAAGTAAAATGCTTAGAAATTAAACAAACAGAAAGGAGAAGTGCAGAAACGTAAACACCAAGATTTTTACGTGGTTCAGCCTAATCCACGTCCAATCCCAACTAGGATTGGAGACTCTTTTTATTATGATTTAAAACTCAATACAAAAAATAACTCCATGTTACAAAGACGCTTCAATTTTGATGTTGGACACCAATGCCCCCTTTACACCTCTGCAACTTGTACACCTCTGCACCTGTTCTCACCTCTGAGACCTTTGAAGCTTCCTTTGAACAGACCCACTAAACTCTAGAAAACCCAAGCTAACAGTTGCTTGTTTTTCAGATTACAATGATGGTGATTCCAATGGAAAATCAATTTTCTAGCCTAAGAATAACAGGACACTGAATGCTAGAAAGATTATTAGAAAGCTATAAGAATTAAGAAGAATGAATCGTTGCTTTCCAATTGTTGGGTCACACCATAACCGAGCAGAATGAAGCTTTATATAAGATGAAGACAGAAGACTAACGACTATAAAATTATTGTTAGCAAGAAATCAGATGATTTAAATCCCATAATTAAAGCTACTAAAATTGACCAACGGATATAAACAGAAAATAGAATAGGAAACTCACATCACAGTTGGTATACCCCATGATTTTAGCAATTAAAAAGACCAACAGATTTGGTAAACCAAGGATATAATATCCTAGTCAAACTAAATAACTTATCCTGTTATGAACCTTTCAGCAAATAAGAATAACAGCTATAAAGATTCCCAAAATATTATGAGTTATAAATATAAATCTATATCCATACTTGATTAAAGGAGATTGATAAAATTTGTTAAAGATCTCGTTTCCTTAATAGATGGACATTTTAAAACCAAACAGACTTTTTAGAATACCAACCTTCCTTAATAAACTCCAATTCAAATTTGAAATGATTTTAAACCATTCCAACTTACCAACTGAAAGATATCAGCAATAAGTATACATGCAAATATAGGTTGTTATATAAATAACCATAACTCATGCATATTATAATATTATAAACCATAATCCATGCATATTTAATTATAACAAACCATAATCCATGCAAACGTCTAATATATATACTTAAATTAGTCATCATTCAAAACATCATAAAATCAAAAACTAACAATAAAATGATTATTGTAAATAATTTGTCACTTTACTGACGTCCAGTCGACTGGTCGCTTAAGCGGTCGGCCATCGACTCGCTTCAACTTAACGACTTGACAACTATGTGTAGTTGTGCATTTGGATTCTTCCTTCAGGTTCATTATGGATAATTTACTATTTTGTAGACACAATTGGTCCCATTGATGTTGGGCTGAAAGGGGAAAACCAAGAGGATGATAGAGGCCATGGTCTTTTTGGACTTAATGTATTGACTAGGGTGGATCGATGGGCTCAACCGATAACATATATTGATGTGCATGAGTGTGACTATTTTACGGTAAGCTGCACCTCTTCTGTTTTTATCATTAGTTTGAATATCTGTTATAGCATTTGATTCGAGAGTTTCTAAAGAAAATGTAAGATAAGTTAGTTGTTGTGTTTTGCATATCTATGGTACTGCTATTAAAATCTTCCAAATTAACATTAACACCCCCAGGTCATAATGCTTTTATCAGGGACGGAGCCATGATTTATTCTTTGGGGGGCCAAAAAAAAATTTAACAGCATAAAATATATTCATCACTAAAAAGTAAAATATCACTATTACAAAACATATTTTTACTAAAACAAAAATAATGTAGTAATAGAATTTGCTTTGACAAAGATATTAAAACATAACATAGCAAAAAAAAATCTTTTAAAACATATCAAAACTTCGTCAAACTTGGGGGCTAGCCTTACAAAATTTTCAAACCAAACCAAATGTACAAGTGAGTTTTATAAAATTTTCAAACTTTGGGGGTAAATCTTACAAAGATTTCAAACCTTGGGGGGGGCCTGGCCCCTCCAATAAGCATGTAGCTCCGTCCCTGGCTTTTATCCTTTTTGGTCTCTGCTGTTCATGACTCCTTACTGGCCATTACAAATTTGAAGAATGTATCAACAACATGATGTCACACTTTAATGATCATTTGGAAGTATGAAAGATTGATTTATAGTTGCATCTATTAACCCTGAAGGAGAAGTTTAATAACATGGAGCCATATGGAGAGCGGAAGAACATCAAGTCATCAATTTATCAGATTGTACAATACTACAACTTGCATGCTCAAATACGTGTGATTAAAATTTTTATACCGTTATTGATGCTGATCAAAAACCGTAAAACATTTCCTTTGATACATGAACAAAAAAGAAGCCCTCAACTTCCATATACATTCAATTATCTCGCAACTGATAAAATTAGTAAATAAACTATTTTTTAAGTGATCCTTTTCCTATGACCTTAAATTGATATATTTCTGATTCAAGAGCGGCAAAATGTACCGATCTTTTTGTTTTCTGGTTTCTTCTGTTTTCTTTGTTTCCTAGAAAGTCCAAAATCGATAGTTTGATACACATGGAGTCTCCTTAATTTCATGTTACCAAGCTTCTTTGTTTTTATTTTTTCTTTAATCTATGAAAGGCGTTGTTGACTTAAGTATGAAAAGTAGAAATATTGGATGATTATGAAACTTAAGATTTGTCCTAAAGAAGTTGATTTTGTAGTCTTTGTAGCTATTTCAAAAGTTCAGCACTGTGTTTAAGCAATAATTTTTTTCAATGCAGATGCGTATATTTTGCTTCCCAACTTCCTCAGTTATTCCACTCCATGACCATCCAGGGATGACTGTTTTGAGCAAACTTCTCTATGGCTCCTTGCATGTGAAAGCTTATGATTGGGTTGAGCCTAAACGCATTAAGAGAAGCAAGGGAACTGAAGGTCTTAATCTGAACTCATTCCAAACTTCCGATGTAAGAGTTTTTAAAGACGTCCCAAACTGAAATCAAATGCCGAGATTCTAATACTTGGTTTAAACACTATTTCTCCTAGAATTCTACTCTCTGGTGTTAAAACATTATATTTTCTGGTAGAAAGATTCATACTGCAGAAAATGAATAGTAATTTTTGACATTATTACAGTATTGTAGTCTCTATTGGATAGCTGCTTGCTTTCATTGATCTTAAACTTCTGATTCACTTATGGCCTTAGACCGACAAGAAACTAGATAACCATATGTCACCTATTGTAATACTCTTTTATCATCTAACATATTCATATTTAACTTTGATATGTGAATGGATGCATCTTGGCCCTCACACATCTTGGTGCAATTACTGAGCATGCAGACGAACTCTTCTAAGATTGATAATGACAACGGAAACTAACTATTGCAAATGCTACCTCACCTCTGTTAGCATTTGCAGTGATTGTAGTAGACTCAAAATTGTGAAAAAATATTAGCTTTTCAGTAATTTTATCGGACTATAATGTGGGGTTGCTGTTGATATAAGTTCCTAACAATGTGGGGTTGCTTTTGATATAACTTCCTAACAGAATTTAATGATTCTTTTACAAGCATATTCCATAGCTTATCTGTTTTATTCTCCACTATCTACCTATGAGTGGTAGTGCAAGTTTTAATAGAATTATTGCCTTATTTAACAGTTAGACTGGCAAAGTTGGCTGTTGATAAAGTTCTAACAGAACCATGTGATACTTCGATTTTGTTTCCAAATACCGGAGGGAATCTGCATTGTTTCACTGCAATCACTCCTTGTGCTGTTTTTGACATTCTAGCGCCTCCTTACTCGGAGAATGCTGGCAGGAAATGTACCTACTACCATGACTACCCTTATACAAGCTTCTGTAAGCCATTTGTTTTGCCCTTTCTAGTTTTGATTTTTTCCCCATGACAAACTCTCTGTTTTGTGATTCTGCATGATACCTGACCATATAGAGTAATATTATTTAAACGGTATTTACATGAATTGTCACCATTAACCATGAGTTGCTTGTCTATACTATGTTGCAGCGACAGGAATTGACGGTGAGATAGATAATGGAAAAGAAGAGGAGTATGCATGGCTTGCAGAGATAGAAACACCAGCCAATCTATACATGCGCAATGGAAGATATACAGGTCCAGCAATTCGTATTTAGGCATCATTGTTTATGATTGGTAATTAAACCTTTTATTCACTGGATCCGAACTCGATTTGAGCTTTGAGAAGCTTGGAATATTTGTTTGTCACGCTTGACTGCACTAACCTGGTAATGGACGAAGGCAGGAAAATGATCACGTTTGCTGCTCTGATGAATCTCCATCTTCTTGGAAGCAAAGACTTTAGTCTTTGCAACTGAAAATTAAGGTTTATATCTTGTATGGCCATGTCCTGATCTTACTGGCCTATTTGTGCTCAAGGCTTTTCATAGTGTTGTAAATGTTCTTGTCTGCTTTAATCTGAGCATTTAACATTTTCTTGTACTATAATCTCAATCTTTTACTTGTATAAACAAATATAGAGTCTGGACAAACCATCAACCTAATAGATAAATTTGATTTTTGAAATCAAGGGGCAACTGCACTTGAATCATTTCATCATGAAAACATGCATTGTATATTTGTAATTAGAAATCTAGCTAAGAGCCAACTACACAATGGTGTTACGAAACAGAGCATAACAAACTATAATTATTGTATCTGCTCATATTAAACCAAAAGCTATTTATTAAATTGCAAAAGAGAAGTTGCAACAAGACATCTTAGAGCTGTATACAGTACAGGACACCTTATAAAGCACAATTACATTATTCAGTGACAACAAAAGATTCTCTTGGTAGAAGAGTGCTTAACTGTGCTTCCTATTTGACCTCTGATATTTGTTTTCAAATCATATTTAGCCGATAGGGACTACAAAATTAAAAAGGAAAAAAGATGGAAAAAAAAAAGTCCCCATTTTCCTAGACATTTTGGCACAGATTCAGAATTTACTGCAAGATGTGAATCTGATCTAGTACTTATTAAAACTGAAAAGATGTGAAGTTCTCTTTCTTCTTAAGGTGCTCTGAATGCTTCACCTGCGTAGCGGACATTTCCAAGTTCCTCTTCAATACGGAGAAGCTGCAACAGAATCAGTAACCAGAAAAATTATTCGGTTAAGTCACTTGTGAGTCATTTGTCTAAAACTGACATTCAGACTAGAGAAAAAGAATTAGTTCAATTTTTTTTACCTGATTATACTTGGCCAACCGCTCACTTCGACAGGGAGCTCCCGTTTTGATCTAAACAAGAAGACAAATATAAAATGTTTTTGGAAATGTTCAAATAAACCAAAAAACATGTAGAGCTCAAGAAAAAACTGTACAAACCTGTCCACTAGCCAGGCCAACAGATAAATCTGTAATGAAGTTATCCTCAGTTTCACCACTACGGTGGCTGACCATCACACCCCATCCAGCAGCTTTGGAATCGAGAGCTGCTTGAATCGATTCAGTTACTGTTCCTATCTGGTTAACCTGCATTTAGTAAATGGATAAAGATAAGATATGGTTCAGCATTAACTTCAAACATGTGAACTTGTCGAGGAAAAAAAAATTGAAACATTTAAGTTATCTAATAGAACTTCTAACTCCCAAATTATAACAGTATGTCAATATCTGTAGAAATCAAATAAGTACTATTATATCAATCTCCGTATGTCACTCCCCCTTATCATGCGTTAGCTCCCAAAGATTATTTACTGATTACGGTTATTTAGAACACCAATGAAGCACCTCAAGTCCTTATCAAACAGAAAGGAATCCATCAATAAGGAAAATTGAGCCAAGAAAAGATGTGTGTGTCAGTGACCTCAACGAAATGTATTCTTTCTCGTTAACTATCAAGCTCAAATGAATTAAGAGCCTACTTTTTCACTTTAATTAATAAAGTGAAAAAGGGATGAAGCACATGAAGCGTACATATACATACATATATATATATATAACTCAGTTGTAAAAAATCTATCTCATACTTGCCTTCAATAGCAAACCATTGCAAGCCTTCTTCTGAATAGCTTCAGCAATTTTCTTTGGATTTGTGACCAACAAGTCATCACCTACAATTTGGATATCGACTGAAGACTGCAGTGAAGACCATGAGCTCCAATCATCTTGGTCAAAAGGATCTTCAATGGACACTATAGGGAATTCTTTGATGAACTCTTTGTAAAGATCACGGAGACTCTGAGCTGCCAGCACGTGAGCACCATCATTTGGTTGTTTCTTAAAATTGAGATCGTATTTGGCATCTTTTGTCAAGAACTCTGAAGCTGCAACATCCATTCCAATTTTGATCTGCATAGGCTTACAAATACTATATAAGAAACTAGATTGCAATTGCAATTGCAGTGGAGGTGAATGAGTGGTTCATACCTTGCCAGTATAACCAGCCTTTTCAATAGCATCAACAAGCAATAGAAGTCCTTCCCTATTATCTTGAACATTGGGAGCAAAACCCCCTTCATCTCCGACATTGCAGGCATCTTGTCCATATTTTGCCTTGATAATTCCCTTTAGTATGTGATATACTGTTTCAACAAAGTTTAGGGAAGTTATTTATCATTCTAATTGAAATCAAAAGTTAATGGCGGCATGTACTGCTTTACATGCTATTCTAAGCAAGGCATAATATGACGCGAAATACAAATTTAATTCAAATGCTAGTGCATGTGCATCTTATGAGCATGAAACATCAAAGATTCAAATTTAATTTAAATGCTTCAGCACACATGATGGTCAGGACAATCAGACATTTTTCATATTTAAAGGACCAACCTCCTCCTTCTAGGAATGATACGAAGATATCAATCAGGCAGAAAACATCATAAAGGACATAATAACTGTAATGAGTAAATAACTAGTTTGCTAACCTTCACTACCCATGCGGAGTGCCTCGGCAAATGAGCTTGCTCCTACAGGTAGTATCATGAATTCTTGCATAGCCAAATTGTTTCCAGCATGGCTGCCTCCATTTATTACATTGAATGCTGGAACTGGCATCACAAGTTCTTTTGTTCCTGATATTTCCTGAATGTGCTTGTACAGGGGAATTCCCTTTGCTCCTGCACCAGCTCTACATACACTTAGAGATACTCCAAGAATGGCATTAGCCCCAAGTTTTGATTTGTTTGGAGTTCCATCAATCTCCAACATAATTGCATCAAACTCAGCTTGATTCCTTCATATAAAAATGGAGTACCTATGAGAATATATTTTTTTCCATAGATAAAAATAAGCACATGCAGAAATATCAAATGAGAACTGACTGCATATATCCTCAGATTTACACAATGTTTGTGAGTTTTGGTCAGAAAAGAAAATGAGCGAAAAATTTAAATTAGATAAAAAAGAAAATTATAGAAAACTTACTAGTTTTCTTTTGTATTGCTTTTGAGAAAATAAAAGTTTTAAATTAAGATTACCAGTTTATTAAGTTTACTCTTTTATTAAATCTTGTTATGATTGTAAATAGAGATTAATATAGGGATTACAAAGATTCACTCAATAATTAACTTTTCCGTCCAAATCCATTCATTTTTGTACAGAAAACTTTGACTAGAAATGTGGCCAAATTATATGTCCTTTACTTTTACTTATCTACCTTAAAAAACTCACAAACAAGAGAAAGGAAAAGAAAACTTAGGTTTTCCATCCATTTCTTTTCTTTTATGTCCATTTTAAAACTAAAAAACACAATGCTAGAAGCAAGATAAAATTATTATCTCATATTCCATACATTTTTTGTAAAATATATTCCCACCCACTGTGGTCCATATGTACTTGTGATCCTCAAATTAAAATTCTCAATAACATTCTAGGACCCATTGGCTAAACTGAAGCAACTTGACAGCTTACGTACTTACTGATACATCTCCCTACCTACCCCTCTACACCCTAAAATAAAACTCAATTAACTCAATTCTCTAAACAAGTCATCAACCAAAATAGAATATACAATAAAACAACAAAAAATGAAACCAAATTATTTCAACCAACAAAAAAAGTCAGCTTCATTGCCCTTGCATTTTAAAAATAAATCAAGAAACCCCAATTTAACTGATCCCAACACATCAATTAGTTCACTTCCTATAACTAAAAACTTGCATTTTCATTTCTTTCCCTCAAATTTAAGCATTAATCAAACAAAACCCACAAACATTTATACATCTAAAAAAGGGGGAAAATAAAAGAATCTCATTGTTACCTGACATCAACACCAATAAGCTTGGGACCCAATATTTCATTAATGTTTTTGACAGCATTAAGAACACCTTTACCTCCATAAACGTTTTTATCCCCATCTCTTAGCTCCAATGCCTCGTAAATCCCGGTAGAGGCCCCACTCGGGACCGCCGATCGGTAAAGATCGTCGGTGACTAAATCAACCTCCACCGTCGGATTTCCCCTGCTGTCTATGATCTGCCTCGCCTTCACTGATTTCACAGCCGAGCCTTTTGTGGCCGCACCAGCCGCCGCCGGAGCAGAGGTGGCGATCGAGCTGCGGACGATCAACGGTCGAGATTTGAGGGTCGGAAAAGATGGAAATTGAAGTTTTGGGGATGTAGGTTTGGTGGAGAAAATGGGTTTAGCTAGAGCTGGAGGAGCTAAAGCCATTGTTGTGTAAATATAATATATGTATATAGTCTAGAGAGGGAAAGGGGTTTTTAGAGAGAGAAAGGTGGAGAGAGAATGGAGGGAAATGGGGATTAGGGTTTTGGTATAAGTAGGGAAGGAGTGTTTATGGGAAAATCCGCCAAAAGGACGAAGAAAACATAGGAATGTGTGTTTTATTTTCAAAGTAGTTGGAGAGAGAAGCTGGAAGTTAGGTGTGCATGAGTGAGAAACTATGTTGGTATTGTGGGGTCCAGAAAAATATTATTTTTCCAAATTTTGTTGTGGGTCCAAGGAAAAATATGAAGTATAAAGATAAAAAATTGATATTTTTACACATAGATCCACATATTAATAAATATTAATTATATTTTTATTATTAATCCAAAGGTTAAATGAATTTTGATAAAAAATGAAGAAGTTAAGTTCTTTTATTTTGAAATATTTCAAATGCTGAAATATATTGAATTTGTAAATTATTAAAATGATTAAGAGATTATAGATAAGTAAAATCATATGTAAAAATTATGTTGAACAAATAAAAGATATCAAAAAAGAGTTGGTCGTAATAAAAATGTAGTGAACATAAAAAAATGTGAAAGACAATTGAACTCTATAATAAATCAATAAATACGAGCAAAACACGAAAAAATAGGAATTAGGATACTATCCATTTTAAATGAAATGGGGAGTCTGTATTTCATGATTTATATTTAAAAATATGTTGAAATGTGATGTCATGCTGATGGGAGAGAGATAATAATGAAAAATATATAAAGAATGAAGACTCTCTATTTTATTTGAAATGAAAAGGATCCTAGTCCAAAAAACAAAGACCTATCGGAGAGTCTTTCTCAAGAGTAAGAAAGCCCTCGGAGGAGCAGAATCTTTAAATAAATGTTTTATTCAAAGAGGGTGTGATCATGTAACACTCAGTTTCACATCGAATTATATGAACAAAATTTATCTGTATATAAAAAATTAAGTTATTAATAATAGTACTTTTAGTTTTGACTTTTTGGGTGAGTATGTGGTGGATTAAAATTACTCAAGAAGATACTATTGAGACAGTAGTTTAATGATTTATTTGAATTGATTGATTCAATTCGGAGTTGAGATTTGATGTAATCTTTTACAGTAGTTTAATACGAATTGATGTAATCTTTTACAGTACCTACAACTAGACCTGGCAAAATATGGTTATGGGTTGGTTTTGGTTTTCAAAATATAGTTAACCAACTATTTAAGAACTAAAACCATATTAACCATTTTTAATATGAATAATGTGGGTTGGAACCATTTGATATATTATTAAAAAAAAAAATTCGGGAGGGGGGGTGGGTGGGTGGGTGTATACATAATGATATACTATTATATTTTTGGGGTGGGAGTGGGGTGAGGCGGGTGGAGGGTAAGAGGTGTATACATAACTGTGACGCCCCCAAAATTAGGTATACATCATCCATCTTGAGTCGCTAGATACATGGTACAGAATTTAAATACAACTGTCGTGTACAATACGACAAAACATAAACTGTGAGTTTGAATACAAATATTGTCTACTAGAGATTATACAAACTCAAAAGGAGTCCTCATTACAATTATTATCACACTATTTCACGAGAATAGTGAGGACTACTAATGCACCATCTAGGACTATCACTCGTTCCCATTAGTCCCAAAGCCTACGTTCTCATTTTACGAAGAGAAAACGGTGAAAGAAAAAGGTGAGTTTCAACTAGCCGGGAAGAAATATTATGACTAAGATAATGCGAGAATAATTTATCGTTAGCCTTCAACGATTGTTAAAGCGATAAAATATAATAACTATCAATTTTAAGCATGGCGGAACAAGCGATCCATTAGAAGAGTCAGTAGAGGAATAAAATCTACTATCTTCTATGATTTAAAAGGTTTTTCATCACTTTTATCGCTAGGACTCAAACAATAAATAATCCACATCATCGAATCACCCCGCACTACTGGCGAGGATATTCTTTAGTATCACGACCACAAATTATCCATGCACTACGGGCCGAGGACATTCGTGTATTCATTAATGGTCATGATCATGCCAACAATCGGTCCATCAATGCCACTACAGCCAATGAGGACTTTTATCACATCATTTGTAATATTACAGTCAATGATTACAACCGAATAATCCACGGTCATAATCATACCAAGTCCATCTCATGCACTACGTGCCACAAATGACTTTCAACAAAATATAAACATGAGGATGATGACAATGATATAAGAATTCAATAAAACAAGTTCAAGAATTAATTTATCTAGGAACTGATAACGTCCAAATTGTCAACATGATACTGCTTTGTAGAGTAAAATTCAAGAATGCTCAGAAGAATATGTGACGCCCCCAAAATAGGGTACACATCACCCATCTTGGGTCGCCACTTACATGGTACAGAATTCAAATACAATCTTAATTATACAACTATCGTGTATAATACGACAAAACATAAACTGTGAGTTTGAATACAAATATTGTCTACTAGAAATTATACAAACTCAAAAGGAGTCCTCATTACAATTATTATCACACTATTTCACAGAATAGTGAGGACTACTAATGCACCATTTAGGACCATCACTCCATTCCCCGACTAGTCCCATTTACGTTCTCATTTCTCAAGAGAACAATGAAAGAAAAAGGTGAGCTCAACTAGCCCGAAGAAGAAATATTATGATTAAGATAATGCGAATAAATTATCATTAGTCTCCAACAATGTTAAAGCGATAAAATATAATAGACATCAAGTTTAAGCTGCGGTAGAACGGAACAAGCAATCCATTAAAAGAGTCAAGTAGAAAATAAAATCTACTATCTTTTATGATTTAAAAAGTTTTCATCACTTTTATCATTTGAGACTCATTTCGATAAATAATCCACATCATTAAATCATCCCCGCTATGAGGCCAAGGATATTCTTTAGTATCACGACCACGAATTATCCATGCACCTACAGGCCAAAGATAATCGTGTTTTCATCAACTGATCGATCATGCCATAAAATAATTCATCTTTGCTCCCTCAGAAGAAGAATCCATAGCCATAATCATACCAAAAGCTGGTCCATCAACGCACTACGGGCCAATGAGGACTTTTAATTTTCTCATCATTTGCAACATTACGGTCATGATTATACCGAATAATCCATGGTCATAATCATACCAAGTCCATCTATGCACTTCTAAGGCCACGAGATGACTTTCAACATAACATAAACATGAGGATGATGACAATGATATAAGAATTCAATTAAACAAGTTCAAGAATTAATTTGTCCAGAACCAATAACGCCCAAATTGTCAACATGATACTTCTTTGTAGAATAAAATTCAAGAATGATCGGAAGAATATTTTCATGAAAAGATCTTTAGATGAAGCGCAAATATCAAAAGATATTCCACTAATTTCATGGGTATAAGTCAAATTTTTAACCAACCGAGTATAATAAAGAATGGAATAACAAAAGAAATCACCGTGCATGCGATAGGCCGCACGCAGGCGAGTTATTCAACAGATTAATAAAGGATAGAACGGTCCGGCAGTAACGCGCACGACGAGGATATCGGTCCCGGCGTAAACGCATGCAGATGTGATATTACGATAGAATAATAAATAATGGAACCGGTCGGCGAACGCATACGGACATGATATTAAACGAGAATAATAAAGGATGTAACTGTGTCCGGCGAAGCGCGCGAAGCGGGATATTAACGAATAATAAATAATGGAACCAGTAAAGGCAGTAGTATGCAGACATGGATATTCCGCCAGAATAATAAAAAGACGGAATATTAGAAGAATGTCACCATGTATAGGGTAGCAGCGTATCTGAGTTATTCCAATGAATAATAAATAATGGAATAACATAAGTTCTCTTCATTAAGACGAAAGAAAGAAAGAAATAACACCCACTTACGAGTACAACAAATAATATCCTTCTAGTAAAAAGAAATGAATATAAGAGTAGTTAAGTGGCGAAATCTTTTCTATAGTTTCTCTATAATTTTTTCTCGAAGTTTCAAGGTGAATTCGTAAGAAATAATGAAGAAATGAGCTTTATTTATAGAAGAATGGATTGCATAGTAATTAATTCACGAAACGATCCAGATTGATTCACTTTTAATCGGACGGTCCATAAAACTTTTAAATATAGTATATATATATATATATATATATATATATATATATATATATATATATATATAATAAAACTTTCCTCCACCCAACATCCACTATCAAATATATATATATATATATAAAATAATACAACTTTCCTCCACCCAACATCCACTATCAAATATATATATATAAAATAATACAACTTTCCTCCACCCAAAATTCACTATCAAATATATATATATAAAATAATAATGTTATACTCCCTCCACGTGAATATCAAATCCCCACCCAATTTTCAGAATTCATACATCACATGTGGGCCCCATATGTGGTCCCCACATGTGGGCCCCACCTTTATAAAAAATTTCTACCGAATATTTTGAAAAATAGGTAAATAAGAATCCATAAAATAAGCAAACTTTATAAAAATCACCTTAATAATTTTAACAACATTTATCATCTTTATTATAATTCACAATATTAATCGACTGTGTCGTTCGGGAAAGAGGGGTTTCAATAAGGATTTTTTCCTATTGGCAGGCGCAATTAGGTGACAAACCTCTCCTCGACGTAACTTCTGAGACATCGTTAATATTGCAAATAATAATATTAATAACTTTGTCGTCTCAATTATTGATTTTAACAATATATAAAATATCAACAATAATTGAATCAAATAACGTGAAATACTATGCAATAATTACTATAGCAATAATTAAACAAGATTTGAATGACTTCTCACGTAAAGCATCAATAATCAATACCATGTGCTTCTTATGCAACCACGCCAGTATCTTGTATTTCTTTTACTACCGAGTAGTTCAACAAAGATCAGCAGTAAAACTTCCGTAGTTATTTTTTATAAAAATACTTTTGTCGTTTTCTCAATCCGACAATAATTACATTGTAAGGTCCACCGATGATTGCTTGTGGTTGTTATGAATAATATTCCCTCGCTAAAACGAATATTCCCTGACCAATCGAATATAATATGACAACTTGCATACTTTGTAAAATTTATAAATATTACCCACAACTATAACATTATCTCAAATCCACACCTTAATATTCAAAAAAAAAAAATTAAAGAAATTTAAATCTTTATTTATAAAATGCGGGGTCTCACAGAATATTTCCATGAAAATCTATTGGATGAAAAGCTTAAATATCAAAGATATTCCACTAATTTCATGGGTATAGTAAGTCAAAGTTTTAACCAATCGAGTATAATAAAGAATGAAATAACAAAAGAAATCACCACGCATGCGATAGGCCAGCACATACGGAGTTATTCCAACAGAATAATAAAGGATGGAACTCGGTCCCGTAAGAAACGCATGATATGATATTCGACAAAATAATAAATATTGGAACCAGTCCCGGCGAACGCATACAGACGGGGATATTTCGACGAATAATAAATAATGGAATAACAAACGTTCTCTTCATGAAGTACAACAAATAACATCCCTCACCGTAAAAGTTAAATCGAATATAAGAGTAGGGAAGTAAGCGTAATACTTTTCTATAGGTTCTCTTGTAATTCTTTCTCTAGAGTTTCAATGAATTCGTAAGAAATAATGATGGAATGAGCTTCTATTTATAGGAAAATGGAATGAATAAGAATTAATTCATGAGCTGTTCAGATTGATTTACTATTAAAGCAGATGATTCATATTGGTTTACTATTAAAACTTAAAACAACGGTCCATCTTGATTTACTATTAAAACTTTAAACCAAATGATCCATATTGATTTACTATTATAACTCCACCAGTGATCCATATTGACTTACTTATTATATCTTCAACCAATAGTCACGAAAAATTAACACATTTCCTCATGGAATAATATTGTACCCAAATACCGAATGCACAATACTAGAGTGAATAATAAAATCAGGGTGATAGTAACTTCGTGAATAGTAACTCATGAATAGTAATTCGTGAATAAGTAACTCATGAATAGTAACTTTCGTAAATAGTAACTTCGTGAATAGTAACTCATGAATAGTAACTTTCGTGAATAGTCTTTCGACGACCTAAAAGTGTCCCGAATACCCGATTGAACAATATATCATATTATGCGGATGATAATGTAACAATAATTGAATCAATAATATGAGAGATATGATGCAAAGATTTATGTAGCAATAATTGAGTATATAACCGAGTGACTTCTCACGTAAACATCAATAATCAATACCGAGTGTGCTTCTTTGCATGCAATGCAGCATTACATCGTATCTTTTAACACCGTGTTTCAACAGTTAACGGTAAAACTTCCGTCGTTATTTTTATAAAGTATTTTTGTTATTTTCTCAATCCGACAATAATTTTGTTGTGGGGTCCACCAATGATTGTACCGTCGTACGGATATTCCCTGACAAAAAGAATATTCTCCGACCAATCGAATATTATACAACCACTTGCTTAATTTGCAAAATTTATAAATATTACCCACAACTATAACATTACATCAAATCCACACCATAATATTAAAAAAAAAATATTTCAAGAAATTTAAATCTTTATTCATAAAATTAGGGTCTCCTGATAATCACATAATTTTTTTTTTGGTGGGGTAGGGATAGGGGTGGGGTGGGGTGGGGTGGTGTGGGGTGGGGTGGGGTGAGGTGAGGTGGGGTGAGGGGTGGGGTGGGGTGGGGTGGGGATAAGGGTGTATACATAATCACATAATATTATTTTTTTGGGGGTGGGGTGTGGAGTGGGGAAGGGGTGTATACATGTAGCATAATATTTTTTTTTGGTGGGGTAGGGATGGGGTGGGGAGTGGGGGTAATGGGTGGGTGGTGTGGTGGGGTGGGGTGGGGATAAGGGGTGTGTATACATAATCATATAATATTATTTTTTGGATAAGGGTGGGATGGGGTGGTGGGGTGGCGTGGGGTGGGGTTTGTATTATTTTATTCAAGTAAAACACATCTTTTTTTTTTTTTTTAAAGGTGAAAAGTTAATAATCATTAATTATTAACGACAAATGAATATAAAGACGCATCAATTTTTTTTTGATAATACTATATCTTATGAAAAATAAAAATTCATACGGGGATTACTTTATTTGATTTAAAAATAAATGAGAGTAATTATTGATATGCAGAAATCAATATTGTTGTGTCTCGTTGCACTATATCTAGATTTATTCCCGTCCTAACCTATTTATTTGTTTGTTTTTTTATTAAGCTTAATTAGCTCATTAGAACTCAAAAGAGCTTTTTTTTTAGTTCTAACGTCTTATAGGCTAAAGCCTGATAGGTTAAAATATACTCCAATTATTCTAAAAAAGAGTTTCATTTGGGGGTGGGGGTGGGGGTGGGGGTGGGATTGGGGTGAGGGTGGGGGTGCGAGGGGGTTGGGTGGGATAAGGGGTAGGATATATACATAATCACATAATATTTTTTTTGGTGGTGGTGGTGGTGGGGTGGGGTGGGGTGGGGTGGGGTGGGGTGGGGTGGCGTGGGATGGGGTGGGTGGAGTAGGGGTGGGGGTGGGGGTGGGGGGAAGGGTGGGGGCGGGGTGGGGGGGGTAAGGGGTGTATATATAATCACATAATATTTTTTTTGTGGCGGTGGGGGGTGAGGGGTGGGGGGTGGGGGGTGGGGGTGGGGGGTGGGAGTGGGGTTTGGGGGTGAGTGAGCTTTTTGAATATGTAAATATGAGTGGAAAAAACTTTTGATTTGAATTTGGAATAAAATATGGGTCAAAAAATGATTAACCAGGTCGGAACTATATTTCTTTTTTAAAATATGGTTCTAAACTTTAACCAACCCAAATAAATAAATATAGTTAACCAACCCATTTGATTCCAGTTAATATGGGTTGACCCAACAATTAACCAACTATATTGTCAGGTCTACCTACAACCTTTATTTTAGTACTCCCTCCGTCCCAGGATAAAAGTCCTTATTATTATTTTGGGTTGTCCCATGTTAAATGTCTACTTTCTTTTAATAACCAAACTTTTACACATTTTTTCTTATTATGCCCGTAGCATTAAATATATCATACTTTTTTTATTCTAATTCTCTCTCCATATTTAATGACATTATTATGGACAATTTTATCATTTTATTCCTCTTCTTAATATGCCATGACTTTTATCCTGAGACGGAGGGAATAATATATTTTTATATACATATTTCACAATGATATTATATTTATTTAATAAATTCATGTCAATTATCAATCCAAAGAAAAATATAAATTTGATTTTATAAAGTCAAAAGCACTTTTATATTTAAGCACGGAGGAAATAATTCTTACGTAAATAAGTAATGTTTTCAAAAATAAAGAATTTGAAAAGAAAAAAGAATTAAAATTCCTAAATATAAATTGAATTTTTATATTTTTGTCTCAATATAAATTCTATATTATATATATATATATATATATATATATATATATATATAGTCACTACAACTGTCATTAGCCCCACACCCCCATGATGCCTAACATAACCGTAGGGCCATTCTCGTCACCCAAAACCGTTTTCCATTGACGTGGCAGTCTCTTTAAACGACACATCATCAGTCTACTCAAACCTTCTCCCAAATCACCCAATGGCATTTCCGTAATTTACAACAAACCCACGGTCAAAAGCACAAACACAATTTAAAACCTCGTACAATGGAGTAATTAAATCAACCGTTTTTTTTCCCCAACCTTATTGAAAACAAAAAACATTCCACAGCAGAAAAAAACGTACGTCCCTCTACATTCCCCTCCCCTCCCCTCCCCTCCCCTCCCCTTTCCTTTCCTTTATCAAGATCTTAATTATTAGGGTTTCTCAATTCTTTTCTCTCCCATTCAGACAAGAAAAATGGTTCGAATAAGTAATACCCTAATCACAACCCTCAACATTTTGACATTAATATGTTCCCTTTTAGCCATTGCCTATTCCATTTGGTTTAGCACACACCATGGCACAACATTATGCCAAGAAGTCATCCAAAAACCCCTCCTCTATCTAGGTTTGTCCCTGTTGATCTTCTCATTGCTCGGAATCATCGGTTCGTGTTGTAGGGTTTCGGTCCTAATGTACCTGTACTTGATTGTTATGTACGTTTTGATCCTCGGCTTGATCGGATTCACGGTGTTCAGCATCATTGTGACGAATAAGGGCGTAGGCCAGAGGATTTCGGGGAAAGGGTTCAAGGAGTATAGGCTCGGGGATTACTCGAATTGGTTGCAAAAGTATGTGGTGAATGCCGAGAATTGGGAGCATATTCAGAGTTGTTTGGTTGATGCTCATGTCTGTTCTGGTATTTCGGGTGGAAAAAATATCACGGATTTTGATAAACATCCCTTATCTGCACTTCAGGTTCTTGGTTATATGTTCAATGCACTTGTTTTGTTTATTTAGTATGATTATTTAATCGAGATCGTTGACTTCTAAATTTATTGAATTTTCTCGCATTTTTTCTGCAGTCTGGATGCTGCAAACCTCCAACATACTGCGGATTCCAGTTCCACAACGCGACATTCTGGACAGTACCCGAAAAAGGTCCGGCTCAACCGGACAGCGACTGCAAGACTTGGAGCAACAACCAGAGCCAGCTCTGTTTCGACTGCAATTCATGCAAGGCCGGAGTTTTGAGCAACATAAAGGGACAGTGGAGGCTGTTGGCTCTCATTAATGCCTGTTTCATCGCTATAGTTATCATCGTTTACTCGATTGGTTGCTGTGCTCTAAGGAACAACCATGTCGATAAATTCAAGAGATTGCGAAAAGGAACTGCCTAGAGCCTGCTGGGAATGGTTATGTATGGATGTGTAATATTATTAGTTGTTATAGACTGGATGTGTTTAGTCACATGCATGTTTTTTATCTTATATATGTTATTGTTAAATTTGCTAATGTTTATTTACTTTTGAGGTGTTATGGGAATTCTGCTGTGATTTGGATGTTGTTAACTTTGATTGTGTAATACTATGTTGTTATGTTAGTCAATTATATTGTGTGCTTAAATTTATTAGTCCCTTTGAATAATAATATAAAACCAATTTTCGAAATGACATTCAATAATAATAACAAAGGGTATAAATGAACCGAGTTGAGCAGATTATTGAGTTGCTCATATTTAGTTCACAAAATTTATGAGTATAAAATAAGATTTGATTGAAACCCAAACTTTTCGAACGAATATGATCCGAACTGCAATTTGAGAAGGTTCGAACAATTTATCGAACTTGAAAAATTTACTCATATTTAAATAATTTATATTTCAAGTCAAATTCGAATCAAACTTTTAACTGTTTTCGCCTTAATAATAACCCATTGTTGAATCAATGGAACTGACAAAGACAACATCTAAATTAGAATAAACCATGGTCACCAAACCACAGATTTCATCTTTTCTGCCAATGAATGAGAATTCAGATGCTTAAAATTCAAAACTGCTCAACACTCGCCTAAAGAACAGATGTGCCTAAAAACCATTCTTAACAAACGAGTGTCGTGCAAGTAAGAACATGACATGGACTCAACAAAACGCATACTCTTGCGCTATTTTATATCTATACCAATACAAAGAGGCTCACAGGGCATACCATCTGACTATCTAAGCCGCGTAAAAACTGGGTCTAATTTGGAGGTTTTAAAAGGAGTGAAAAATGTAGTCGAATGGGCACAAAAACATTCATTTCAGGAAAATACAGCCAACAAACAAGAAGACGTACACGACCAGTGACGTCAGGAGTTCAAATGTCCAGGTTGGTTGTAATAAAACCGAAGGGATCATAGGTACTATGCAAGAACCACAAATCCAGCCAACCACAAGAGATCCAAATCTGTTGAAGAAACATATTTTAATCACATTGAAAAAAATAGGGAAATAAGGAAGATTGGGAATGAGCATGAGGAGATGGGAATTTCTTTTGCATTTCTTACAAACTCACCCAATAATGGAAGCCCTAGCTATGCTCTTTGTCTTGTCATTGAGGAAGTATATACAAGCTAGCAAAGAGAGTGCCACCTGTATACAAGAAAAAGAATTATAGTTATTATGTTATAATATGCTGTTATGTTTTATATGAAATATCATCTCCATGATAAAATCATGAAGAAAATATCATCAAATGCAAACATGAAAGAGAAATAAAGTCCAAGTAGCCCAAAGCTATAAATCTTAGGCATGTTTACCAGAACCATTTCTCTAAAACTCTTCTGTTTGGGGCATAACAAGGAAAACTGTAACGACCGAGAAAATCGGATTATTTGTAAAATAATTTTATTTGAATAAATAATGATTAAAATTATAATATATGTTATTTATATCGAGTAAGCAAGATGAAGGTTGTTCTATAACCTAAAAGTGGCATAACGTCGTAGTATTCTGGCTACGTGAGAGAATTAAGATGTTTGAATTTTCAAGACTGAAAATAAAAACTTTCCGAGAAATTTTCCGAAAAACACTATTCATCTATTTTTACTCGGGAATTATTTTTGAACTTCCGGGAAATACGTAATCATAGAATGATAAGGAAGGATGGATTATGTAATAATAATTCAATTATGACAAACGCAGTTTTTCGTCACCGTACTAAGTTCGACAATGCTAAGGAAAATGAAGAATTGAAGAATGGCGATCATTTAATAAGAAAGTATTATACGAGGCAATGAATACGAGTATGATACGAAGTATTGAACTAGTATATACGGATGATGACATAACGTATATGATGAATGATTATACAAATGAGTATACGCAAAGAATACGAGGATTATACGTTAAAAACCTAAGCCAATTGTAATGGACTAATAGGATTTGTGTAGGAATATGGGTTGTGTATTTGGTAAGCCCAAACAGAATAATGTTAAGGCCCAAAAGGTAAGTAATGAAAGCCCAATGTTAGGCCCAAAGTAATTAAATATAAGCCCGAACCAAGAACCAGACCCGTGGATCGAACCAATGGATCACCGGGTGAGAAAAACCCATGAGACAACCCATGTGGGCCCCCCATAGGTGAGTCATGGCTGGCCAACTTGGTGGCCAAGCAAGAGATAGGATTTTAGAGGAGGTGGGAATAGTAAGGAGGTGAATGATTATGACCATAATGCCCTCACTTTGAAAATCCTATAAATATGAGATCTTTGGTTCAATTGTTGCCTTGTTAATTTTGCACCAACATCTTAGAGCTAAGTAATTATATTGAGAGAAAAGTAAGAGCTAAACTTTACTAATTCAAGAAGAAGAAGAAAGAAAGCTTGAACTTCAAAGGTAATGAACCTTTAAATCACTAATCTTAATCTCTTCATTGGTAGTTTGATAGAGAATTGAATATTGGTAGTGCATGTATCATAAGGAGGAACAAGGATGGCTATTAGTGGACTTAAACTTTAATAAACCATGTTATAAGTGGAATCATAACCATAGAATTGTGAACTAATGAAGAACATATGAAGAATTGTCATTTTGTTGTTGATGGATAAATTTAAAACCATCGTGTATAGGATTAGATGATATATGTTTGGTTAGGATGATAGAATGATGGAATGATTCCATTTTGAACGGTGTAAAAAATCTGGCGAAATTTACGAGATTAAACGATAATCAACGAAATCGTGAAATTCTCGAAATGAAAGTCAAAAGTCATCGTTTAACTCGAAACCTTGGTTTTCGATGGAGTATAGTATAACTTTGCATTTTAAAGTTGCGAACTCGAAAATGGTCGAATTCCGACTTAAAACGAAAAAACGAGCTATGAACGTTCACGAACGTTTAACGAGCGCGTAATAAAGAACTTAAACGGTGAATTCCGTGTGTTAAAGGATTCGAAAATGTAAGATTTTCTAATGAAATCGTAGTACACATGATATGTGAGCTAAAGGCTTTTGAACGAGCCAATTCCGACTTATAATGAGTAACTTATGAGCCCAGAAAGATTGCAATAGAAAACTTAGAAAAATTTCTCTGAGGCAAGGGGCAAAGGTCGTATGTAGCAAGGTTATAAAATTTGGCGTAGTGCATGACATGAACAAGACAAAACCCTTGTTTCTTGTTAAGTGGCCATGCCCATAGTATAGAATGTGGCGCCGCAACGCCGAGGCCAAGGTATAGAGGCGCTCATGAGCCATATTAAAGGAAGTGGCGTAGCGCCGCAAGGCCAAAGACTTAGGAAAATGATGGTGAAGAATAGCAATGAATGTAAAGGAAATGTAAGTTGATTGAAGGTGAATTATAACTTTAATAAACTTAAAGTAACATCATTAGGGATGATAAATAACCTTAAGAATTACAACTAAATGTTGACAAAAGTTACAAGAATGTAAACACAATGTAATACGATAAATCGTAACAAATGTTAACACAATTTGTTCATGAATAAACAAATGTTTTGTTGTCAAACAACAGGCACGTGAGATTGTCAAAACTTAAACGTAAATACGTTTAATGAAGTAGTGTTGTACAACATAGAGTACTATACGGACTTGGTGTCGGGTTGTCCTTTTCAAAGAAAGAATGAAATGCTCAAGGTCTTGGACTAAAAACAATGTTTAACTAATGTTGTTCATTGTTAAACGTTCTTAAAGAAAAGAGAAGTGCTATTTTGAATTATCTATAGTACTTCATAACTATTGATATTTGATTCAGTTATAGAAGATATACGATTCATATGATTCAAACCTATTGTTTAAATGAAATTGTCATACTTGCTGAGCTAATTATGCTCACTCTTGCTTGAACCATATGAATGCAGCTAAGACCGAACGGACCGAAGGATCGAGTAAGGGTAAAGGGAAGGCTAAGGCGGACAAGTAGTTGTCTTATAATAGCATAGTATGAACTTTGTATTTATTTGATATTATGACAAAAAAACGTATGTAATGGTTACAAAGAACCTGGGAAGGGAAATATTATTTTGTAACATATAGAAGACATATTCACTCTTTTGGAGGTATTTCAATTGAATATATATGTGAACTGTAGCACCATGTAGCACCATCTGTCGGGTTGAAAGATACCCGAATTTGGGGACGTCACAAAATCGATATACCTTTTTGACAAAAAAGTTGCGACTTTTCTTGCAAGTAGACAAATCTACAAGTCGTTCCCCCACCTTGCGTCTCTCGCTATGCTTGGACAACTAGTCGTCTAGGCGATGTTTAACAAGAATGATGACAATGACCTATTTTGTAAGTCTATCTTTTAACAAGATCTATGTTTCTTTTCTCTTTTCTAGCTAATCATGTTAAAATTTAATTCCTTTGTTTGACCATGGCCAAGAGGAATCTTTCTCCCTCTCCCCCTTCGCACACAGTACAAAATCTTGCCTTTTCTTTTAACAGATTCATGATCTTGAATGATTGACATATTATTGAAGCTCTAATTTTACTCGGGCAAATATTCATTGGTGATCTAAATGATAGATCATGGCTATAATCATATAGATGATAAATTGATAATATAGGAGTGGATGATAGGTCTAAATTCCATTGCACGCAATCGAAGTTTTCTACCTTTGATTATTTTCAGTGTTCACAAATTAGCAAATTTATTGGTAATTTATTTTTTATGATAGATAGGAGTGAATAACGAGTCTAGATGAACGAAAACCTTTTTGGTGATCTAAATGATTAGATGTAACGGATGGATAGGAGCAAAAGATAGATTTTAAAAATGGTACAATCTGAATCAAATTGCTTATTACAAACTTTTCTTACAGCAATTATTTTCCACGATCATAACTTTTTGAAGTTCTCTTTCTTTCTTTTTTTCTTTGTAAGGCTTTGAAGTCAGTATTAAAGAAGGATGCGTAAAAACGATCATTCAGGCTTGTCAATTGTTAGCGAATTGGTTCTTCATTCTTATGATGTCAAAATTAGGTGTAGAACATGGTTGATTAATTGTGGTTAGCGCTACAAAACAATTTCAAAAAGGAATAATTTATCCTCCAATTCACAGTCATTTCAAAAACTAAACTGTGGAGGCGAAACAGGATAATATTTTTAATCAAATTAAGCGAATTTCCAGTAAAAGAAACTACTATAAAGAAACCTTTTGACCTAAACAAAACTGACAATCAAGAAAGTGCTGTAGAAATGTCTTGAACAGGAGAACCTTTTTTAAAGTGAAAATAATGCTTTTCAAAGGGCCATATTTTCCCTTGGTCACGACTCACGAGTCCCTCCTTTTGTAAACTGGGGTGCACGATTTGTGTGTTAATCAAACAAAAGTAACTTCACCAGAAAAGACAAAAACTATAGAACAAACCTGGAAAGCCGGTCCACCTTCAGCAGAGTTCATCACACTCCAGCATGCCATAAATCCAAAGAGGAACAATCTTCTAAGAATTATTACAGTAGGAGGAACTTCCACAAAGCTAAGCAAGTTCTTTACCCAAGGTGGAGACTCGTCTACTGTCTTTTTAAGCCTGCTTTTCAAGTTGATCTTTGTTTTCTTCCTGTTTAAGAAGCTAGCCATCAGAATTTTCTCGAAAGCAGCTTCTATTGATTCTACACTTCTCTCTTGACCAGCATATTGATCCAATAGAAAATTGCGTGAACTCCAAACTTCTTCCTCAGAAGCATCAGTAGTTATACCAAGGCGCTTATAGGGATCCCAAACATTGGCTCGAGGGAACTTCGAAATATTACCTAAAAAAATTGAAAAGTGGAATATTCTGTGAAAAAGAAATTGTGCACTAAAAAATTAAAGAGAATTAAAGCAAACTGCATTGCTAGCACACCTTGTAGGCACATAAAGTGAAAGGGCGTGAGTATAAACTAGACCTAACGGCTAACAGGTATTCAGTTCAAATTCAATTCATTAAGAATCCTTATTAGAACTTCTTATTTCATGTCAGGGCAATTGGATGCAGCTCATACAAAAGTTCGAAATTTGTCATGCTACTAAGCAGCGAAAAAATAGGGAAATACACAATCAATGAAACAATATTTCGTAACAAAGCCTAAAATGAATTTGCTATGCCTTCTAATATTGTTTCCTTAGTAATACAGAATAGCTAAGACATAAGACTTATTCGGAAACCAACAACTGGGTTCTTCGAATTCTATTATGACATCTAACATCCAAAAAGTTCCTCATGTAACGTATGTGCATATGGCGCCATGATATCAACAAAACACACATGCTTAGTATCATTCAGCATCCACTGCTATTAAGCCCCAAAGTTGCAACTTGGCCAAACCAACACTCACATATGATAACTTTATATGTGAAGATAAACACAAGTATTAAGTCGGATATAAATAAATCTTTCTATACCATCAGCGCTGTACTATAAATTGTAAATACACAAAGATTAACCATTTAATATAGTTATCGTGATTTCAGCTAAGCAATACACCATGTAGAATGCACAAAACATAAACAATATTCATTGCATATGCATTCCAAAATCAAAATGATAGGTACCTCCAAAAGATGTATCCATTGCGCACTTAGGCCTCTCAAATACTACTAATCCACAAGGTGTTGACCCCTTCGAATTCACATTTGAACTGAAATTAACACCCCGAAGAAAATAAACGTCATCAATGAAAACATTAAGAACTTAATTTAACCAAAATCAAATGCAAACCTAACAAATTAACACCACGATAGCTAGAATTGAGATCAAATTCATGGATGTATTGCCATAAATTTAATAAATATGAACTGGGTTTTTCAAATTTTCTATACAGAATTTGTATAGCATAAAATTTAAGTACTGTTCTTGAAGTATAATTGTGTAAGAGAGGGGTAAGGAGGGAACTTACAGTTTATGGCCAAGGAAAGGTGAGTAAAGGATAGGGTTCGAAAGTAGAAGCGAAGCCATAATTTTTCAATGATTATAAAACCCTAAAAATTTCCCCTTCTTCCCTTTTATTTTTGTGGGTAATTTTTAGGAAGCCATTGAAGCCCCCTTCTGGTAGCTGAAGAGAGACGGAGCTTTTTGTAAAGCTATCGGTTTTGTATAGCATACAAACAATGAAGAAAGAGGAAGGATTAGACTTCTGACTATACTGCGCAGGGATGCGCACAGCTCCTCTTATCTTGTTCCTGCCTAGATTAGTAATTTTAACACGTGAGTCGCACGTGTTCCATGAGAATTTTGTTTACATTTCTTATGATAATTTTAATTATATAAAAATAGGGATTAAGATCCCTCCATTATACCCTTCAAAAAAAATAAAAAAATACCCCTCCTTTATACATGTATCAATTTCCAACATTACACATTTAGTACAAAATTATTTACAACAAATTTTATCGTACGACGAATTTTATTATATTACTAAATATAATATTTTTATTATTAAATGTGTATTGAGAATCCTAATCCTAAAAATAGTCTTATTTATACAATTTATAAACTTTACAGTTTAATTTTTGTTGTTTAATAGTCTTATTTTTGTTTTATTGTTGTATACTAGTGTAAAGAACCCTTAATTAAAAGATATTTATAGAGGGGTTTACTAAAATTGAATGCACCCCTCTACCATATCTGTAATAGATACTCCTAACATAAAATTAGAGTTTTATTTGACTTTAACTATTTTTTTCATGTATATGAAAGCTCACCAAAAAATGAGAAATGCTTAAAAATAAGACTAAAATTTAGGATTGTGAAAGAAAATAAAAAATCAGAGAATTTTTTGTTTTTTTATCAAATGAAAGAACCAATAAAAGTGAGAAACACTTGGGAAACCCATTCCAAGTCCCAAATCCAACCAAAAGAATGTTCAAAAATGAACCAATTTGGCAAGGAAACTACAAGAAAAGAATACCATTGCTATCATTTAAACCCACCATCTGCTTCTCTTTCTTTTGGTAATACTTTCTTTCTTAAACTTCATCTTCCTTTCTTGTGACTTCTACATATTCATCTTCTTTTTCTTGCTTCTTTCTTCTTTTCAGGTGTGGCTTCAACATTTCATCTACTTCTTCCTGATGCAACACCACTGTTAACTCTGATTAGCAACTGGCCAAAACCGAAAACTCAATTTCATAATCATTTGGACCAAAAGTGTTACAATTACAACACCAATTATACAAATATAGAAATCAACTGCACCTCAATTCAAGTAAGAGCCACAATTCGTGCCAATTCATGAGCTCATGAGGTTGTCAAAAGAAGTTCATTTAAAGGTTCTTTTCTTCCTCTGTATTTGTAGTTCAGAATTCTTATGCACCATCCTTAAATTTAATGGAACTATTTATTTCATCAGCATAATTGTTATTCTTGTTAATAAGCAAGTGTAGCATCTGCCATGTAATGTTATAATTGACACAAACAAGCTTTAAACGGAACTCTAATTTCGTAAATAGTGTTATCTCCTCAACACATCAAATATGTATATTGTCCATGGCTGAGTTATAAGTGCTAGCATGTGATGTCTTGGTTTATCATCACAACCACATACAGCCAGAACTCAAGCATTCCAGAAGTTTATACTTCCCACAATTATTATTCAGAAAGTCTTTTTTTTATAAGACTGACTACTTAATAAAAGAAATGTTATCATGAAATCGTGCTCAGTGAACGTACAACCTCGTAGTCGTTGAATCATCATTGAGATCTTGCATTGAGTCATTGTGTGAATTCAACAACTGTAAGGTTGCAAGCTCACTAAACTTTAACTCATGATAGCATTACTGTTCTATACATAAATCATTAATTTACAGTCTATTGTTATCTCCCTCCTTGCTAATTCACTTTTTTCCTTACTTTTTTTTTTTTGTCCTTTTCCTTTTTCTTTTTTTAAAAAAAGGTAAGCCACTTATAAATAGAATTATCAAGGATCAAATCTTAATTGATGACCAATTCGAATCCACTCACTGGATTCCGCTTTGATGATTGATTAAGATTCGAGGTTCAAATCTGAGTTCAAAATCTAGGATTCTATTATACTAGGATCTGCATTCATTATTATTCTTTGTTGTTAACTCAAAGTAATACCTTACAATTTAGTTTTTTGAATGGAATACTAAATAAAATTACATATCATACTAATTCGAACCAAATACGGACTTTGAATACATAATCAAATTCAAACTCGATTACAATTTCTTAAAGTCTATTGGATTCGATTGGAACTTGGAGCTCAATTTTTTAATCGGATTAAAATTCAAATATTTGTATTATATTCTGCTTACTAAGACTAACATTCAAATTCGAGTACATACTTTAATGATCTATTAACATTCTAGGTTTAAATTCAATTATAGGATTTGGTTATAATAGGATCAACCATAGTTTTTGAATGTTCTAACTTTATTTAGATTTGAATCCATGTCTTAGAATGTTCTGATTTTATTTAGATTTGAATCCATTTATTCTTATTTTTTGTTAGTTTATATGTTTAACCCATATTTTTATGTAGTGTGATACCTTAAATTTTTGAAATTACATAACTAAATTTTAAATAATATAATATATAAATATTGATTTGAACCGAATTTGGACTTTGAACATATAATCGAATTCAAACTCGATTACAATTGCTTAAAATCCATTGGATTCGATCCAAATTCAGAGTTCAAAGTTGACAATTGGATTTGAATATCTGAACCAAATTTGACCCTTTGACAAACCTACTCAAACACAAAACAAAAGTGCAAGAATTGGAAGAGACTAATAGAAAGACTTGTATAGAGTTGAGGGTGATGCATAAGTTACAAACACCAACACTAAATAACTTATCCCATTTTATGGATTATTAAGCTAGCGTAATAAGACCATATACTAGGAGAGTGACAATGAACATGAAAATGGGTGAAATCATGTGTGGCTAACCGTGTAGATAAGTTTAATGAACCTCACAACTTAGAGTTTTGGTTGATTTGGGTAAACTGCTGTCGCAAAACCCTTCTCATAACCTTGTTTGTCGCTGTTCTGGGAAGTGATGAGACGGGTACAATATGGGACACCTGAAAAAAAATCATTAGAAAGTAAACATGATTTTGCAGTTGACATGAAATGTGTTATTCAATAGAAGTGGACAGTACCTTAAACAATGGGTTTAATTTCTTTTGTAACGCTGAATTCAAAGACACCCTCAACTTGTCTAAATCTGGTGCATGATTTGAATCCTTGAAAACAACAGCAATAACCAACCTCTCAGGCCCACCTCCCTGAGGTGGCACCCCAATTGCTGCTGTCTCATGTACAGCATCGTTGACCGCATTTGTAATGCGCTCAATCTCAACTGAACTTACCTGCAAACAAAATGAAATAGTTAGCATAGCAAGGCACAAGTTCACTCGACCTATTAAAATGCCGCTATTTAAACCTTAGCCACACTTCAGATAACCCTTCTTACTTATGGAGAAAAAAATATAAAAAGAAAATCTGACAAAAATGTTTTTAGGATGTGTGTACTTGTCAAGACATATACTGAATTCAAATCTGAAACCACGGTGGTTAAAGCTCCAGGAGTTATCAATGCACGAGGATAAAAATTGAAATGTTTTAATCTAAAATTATATCAAGATACTAGGAAATTATCACAACACCCTAAACATCATCTTGAGTAGTAAGATTTAAGTCATAAGAAGTACTAAAAAAGCTCTTCCAATTAAGCCGAGTCAAAAAATTTATTGGATGAGATGACCTGGTTCCTGTAACAATAATATGACATGAATGTGCAGTACTATTGCTTTATAAACACATTCAAAGAAGAATTACATGTTACAATAGTGATTCAAATGCTTATACGTAGCCGAATATATGTTTTTTAATTGACTTCTGAGTCCAAAATATATGTGCATTGGCACACAAACTCGCGTGATGTCTATATGAGATGTTAATACAGACCTTGATACCCCCAAGATTCATTGTGTCATCTGCACGACCATGCGCATGATAGAATCCTTTAGAAGTACGCTCAAACACATCCCCATGCCTTCTTAGAACCTAGAAGAGGAAAATTACCAAGATAAATTGAATTTTGTTACAAGTCAACTAACAAGATAATTTGATCAAAGTCTGAAAGTGGAGGGACTATTACGTACCTTTCCATTCCAAGTAGGCATTTCTTTGAAGTAGACATTAAAGTGGTTCCCGTTCAGTAGTGTGCTTGATGAGCCAAATATGAAGGGACCAAGGGCCAATTCACCGATCCCCGGAACATTTGGTGGCTATATAGAGGGAATGAAAATTAGTTCCAATGCTTTGGGAAAACATTTACAGAATATAAATTACAAAATAAGTATCATCGACTCCACTGCCATGTTCAAACAAAGCATAAGGTTACTGCAATTCAACAAAAGACACCAATATATTATGTGAAGAGATATTCTAGTACTGTCCGTAGTCCATACAACTATCACTACATTAGTTTACCAAGTAAACATGCCAGTTTAATAACAGGGAGTTTATAAGAGTTAAACAGATTACATCACATATAATTATCGTATGCTGGACATACTTTACCAATTAAAAGAATTCAAGACTGATGGAGGTTATAAACATATGCAAGTATTTATTACATTTTGAACCATCAACTTACATACATATTTATCCAGAAATTGAAACTGATGAGAAATTTACCTTCAGCTATGGTTAGAAACTTTAGATATTTGAGGGAAGATAAATGTCCCGACTCGATTTTCTATTCTCTACAGAAACCAAGAGGTTCTCCTAGACAGATGGAAAAGAAGTAGTTGGGCAAGACAAGGGACCTTTATAATAGTTTCAGAACCCAGGTATAATAACCCATCAACACACATAGATAACCTCTATTACTTTCTTCCCCCTTATTTCTAGATCACACCAATGGTATAGCTAAGGTGTACCGTTATCCTGTGTTTAAAGAACTATCTGCTAATTGGGATTACTAGTTTGCCTTACTTGATACAGAAACAAACCAATCTAGTTTAGTTAAAACTGAATATGCCTTGATATAGTTTTATTGGAGGAAGAAAAGGTTAACAGCCATATCAGAACTGAATCTATCCCTCAACCTAGCTATATTGCAGGGGAAAAATGATGGGGATCGATGATTTAGTTACCTTGTTTATTTATTTTGTTTATTTCATTATTATGGACTTGTTTTAATTAGTTGTGATATTTTTGTCTTTAGCTATTTTATTGGTCTCCAAGTCCAATTTAAGGTTGTTTTGTTTAAATACCGATGTAATCTTCACATGGGTACATTCTGATTATTGAAATTATTATTGACTTTTTTTATATCGTGGCTAGAGTTGATAGACGCCGAGTTGAAACTCTAAACCCCTAAAATTTAAGTGCAAGGCAGCTACTTTTCTTTCTTTTGGATACAAGGTTAATGATTCTTACCAAAAGAATTTCATCATTGCCAATAATAAACAGACTACATCCCATAACAGGTGTGCTAAAAGCCGCCAAAGCTTGAGACTGCAGTAATGAACCAGAAACAAATCCACCGCCAATCTCTGTGCCACCACAATACTCAATGATAGGCTTGTATTTAGCTCTCCCCATTAGCCAAAGATATTCATCTACACTGGATGCCTCACCGGTGGAGCCAAAGCAACTACCAATGAGCAAAAGTAAATTATTTACCAAGACTAAAATACAAGTACAAACATGCGCACAATGTATCATGTTACATCTTAGTTACACAAAGTTTTATAATATGCTTGTAACTCTACTTTTACAATTATCAAAAGATAGTATGTTAATATAAGCTTCTGCAGTTTAAAAAAGGTCAAACAATACATAGAAAACATTCACATACCGAATGGCTGACCAATCATAGGTATCTGTACAATTAGTAGCTTTCCATGTCCTCACAATACTTGGAATCACACCAAGCATTGTTACTTCAGCATCCTGGACAAAGTTGTAGATTCGCAAAACATTAAAAGATAAAACAACAAAAAGGCTAAAGTAGGATAATATGTTGTAATATGTGTTTCATCTCTTTTATAGTCGGGTTAAATCAACTTTTCCCATTGTATTGGACTCCGATTTACAAATGCATCATTTGACTGAAATTTTTAACGGTCAACTCATTGAGCTGTTTATTTTTTACAAACCGTCACAAATTCCATCTGAACAAGTTAACTTTTAACGGAATTTTGTTTTAAATATTATTTTTATCCAATTGTCCACGTGGACACGCCAAATAATAGTCAAGTAACATATGGGTCCCACAAATTTGTCCATATGGCCATCAAAATAGAAAATTTATATGTTAAAATTAATTAAAAATTTGTAAAACGTTAAAAATCTATCCGAAAATATTTAAATAAATTACAAAGTTAGAAAAAAAAAACAAAAAAACATGGAGTATTAAATGAAATACAATAATAGAACAAATTAACTTAATTAAACAACTTAAACACTTTAAATTCAAAGCCATCCTGTTTAATGGGTTTTATTAAATTATTTAAGTTGTTTAATCAATTTGTTATATAATTACATATTGTTCTTTATTTTAATTGATTGAGATATATTTTATTTTGTAAATAAAATTTCTTCCATGTTTTTCTCAAGTTAATAGAATTATTAAGATATATGTTTTTCTTCCATGATTTCATTTATTTAATTTTAATTGTTTAATTTGTTTCAACTTTCAGATTTACTTTTGTTTTTCACAGATTTATAATGTGTATATTATTTGACAAGACTACGTGGATAACTAGCTTAAAAATATTATTTTTAATTTTTCCGTTAAAAGTTAACTTGTTTAGGCGGAATTTTTTTTGTAAAAATAAACAATTCAATGAGTTGGCCGTTAAAATTTTTAGTCCAAATGATGTATTTGTAAACGTCAATCTGATGGAAAAAAGTGGATTTAACCCTTCTATAACCATACAAAATTATCAGAGTTTTAGACTTCTTCTAGAATAATTTTCACGTCATTCTCACACTTCAAATAGTAAGTTCGAAAGTCCATTGCTTCATTCTCCGTCTAAGAAAACAGCTAAAGTTAAATACACGAGTAGAAACATAGGGAAAAGTGAAGCTAGGTGCAGTTTTTTCTGCAGACATAACCACTGAACAAGGACTTTAGGGCATCAATTAACTAGTAGCACATGTAGCATGTTACTCTAGTTACCTAGTATTCACTATCGTTGCCACTTATGTCTTCTGCAGGCGACTACGCATCAGTTAATTTTCAAACCTGAGTTATTCCGCAGTGACATCATTTCTCAAGCTTTATGCACTTCACTTTCATAAGTTGTAACAACGTGCAGAAAAGTACAAAAATATAGCTATTATCAACTCAAATATACACATAGTTTCCAAAAGGTAACCTTTCTGCACTTAAAATGCAGTTTGGTTATCCTGCAACACACGTTCATACACAGAAACATACTTAATTTCTCATATTTGGTACTGCTTAAGAATTTATCGTACTTAATAAAAATTTCCCTTGCTCTGTATGAGGCCAAACCATGTCAGCAACCAATGCAAAAAATTGAAGGAAGACTAATAAGATTGAAAAAATGAAGCGGGTCAGAATTCAGCAGTCCCATTTTTAAGACTCTAGTTTACACATCTCTACTATATGTTCTTATCATAAACTATAAATGGAAATCTAATAAACTTACAATAAATGGGTAGTAACCAAGGTGGGATGCTACGAGTTAAAAAACACCAATTAGTTAACCTGATGAAATAAATGGGATCAACATGTGGCAAAAGAGTTTCTACCTGAACAAACTTAGCAAAGCCAGAACCGAGAGGAGCGCCATTAAATAATGCTATTGAAGCCCCATTCAACAGTGGAGCATAAACTAGCCAAGGACCCATCATCCATCCAAGATTAGTTGGCCAAGCAACAACATCACCTTTGTGGATATCCATGTGGCACCAACCATCTGCAGCAGCTTTAAAAGGAGTAGCAAGGGTCCAGGGAATTGCCTTTGGCTCCCCTAGAACACAAAGTAAATTCAGTTTATTGCGTTAGTCGGTGTCGTCAAATGTTTTAACCTTTCATGACCGCATTATCCATTTCTCACATTAACAAGCTGTTGGGTTGATTCATTTTTATTATTAATGTTCTTTAATCAAATCGGAAAAGGAATTATTACTTTATAAATAAATATAAAAGATCCATCACCAACTTTGTTCTCTATGTAATCAACAAGGAAACAGAAGTATTTACATATGTTACAGAATAAGGCTTCAGTTAAAAAATAGTATTATGTACATTCAGAATGAAATACAACTATAAGACCTACTTTGGCCTGTCATATGGGATTTTCAGCAACAGCGCAGGCTCTGGTAATCTTAACCCCCCCCTCTTAAAAAAAAACCACACCCACCTGAAAAGGATGAATTTTTCTTTCGATTGGTCTCTGGTGGTCCAAAATTTGTTTCTTGTCTATTTCAGAGCAATTCTGACAGATCTCATTTGAGAATCAAGTGCACATGTGCACCCAAGAGAGTGAGGTATCGTGTGAATTCGTTCATTCACTTTTGCTACACAGTAGGAAAAGAAAACCTCCGTATTCCTCGGTTATGCAGTATATTTATAGATCAACAAAATAAATTAGCTCATAGCAATATAAAGTATTACTGAACTTCAGAAGATTATTAGTTTTCAAAATGATTAATTAGCTTACTGCTTCATGCATCTCAATTAATTAATCTGCATGTCAGATATCTTATAACATTTAGCTAGTGCCGCAAAAGGGCCTAGTTTCATCAAACTGACAAAATTTTCTACTATTTGCTACCTGTTGTTTATCTTTCCCCGTAGATCATATCTACATATACGGCACTTTATTTTCTTCAGAAATTAAAATTTTGTCTTAAAATTTGCCACAACCCAGAACTCTTAACATATAGAGTGGCATTTTTGGATACCAGCAAAGCTTATGAAGAATAAAACAATAGTGGATACTGTTTCATAATTATATTAGGAATACCAAAAACTGATATGGAGATGCAATGCCAATAATCAAGATAATTAGTAAGAGAAATATATCTTCTTCTTCACCTACCTGTAGTCCCAGAAGAGAAGAGAATATTAGTGAAAGCTTCAACCGGTCGTTCTACTGCTACAAACTCAACTTCTCTGTATGTATTGACATAAAAGTTACACCATGAGTCGTGAAGCATGCGGAAAGTTTTAAAGGTTTTAAGGTCACTACCTCTAGAAAATAATTTAATCAAAGTGATTCAAAATTGAAGTACAGCAATTTGATAAGATTTAAATGTGAATACTACCACACAAGTAATGATAGAAATGAGGCAGAACACCATAATCAAATCAAAGATCCCTATCATTTTTAAATATAATGGAAAGGAAACATGAAACATTGTGTATGAATAATTTTAATTCATAATCGAGAATTTCTGTACCTTTTGGCATGCTTTTTTAGATAACAATCCACATAGCCATCATAGTTACAGTCGCAACGACTTGGAGTGAAGTAGACATTACATAATGATTTCAGAATCTAGAGCCTTGATTATTATTTTTATTACATATGATATTCAATACTTAATTTTAGGATCAGATAAATTTGGTTTTTGTTCAATTATAAACATGATTTTACTATACTTTATAAAGTTCATCTTAGTTTTGTAACTACAATGAAGAAAACACTACAAGTTCTATCTTTCCACTCCGTTTATGATCACTCATTTCAAAGAATGATTTATAATTATAAAATCCCACAAAAAAAATAACCATCGTATCATTCTATCTAACACCATATTATAAAATCAAAGTTTGTCTTGATCTACAATAAATAAAACTAATAATATGAAAATGAAAAAAGAAAAGGGGAAGACCAAACGAGAAAGATAATTTAGACTCAAATCTAGATTGTGCATCTTGAGAAAAAATCAGTGTTCTAAAAATCCCCTAGGTCCGCCTACACGCTAGGCCCCTCTGGCGCCTCGCCTAGGCGCTAAGCCCCCTCTGGCGCCTCACCTAGGCCCAAGGCAGCAAAAAAATTCCTCTAGAAAATTAGGCCGGTCCTAGGCGGAGAGTTTTTTATTTTATTTTAAGACTAAAAGACAATTTGCACCCCAAACTTTACATCCTTGATGACTTTTGCACCCCAACCCGAAAAAGGTATTTAAGTACACCCCAAACTTCAATTAACCGTAACAAATAGCACACTTTCTTCACTTAACCGGTCAAAAGTGACCGGCTAAGGCTGTAACACAAGCTTGGGGTGCACATTGTATTTTACTTGACCAACTTTCTCTCTCTCTCCTCCATAACCAATATTCTCTCTCTCCTCCATAACCAACTTTCGGGTTGTTGATTCAATATCAATGTCATGGCTGTCCTGATCGTAACCAAACGGAACTTTTGAATTTTCTCTTCCATCAAACTTGGTGGCCGTAAGGATGGTTCCTCATGGAACTCCAAATGGGTCAGTGAAGCAATTAGACGTAATGTTTAAGAGCTAGATATTAAATTTCGTTACATGGAGTTGCCTATATGTTTTTTCACTTGCAAGACACTCAGAATTTTGAAATTGTATGTTGGTTATGACTTGAACTCCAATATTCCTGCCTCCTTTAGTCTCCCGTGTCTCAAAATCCTCAATCTCTACCTTGATTTACCCAAAACCAATTTTGCACACAAGATCATTTGTAGCTACCCTAAACTTGAGGATCTTTATATAAAAGGAGAACCATGGGATGATAAGGATACATCTACGACTGCATTATTCTGAAGAATTGGAACACAAATTTCTTATAAATGAACCAAGTCTTGTATACCTCAATGTTGAGGGGAGGTCCTTGGCAAATTACTTGGTGAAGAATTTGTCATCTCTAGTGGAAGCAAGGGTTAACATTTGGGGTGAGAATTCGAATGATGATGCACAAGAATATGCCAATCGCGTGTCGTTGCTTCTCCAAAGAATCAGTGCGGTTAAGTCTCTATCCTTGGGCATCGATGCTATGATAGTAAGTTCACTTTCTTTCAATGAATGCATCTTTTGGTGAATACATTTTCCTCTGTTTTAGTTGATGGATTTAACAAGGGCAGAGGAAAAACACATTGAAACAAAAATAAGATTTATATTTGCTAAAAGTTAACAAAAACTTGTTAGGAAGCATTAAAAAATAAAAATAAAATGATAGCTTAGCTTGGAAACGTAAATATTCTCCCTTGCTTTTACTACATTCTTTTTATCTACATGGTAATCAAATTGGATAGATTAAATTCCTTTCTGTTTCTTTCTCCTTTCAACCAAATAGAGTCCGAATGAAAGTAACCCATTCTTTCCCAATTCTTTTTTTAATATTGTAACATGATTCTCTGTTCTGTAATTATTTTGTCTTTTTCCTCTAATTGTTACATTCATTTCAACTCTTTGAAGGCTCTACACTTTCTTCGATAATGATCATCTACCAAACATTTCATAATTTGACCTGCTTAGAGGTGAAAGTTGTAGATTACTATGGCTGGAAAATGTTGCCTGATTTACTTGGAAATTCACCCAATCTTGAAAATCTTATAATGAAGCAGGTAATTCGGCTGTAACCAACATTTTTGGGTTGATTGGTCATTTCAAATTTGAAGTTACATTTGTACTTTTCTGACCCAATATAGGAGCATGAAGATGAAGAATTAGACAATATGCTTTGGAGTGAACCAGCATCTGTACCAACTTGTTTGTTGCAGCATCTTGAACTAATCAAGATCACAGGTTATGGAGGAGAGAGAGAAAGTTGGTTATGGAGGAGAGAGAAAAAGTTGGTTAAGTAAAATACAATGTGCACCCCAAACTTGTGTTACTGCCTTAGCCGGTCACTTTTGACCGGTTAAGTGAAGAAAGTGTGCTATCTGTTACGTTTAATTGAAGTTTGGAGTGTACTTAGACACCTTTTTCGGATTGGGGTGCAAAAGTCAACAAGAGTGTAAAGTTTGGGGTGCAAATTGTCTTTTAGTCTTATTTTAATAACTACTCAAACCAGATCTTGATATATTTATTTTTCTAATGATTTACCATATTCATAATGCAAGTTGTAGCATATCAAATCACAACAAGAAGTGAACAAGATCAAGTCAAAATGGATAATTTTATTATAGTTGTAATTTTTTGAACTTGTACCAACTTCAAATTATATAAATGATGATACATTTGTAATATTTAGTTTACTTCAATATAACTCTTAAATTTATGTTTAGTTTCTTAAGTTTTAATATTGAATTGAATTCTTGAAATTTTAAATTTTATTATTTAATAGCAATCTTATTTATGAATAAAACTAATACATTAAAGATATGTTTGAACTTTGAACAATTTACATGTTTGTGTTTGAACTTTGACATTGGCAATATGGATATGTGTTTGAACTTTAAGCAAAGGTCTTTATTATCTTTATTATAGATTGTTTTGCTTTATATTAATATTTTATTTGGATAAATGTAAGATAAAATATTAAAATTGGCTTAAAATAAAAAATCCAGCATAGGCCCCCAGGCGTATTTAGCCCCCCTTACTTGCTTCGCCTCCCACTAAATAGCGTCTTTTAGAACATTGAAAAAAGTAGTGCATAAAAATATATACAAATAATTTTGTCTGTGCAAAAGCAATACAACTTTGTAACAATGTTGTAAGGACCTTTACAGCTCTATAATGATCATAAACGTTAAATACACTTAGTTAAGGTACCGTAATAGGCTAATAGCCATGTAATAACAACAATTATTCATAATTGATCATGAATATAAGTTGTATCAGTTCAATACAAAAAGTACTCTAATTCTATTCCCACAGATAAAAGAAGTAGTATTGAAAAGGAAGGAAAGTATGGCAAGGGTAAAAAATTATCAGTTTTAAGCTCTCTTGTTTTATAACTAATAATATATTCGAAAAAAAGAGGCACCAAGGAGGAGAACTTCAAAAATTATCAGTTTTAAGCATGTTAAGAACTACCAACTGCACAAAAGCCTTGATTTTACTTTAACCTTCCAATTGTAGTAGTTAAGAAAAAAAATCTGGGAATTAATCATGTAAGAGAAAAAGAAGAAGAACTGGTGCCAGTACTCTATTTCATCACATAAGAGAGACAACCCATAAAATTATAAAGTCAGTCTACAGGCATGACTAATCGCTCAAGTAAACCTAAAACCAAAATTTTCTTCTTCATCCTTCCTGATCCGCTTGGAGATGAAAAGAGTTATTTCAACTTAGACAAAAAGTTGCAGACATCCTCCTCCAAAACTCAGAAATTCAACAAGCTGATAATTTTGAATGATCTCGCGAGTCTAAGTTTTGTCCCACAAAAATTCCCTTCTTTATATATTAGGCTAAGAACTCATATTTGAACTTTTTTGTCGTGTCTCAAATAAATCAATAGATAATAAATCATATCAAAAACCAAAGTCACAATTAATATTTCATAGGTTTTTAGATTAGTATTCAGTTGGTCACGTCTCATACTGACTGGAACGATGTAAACCAAAGGAAACTGATATTTCCACGATTTTTGACATGAAAATCATCGCTATAGATCCTATAGCGACGGTTTTTACCATCGCTATACATCTATAACGACACTTTTCATGTGAAAATATCAATTTCCAAACCAAATTACATCTCAAGCTAAAATTAATTAGAAACCCATTTTAACTGGAAAATTTTCTGAATCAACCAAGGGAAATTCATACTAAATGATCTCAAGTATGTCCTTTCTTTATAAGATGTGCAGATTCTAAAACAACTCCAGAGTTGTTACACAGTATTGCAGATATATCCAGTATTTCTACCATTATTAAGTAAACGAATATCCAGATTAAAGCCAGTCCAATCGCATATGTCATTTAAGTGAAACTTTCCACAATTTCTAATATGACTATCATATCTGTACGACAGAATACAAGAAGCAAACAAAGAACAATCTACACAAGTCAGAAAATCCATTTTCAAGAAATCACATAAAAAACTAACATTCAGAAAAAGTGCATACTTAAAATCGTTAACTCCTTCCAGAAACTCATGCCAAGAGATGTCACCCTCGCGCAATTTTGTGCTAAAGCTGGAGTCTTTTGTTGGAATAACAATTGCTATTGGTGATTGAGCATCAATAACTCTACTGCAAATTTGAACCTATATGTGAGATATATTGTCATAATAATAGAAAGAAAGGTAAAGAATAATAATCAGATAGAAATGAGAATGTCACCTGTACAAGGGTAGTCTTCTATCACCACGAATAATAAAATCCTAAGGACAATATAAAAAGGATAAACTCAAATTACAGATAGAATTACAGGTCTCTAATGGGGAAAGAAAATTTTGAGCTTGACATCAAGTTCAAAGCCTTTGAGGAAACGAAAACAGTGTTTAGACTTATGATCTAGACGAGATAAACACCCAAATGTAAGCATGAATCACTTCTTTTATAGTTAGCAGCATCTTGGGCCTCCAATTAAAATCTCAAATATCCTCATTTATAAGCCGTCAAACTCCATCTCAGAGTCATCATCTGATATTCTGGTACTAAATCAACTTAACAAGACCAAATGTTTTGAAACAAGGTTATAATAGCACAATCTATCTCAAAGAAGAACAAGCATTTTTCCAAGTGATAAATCAATTCTGTGAAAGACATACTACTTCCTTTGTTATATATCATTCAAATATGAAAATGATAAGGATTCACTCCATAATTTAAACAGACAAAAGGACCTACAAATGTATAATATAGCCTAACATTCTCCCTCATATACGACCCAACCTCACATATGGACAGGGAGTAAACCCAAAAAAATGCAAACTTAAAACATAACTCAAGAATCAATGCAAGAGGAAAGACTAGAGCTCTAAGAAGCATGGATTCTTCTGTAGGTCGGTGAATCCTAGTAAATCCCCTAATCGATATTCGTGGATTCTTCTTGGGGATTACTCCGTATATGCTTAATGATAAAAATTAAAAATATTACTAATACTATATACTCTGCTGACTAATATAATATTTTATATATTGATGATTGCATATTATTCATTTATTTTGATTCATTTATGTTTAGTTTTATTGCATGTTTCATGTGTATATGAGCTTATTAAGTTGTTTAATGATTTCAGGAAGAATTGGAGCTGAAATTAGGAAAAAGGGAAAATTACAGGGTTTTTAGCATTAATTTGGATGCATGGTCTTGGCTTGAGACTTGGATTTTATTGTAGAGCTCTTCATTAACTTTCCGGAACATCTTGAATCGTCCCAATCGAAGTTCATATGAAGAAGTTATGATCTTTTTACTAAACGAACGTTGAACCTCAAAGTTTGGAAGTTGTAATTTACACAGCAGTCAATTGGAGCCCGATTTCGACCTTGATGCAGCCAGATTCTGTCGATTCTCAAAGAATGAAAGTTGTAGATCTCGTCGACAGCTTCAATTTGATAGGTAACAGGTCCCGTAACTCCTTCTGGATCAAAAGTTATGGTCGGTTTACCAAAGGACGTCGCAGCAGGAAATATGGGCGAATTTGAGCAAAAAAAATGGGAAATCTTGAATTTTTGGAAAGTTTCTAAAAACATATTTTGGCATATTTCTACATGAAATTGGATTGATATTTCTATTAGATTTAAGATATCTTTAGACTGAGATTTATTTTCAAATTTGATTCTATTTCTTTATGGAAACTAGTTATGATTTATAATTCCTTTTAGGATTTGGATTTCTAATTCCCATAGGATTTAGGGCTTTGTCTAGCACTATAAATAGAGGATGATAGTCAAAGTTTTATTCATTCAATCATTTACTACATTCAATCATCTACTACAACATTGGAGGATTAAAGACATGAGCTAAGTTCTTTTTATTCAGTTCTAAGGGATGTTGAACCTTATTTATAATTAATGATTAATTGAGTATTCATTATTTATTCTTTCTCACATGAAATTCATTCTTGATAATCTGATTTAATTTCTGAATGTTATTTGGCTTAACTAATTTGATTTATGCAGAATTGAGTTGGTTAACGAATATCATATGCTAGATCAAGGAATAATATTACGTGTAATTGATATTATTCCTAATCACAAGTAATAATTAGTAATACCTGATTGTGGACAAGCTTTTGAGTATTGCTATGATTATCAAAAGACAAGTTAAACAATCCGAGCTTATGTGTTTGTTGCTTGAAATAGTCTAATTCCCTAATTCTTAATGCTACTGTTCAAGATCTGAGGGACCAAGTTGGTCAGCTTGCAACCACAGTACGAAGGTCACTTTCTCAAATTGTTGAAAATGTAAGTGCCATAACATTGAGATGTGGTGCAGAGGATCAGCAGCAAGGAAAGTCAATACAAAGCAAGTCCGACAATAGTCAAACAGGTAGTAGTGATGTACTCAAGCACAAATTTCCACCTCTTTCAGCTTATGAACCGAAACTACCATTTCCCCAAGTTCTAACAAGGAATTGGAAAGTTGGAAAGAATTCAACGTGGTATACAGAGTCTAATGAAAAATTCCTAGAAGAAATGGCGAATAGGGAACAAGAACTTAAAGATAATGAGGAGTTCACTAGTGGAAACCAGTTGGAAGTTCTTGAGGCTACTACTGAATTTGAAGAAGAAATCAGGGATTCAAAGTCTGAAAAGGATGAACAAGAGGAAGAGGAGAACAATTTGATAAGTTATGCAGATCTTTACAAAGAGGATATAGATGATACATCTGTGCAAACAGCAAAAACACATAATGATAAACACCATGAGACCTTACATATGGAATTGGATGATGCACATGTCCAGTTCGGCATATATAAAGTTAAGAGGTATTTTGGTAATGTTAATTATGTTTTTGCTATTGATGTTGTTGACTCTATAGTGCAGAAATCTCTTGAGCAAATATATAAGAAGGATTTGAGGGTTGGAATGGAGCAAAATCATGATTTGAAGGATGTTCATAATGAATTGAAACTGTTACCAGTCCACTTGAAGTGCAAGTCCAATTACATAGAATGAGAAGGATGATGTCAAGCCAATGGCAATAAACAAAGGCAGCTGCTTGGGAGGCAACCCAAGATCTCAAATTTGATTTTTCTATCCCTTCACTTTTTAGTTTTTTTTATTGCATGTTAGCTAGTAGTATTTTCTTCTTTGCATGATTTTCTTACATTGGGGACAATGCAAAGTTTGAGTGTTGGGAGAAGATTTAGGTTTTATTTAGGAATAATAATCCAATTTTGATGGGAAGTTGAAAAAAAAATCTGAATTTTTTTAAAAAAATTGGGTTCCATGATTCTATTTGCCTATGTGCTCGAAGGTTAAAGTCAAAGATTGAAAATCAATACTAAATTTCAAAATCTGTTTGATGCCTAATTGGTTAATGAATGCTGAGAATTAAGCCATGATCCATAGTAACTGATTTGAATTGAATTTGTGATACATGAGTACTTGAATATGAGAAGTATGTTTATTTGACTAAGTTATTTGTGAAGTTGTCTTTGTGCACTGATTTTATAACTTGGAACTGTTTAACTTGCTTATGCTTATTGCAGAACCATGCGGAGAAAAGTTGAAAAAAATAATGAATGAAAAAAAAGGAAAAGGGAAAACGAGAAAAAATTTGATAATTGAAAAATCTGCTTGATGTCCATTGTCATGCGAAATAAACTTTGGATATCTAAGCCTCGGGAAGCATCGATATTCACTATTTGAAAAGTGTGATGGATAAAAGCGACTTGACTAGTCGACTTTTGTGGCCTTTGTTACTTGAATAAATAAGCCCTATTGGTGTCTCTACATCTAGCGCCCTAAGATCATCTGGTTTGAGAGTCGTTGGTGGAAAGTTCACTACATGGGTAACTCTGAAAAGCCTAAGAAAAGGAGACATTACACATGTCAAGAAAAGAAAAAATACGAGAAGAGCATGAAAATACATTCATTTGTGTTAAAGTAAAAATTCTATGAAAAAATTAAAAAGTAAGGAAAATTTGTTCTTGTTTGTGAGTCGGGTGTGCACGGTTTTTGTTGCATAATAACCAAGTTGAGTAAGTATGTGGACTGTAGAAAAGTTTCTTTTGTGGTTACAGGTTGGTTTAATGAAATTCGTTGGTGAAATGGTAAGGTTGTTCGTTGTGAGTTAACTGATGAGGCCTTGATTAGATTTCTGTGAGTGTAGTGTTGATAGTCATAATTTGTACCTTGAAACCTTTTGACATAATGGTTCAATAGAATTTTTTTGGAAATCAAACTTTTGGTTTACACTAGGACGTGTAAAGGCCAAGTGTGGGGGAATTTGATGATAGCATATTATTCATTTATTTCGATTCCTTTATGTTTAGTTTTATTACATGTTTCATGTGTATATGAGCTTATTAAGTTGTATAATGATTTCAGGAAGAATTGGAGCTGAAATGAGGAAAAAGAGAAAATTGCAGGGTTTTTAGCAATAAGTTGGATGCATGGTCTTGGCTTGAGACTTCGATTTTATTGTAGAGCTCTTCATTAACTTTCCGGAACATTTTGAATCGTCTCAATCGGAGTTCATATGAAAAAGTTATGATCTTTTTACTACACGAACGTTGAACCTCAAAGTTTGGAAGTTGTAATTTACAATGATCACTTGGCCCGATTTCGACCTTGATGCAGCCAGATTCTATCGATTCTCAAAGAATGAAAGTTGTAGATCTCGTCGACAGTTTCGATTTGATAGGTAGCAGGTCCCGTAACTCCTCCTGGATCAAAAGTTATGGTCGGTTTACCAAAGGACGTCGCAACAGGAAATATGGACGAATTTGAGCGGAAAAATTGGGAAATCTTGAATTTTTGGAAAGTTTCTAAAAACAGATTTTGGCAGATTTCTATATGAAATTGAATTGATATTTCTATTAGATTTAAGATATCTTTAGACTAAGATTTATTTCCAAATTGGATTCTATTTCTTTATGGAAACTAGTTATGATTTATAATTCCTTTTAGGATTTGGATTTTCTAATTCTCATAGGATTTAGTACTTTGTCTAGCACTATAAATAGAGGATGATAGTCAGAGTTTTATTCATTCAATCATTTACTACATTCAATCATCTACTACAACATTGGAGGATTGAAGACATGAGCTAAGTTCTTTTTATTCAGTTCTAAGGAATGTTGAATCTTATTTATAATTAATGATTAATTGAGTATTCATTATTTATTCCTTCTCACATGAAATTCATTCTTGATAATCTGATTTAATTTTTGAATGTTATTTGGCTTAACTAATTTGATTTATGCAGGATTGAGTTGGTTAACGAATATCATATGCTAGATCAAGGAATAATATTACGTGTAATTGATATTGTTCCTAATCACAAGTAATAATTAGTAATACCTGATTGTGGACAAGCTTTTGAGTATTGCTATGATTATCTAAAAACAAGTTAAACAATCTGAGCTTATGTGTTTGTTGCTTGGAATAGTCTAATTCCCTAATTCTTAATGCTACTATTATATTAAATCTAGAGAGCTTGTTTTAGGTTATATAATGGTTACAATCTTGTGAAGAGCTTGTTTCATTGAGTGACAATCTAAGGGGAGTTTCGGGTAGCAGAGCTTGTTGTTACCTAGAGCTATTAGTTTCATTGAAGGGTAAATAATGTTACACTATTAATCTATTGTTGTAAAAAGGTAATACTGAACTGAAGCTTTTTATTCATTGTTTATTCTTATTAGTTTATTCTTGTTAATTTAATTAATTCAAAATCCCCTTTTCATTAGAAATCATAGGATAAATATAAAACAAATCACTCTCTGTGGGATCGATCTTTGCTTACTACTGTGCTAATTGTTTGAATTTGTAAAGTGAAAGTGAGGTTAATTTAGGAGTATAAACGACAGCTCCCATATATTTATACTATCTACGAAATTAGTATAAGAATTAATTAGTATATAGTTCTTAAATTCCTAAATAGTAACAATAATATACATTTTTGTGTTTCTTGAATTATCTTTACATTTTTATCATGAATCAATGTTTGTTAGTTTTGAAATTTTAATGTATGTATGAATATATAGTTATAAAAAATCTATTTTAATATATAAATATGTGGCAAATCCCTGAATTTCATTTTTTGAGATGTGTCGAACCATCAAAACCTCATATGGCGAACCAGAATTAACCCAACTCCTTGCTTCTTAGCTAGAGCCTTAGATAGTGTTGGAAGAAAGTTCTCATCTGATTTGGGCAGGTTAAACCATTACAAGTAAGGAGCCCTATTAGTGTGAGATAAAAAAAAGAATTAAGTCTTCAGAGAAAACTTCCAGACAGTTTCAATTCACTTACTTTCAAAATCACATAGACTATTCATGTAAACACTAGAAATATAAGTTTTCCGCCATACTTTGGACAAAGAATAAGAAGACTAACCTGAGTGAAAATCGCTTTTGCTTTTGATAAAGTGAGCCTCGTTGATATCTCACTTGAAGCAAAACTATCAGCAATTGACACAACTACATAGCCTGCCAGAACAATAGCCAGGTAGATCACCACAGAATTAACATCCATAGGCATATCAATTGCAATTGCAGATCCTTTCTCCAACCCAAGTGTTTCAAGTGCATGTGCAACTAGCCTACAAATGAAATTTCAAAAGAATTTCACTCAAGTGCTTTGAGTTGCACCATCAGTTGAGGGTTAAGACTATATTAGCACAATAGAAACTTAATATTTGTTCGAAAAGATTCATTATACTCTGTGCAGCTTGGAGCCCCATAACAGACTGTTTCACAAAGTTAATGCGGCAAAAGCAAGGACCATGTCAAACAACACTACAGTTAGTGGTCTGAGACCAACTATGCTATGATTTCATATCAAAATTGACTTTAATGAATTTGAACTTTCATGGTGAGAGTACAGCTAAGAGATGCAAAGTAGCATACCAAACCTCTGAGCGCAATTCCTTGCGAGTCAGCTTGTTAACAGGCATTTCATCATTTCCTTCATCACGCCATATAACCATTACATCATCCAAAGATCTCTTACTATTTAAACTCAGGCAATTCTGTGCAGGATTAACATATGCTCCAGGAAGCCATTGACCTCCTGGGTGACATAACTGGCTTTCAGGAAAAGGATCCTCCCGTAGAATACATTGAGGAGGCACCGAGAATGATACACTCATTTCATCCAAGATAGTTTTCCAATAAACCTGCAAATACCAGGATGTATATCAAGCAGGGGAAATCTTTTTGAAAGTTTAGTTAATAAAGCATTCCCAAAATTGGAGATTTTACCTCTGGGTTTGAGACCGAGAATTCCTGGAAATCAGAGAAGCTCGATATGGGATCTTTATATCTTGATCCTAAAAACTCCTCTCCATGTCTCTCTAGAAGTTGCCCGACATTTGTAAAGACTACATTTTTCCTAACAAAGAAATGCTATATTAACATGTTGAAATTACTAATACCAACATATATATTGCAAATACTAGCCTAATAGAGTACTCAATCAAGTCCTTGCATTACCGTCTATAAAATTCGGTTAAAACTAGTTGAGTTAATAAACCCAACAAAAATCATAATACACAAACTTCAATAATTTGCTCCACTATTCTAATTCTGTTATCCATAACAGTCCCATATTCAGGGGTAATAATAAATGAACTACACAATTAGCCATTTGTCCTCCACTACAAGTGTCAAATTATGAAGAGCCCAAATTCTGGCACCACCCAGTATTTTTAGTTCATAGATGTTCCTACCTATTTCCTTTTTATGCATCTTTTTAGAGAAAGATTTTCGTTCTTTTTTATTTATGGTTTGTAGATTTTAAGGAAGCATTAATTACTTATTTTTCCATATAATTCCTAATAATTAAAACTAATTTAATTCTCTCTTATCTTTCCAACAAATTTTAAACGGGTAATACTGAAATTTTAAACCTTATTTGCATTGAGGTGCCACGTGATAGTAAAGTTGCACATCGGAACATAAGGAGAAAAAGTGAGGACATATACGCTCTAATGGACCATAGTTTTGGGTCAAGATATGGTTTTAGCCTCAGATGAGCATATATGGGCCGGATATTCCCAACAACTAGTATCAGGAGCTAGGTTGATTGTACCCGAGGTAGAGGGAATTAATTCGAGTAATATGATGGCGACGAATTTAGGTTTGAGTTTCTAATATTCGATGGGGAAACAAATTTCACAATGTGGCAGAGAAGTGTGCAAAATCTTTTGGTGTTATAGGGACTTGATCAAGCTTTGGAGGGAAAAAAACCAAATGAGGTGAAAGAAGCAAATTGACAGACAATTCGCAAGAAGGCAGTAAGCACAATACGTTCATCGTTAGAACCTGAGATAAAGTATGATGTGTTGAATATCCGAAAAGGTTGTGGGAAAAGCTCGAGAAGAGTTACGCTTCGAAGTCGCTAACAAACAGATTGTGCTTGAAGATAGAATAGTAGTATTTGAAGATGGATGAATGGTTGAATGTCCATGATGATTTAGATGCTTTTAACATGTTAATGCCTCAATTGTTGAATACGGATGATGAGGAGAAGTCATTGCTCTTATTGTCATCTTTTCCCAAGTCTTGCAAGTTGTTGGTGCAAAAACTAATGGTGAAAAAATCAACTTTGATTTTAGATGAGGTAGTTACTGTTTTGCGAGAAAGTCAAAAGTTGATGGGAGAAGAGAACAATAACATTAGCGAGCAAGCTCTAACCGTGGAGGGTTCTAATATAGGGAGGCGTCAATACTCAATAGAAATATAATAGTAGAGGAAGATCAAAATTTAGGTCAAGAGATTACAGTGATAAAGAGTGTTACTATTGTGGAGAGAAGGGTCACATCCAATACCAATGCAGAACATTAAGAGAGGACATGAAAAGTTTAAGGAAGTATCAAAAAAAATTGAAGGAGAAATAAAAAGTTGAATATGCTAATTTGCTTAGTGAAACGGAAGAAGTTATTATTTTAACAACTAAAAGTGATTATAATGAAGATGGATGGTTATTGGATTCTACGGCTTCTATGCATATATGATAGAAGAGAGATTGCTTTGAAAGTTTGAAAAAAGATAGAGAATTTGGCTATATTAATGCAGTTAATAAATAGAGTGAAGAGTGGGGCTCATTCGTTAAGGAGACATGATGGCTAGACTCAATGAGTTATAAATGTGGGATGAATTATGTACTCTTTGAGCAAGTAGTGGATTCTTCTTGGGGAGGCTCTTGGTGGATCAAACGAGAGAAATTGAGAGATAAGCTCGTCAGATAGGGAGACTTAACGAGCTTGACAAAGGCTCTCGATCAAACAAGAGATAATGAAGAGGGTGGTTCGTCACCTAGAAGAAGTGATGGGCTAATTACTCAAAAGTGTATGGTTGATCACGCGTTAAGAGGGAGATTGTTGAGGTACCGCGTAATAGTAAAGTCCCGCATCGGAACATAAGGTGAAAAAGTGACAACATATATGCTCTAAAAAACTTACATTTCTTAATACATATGTTTGCTCCTAAAAAGTCAAATCAAAAAGTAAATACTATTTACAAAACTTACACTCCAAAGTGCTCATGTCATAGATATACGCACACAAACACATACTCGTATGAGTCGTACCCATAATTCTTGTGAACAATACAAACTTTTTCATTTTTAATTTACTTTTCCCAACTTAATATTCTTCTTCATTTCACTATCCTTTTAAATTATTTAAATCCAGTTAAGATTGTCAAATTGCTAAAGAAAACTACTACTATAAGATTTTAAACTTCTTTTTCCTTCGAAAAACTATCACTTTATAAATTTCCGTTTAATAACTGAAACAAAAAGCGAGAAAGTACAGGGAATAGCAGGCATACGGGTCTGGTATCCAAGCGGGTGGGTCGGGTCCGAAGTCTTTGTAGCAGCCATAGTACATCATCTGATGGAGCGAAAAGGGAAGTTCCGGTGACAGGATGCTTTTGGAGATGCTTTTCCATGCCTCCGGAGTTGCAGCCCCGTAAATTTGAATGATTTTGGTGAGTTTTTCATAAATTTGGTCTGCAGCTTCAGAGGGTACTCCAATGGCTGCTATATCTGATGAGGTAATACAATCGAGGCCTTTGTACGCCATTTTTATGGGTATAATTGATTATTCAGCTCTTTGATGATTATTTCCATATCTATATCTATATATATTATATAGAGTCATAGAGAGAGAAAAGAGAAAGAGGCAATAATGGATAAATGGAAATGGATAGAAGGTTGTTGACTCGGTAGAAATTTTGCTGGCAGTCATGAATGATTACATTTATCTTTTTACCGGTAAATGAGATTTTATGACTCAAAATAATAATACTCCATCTTATAGTTCCAAATTATAAGATCATTAACTTTTAAAAATTAATTTAAGATATTAACTTAAAATTGAAAATACCCATTAAAAATTATAAAATAATAAAATTTATAATGAATACACCCTAAGTACCAGGATAAAAATTTTATTATTATTTTAGGTAGTCTCAAGTTAAATATCTACTCACCTTAAATGATCTATTTTTTATAATAATTTGTCTATAATACCCTTATTATTAATTGTTATATTTCTATTATATATACATATTTATGGAGCATCACTAGTAATGTGTCGAAAATTATACAATTAAATGAGAATTTAAATATGGACAAATTTATCATTTTATTTAAATATGGACAAATTTATCATTTTATCATCTTTCTTAATATGTGCAAAAAGTCAACCAGGACTTTTATCCTAGGACGGAGGGAGTAATACATTTGAAATAGTTTACAATATTCATCATTTTATTAATTAAAATTAAAAGAATTTATGTTAATTTTGAATTTAAAAATATCTTAACATAATTTTAAAAAGACAATAATAATATTATAATATAAAACGGTACGTTTGTTTTAGGAATTAATTAAAGCACGAGACTGGACTGTTAGCATGGTTTTAAAATCAGGATTGTAACGTTGTTCAACCGATAAAAATTGGAATCGTTCGACACTCTGAATCAGTTTTGGTCTAAATCCGGTAGAACTGGTGAAACCAGTTAAGTTAACCCAATGAACCAATTTTAATTATTCTTCTAATATTTTTTTTGTACTCAATTTTTTTTAATATTAAAATTAACTGCTTTTAGTACTATTATAACTCAACTTTATTATGTTTTAGTACATAAAAAATAATTTTTTTTAAAAAGGGAACTGATATTTCCACATGTATTTTTGATATTTATACATGATACTCTCTCACACAAGTATACAGTTGGTCTGTCTCACATTCATGTGAGAAACAACCATGTAAAAATATAAAAAACACAGTGGAAATAGTGCTCCCCTTTTTAAATTTTTATTAAATACTAATAATATATATTTTTATATATTAATGGTGTCACTTGGTCAATAATGTAATGATCGAGATCGTGGAATATCTTTGTAGTAAGATTTCTAATATTTATTAAATAAAATAAATATTTTAATAGAATAAATTGTGTGTTATGAGTTTGTAGGTCGATTAATGACCTAGTTCAAGTGTTATGTGACTAAATATGAGTGTTTAGAATTTTGGGAGAAAATGTATTTTTCTGAAGAAAAAAAAAAGCAAAATCATTTTTCATAAAATGCAGAAAACGCTTTTTCATTTTTTGAACCTTTTGAATTACGACCTAACGTTTATTTGAAAAAGGGAGACAAAATCACCAATAAAAATATTTTTATTAGAAAAGACGTAAAATCACTATTCAAGCTTAAAAACGTGTTACGTATTTTCGAATTTTCGAACTTTGACATATTATTTGTTCGGGAAATTGTGACAAAAAGTGAAATCGAAACTTAAAAATGAGAAAGTCAATATTTTGACAAAATGTAAGTTAGAGATACGAATAAAAAAAAAGAAACTAAAATAATAAAAATAATAATAATTAGTTTGAAAGTAACTAAGTCAATTGAAGCCTAGCTAATAATTAAAATGGCTTGGCTAGGGTTTGAGATGACTTGGCTAAGAATTTAAAATGGCTAGGTTAGAGAGGCTTAAGCCTTGAAGCCATGACTTGAAGACTTAAGCCAAATCTTACAAGACTTGGAGCCAAAGTGCAAGCCAAACTTGGAGCCATTGTGATGCCCCCAAAATTAGGTCCACACGACCCATTCTGAGTCGTCAGATATCACACTATAAAAATCAAATACCAACTTCATTTATACAACTGTTGAACTGTCGTAAAGAATACGACCACAGTTAACTGTGAGTTTTAATACAATATAGTCTCATAGACAGTATCCAAACTCAAATTATTACAATGCCATATATAATACAAAGAACAAATAACGCTTCAAAAGTCGGGTTCACTTCACCCTATTATAGTTCACCAAAATTAAATATTACGTGACGTATAAAAATCGACACCCACATCTTAGGTCCTCAATACAATTATATATTGTATGTCATGCCATTTTATAATGTATTGAGAAACTTGATAGATCTCGAACCATCTCACTATTTCCTCATATCCCCATTTCGACCCATTTACACTCTTATTACCGAAAGGAATTATGAAGCAAAAAGGGTGAGCACAACTAGCCCAGATAAAGAATATCATGACTAAAGATAACTACATTATCAATAGTTCTCATCAATAATAAATCGTAGATTTATAACATATAGTAGATAATAAAACTTTTCAACCATAATTGCAGTGGAATCAACAATCCATTAGAAGAAAGTGAAGTAGAACATAATGTCTACTATCTCCTCCAAATTAAAAGTCCATCGTTAATATTTCATTCTGTAATACTCATCAACAGGTTCTTCGTTGTACCCCAAGACAAAGAGAACTTTCATCACCGCCTTCACCGAACCACTAAAGATTATAATTAAGTTCACAATTCATATTTATAATCATATAAATCAATGATTTCTCTTGCCTCAAAAGATTAATAGGATGTTTACTCAATATCCTTACCCCAAAGGTGGAGATATTCAAATGTAACAACAATGATCATATTTAATCGATTTGTCTATCTTTGCACTATGGGCCAAAGATATTCAACTATAAAACCAATGGTCATGATCATACCAATCAATCACTGTCGTCATCGATTGCACTACTGACAAAGACATTCATTTGTTAACTAATGGTCATGATCCTACCCATCACATCATTGAATTATCCATGCACTATGGCCAAGGATATTCGTTAGTATCACCTAGTGGTAATGATCATGTATCATACACATCCATCTTTGCACTACGGTCAAAGCTATCGAATAATGATCATCTTTGCACTATAGGCCAAAGATATTCAACAACATATCATCTTTGCACTACATGCCAAAGACATACAACTATAAAACCAATAACCAACAAAGATAATAAAGAATATATGAAACTCGCAAATGGATTTTCACCCACCGTGCAGTAATCCACGATATCTGAGATCATTTCCACAATTTAATAAGGAATGAATACAAAGGATCATTCACCACGTACATGTGGTAATCTACATAGGCGAGTTATTCTAACGAGAATAATAAAGAATGTAATAACAAAAGACATCACCATGCATGCGATAGAGACCTCACGCATGAGTTATTCCCGATAGAATAATAAATGCGGAATAATAATTAATGGAACCAGTCCCACGTAAAACGCATGCATGTGAGGATATTCAGACAAAATAATAAATGCGAATAATAAATATTGGAACCGGGTTAGGTGAAATTCACAAGCGATGGATATTAAATGTAATAATAAAAGAAGATCACCAAGTATTGGGTAAACCGTATATAAAGTCATTCCACCAAGTATAGGTAAGCCAGCAAGATACAAAGTTATTCCAATGTAATAATAAATAATTGAATAACAATAGACTTCACCGGTATACGGTGAATTCGGCAGTATACAAAGTTATTCAAATGAATAATAAAGAATGGAATAACAATAGACTTCACCAAGATATCTGAGAATCAGCGATATATGAGTTATTCCAACAGAATAATAAAGAATGGAATAATGAAGTTCTCGTCATGAATAAGAAGGAATAACACCCCTTACAGGTACAACAAATAATATCCCTTACGATAACAATATCCCTTTACCTTTCAAAAGAAGAGTATTCCAGTAGTAAGAGGCGAGGATATACTCGAAGAAAACTTATACTACGCCAAAGCTTTCTTAAACTCTAAAGAAATACTCTCAAGATTATAGAAGAAGAATTCTCTATAGTTTCTCTCTCTAGAGTTTCAATGTATTCATAAGAAAATAATGAAGGAATGAACTTCTATTTATAAGCTTGGTAGAGTAAAGGGTAAAATAGTCTTTTGCCATAATTTATGACATCATCAACACATCATCGATCATATGACATCATTGCTTACATCATCGATCAAATGACATCATTCTTACATCATCCTTACGATGACATCATTGCTTACCTCATCGTTCCAATGACATCATCGCTACATCATCGTAATTCAAATTCAAATTGTTCTCTTTCACCTCATTTTACTTTTATACCATGAATTTACTATAATAATGTTACCATTCAAATTATAAAAAACATACTATCATATAAACACATTATACTACTATAATATAATATTATAATAATATATTTAAATGAATTATTGATTTCTTAATATAATTTCAACCAACTGATTTGAAAAATTAAAGACATCTCCTCATGGAATAATATTGTACCCAAAAATGATTTGGACCGAAAATAAATATATTGCTCGGGTGAATAGTAACTCATGAATAGTAACTCGTGAATAGTAACTCGTGAATAGTAACTCGCGAATAGTAACTCGTGAATATCAACTCGTGAATATCAACTCGTGAATATCAACTCATGAATAGTAATTCATGAATAGTAACTCGTGAATAGTACTCTGACACAAAAAGTGTCCCAAATACCCGAGTGAATAATACTAGAGTGAATAGTAACTGGGTATTTTATGACAACTTGTCTAATTTGAAATTTTTTTAAATATGACCCTTAACTTTAAACTTTTATCAATTTAACTATTTACCAAAATAGAAAAATTGAATACTTTTATTTCATAAAATTCGGGGTCTCACAGCCAAGACTTTGCAATTCCATGTGTCACTTGATTAAATAAGTTGATAACCAAGTGTCTTGCTAACATAAAAAAACACATAGGATAAAGGAGAGTGAAAAAGGCAAGAATGGGCTAGGGAGGACAAGTGTCTCTTGTTAGGTAATTTTAATTTTTTTTTAAAATATTTTTTGTACTTATTTTTTTAATATTATTTAAATTAACTACTTTTAGTATTATTGTAACTCAACTTTATTATGTTTTAGTACATAAAAACGAGATTTTTTAAAAGGGAACTCATATTTTCACATGATCCTCTCTCATATAAGCATAAAGTTGGTCCCTCTCACATTCATGTGAGAAAGAACCATGTGAAAATATCAAAAACACAGTAGTAATAGTGCTCCCCTTTTTAAAATTTTATTAAGTACTAATAATATATATATTTATATATTAATGATATCACTTGGTCAATAATGTAACGATCTAGATCGTGGAATATCTTTGTAATAAGATTTCTAATATTTATTAAATTAAATAAATATTTTGATAGAATAAATTGTGTGTTATGAGTTTGTAGGTCGATTAATGACTTAGTTTAAGTGTTATGTGACTAAATAGGAGTGTTTAGATTTTTTGGGAGAAAAAATATTTTTCCGAGAAATACGCAAAATTATTATTCATAAAACGCAGAAAACGCTGTTTCATTTTTTGAACTTTTCAAATTACGGCCTAACATTTATTTGGAAAAGGGAGACAAAATCACCAATAAAAATATTTTTATAGGAAAAGACGTAAAATCACTATTCACGCTTAAAAATGCGTTTTCATATTTTCGAATTTTTGAACTTTGACATATTATTTGTTCGAGAAATGGGACGGAAAGTGAAATCGAAACTTGAAAAATGAGAAAGTCAATATTTTGAAAAATATAAAAGTTAGAGATACGAATAAAAAAAAGAAACTAAAATAATAAAAATAAAAATAATTAGTTTGAAAGTAACTAAGTCAATTGAAGCATAAGAATTAAAATGGCTTAGCTAGGGTTTGAGATGACTTGGCTAGCAATTTAAAATGACTAGGTTAGGGAGGGTTAAGCCTTAAAGCCATATCATGAAGACGTTTAGTGGTGGTGGTGGTGATTGTGGTGGTGGGCATAGTACTGAAAAACAAAATTTGTTAAAATTGAATCTGTTATTGAGCCAAACAACGAGTAATCGATTTTCCCTTTTGTGATGAATGCTTGAGGAATCATGTCTAATAGTATTTACCTACAAAATGACATAGGAAAAAAAGAAAGGTTTTGATTGTGTTTCTACTTTATTTTTTAGATTTAGATTGTATTTATGTAAATTCATGTGGATTTTCAATTGATTCATGTTCTTGTTGAAGAAGGCCTCTTGTTTGATTATTTGGGGTTATACATTTGATCTGTAGTCTGTAAACCATGTCATTTAATTTGTTTTTCTTTTATTTTTAATGTCCATATTGGATCCACGTTGGATAATAGCTGAAAGGATTTAACAGTCGTGAGACGAAGTTAACATAATGACCTAATTTTAAAATAATAATTAGTTCAATGGGATAATTTGAAAATTAAAAGTTCGGTAGTGTATTAAGTAAAACGTGGTAACTACAGCGGCTAAATCATTAGTTTTTTCATTTTTTTATAATGAATTTGCTTTATCTTAATGGCCGACAAAACCTGTGAATCTGTCAGATTGGCAGTATGTGGTCTGTAGAGGTGCACAAAAAGCGCGCGGCCTGAGGTCTAGCCTTGGCCCGATCTGAGCCCGATCTGGTCAAAATCTAACCTAGCCAAAGTCCGAATCAGTTTAGCCCAACCCAAAAGCTTAAAAAGACTGTTGTTTGGTAGGAAAAATTCGGCCTGAACTGACCTGACATGTTTGGTGGTCTCTTTCGCCAAAGTATTCATCATTATTTGATCTACAATAAAGCTAGGGCACAATGGACAAAGAATATATCCATATACATCCGCCCTTAAAAGGTTTTTGAATATATATATATATATATATAGGGTTTTAATATGTGGCAAACGATTGTCATAGGCACTGTTCAGCAACCAAGTTTACATCCGTTGATCCATACACTTAATGGCTGAGATTGATCAAATTTTCTCCCTGCCCAATCCCCTAACAATTTAATTCTTGCATGACCAAAAGACCCCTCAGTTATTATTTCCTCCTTGCCGCTACAAGGAGTAGCGACAGGTTTGATTTCCAAAACTCAACTGCCAATAATCTAGCTAATTGGTGGTGTTTGTTCTAGTATTACTATTCAATATATTTATAAGATAAAAAAATGTGCAAGTATTATATCACAATAACATATTGCCACCACAAGACACTAGTACACTTAAAACCCATATATATATATGTATATATATATATGCGCTACTTATTAGCAAATTTAGATAATATACATTCCCAATAAGTCTTGGGCGACATGTTTGCATTGACCGGTGTAGTGACCGGTCAGATTTTTTTTTTTTTGCTTTTGACACCCAAATAATTAATGTGATTTATTCGAACTGAGATTTTTACAAAATGCAATGATTTAGGTGTCGTTTAGATATATGTAAAAAATAGGGTTGTACAGTCTGTGCAACCCTGTTTTTTATATGTATCCAAACGACACCTAAATCACTGCATTTTGTAAAAATTTCAATTCCAATAGATCACATTAATTATTTAGGAGTCCAAAATAAAAAAAAAATTAAAATTCTGGTCGGTCGCCTCCCATCGGTCAGCGTAGAAGGACTCTATACATTCCTAATAATTAATACAACAGTTTAAATTATAAGATTAATATTTATTTTTTTTAAAATAATTTTAAAACTTAAAATTAACATAAATTCATTTAATTTATGTCAATATAAATATGAATATCATAAATTGCCTAAAAAGTACTATTAATTATAAGATTTATTATTTTTTAAAATTTAAATGTATCATATCAATTTTAAATTTAAACATATGTCAAATTAATTTTCAAAAAATCAATATTAGTTTTATAATTTTGAATGGAACAAGTATTTTATTCATCTCACGAATGAGTTACAATTTAACTTTTTAAATTTGAAAATTTAAAATGGCTTAAATATGAATTAGTATCCTAAACTATATGCCATATTCCACTTCAGTGATTCACCTTTCAATTTTGTCAATTAGGTGATTAAACTATCAATTTTTTTTTAATTACAACAAATTGAACACGCCACGTCAGAAATTGCTGACGTGACTAATTGTTTGGGGTCTTAAGCAGCTTATGTGGCATAAAAAACTATTTTTTATTCATTACATAAACAAATCTGTTTAAATAAAGGCAAAATCACAAAACACCTTATATCTCTCTCCTATTTTTATGTCTCCCAGAAAGTCGAATGAGCCACCACAACCGCCGCACTGAGAAAGTCTCGATCAAAATGTCGCCTCTGCATGAAGCCCCCGTCAGTCGGTAATTCCACGGAGAGGAAAACAAAACAAAATATCTTAAACAAATATCCTTCAATCGATCAAGAAAAAATCCCCCACTCTTTTGATCGATATATATACACTAGAAAAGAAAAAGTTCTCCATCATTTCTTTTCAACAAATATGCAAACAACATCACACCCATCATTCTCCATTATCAAGTTGAGACTCAACACGGGGAAAGAAAAAGGAATAAGGAAAAGGGAAAAGCAGAAAAAGAAATTTGCAAAGAAATTGTCATCACCATTATTGAAATGCAGACCGGTGTTGGAGAAAGAAAAAGAAAAACAAAAAATAGTGAGAAATTTTAGATACGCGTGTCAAATTGTCATCGCCCTTATTCGTCATGCATGCAAGCTTGGAAAAGCTCAGAAAAAGTATGACTTTCATCCCATAGATCTATTAATAACTTAAAAAATTAGAGTCAATTTCTGCTATAAGAATTATTGTTGAATATGAAAAGTTCATAGAAGATGTAAACAAGCAGTTTAGTGACTTATCGATCAAAACCTTGAGACTATTTCCATGGGGGAGAGAAGGATATCGTTTCTGCCATTAACGAAGACAATGATTGATTTTTGGATGGTAGTACACTTGACGACGATTGTTTTGTTACGGAATTTTTGGATGAACGGGATGAGGAGATTTGTCTAAGATTTGATTCTCATATGTGACGCCCCCAAAACAGGTATACATCACCCATCTTGAGTCGCTAGATACAAGGTACTGAATACAAATACAACTTAATTATACAAGAGTCGTGTGAAATACGACAAAATATAGGCTGTGAGTTTTAATACAAATATTGTCATCTAGACAATATTCACACTCAATGGAGTCCTCATTACATTTATTATCACACTATTTCACAAAATAGTGAGGACTACTAATGCACCATCTAGGACCATCACTCTGTTCCCCGACTAGTCCCAAATTACGTTCTCATTTCAAGAAGAATAAGTGAAAGAAATGGTGAGCTCAACTAGCCCAAGAAGAAATATTATGACTAAGATAATGCGAGAATAAATTATCAATAGCCTTCAACAGTATAACAACTGATAGAATATAATAGACAACAAGTTTTAGATCAAAAACTGCAGCAGAATAAGCAATCCATTAGAAGAGTTAAGTAAAGTATAAAATCTATTGTCTTCTATGATTTAAAAAGTATTTCATCAACTTTATCGCTGAGACTCAGCTTAATAAATAAAATCAAATCATCCTCGCTCCACTACGAGGATATTCATATAATCATCAATGGTCATAACTATACCAAATAATCTTTGGTCATAATCATACCAACAATTCGTCCACCAATGAACTACGGTGCCAATGATGACTTTTACCACATCATTCGTCACATTACGGCCATGATTATACCGAATAATCCTCGGTCATAATCATACCAAGTCCATCTATGCACGTAAGCCAAAGATGACTTTCAACATAATATAAGCATGAGGATGATGACAATTCAATAAAACAAAAGTTCAAGAATAAATTTTAAAGATTTATAAGTTAATTTATCCCGAACTCAATAACGCCCAAATTGTCAACATGATAATCGCTTTATGCAAGAGAATTTAAGAATTCTCGGAAGAATATTTCCATGAAAAGATCTCGAATGAAGCGCTTAAATATCAAGGATATTCCACTAATTTCATGGAGTATAGAAGCCAAAGCTTTAACCAATCGAGTATAATATAATATATGAAATCGCAAATGGATTTTCACCCGCCATGCAGTAATCCACGATATCTGAGATCATTTCCACAATTTAATAATAAATGAATACAGGATCATTCACCGTGCATGTGGTAATCCACATGATAAAAGTTATTCTAAGAAAATAATAAAGAATGGAATAATGAAGGATTCACCATGCGTGCAATAGACTCCACCCAACGAGTTATTCCCAACAGAATAATAAATAATGGAACCAGTTAAAGGCGTAAATGCACAGATGAGGATATTTCGACGAGAATAATAAATAATGGAACCGAAGTAAAGACAAACGCATGCATGAGGATATTAAATGAATAATAAATAATGGAATCAGTCCAGAACGCGATGCATACAAGATATTCGGCCAGAATAATAAATAACGGAATATTAGAAAAATTTTACCATGTATGCGGTACTTCGAATAAACAGGTTATTCAAACAGAATAATAAGAATGGAATAACAGAAGTTCTCTTCATGAATAAGAAAAAAAGAATACCCCTTATGAGTATAACAAATAATATTCCCTACCTTAGAAAAACTGAATAGTGAAGTAGCAGAATATTTTTTTTCTTTCTCTCTATTGTTTCTCTCTCTAGAGTTTCAGTGAATTCGTAAGAAATAATAAAGGAATGAGCTTCTATTTATAGAAGAATGGTCTCGAATAAGTAATTAATTCATGAACGGTCCATATTGATTTACTTTTTAAACCAGACGATCCATATTGGTTTACTATTAAAACTTAAAGCAACGGTCCATACTGATTTACTATTAAAACTTTAAACCAGCGATCCATATTGATTTACTATTATATCTTCAACCAACGTATTCAAAAATTAGCACATCTCCTCATGGAATAATATTGTACCCAAAAATGATTTGGATGAAACGAAATATATCTTACGAGTGAATAGTACCCCGTGAATAGTAACTCGTGAATAGTAACTCGTGAATAGTAACTCATGAATAGTAACTCGTGAATAGTAACTCGACACAAAAAATGTCCCGAATACCCAATTGAACAATATAACCTCCAGACATCAATTATACTAACACAAATAAGTCCAACACAATGGAACTATAAAATTCATCTTTAATCAACACGAATTTATTCATCATTAATATTATAATTCACAAGATTTAACAACCAGGTCGTTCCCAGGAAAAAGGGACTTTCCGATAAGGATTTCTCCTTATTATGCGTAGCAATTAGGTGACCAAACCTCTCCTCGATGTAACTTCTAAACATTGTCAATATTGCAAATAATAATATGAATAACTTTGCCATCTCAAATATTGATTTAATAATATATCATATTATGTAGATGATACAAGAATAATAATTGAATTAATAATATGAGAGATATGATCAAAGAATTCTTTGTAGCAATAATTAAGTATAACCGAGTGACTTCTCACGTAAGCATCAATAATCAATACAGGGCTGCTTATGCATCCACGCCAGACATCGTACTTTTACTACCAAGTAGTTCAAGCAGTTTTAACAGTAACACCTCCATAGTTATTTTTATAGAAAGATATTTTTGTCGTTTTCTAACTACGACAATACTTCCGTTGTGGGGTCCACCAATGATTGTGCCGTCGTACGAATATTCCCTGTTAAAACGAATATTTCCCGACCAATCGAATATTATATAACCACTTGCTTACTTTGTAAAATTTGTAAATATTATCCACAACTATAACATTATATCAAATCCACACCATAATATTCAAAAATATATTTCGAGAAAATTATTCTTTATTCATAAAAGTTGGGGTCTTACATCAGATCTAGAAACCCCGGCACGACCACCACCACGGCCACGTCCCTTCTTCTTCCGCGTCGGTTTATCAGCCGAATGAAGAGGTGGGTTCTTGAATCTTTGCTTCTGAGAGTGAAATCCAGTAGGGTTTGAAGGTTAAGAAGGGTTAACTAATTAGACTTGATTTAAATCTGATTTTATCCTAATTAGTTAATTCATTTGATGTATGGAAAATTATTCTGGTTTTTTTAATTTTGGTTATGTTGTTTTACACTTTTACCCTTTTAAAAACATGAAAATAATAAAATGGGTTAATTAATTATTTTTTTAATACACACCAGCCTCTTAAGGTCCCACACAATTAGCCACGTCAGCAATTTTTGAAGTGACATGTTCAATTTGTTGCAATTGAAAAAAATTGATAGTTTAATCATCTAATTGACAAAATTGAAAGGTGGATCACCGAAGTGAAATATGACCTATAATTTAGGGTACTAATTCATATTTAAGCCTTTTAAAATTATGGGAATTTATTTAATTTAGAAATACAATAATAAATCTTACTCTCTGTATTCCACAAAAAGAATCATCCTTGAAAGATTTATGACTTTTACACTCTGTTTTTGAGTTTTGAACAGAAAAGAAAAGAACAGAAAACATAAAGTTTTCATTTATGTTGTTTCTGAGTTTTTAATGGAAAATGATAGAAAATTTAAAATTGAGGACATGAGTTGTAATTTAAAATTTATTATATTAAAAGTTGAGGATAATATGAGAATTATAAAAATATTACTTATTCTAATTTCTTTTCCGTCCAAATCATGCCAATTTTGGACGGAAAACTTTGGTAGGAAAAGTGGCCAAGTTTTCTATCTATTTCTTTTCTTTTCCGTTTATTAAAAAACTCAGAAACATAAGAATTGGAAAGAAAACTTAAATTTTCCGTCCATTTCTTTTTTTTTCTGTCCATTTTAAAACTCAGAAACAAAACATTAAAGAAATTTATTTTGTTTCATATTTACTCTTAAATTATTGAGGATCTATAGCAACACTTTTGTTGTAGAAATAATATTTTTTATTATGAATTTAACAACTTCTTAAATAATTTTGTACCACCGATAGAGTTAGTAAACGTCAATTAATTTAATTAGTTTTGATCAATTAGTCAAGCATTTATTGTATTTGTTATTTAATGTGCTTACCACACCGCAAGAACTAAAAGGAAAAGTAAACAAATTTTTGCAACAAAATCAAAAGCTAAAAGGATAATCTTTTAGAAATGGAGGAAGTATTATATTTTTAGTGTTTACTTTTTATTCTTCTCTCTGTTTTAGAATAAAAGTTTTGATTAATTTTTTACACATATTAAAAAAAGGATAAAATAGAAAAAATGTCCTTATTTAAACTCTCATTTAATTGTACAAGTTTTTATATATTACTAGTGATGCTCCTGCATAAAAAATAAAAATATAATAATTAATAATAAAGGTATTATAAATAAATTATTATAAAAAATAAATTATTTAAGGTAATTAGATATTTAACTTAGAATTGTCTAAAATAGTAATAAAGTTTTTTATGATATGAGGAAAGGAGTATTTTATCCTTTTGCTGGTCAGTTTATATTATTGATCCACATCCACATCTCTGCCTTATCATCTACTTCTACCATCTGTTGTTCTTATCTCATCAATTACATCTCAATTAAATCTTTATTTGTTTCCCAAATTACACGCATTAAAAAAAAAACCATGTGCAGTATTTCTGATATTCCAATTGGGGGAGCTGCTGTGAATCGAAATACAGTTGGTGCTGTGTCTCGTGGAATTGGTTATATCCTTTTTTACAAGGATAATGTTGATAAGCTGAATTCCAAAATCGAAGGCCTTAATACTAAGGAGCAGAACATGTGTCTAAGTTCTTTAATATTGGGTCGGGTCAGTGGGTTGATCCATTAGATCTTTTAATATTTAAGTCTTAGACTTGTAATGATAAAAAAGAAAAACTGTTCACCAAAAGTCTGCAGATCATTAATGTGGATGGGATTATACACGGCCGGCGATATGTACAGTGGGAGAAAAAGGTGACAACCTGCATGCATCCCATTTGAGATCGGGAGAGGTAAGGTCATGTCGATAAGAATTGGTGTACAGTAAACTGAAAAAGAGAGTATAACCTAGCAAAAAAATCTCCAAGAAAAGGTACGCATACACACAACACACAATTCTTATCTCTCTAACACTAGACATTTTATCCTCCATTGTTAACCCTTGTAACGGCCTGTACTGACTCTCACGCCAGAGCTATCCCCCGACGGTCCAGTCGTCAAGCTTTTGGTGTTGATTGTGTTTACTGTGCAGGATCAGGGCGTCTTACGTGATTGGGACGTGGCAAAAGATCTTGGCGTTAACATTGACGCTAGAAGGAGGGCAGTTCAAGTGTTCAAGAGTTGGCAATCACAAATATTTATTTGTTCTACGTTTTCAAAGATGGGAAAGAGTATAGCAGATACACCTGAAGGACAGCCGATGGTTGTCAGTGAATCAGCACCACGAATACCTGTCAAGGAGCGTTTGGGACCTACATTAAGTGTTCATGCCAGCACAGCGTCCAAACGTTCGCATGGAGATTCTCGTCCAAGGGCTGTGGGAAAACCTAAGAGAAAGCTAGTCTTCACGGCAGAGAAAGGGTCTGGTCACGGTCGGAAACAAGTAGAAGGCACCTCGCCTAAAACTCGATACCGAGATGACCAGGACGAAAAGGCCTCCCGACTGGCTAAGATGGCAGACGAAGCAGATAGGGCTATGGAGGCACTTATGAAGCAACGGCAGGATATAGCTGAGCAGATGTCCCGGATGGCAGAGTTGAGGGATTAAGAGTCCAGTTATGTTCAGTCCGAAGAGCGTGGGCATCAGAGTGGGAAGGAACCTGCTCATTCAGGACGTGAGTCTCGGGGCCAACGTCGAGAAAGAAGAGGATCAAGGAGTCCTACTCCTCAAAGATCGAAGAGGGCACATCACCCTATCGATTCTAAAGAGCAAGGTCGAAGTGAACGAAGAGGCAGATCCAGGGAATGTACTCCGGAGAATACAAAGAAAAGCGCCATTGTTGTGCATTCTCATCACGACCCACGTAACCCAAAGACGAAGCGGATCTAGGGCCATACACGAGAGAAAGTCCAGGGGGCACGACGCCTCATGGACCATCATCATCGTAAAAGTCCCTCGAGAGTTAGGGGTTCTATGGTAAAAGATCGATCCACTCGAAAGAAGAAAGACTCCTCGAAGAAAGAAGCGTCGTCTCAACCGGAGGGGGTAGATTATTTGGTTAAAGAATTGAAAGAACTCAAAAGCAGTATTTGAGGTTCAACGGTGAAGGATACTCCGGAAAGGAAAGGCATCTCCATTTTCTTCGGATATTCTTAAAGAGAAAGCAGACACCACCAAGAAGTTGCCTCACATGGAGAGTTACGATGGGTCTGGAGACCCTTATGACCATAGCCAGACATTTGACTGGCTGATGGATTATTATGATTTCACCGATGCTGCTAAATGTCATACGTTCGTTACAACGTTAAGAAAGGATGCAAGACAATGGATGGGGACTCTACCGGCAGATTCAGTGTCTTCATGGTCCGAGCTGTGTGACAAATTCCATGCCTGTTTCGGAAGTAACCGAAGAATAGGGAAGCCCACAGGTTCTCTAGCACAGGTCAAACAACTCACCGATGAGTCTTTGGGTCAGTACGTGAAGAGGTTCAGGGAAGCAGTTGGCCAGGTGTCGGACCTCAATGATCTGCAAGCTATAGGTTTATTTGAGAACAGGCTGGATCTGGTAAAGTCTGAAAAGTTGGTGAAGAAGCTGATGTTTCACCATCCGAAGAGTTTGGCAGAAGCCTTCGATAAGGCAGAAGGTTATATCGTGGTGGAGGAGGCCATGAATAGCCTTAAACGACCTTCCTCGGATCGAACAAAGGAGGTCGATACTCTCAAGACCGAGATCGATCAGAAGAAGGTGGGGGGGTATAATGATCGGTCGGAGGGCAGCTCAAAGAAGTACAATAACACATGGCGACAAGGAAATAATCGCCAACCTGCTTCTGCCCCGAAGGTGAATAAGGTATACACTAAGCTGAATACGGAAAGGTCAGTAATTTTGGATCAGATCAGGGGCCAACCGTTCTTCGAACCACCTCGTGATAACTTCAAGCCAAGACAAGGCAATACTCGGAAATATTGTGGCTATCATCAAGCTACAGGTCACGATACAAATGAGTGTTGCAATTTGAAAGATTTTATGGAGAGGAAGGTTCAAAGTGGTGTGCTGGTCCAATATGTGGCCGGGAGATCGAGAACATGTAACCGCACTGCTCATTCAGACTTCAAACAAATTTCCGCATAACCTCCTCCAAATCAGCCACCAAGGCACGTCGTTGATGTAATAACCGGGGGGACATCAGGGAAGTTAGTAGGAAAGAAGAGAAGGGGATATCTAGATTCAGTCATGTCCGTGGCAGGTGTTCCCCCGAAGATCGACAGACCATTTTCGGAGACTGTTATATCCTTCACCGATGCAGATTATCCTTCGGAACCCATTGAACCCCATGAAGGAGCACTGGTAATCACTGCACAAGTGGGCTCAGCAGATATGAAGCGTATGATGATAGACAACGGGTCTTCTGTGGATATTCTGTATGCCCATGCCTATCAGAGGATGCATCTTGATGGGCGAAAAATGGAGGTCAAAAGAGGCTCACATATATAGCTTTCAAAGAACGATCCGGTCAGAAGTGGCGGGGACTATTGAGCTTCTAGGTCATCTTCTTGATCTTTCCACAACAGGTAAAAATAACATGTAAATTTTATGTTGTGCATGTAGACTCGGCCTACAACGCTATACTGGGAAGACCTACTTTAACTGCTCTCCAAGTCGTGACTTCCATCCCTCATTTTAAGATCAAGTTCTCTACGGCACATGGAGTGGGAGAGGAAATAGGGATTTGGATCCGCACACTGCTTTTTAATGCTATCATTTCTGGGAGTAGGGTCAAGAAGTAGAAGCAAACCATGGCAATTGAGATCGAGCCCTTTATTGAAAGCAGTTCGGAGCCATTGGTTATTCCTACAGGGGAGACAGAGGAGATCTAGCTGGTCCTTGGAAAGAAAGACAAGACAGTGAAGATTGGTTCAGGTTTGCCGGAACCTCTCCGGACAAATTTTATAGAACTTCTTCGCTGCTATGCAGACATCTTTGTATGGGAGCCACAAGACATGCCTGGGATTAGTCGAAAGATTGCCGAGCATCGGCTGGATGTGGATCCGTCAAAGAAGCCAGTTTGGCAGAAAAGGCGGATCTTTGCACCTGAACGTCAAAGAATTATTGATGAGGAGATCGCTGGGTCGAGCGATATTTCTTGAATTCATCTTCGAGATCGACTATCCGGAGTGGATGGCAAATGTAGTGCTGGTACAGAAGCAGAATGGGAAATGGAGAGTCTACATTGACTACACAGATCTGAACAAAGCATGCCCAAAGAACTTCTATCCTTTACCCCATATTGACCAACTTATTGATGCGACTTCGGGGTATGCACTACTAAGCTTTATGGATGGTTTTTCAGGTTATCATCAAATTTCTATGTGCAAGGAAGACATCCCAAAGACAACATTCATCACACACCGTTCGGTGTACGCCTATAAGAAGATGACCTTCGGCCTGATAAATGCTGGAGCCACCTATCAGAGGATGATGAACTTTGTCTTCCATAAGCAGTTAGGAAAGAACATGGAGGTGTACGTGGATGATATGATCGTAAAGAGCACGATGGTTCAGAAGCATTTGGATGATCTGGAGGAATGCTTTCAAACAGTCTGCCATCACAAATTGAGGCTCAATCCTACAAAGTGTACCTTTGGCCTCGTTGCAGGGAAGTTTCTGGGCTATCTGGTCAGTCAAAGAGGCATTGAGGCCAATTCGGAAAAGATCCAGGTCATTCTAGACATGAAGACTCCTCAGTCGTTAAAAGACGTTCAACGTCTGACTGGTCGGATTGCAGCTTTGAGCAGGTTCATATCCAAATCCGTAGAGAGATGCTTACCATTCTTCGACACACTGAAGGGCTAAAGAATGCGAAGACATTCCAGTGGACTTCGGAGTGTGAAGACGCCTTTTAAGGCATAAAGACATATCTGTCTTCGGCTCCTTTATTGATGAAACCTGCCCCAGCTAAGACTTTGTATTTATATCCGCGCACTAGTTCATTGGCGATTGAGCAAAGATCTTGGTTGGGAGGTCGGTGGGAAGCAAAGATCCTGGCCTATTATGTCACCCATGTCCTAAGAGATTTGAAACCAGTACCTAATATAGAAAAATTTGCCTTTGCTTTAATAATTGCTAGTCGAAAGCTTTGGCAATATTTTCAAGGTCGGTTCCTGGTCGTCTACACGGATCAACCATTGAAGAAGGTGATAAGCAAACTAGAAGTCTCGGGGAGATTAGCGGCGTGGACTATGTGTGACAACCCCAAAATAGGTCCATTCCATCCAACCCATTCTGAGTCGCCAAATACATGGTACAAAAAAACAACTACAACTTTATTACAACAATTGTCATGCAAAATATAACAACACATATGCTGTGAGTTTGGATACAAATATATACCAACTGTGACTCTCATCCCAACCTTGGATAGCACGTCACAATGACACCTTACATAAAGGTATATAGAGAGGAGGGTTCAAAGTGGTGTGCTGGTCCAATATGTGGCCGGGAGAGATCAGCAGAACGTAGACCGGTAACTCAATAGTCCCTGCCACTCTGACGGGATCGTTGCTGAAGCCATATAGGGGAGCCTCTTGTCCGACCTCCATTTTTCGCCCATCAAGATGCATCCTCTGATAGGAATGGGCATATAGAATATCCACAGAAGACCCGTTGTCTATCATTATACGCTTCACATCTGCTGAGCCCACTTGTGCAGTGATTACCAGTGCTCTTTCATGGGGTTCAATGGGTTCCGAAGGATAATCTGCATCGGTAAAGGATATAACAGTCCCCGGAAATGGTCTGTCGATCTTCGGGGGAACACCTGCCATGGACATGACTGAATCTAGATATCCCTTTCTCTTCTCTCCTACCAACTTCCCTGATGTCCCCCCGGTTATTACATCAACGACGTGCCTTGGTGGCTGATTTGGAGGAGGTTGTACGGGGGGAGCTGTTTGAACTGTCTGAACGGTACGGTCTACGTTCTGTTGATCTCTCCCGGCCACATATTGGACCAGCACACCACTTTGAACCTTCCTCTCCACAAAATCTTTCAAATTGCAACACTCATTCATATCGTGACCTGTAGCTTGATGATAGCCACAATATTTCTGAGTATTGCCTTGTCCTGGCTTGAAGTTATCACGAGGTGGTTCGAAGAATGGTCGATTTCGATCCGATCCAAAATTTATCGACCTTTCCAGTATTGGGTTTGGTGTATACCTTATTCACCTTCGGGGCAGAAGCAGGTGGGCGATTATTTCCTTGTTGCCATTTGTTATTGTACTTCTTTGAACTGCCCTTCGACCGATCATTATACCCCCCCACCTTCTTCTGATCGCTCTCGGTCTTGGGAGTATCGACCTCCTTTGTTCGATCCGAGGAAGGTCGTTTAAGGCTATTCATGGCCTCCTCCACCACGATATAACCTTCTGCCTTATCGAAGGCTTCTGCCAAACTCTTCGGATGGTGAAACATCAGCTTCTTCACCAACTTTTCAGACTTTACCAGATCCAGCCTGTTCTCAAATAAACCTATAGCTTGCAGATCATTGAGGTCCGACACATGGCCAACTGCTTCCCTGAACCTCTTCACGTATTGACCCAAAGACTCATCGGTGAGTTGTTTTGACTGTCTTTTAGAGAACACATGGGCTTCCCTATTCTTCTATTACTTAAAACAGCATGGAATTTGTCACTGTATTTCGGACCATGAAGACACTAATCTGCCGGTAGAGTCCCCATCCATTGTCTTGCATCCTTTCTTAACGTTGTAACGAACGTATGACATTTAGCAGCATCGGTGAAATCATAATAATCCATCAGCCAGTCAAATGTCTGGCTATGGTCATAAGGGTCTCCAAACCCATCGTAACTCTCCATGTGAGGCAACTTCTTGGTGGTGTCTGCTTTCTCTTTAAGAATATCCGAAGAAAATGGAGATGCCTTCTTTCCCGGAGTATCCTTCACCTGTTGAACCTCAGCTAACTATTTTCGGAGTTCTTTCAATTCTTTAACCAAATAATCTACCCCCTCCGGTTGAGACGCCGCTTCTTTCTTCGGGGAGTCTTTCTTCTATCGAGTGGATCGATCTTTTACTATAGAACCCCTAACTCTCGAGGGACTTTTACGATGATGATGGTCCACAGAGCGTCGTGCCCCCGGTGGACTTTTTGGTGTATGGCCCCTAGATCTGCTTCGTCTTTGGGTTCTGTGGCTGTGATGAGAATGCGCAACAATGAGCGCCTTCTTTGTATTCTCCGGAGTACATTCCCTGGATCGGCCTCTTCGTTCACTTCGACCTTGCTCTTTAGAATCGATAGGGTGATGTGCCCTCTTCGATCTTTGAGGAGTAGGACTCCTTGATCCTCTTCTTTCTCGACGTTGGCCCCCGAGACTCACGCCCCGAATGAGCGAGTTCCTTCCCACTCCGATGCCCACGCTTCGGATTTGAACATAACCGGACTTTTAATCCTCAACTCGCCATCTGGGACATCCGCTTTCATTTATATCTCGCCGTTCTTCATAAGTGCCTCCATGGCCTATCTCGCTTGCGTCTCGCCATCTTAGCAAGTAGGGAGGCTTTTTCGTCTCTGGTCATCTCGGTAGATCGAGTTTTAAGCGAGGTGCCTTCTACTTGTTTAAATCGTGACTGACCCTTTTCTCCGCCGTGAAGACTAGCTTTCTTCAGTTTGCCCACGCCCTTGGACGAGAATTTCCATGCGAACGTTCGACGCCATTTGTCTTTGGCATGAACACTTAATGTAGGTCCCAAACGCCTCGTGCATGTATTCATGGTCTTCGATTCACCGATAACCATCGGTTGTCCTTCAGTGTATCTCCGCTACTACTCTTTCCCATCTTTGAAAACGTAGAACAAATAAATATTTGTGATTGCCAACTCTTGAACACTAGAATCGCCTCCTTCTAGCGCCAATGTTAACGCCAAGATCTTTTACACGCCCCAATCACGTAAGACGCTCGATCCGCTGACAAAGAAACACAATCAACACTAAAAGCAGTCGATTGAATGACCGTCGGGGATAGCTTCTGGCGTGAGAGTCGATCAAATGTAATTCTGAGGTTAACAATGGAGGATAAAATGTCTAGTGTTAAAGAGATAAGAATTGTGTGTTGTGTGTATCGTACCTTTTCTTGGAGATTTTCTTTAGGTTATACTCTTTCACTTTGGTTTCCGTGCCACCAATTCTTATCGACGACATGTACCCTACCTCTCCTCGATCTCAAATAGGATGCATGCAGGTAGTCACCTTTTTCTCCCACTGTACATATCGCCGGCCTGGTATAATCCCATCCACATTAATGATCTGCAGACTTTTGGTCAACAGCCTTCCTTTTTCATCATTACAAGTCAAAGACTTAGATATTAAAAGATTTAATGGATCAACCCATTGACCCGGCCCAATATTAAGGAGATATAATGTAAGGATTATGCCAATAACTTTAAGACCCAATAGTGGAGACCCAATAGACTAATTAAATAAACAAGCCCAATCCATAAGTCCCAATATGAGAAATATCATGACCCAACATCTACTTTCCTGATGATCTGGTGTGCGCAGACCTTCACACCTTGTACCTCAAGTGCAGTAATCTTACAGGTGTACAGCTTCCAGATAGCATTTTTGAGTCATTTCCGAAACTCAAATATTTATTGCTCCGCATTAAATCCCTTTATGCAATGCCATCGTCTATTCAAAACTTGGATAGACTCCGGAGTCTAACCATACACAGATGCAAAATGAATGACATTTCTCACATCATTCAATTAAAAAATCTTGAGATGCTTAGCCTTCAAAAATCTTGTTTTGGAGGCCTGCTGCTAGATTTACGACAATTGAGACGTCTTCGAATGTTAGATTTGCTAAGGTGTACTGAAATTATGGGAGTTGTGTTGTCAGGTTTAGTGTGGCTTAAAGAATTATATCTTCGAAAAGATTGCAATATTTTGGATGAAGAAACTAAGAGAAAGACCCCCTTATCTTCTGTGCCAAGCAAATTGACAAGTTTGGAAATTTATTTTGAAGATGTCAAATCTTGTCCAGATGAAAATCAGTGTACTTGAGCAAGGATTGTATGGACGGTGGAGTAAAAACCTTGGTGGAGAGAGGTGATTATGTGACATTGAAAAGAGTGACGGGTTTACAGAAATGTTTCAGCCAAGGAGGAGAAGCCTTTACAGACTTGGAATGGCTAAACATAAGTGAATGCATAGACGACGAGTATCTATTCAGAATTCACGGACAGCCTCATCAACGTATGGGGTCTTTTTCTAAATTAAGTGTATTAGAAATTTATAGTTCGGGATTCAAATATCTCTTCTGCACTTCCAACTGGAAGAGCTCCAAATTTTGATTGTGAGATGATGGAAGAGATTGTAAGGAATGAAGGCCAAATTAACGAAACCATATACTTTCCCAAATTGAGAGATATGCGTCTTACTTTACTACCGGTGTTCAAAAGCTTCTGCGGAAAGGTATGCTTCTTCTATTTTTTTCAATTTTCAAGATCGTTAAACCAATAGTTTTGTTTATTTATTTTAATTTACTCTAAGCGTGTTGACCTAGCATTCTGTAGTCAAAATCCCGAATAAAAAATAATGTGAAAAATTTGTGAGTTTTAAAAAGAAAGAAAAAGAGTAGGAGATAAATTTGTGAAGGAGAAACCAAAATTCTCGTTTATGAATTTATTGATGTGAAAAAAACCAAAAAAAAGGAGGAAAATTTGAAGCAAATTTCCTCCGAAAGTTTGGAAATTTTAGAAGATTATTGAAACTGAAATATAAGAGAAAACGTGAGGAAAGTACTTGATAATATAAGAGAAAACGTGAGGCAAGTATTGGTTTAAATATTGTTGCAGGTTGTATTCCTTGCCTTGGAGAGACTTGATATACGTGATCTGGATACTATAACAAAGATTTGGGAAGAGCATGGTCACCTTCTGTCGATTAAAGTTCCTCAAGGTTAAAGGTTGTCACGAATTGAAGAATGTGATTCCATATGCCATGCGCCAGAGGCTACAAAATTTGGATACGTTAGTTGTTGACCGGTGTGACTCGTTGATCTCTGAAGTTCAAGGCCCCAGAAATCGCAGAGCCACTAGTAGTTTTGCCAAAATTGAAAAAATTGGAGCTGCGTTGGTTGTCTGAATTGATAAAAACGGGGTTGAACTCGAGTGATATTATTCTTTATCCCAACCTCACCACTCTATCCATTGATGAATGCAACAACTTGAGAAATGTGTTCCTACCTTCAGTTCAGTTGCCAGCCATCTTGAGCTCCTTGAAGAGCTCCAAATAACATATTGTGAGATGATGAATGAGATAATTGCTTCTTGTGAGAACTCAATATGTGTCAACAATATTGAGTTAACACTTGGACGGCTACCGATCATGAATAGCTTTTGGGGTTATGGAATCGTAGAATCCAATCTCGACCAACAAAAATCCTCCCAAGCCCGCAAGGTACATTAAATATTTTATTTTATTTTTTTAATTTGTTATTATGCTCGATGTCTGCTTGATCACGTAAAAGGACAAAATGAAGAGCCGAATGTCGAAGTTGTGGATGTTCACTTATTATTTAATATAACTTTTAGTGAATACCGTGAAATTAATATAGTTTCAATTTTATGTCATATCCATTATGTAACCGTTTATTATTTAACATTAGTATAGATGACCAAACCACCCCTCAATAATTGTTTGGTTGATTACAACATATATTACTTTTCTTAAACACTTGCAGGGGCAGTATGTAATTGTTACTTAATTAAAAACACATACTAGATGTGTTGCGAGTGATATTATAGTTATAATCTAAAGGGGGTGTTGTGAATTGGATTGATTTTTGCAGGTTTCATTCCCGAGCTTGGAGAATATCTTGTTGTTCAATTGTCAGAAAATTAATTTGGAACAGATATATCTTGGCAGGGATGATTCCACTTCCAAATTAAGAAGCGTCAATATTATAGGGAGTGCAAGCCAAGCACCTCAACTGATCATTCCACCAAACTGGTTACTCGCATCAAGAGATTTAGAATCTTTGGATGTGAGAAACTGTTACTTTCACGAGGGGGACTTATTTAGCCTTGTGGGGAAAAATAATCCTTATGGAACTATTACCTTTCGAAGATTACGGAAGGTAGAAGTTTATTCGTGTGGGCTGTCGACTATTTTCACATGCTCCGTTGCTAAAGGTCTCCAAGAACTCGACAGATTAACAGTAAGATCATGTGGGTCAGTTGAAGAAATTGTTACCGATGAACGGCAGCGTAATGATGAAGAATTACTTCATGTGGAGGAGATTTCATTCCCTAAATTGAGGATTTACCAAACCTCAAAAGTTTCTATCCCAGTGCAAACTATTGTTTTAAAATGCCATCATTAAGGGATGTTACTATAGCGAGATGCCCCCAGCTGCTGAGTTTCACTCCTGGGCAAATAAGCACACCTGAGGTACGTGTAATGATTACAAATCCAAGCCTCGATACTTGTGAGCGTACTAGGGACATCAATAGCTACCTACATCAAATGATCATGAACACACAGCAAGGTACGTACGTTATTATTATATACTTACTCTTTGGTTTATAATTATTGTCACCAAAAATGAATAGCATCATATTATTACATTGATGGATCATTTACAAGCATTGCATTACAATGCAATGATGACGTGTTTGATCAAATTCATTTTTGTAAATATTTCATATTTTTCAAAATTGCTTAATTTTTTGATCAAGCGGAAAGCTCTTTTAATTTGTGAAATAGCATGTTTCCAACCTTTATTATTATTAAATTACTAAGCAAATTATATTAATGGTCTGAAAGATTTTCCCCTTACCTTTATTATTAATTATTCGTTTCTTTTTCATCTTCTCTCTAAAAAACACAGACGACCACATGGATTCTGGAAACAGTGAGAGCTTACAATCATCAAGTGACGGTTTACGCGCATCATCGTCAATGCTGAATGCTCCAGCGGATCAAGCTCAGACCCAGGTGGCACGTAACCCAGGTACCAAAATTTGTCCCTAAATATGGTTTGCTCATTCATTTTTAAACCGGGTTTGCTATACAAGAATTCAATCGATGTCTTTTGCACTCTTATGTTATGTTTAGATTGAAGGAATGGAATAATTGAGGGAATGGAACTTGGGAAAGGAATGGAATAATTTTTTTATATTCCATGTACATGTTTGGTTGATGTTAGGAATACATCCGAGAATAAAATAAATACTTAGAAAGTGACCTAAATACCCCCAAATGTTTAAATTTAACTTGAATTCAATTTATATTTAAAATTTGACTCATATTTTTGTAGAATTTTTTACAATTCTATCTTTCTTCCTTTTTCTACTTATAATTTTTCATATAATTTTTTTTCTTATTTATAATTTATTTATTTTTATAATTTTATAATTTTTTATTTCTCTAGTTAACTTTATTTTAATTTATGAAAACTAAAGATAAATAGTGTAAAATAAAATACAACCAACAAAACTAAATCAACTAATATTGCACCCCACTCAATAATATAAAGTCATGATAAATCCAATAATATATCGGATAACTTCATTCAACAACCAACAACTTGATAAAATGTATACTCAACTAGTAATGCATCCCATCAATAAATCCTTGACAAAATCCCAATATATCATCATTCAATAACCATCATCAGTCAATAACCATCAATAAATCATAGACAAAAACAAATGAACTGAAGCAACCCTCGATCATTGTTGCATTAACAACTCCCTAGCATAGTTTAGCTTGGCTTAGCAACCCATCATCACTCCACAATGCTGCAGCCAAGCTTTGCTTGGCCCCGTGGGATTTAGCCAAGCTTGGTGTGGTCATACTTGGCCTCACAACCCCAATTACAATATAGCAGCCCCTAACTCAAGATGCATGTTATGTTCTTTGCCAAATTCATTTTTTTTATCATTCATCTAATTATATTAGACGATGAGTTTGTAATAAATACTCTATAATTGCTTATTTGGGAATTTATAAACCTATAGTTATAGTTATAGTTAACTATTAACTAAGCCTTGAATTTCAAAAAGACTTTATCATAGCCATAGCAGCTTCTTGCCAGTGCCTAAAGCTATACACTAGCCAAAACTGCTATAGCAGTGACTAACTATCCACTGTTGCTGTAAATGGGCAGAAACCCTGCCCCCCCTTTCTTCTTTCCCATTCTAAATTTTCAAGCTCACTAAACAGTCTATATATATATTTATTTAGGAGGTTCTAAATCCATCTCCATGAATATATCTTTAATTCTAGAGTTAATAGGACACTCCCGAAAACTGCTATAGCAGTGTGTTACTGTCAACTGCTGCTGCCCATAGGCAGCAGCCCCGGTTTATCTTTTGCTTATTATTCTTTTGTTTTCCCTTATTTGACTAAGTGTGTTTAGCAGCTCTCTTTAATACACTAACAGCTCCTTAATATTCCTTTATGCTAACAGCCATTTATGCTTGGCTTTGTGGGATTTAATTGGTTTATTACTGCTTTGGTTGGGGTCAGCTCCAACTGAGTTTATCAAGCCCCTACACTGCATTAACAGTTGGCTGGGACTTACCTGCTGCTGCCAAAGGCGAAGCCACATGGAGTGGTATGGGGGCAATCGCCTCCACTGAAAAAAAAAATTTGTTTTATAATATAAGGTAAATTTTAAAATTTTAAAATATTATATATAAATTGACCCCACTAAAATTTTATAAATTTTCTATTATACGGGGTCAAATTGAAAATTTATAACTTTGTCAATCAAATTTTAATCACATATGACTCATATACTCTTAATATATGTATCTCTCTATAATATTTTAAACTAAATAATAATCTAATTTATATTATTTTTAAAAATAAATAATGAATTACTTACTTATGAACAGTTGTGATTAAAAAAGTCTAGTATGAGTCAATATAGTGTATATATACCATATATTATTACTCATTATATTTTTATTATAATATAGTATATATATATATATATATATATATATATATATATATATATATATATATATATATACTCGAAAGTATAAAGTATTAAAAAAAATTGGCTTGGGGGCGTTGTCCCCGAATCCCCGCCAAATTATTTGTAGCTTAGTAATAATTTCGACCCCACTGACAAAAAATGCTGGCTTCGCCACTGGTTGCTGCTATAATAGATCTTTTGATGCGCACTGCTGCAGCAGCTATTAATCCCCATTTCCTTGTATAAAGTTAGCTTTTAGTCTTTTCATGATTTAAATATTACCTCAATAACATCCACCATTCTTGTTTTTTTTCCTCCTATAATGTTAAAACAACCTTCTAAGGATTTATTATCCTTAATTTGGCTTACTAACTCCAATGGTATATGCCCATACATTCTAGCTTGATTTTGGAGTTTACTAGTTCATTCATATTACACTTGGGTATCTTATAGACTCATCAATTATATCAACTAGTGTGTTAAAGTCAATATATTTTTAACACTTATATTAAACAGTCCCCTCTATAATCTTTTTACGCCAGCAGTCAAGCTTGGCTTGGCCCCGTGAGACTTGACTATTTGGCTAATATGCTTGTAAATGCAAATAAATTTGTGTAGGCTCTATGAGAACATATTAAGCTGAATCTTATCAATAGTCCACAAACCAGGCAAGTTTCTAACTCTTACTTGAGCAAGTATTCTAGAATTATTCATATATGGACAGGTTCTCTAAATTCTAAACTCTCTCTCATTATTTATGAATAATACAAGGTTAAATAACATTTTTATTCCAATGATCAATTTCAAGAGAATAGTTAGGATGTCATCAAGTATATTGAACTTTTCTCTCTTAAATAAGTTTATATTGCAGTATTTAACTCAAAAGCCGTCTTTTCAAGTTATTCAACTTATTTGTACCTTAATGCTTCAAATTCAGTTATTTTGATAATATTGAAAGAATGACAATGCCATTATTTCGGCTAGACAACTGTTGAGATATATTATTCATGAAAATCTCATTGAATGTTTTTCTAACCATTTTGTTGTGGTGCGGAATCTTATATATTGCTATGAACGAACAACCCTTTTATAGGGGCATATTGTACCAGACATATGATTCTGAAAGACATATAAAGTGTCATTAGACTGTTATGTTGTGCACAATATAGGGTACTTAGGCTGATCCCCTAAAGTACAAGTCTAGGATATAAAACAGCTTCAATAACTGTTTGTATCCATGGATTGCAGTGTTAGTACTGTCAATTCTAGTACAGAGTTCACTGATCATTTGACCTTATAGCATGCTAAAGCCTGATTTTCAAACTCAAAACTTTAAAGAACTGTCTTGTTCAATATCTATCGATTTATATCCTCTTTATTATAAATATTCATATTCCATTATATTCAAACTATTTATTTCCTTGTTAAGCAAGCTTTTTCTCACCCTTGCATTGAATATAATATTTTCAGTTAAAACTGAGGACGCTGGTACATCCGAGAAAGACAAAGGAAAAGGCAAAGTTGCAGAATAAATGTTTATTAAGCGCCTGTACTTATATGAACTTAAGTAGTTGATGTAATAAATACTGTTAGTACTATATTTTGTAATATTATTTGGTATTTGAGTTATGTAAATGTCTAGAGAACCTGGGATTTAAGTTATAAGATATTTATGTAATATAAGACATGTTTATGATAGTATGAATGGTTATGTTAGTATCGTGACTCGTGAGCACCAAACCCGAGTTAAAAATAACTTTGATTTGGGGCGCCACATGGCCGAAATCATAGAATTTTAATAAATGAACTGCAGGTACATAGTAAAAATAGACTTGATGATGTAAATATCAGGTTAATGGTTAGATATGGTTTGCACAACATGTCATGCCACTTGTCTGTATCACTAGTTAATCATATAAAAATAATTTAGGATTAGAATCAACCAAAGATTACATAATTTAGGATTTGAATCGGCCAAAGATTAATGTCTAGCATACATTCCACAAGTTTGTCATTCTCATGTTCAACCCATTTGCGCTTACTCTTGCCTACCCGTATTGCTTCATCATTTATTTGAGAATCCATCATAAATTGAAGTCTGACCAAATATACAAAAAAAGCAATAGATTCCATCACATCTCAATTTCAAAACATAAGTATCATACAAAATCCCATCATAGATACAATAAGCATTGAAAGGTACTACTCCCTCCGTCCCAAATTATCTGCTGTTCTAGAGTTCTACACAGATACCAATATGTATGATAAAAATACTAAAATACCTTTTGTGCTGACTTTTTTATTTTTCACCAAAATCCCACAAAACAGTTGGTGAGAATATGAAAAGGATCTAGCTTGAAGAGAAACAATGATTAATTGAAGAGAGAGATAGAAAGCAGCGGATTAATTGAAGAGAGAGAGAGAAAAACAATGATTAATTGAAGAGAGAGAGAGAGAGGCGTGAATGTGAATGTTTAAAAAAGAGGAGAGGCATGAATGAGAGTAAAGGGGTAAATTTGGAAAATAAAGGGAAAAAATGTATTGAAATCTTAAAAAAGCAGATATTGTGGGACAAATTTTTTTTGCTAAAACAACAGATAATTCGGGACAGAGGGAGTACTTTTAATAAATAATACAATTTTAAACTATAAATTATGGTCAGCCCTCCACACATTAACTCTAGTTCCCTCATGATTGACTTCTATCTCCTCATCTTCGAACAGATCAATAGTCATTTCTTGCCTTATAAAGTTGTGCATTAGGCAACACGCAACAATTATTTTATTTTGTGTTCAAATAGGATAAAATGAAGGACTTTTAAGAATTCCCCGTCTTTTCTTCAGAAGGCCAAAACAACGCTCTATGACATTTCTAGCCGAGGAGCGCTTCATGTTAAACAATTATTTGGCAGTCGTAGGTCGATGTCCATCTAACCAATCATTTAAATGATATCTTTGACCTCTAAATGGTGCAAGAAACCCCTCTCTATTGGTATATCCAGCATCTACGAGGTAGTAATTACCTTAACCAAATAAAAAGGATGTTACAGTTAATTGTATATATATATATATACACACATGGGGTTGTGTGTTTGTTAGTGTGTGTATGTCTATAAATATTATATTATATTAAGATATTTATTATTTCTTACCTCGATTTAGTTTTAAACCATAATTACGATGCATTGCATAATAAAGTACACTGTCATCTGCCGCGAACCCTTCCCCCCAATTAGGTAGACACATAACACATTAGTTGTAAAATCATTTTTTCGATTTCAAAGCCCCTAGACAACCCTAGTAAGAAATACTAACATAATGATAAATATGTAATTTAAGAAAAGTTTGTTTAGTAAGATAATAAATATCTAAGTTAAAGTAATACCTTGAAATATTTCCACTTATCGTCAGTAAAGTTTTCACGTATAGGTTCCAAATTCTTAAAAAATTGACCTTCCAATCTTATTACAGCATTGAGTACGTTGTTGAAGTGTCTACTAATTGTCTCATCGACGAAATTGTAACACTATGACTCAATTTTTTCATTTTATTGGAATGATTCATTCCATTCTCCCTTCTATTCCACCAATCTAAACGTAGCATTATAAGATCATATAATATGTATAAACAATCTTTAATTAAAGGGGTCTTCGGCTTTTGCTATTATGCATATACGCAAAGGGTTGATGAAGCCAATTTGGTAGTAAAAGGTGGTTCGATTGAAATTGTTACTAACTATTCATATCCTTAACTATGGGAAACTATACAATTTACAACGCAGAAATTATGATCTATCAAAAATGGTGTCAAGGATCTACCAATTAAAAGAATAAAAATAAAGTAACTTCAGGCCAAAATTTAAAATTAACAAACTCGGTAAAAATAGAGAGAATAGTGATCATTTTAATAACATGAATCAAATTACATAACATGATCACTGATCACATACAGACATAGTGGGACTCTAATCTAGATAAAGAATGTACCTCAGACCGAAAAATGTTAGTCTGAGAGTAATTTTCTGGAAGTGGTTGTACCAAATCTTCTTGCAGGTATGATCCGAGATGGTGACAAAACCTCAGCAAAAGATAAATTGTACGAATCTGTCCCTAGCCGACTTTGTAACCAGCCTTTGCTTCCGGAGAAACCATCGGCCACTATCCAGGAGTTCTTAAAGCCAAGACTTGTCAGTACTCTTGCAACTATCTTGGCTGAATCTGAGTAGCTGGACATTGAAAAGTAAACATACAATTCATGTTATACAATAATACAGAAAAATATAGAAAAAGGCCAGTAGATAATATTTAGAGACTTCGGATAAATTCTGGCATTTACAACAATATGCAAGCATAACGGAGGAAAGAACTCACGAGTCCAGTATCACAATGTTGGAACCTTTACTGATTTTCTTGAGATACGAAATCTTCAGAGCCGCTAGTTCAGCTTCTACCTTCTTTGTATCTCTGACAAGGCCTTTTAGCTTGCTGGGTAATTCTTCCAAACTGGACATTTGAGGTAAAAAAATAAAATAAAACGGCCGTATAGACACGAAAGAAGAGGAAAATACAGAAAGAAACTGTTTCCCATGCATTAGGGTCAGATTTTATGCCACCCCTTAATCCATCTTAAATTGTGGAACTGTAGTATTGTTTTTTTATGTCTATGGAAGTTAATTTTTTATTGTTCTTTTTTACTTTTTATGTTGACTATCCAAATGGTCCGAATATGAACTATGTTTAAAATGATGCTATATCCCATACTTGCCTGTATTTTGGGAATATCATGTAATGGCAATGAAGCAATTATTAGTGCAGCCAGATCTTAACGTAATTGCATGAATATTCTGTAATAATGTAGCTTTATAAATTGGTAAGGAGCCAAGCTAGGCAAAATATGCTGTTGAAGAATTATGTTCACTCACGGGATTGAGATCATTTTGTTCTTAGCACTTGAGGGAAGGCGAGGAATTCCAGCCTTGTCCTTATCCTTCTCTGATCTAATATCAATCAATATGTAATTCTTTGTAGATATGAGATCAAGAGTTTGAGCAGGAGTGAGCCCGCCTACAAAGTAACATAACAGATTAATACATAAAAATTATTATTATGATTTAGCAAACTTTACTTATGTTAATATAGACCTGGCAATTTAGGTTGAGAACCATATAGTTAACCAAAACCACTCGGATATATTGGGTTGGTTAACTAGTTTTTAGATTATGGATTGGTTCAGTTTTGGACCCATATTATTAATTACAAATATGGGTTGGAACTATTTTAACTAGTTTTGACCCATATTAGTCTATAATATTGGTCTTTTTTTTTCCAAATAGCTCTCAAAGCAAGGAAATTAAAGAGAGAAAAGTGATGGAGGAAGCAAGCAAGGAAATAGAGTAGACATTATTATATATACAAAGAAATTAAGAGAAAAGAAAGAAAGATAAACTAAGGAGAGGGATGGAATTGATGTTCTTAATTATTAACTAACAGTGTTTGTTGGAAAGAAAGGTTGCCCCCGTGAACAGTTAAACGTGAATATACCCAGCATTTTAATTAACAAAATAATTTTGCTTTATCAGTTTGTTGGGTTAATAAAAAAGTATGAAACTATAAATTGAAAAATACGTAGACTTGGATTCTACCTATAATCATTTAAATCCAAACCACATAACCCATATTAAATATAGATAATATGGATTTTGGTTACTTAACTGACCCATAACTATTTTATGTAACTCAAAACCAACCCAAACCTATTTTTTGCCATCTCTAGTCTAATACATATAATTTTTACTACGATGAATAAAACTCTACCCATATAATCTGTGTTTAAAACTGAGCGTGCTGTGGATTCTTCAAAATTTTGATTAAATGTCCCTTCATCGGAGATATTAAACAATGCCTATAGCATACGTCCAACATTTATAATCAATCCAACCAAATATTTGTAGGCATTGCTACGAATTTTGGTCTCCATCTATATACGTATGAAGATTAGTTTTGGGATTTCGGAGATGATTCAAATATTGTGAGAGAAAAATAGACTTCAACCAAAGCACTTCGGTTGAGTTTGGAGAGTGGACATATCATTATTGTAATCTTCTTGTCACTTGATCATGGTCTCTTGACATGTTAAATGCTGTGTTTTTAGTATATATGTTCTATTTGTTCTCTGTTACTACAAAATTGAAGCAACTTTTTATCAACAGAAACAATGGGAGAGGTACCAACTCACCTTTAAACCCACGAAAGTTAAAAGAAATGGTAGACCAGACAGGAGGAAGTAGGAGATATGCAAGGAATAATGCACCGCCAGTCCCTAAAATTACGACAGGGTCAACAGAAGCGATGGTTTCAGCAGTTGATGATGCTAAAGGCTTGGCAACTTCAATCACCTTTGTGGTTTGTTGTGCTGCATCAGCAACTGTCTGCAAATCAGAAATTGTTATTTTCATCAAATCAAGTTGAAAAATAGTAATTTTGATAAGCAATCAGAGCGCTCAAAGGTCAACATCCACCAATGTAATATTTGCCAAATGCCACAGGTTGAAACTCTAATTAGTTGACAAATCATATATTTATTTGTATGGTTTTCTAATATCACAATTAGTTTGCAACTCTCTGCATAGATTTACCGTGCTATTTTCTTGGTAAATTGAGACCAAACTCGAAGGCCTTGACAGTACCAAACAAATGCTGTCTAATGATAAACTCCCAGTTCCTGCAATATCTATATCTCTAGCTGGCTCTGGAAATATCAAACTTTATCCTACACAAACTCTTGAGACAGCTCCTCCTGAAAATTATGGGACTCCTTTCCATCCTGATATAGTAACTTACCAGCAGCAAGGCTTAGGTTCCTTAAAAAATGATTTAGCTTAGACCTCTGAGTTAAAATCTGCATTCTTCCTTGCACAATCTCTAAACCCCATACAGAAATTATCTAGCTACGACATTATGCCAATTTTCTCTAAATAAAACAAAATGAAAATACATATGATATGCAGTCTTGCCTGCAGAGTGCAGCCAGAATACACGCTCACCAGAATCACAACTCCTCATCTTCTACAATGCTATAAACATGCCGTATGGCCGGTTAATTAAATTTCAGAATTTCATTAATTCGAATAATAAATAAGAAACAAATTAATTTGTTTCAAGCCATTTAGTGTTTTCTACTCAACTCGTCTCAAAGTTCCTTGTCCCAAAAGTTTGGGACATGTAGTCGTGGATCTTATTTTGACATTTGGCTCTATCAAGGGCTGCTCATTCCTACCACCATGTTTGATTTAAAATTATATGAGTTGACTAAATACTCCAGAATACACCATTGCTAATCAGTAATCAATACACTAATTTGTACAAGGATATATAATTATTACTTACTAGTAGCAACCAGTTAAACTACATTTCACCTGCCAGTGATCCTAACACTAAACCATATTCCATCAGAAAAGAAAAGAAGCATAGCACTTTCATTTTAACCATTTTAGACTGCTTACATTTTATACAATTAAAGGACATGAAATGCATTTCATTCAACTTTTTGAACATTTTTAACCCATACTAGTGTTACCATAGGAAACACTTCTACATAAAAAAATTCAATATATTAAATAACGAATGGGAGTCTTAAATTTAAATTCGTAAAGAGAGAGAAAAGAAAAAACCATTTTCTCAGACTACTGAATTAGTAAACTTATCACCCCTAAGTGAAAAAACATCAAACTTTACACTGCAGATTTGAGATTTATAAATATACCTTAACAGCAGTTTCCATGTCAAAACCAGTGCTCTGCATAATTGCTTCTTGGGCTTTCTTCGAGGCATCCGAGACTACCGGAGAAGCAATCTTCACTGCCTCACCTCCAGCTTTCTGCAAAATAGGCAATGCCACATCCACCCCCGGCTTCACGGCATCAATCACAGCTCCAATAGCTTTCCCTGCAACATCAAAAACACTCGAACCAACTTGTTGAACTTGATCAATTGTCTCTTCCACCTACAAAATCAGCAAGGACAATCAATTTAGACAAATAGGTACTTATCAAAATTCAATTTAGACAAATGGGTACTAATCAAAATCCAAAAAATGGGCGTTTTTAGTGAGATAAATTTAATTTCTCACTTGGGTAATAGATGAGACAATTTGTTCTTTGGGGAGGCTGAGAGCTTTGGCATTTTGGGAAGATATGAAGAAGGAAATGAGAGAAAGAGTGGCTGATGTTGGGAGGGAAAGATAAATGGGTTTTGATTGGGGTTTAGGTGGGATTTTGGAGAGAGAAAAGGATCTGGGTGGTGGTGAAATGGAGGAGGGAATCGGGTAAATGGGTGGTCTGGCGGTGGCTGAAGCTCTCAAGGCCATTTCTTTGGCCTTTGGCCACCGCTCAGTTGGTCAGTGAATATGGAGAGAGAGAACGGGAGGGATGGGGTGGTGTTGATGAGGTGGAAGAGGAGGAATATGTGATGAGAAATTAATGGCCAATTTTCTCTCATTTGTTAATTATATATCCAATGGACCAATATGGAAACTTGAGAATCTAGTTAAGCCACACAAATATATCTAGATGGGGATGAGAGATTGAGAGGTAAAGCCATGAGACTAGCTTTAATGAAGTTGACGTTAGTTCCTAAAGGCTCTGAGCAGAAGTCTTTGTTTAATGTCATTCTCCATTCCTTTGTATATTTTTTATTATTATTTTTCTTTTTTTTATTATCATAACATTACATTTTAACCCATTTTAAATTTACACCTTAAAATACATAATCTTCATTTCATTTAAAAGGGAGAAGATCATAATTCCCAAAACAAATGGATCGTCTTATTCAAGTGATATACACTTGTAACTCTTACTTAGATGGACAGTTTGTTTCTATAGATAAGTCCAAATGCCCAAATCTCAAAACAATGATCATTAAAAAAAATATACATGCCAGCCTGTTCGGCTCATAAGTCACAAAATAAGTTAAAACAAGTTATGAAAGTTATCGGCTCATAATGACTTATAAGTTAAAATAAATATAAAGATTACTAAAAAAAACATTAATAAAAAGAGGAACAAAATAGAAGAGGGACAAAACAGACATTACATTAGGTCAAATTAACTAACTTATTTTAAAATGACTTATAAGTCATTTTTAAATAAGTCACAAATAGTTACATATTTTTTTGGACTTAAAACTCAACTTATAAGTCAAAAAATAAATAATTGTCAAACATTTTAACAGTGAAAAATAACTTATAAGTTGTTTGTGAACAGGGCCTTACTGTTGCGCATTTATATGGACCATTAAAACTAATGCCATAAGTAATTGAATTGATTCCAGTTTTAAAAGATGAAACAAAATCTGAGGTGGGTCTCTTACGAGTATCTAGAATCACTTTTTTATTTGTTTGTTTTGTTGTGAACATCATATATTCCATATCCTAGTGTTTTGAGTTGTGACCTCTCCTCTAGTTTGTTAGTCCATATCCTAGTGTTGTTATGTATTTCTGCAAAATACATAAATTAAACTAAAAATCACTCAAGCTGCTTGTCTTCTTGCATAAGCAGTTTTTCATCAAATGGTTCCAGATTCACAGTTCTTGTCTCCAGGACAAAAGGGTTGAAATACTCTTTTCAAAACACACAAACCATTGTGAGAACATATACATTTTCACATACACCAATCAAGGTGAATGAATCAAGTTTCTTAATTGGGATAGAATAGTTGTATATAACTAACTACCAACTATAATAACTGTCATGGCTGTATAAATTTAGCTTGTAGAACTCTCCGCGACCACGCGTTGGTTGAATGTTTAATGACACCCTGCAACTTGAACATGAGAAAATTTCGATCAAAGTCTTTTTTTCCCCTCATTTAGCTAGATACAATTTAAACAGAGTTGTTATGAGCAACTGATCTTATGACAATGGCAAGCATGTTTACTCAAGGATTTGTTTAAATTAATATGCATAAATCAGATTAAAAACTGACCTGCCAACAATTTGCTGACATAGCTCTGAGAATCATCAACAAATAAGCATGTAGAAAAAAAACACCAATTTTCCCATCACAAAGTTCGGTATCATTACGGGAGATAAGTAATTTCTATTACGAAAACATTTCTGTCAAGATTGGATCACACACACGCACACAACAGTAAATAATCAACTCAAAAATTTATGTGGTTCCCAAACTCGGGTACGTCCACGGGAGCGGAGAGGGGTGTTTTATTTATCTGAGTACTTAGGATTTTTACAATAGAGAATATATTTCAATCCTAATTCGCATTATAACCAAAATACCCATAATACCTTGTAACATCGCACCCCCCACACCCCAAAAAAACAAAAACCTTCGGTCCAACCCAAACAACTAAAACTGCGATGGGTCAAGTGCCTCACTTCGCTCCGTTCGGTCGCTTCGCTCAGCACTACAAGAATTTCTGAGTACCTCTCATACACTCCATATAAGCCACAAGTTCCAACAATTTCCCTGCAATGTTAGATAATTTGAAGAGTGTTTTCTTGTTTTTATATACAAAATTTACAGAATATATACTTTGATAAATGAGCCGAGTTTGAGCAAGAGTATACACGTTTAGCTCAAAACTTGATTTATTTTCAGCATGCTTTACATTATTTTTCCTTATCTATCAAAATGGTACATATGAGAGAAAAAAATATGATATTTAGCAAAAAAATGAAAAACTATGAAACATGTCACTAGCTCAAGAACAAAAAGCAAATTTAAGAAGTTTTTCATGTAATAAACTCAAAGAAACAGGAAATCACCTGTCCCAAGTGAGTGAGGTTGTTTAGTCCACCAAATGAAAATTCCTTAAATTGGAAGTACTTGTTGAATTCGATACCAATTCTCCCTCAAGCGCTCCTGCACTTTCAACTCCATATCACAAGGCAAATATCCCAACTTCAAGTCACAAAGAGTAGTAACTGCTTCAACCCTCTTGGAACAATCTTCATTCGCTTGCATTCAACAATCTCAAGCTGTCTAAGATTGCTTAGAGCTCCATCTTCAATTCTCCATGTGTCAAAAGAAAGAAAACAAAGCTTTAGAATTTGAAGTTGAGGAAATCCTCCACTTGAGCAAACTAGTTGTTTCCCCACGAACGAAGATGCCTTCAATTTTAACACTCTTAGGCTTGGCAACTTCTCCAACTTTGGCATAGGATCTTCCATCAAGAACGAGCCTTCTAAGGCTAGCTCGGTGAGGTTTGGTGGGAAATCTTCAATTTCTAAGAGCTTGCTTATGAATCCTCCCAAATGCAGCTTATGGAGACGAATGTGACTCGAAAAAGTCATCAATTTGGGAATGGCAGTGTTTGTGATATTGTAGAAATAAGTTCTTGCTTGAATCTTTAATCGTTCAAGGTTCTTGCTCTTATAAAGCCACTTGGCTAAGGCCTCTTGTTGGAAATGTAGATTTCCATGCAGCCCCAACTCTCGAAGGTTGATTAAGTTGTCCAAGCCATGCTCTACAGAACTAGTTGGGCCAATGTATAATCCTCGTAATGTTTGCAAATTAGCTAGAGTTGGATTTTTGGGTGGATTAATCACCATCTCCTTGAACTCACTGAAATAAAGGTGTCTCAACTTTTGCAGCTCCATATTGCAATGGGGATGGGATTTATCAATGTTGATCTCAAGTCAAGAGTTTGCAAATTTGTAAGATAGCGCACGGATGATGGAAGCTTCTTTAACCAAGATCTTCTTAAACCCAAGTATCTTAAGTGGATGAGGCCTCCAACAGCAGAATCAAGCTGAGTTATTTGAACCCCCTCCAAATCAAGAACGCGTAAAAGTTTAAACTTCTTGAATTCTTGAAATACAGATACATTGAGGTCAAAGCACAAAAGAGAGCGGAATTTTGTGGCATTCTTTGTGAATAGAGGTATCCCAAAATGTATAGCAAGACGACGAGCTCTTGTTAGAGTACTAAATTTATCACCACCATAAATGATATCGAAAAATTGATCTTCCTTGGCTTTTGATACGGAGAGTTCTCTAAGAAGATCATGCACTCGACATGCTTTTATCCTTCCATTAGACTCCCTTTTGGCTACCTGAACCATGCTCCTTCCGATGAGCTCTTCCAAGTAGTCTTCTCCAACATCTTCAGGCTGTTCTTGACCTCGCGGCTGCACAAACCCCTCAGCAATCCATAACAATATCAATCTTCTGGCCGAGATTTCAAAGTCTTCTGGGAACAGACCAAGATAAAGAAAACATGATTTCAGATAATAAGGCAAATCTGAATAGCTTAATGCTAGTATTTCTTCGCATAGTGTTGGCTTTTGTCTCAGCTGCCAATGGACACTCTGCAAAACCTTTAGCCACTCATTGAAAGATGCTTCTTTTCTTGATAAAAGGCCTCCCAATACTACGATAGCAAGAGGCAAACCCCCACATCTTTCCACCATTTGTTTCCCAAGCTCTTCACACCATGGAGCTAATCTTGCATTCGAGTTCCATTCCAAGCATACTTTCTTGCAAAAAAGTTCCCAACTGTGCTCATCATCAAGCAGACTTGGTTCATGTGGAGGACTTTTTAAATCAGCATACAATGCAACATCTTTGAACCGACTTGTTAGAATTATTCTACTTCCATTGATCGTCTCTGGGAAAGCCGGTCTTAAATCATTCAAAACTTCATATTTCCAAATATCATCAAGAACAATCAAATACCTCTTATCGCCCAAGAACATTGCCAAATTCTCCACTAAATCCTCATTACTCATTTTTTCCAAGTCCTCTTTTGCAAACCCCATTACCTTCTTCACCAATTCAAGCAAAGTATCTCTTGCTCTATACTCTTGGGACACATAAACCCAAGCACAACATTCAAAATGCTTCTTGACATCACAACTAAGATACACTTTCTTGGCAAGAGTAGTCTTGCCTAAACCTGCCATACCGATGATTGAAATCACAGCACGTCTGCTTGCTCCTTGCACCAACCGAGACTCCAAACTCTTAATATCTTCCTCCAGACCAACAACATCCTCTTCCCTACCAAAAGGCGATGATCTCCTCTTTTCTTGAAGCCGGTTACTAGCAAAACTTGTGCTGCCCAAATTTTCAATTCCATAACTTGATCTGCTAGCCTTAACTTCATGAATTCTTAGCTTAATCCTATGGATATGCTTGTTGACCTTTCTACGAAAAATCAGTTCATTCAAGAAACTATACTTCTTCAAGAAAAACACAAATCCTGACCTGTTTTGTGCAAGTTTGAGGATGAAAAAGTCAACCAGATCATCTGTATCATATGCAATGTTTCTGATATCAGCTACCCAATTCTTAACTCTTTCATCTCCATCTTGTTTCATTTCTGCATCTTTAAGAAAGCACTGCATTCGCCTTAATTCCGCTTCCATCCATTCAACATGAACGCTGATAAGTGGATTTTATATCTATTTATTAGATATTTTTAGGCTTAATTAATTGTGGGTTTTTAAGTATTTTAGGTATTTTATTATTATTAAGTGTACTATTAATTTTATATTATTTTTATTTAATTTTATAGGAATTTATCACTTGGATGGCAAAATCGTAATTTACGCAACAAGGAAGCAGCTGGCGCCATGCGCGCGGTACAGTAAGGAATGGCTTGCGCGCCATGCGCGGTCGGCTTTATTTGCAAATCCAGTGGGTATCTGCCACGTGGCAGGCGACGCTTAGTGGAAGACAGAGGCGGTTTGGGGAAGCAGTCAGCACTTTCAAGCGGGTCCCACCAATGATTCATATCAACCTCTCCATATTAATGCTTGCGGATTATTAACTTTCTAGTGGGGTCCAGGATTAATTATAAGGAGGCAATTAATGATTCAATAACAGTTTTGGAAAAAGAATTTTGTATTTTATTAGTTTATTAAAATTAGGATATTATGTGTTTAATTTTAATTAAGATTGTAATTTATTTTAGGATTAGAAAAATAAATACTCTTATAAATATTTTTATTCTAGGATTGTACTAGGGGGTGGAGAGATGGCTTAGGCCATTTATCTTACCAATTTATGGGTTCAAGAGCAATCAAGATATCATCAATTATGGAGATTAAAGATCAAAAGGCGAAGCGTTGGAGATTGTAGATTATGATCCGAGTGACAGACGGATGACAAAACATAATTTTTGTTCTCTAATCTTTTCTTTAATTTTTGTTTTTTATTGATGATGAATATTTTGGGGATTAATTTTATCTGCTAAACTCATAGTTTTAATTTAAGTTTTTAATGGAATTTGATGTTTATTTTAAATTGATTTCTCTTCGTTTGATTGACACCATATGAATTGGTTATTATATTTTGTGCGTTAATATTTAATTGCCTGGCCAGTAATTAGCATGGTAATCTATATGAATTCGAGAGATGAAGTATAGGTTTAGACCCGAATATAATGACGCATGTTATGCTTTTTGTTCTTATGATAGATACATAAATTGTGTATAGGAAGTGACAGCCCTATATGCCGTGTGAAACTATGGTGACAGATGGTGACGCTAGCTATGTTTATTTTTCCTAAGAGTGATTAACATGATTTGTGTATAGAATAGGAATATACCTATATGCCATGTGTAGCCAATTGGAGAATCTGATCTTAATGAATCTGTTTGAATTTAAATTACATAGGAATATAGTGATTTAATTTGAATGGATATTTTTATTTGTGTTCGGAAGAAGCTTATAAATAATTTAAAATTCCTGGTTAACAATTCATCGTGACCGTATAATTAAATGGAGAGTTGTGAGATTTAAATGATGCATTGGATGACATTAAATTCTTAGAATTATTTATCTTTTTATTATTTATTACTTGTTGATCGTGTTCACTTGCACGTAAACTGTCCACATGAGTGAGTGGAGGACTTCTGTCCAAATGGCCTAATGAAAGCCATCCAACTGATAAATATACTAATACATTCATTCAACTGATTGAAGCAACTTTACGTATATATTAAGTAACACAGAAACCTCCTAAAGCAAGCTATCAACATCCAATATCTACTTGAAAACGGGAGCTTTGACTAAAAGAATAAAAAATATATATAAAATGGTATTGATAAAAAGCTTGTAATAAAGAAATAAAAAACAAGAATAAAAATTGTAATGATAAAAAGCTTGTAAAATTTTTGAGATGTATTTACAACTTTACCCTCTTAAGCTAAACATAGCTATTTGCATTTAATCATAATCTATTCATTGAACTCCACCACTAGATACTATGAACAAGGAAAATGATTTATATGATAAATAGTGTGGTTAACATGGAAATTTAAATAATAAAATAGAATAATAATATGTGAATTTATTTCATCCCAAACATTTACGTACGTCATTTTTTAATATTGATATAATTTTGTGATTATTTGTAGCAGCACTCCTTTGAACACTGTATAGATTTGAAAATTAGGGTTGCAAAAGAACCGATCCGATTCGAACTTTGTCGAACTCGAACACAATAAGTCTAACTTGAACATGTATACGGATACAAATACTACATTTAGCAACAAATAAATTTGTTAGAAATATAATAGTGGTAAGATACAATATTATTCAATTAGATTGCGATCGATGTGAAAGTATATGCGATAAGATAGAATAAATTAAAGTGAAATCTTTTTTTAATTCTACTTATTTTATGTATGCATATACGTCGCAATCATAATTGGACTGAAAATTTTCGCAATGTATAACAAAACCTTTTACAAAATACAACATATTAAAATTTGGTGTGGACCGTGTGGTCCATTTTTGACTTTACATACTTTTTCTTAAATAAATTGCCGAAGGCTCATTTTTGAATAGACAGACGTCTGTTCACAATAATTGTAATTTAAAATAAAACTAATCATGATAACATTAGAATAATTAATAGTAAACCAAGGCATAAGCCACTTTATTGTTCACAATTTATTACTTGCAAAAATTGTGATTTAAAAGGACATTTTGACTATAATTGTAATAAAATTAAAGTAAAATAAATGTGGTTAAAGAAATGTGATTTTTATGCTACTAACCCAAAAGGACCCAAGAAGAATTGGGTACCAAAAAGGTACTCTATTTGTTTGTTTTTTAGATTTTTCAAGGTCAAAACGGAGACAAATAGTACGTTACTTTGAGAGAGTAAGTTACCTATAAATTATTTGCTAGAATTTGTAAGTACCTCATGTTGTTTTTAAATAGAGTTTAATTAGATATATGGATTTTGTAACACAGGGGTTCATAATATTATTTATTCTAAAGTTTTTATTGTGCTAAATCTTCCATATTTAATACAAATGACAATTTTGATGAGGAATCAGTGAATACTAGTTTTGATGAACTTAACCATAATCTATCAAAGGAAAAGAATGAGGTTTCTGTTGGAAAAAACAATTTGAAACGTGAAAGTCAGACAACAGAATTCAAACAGCCTAACTCGTCTACATTAGAAGGAAAAAACAGATAAACTAGAAAAGTAGATAGATGAAATAAGACACCCGACACCCTGACATGTCTGCTTTAGAAGAAAACTAAGGCATGCAGAACAAAAGAACAGTGAAAATTCATCATTCTATCCAGAGTTTTACAGACTTCAACATTGGGATGACTAGAAGAGCTTTTGAAGAGATTTGGTTATGAAAATACAAAATTCAAAATTACATTATGGTACTGATAACAACAATGTTGATATATGGGTAACAAATCATAAAGGTAAGATCATTTTGTTTCCTTGCTATATGTGTTATTGTTATAAGCTTGCTCCAGTGTCTTTTTTTTTTATCCTTGCGCTTATTTTTTTTAATGTTGAAAAAAAGGGGAGAGATAGAACTAAATTGATGATTTATTTCTTTTTGATAATGACAAATAGGGAGAGAGTATATTTGAATTGGTATTCTTGTTGGTATTGAGATACTATATTGTGATGGAATGTACAAATGATGGCTATTGGGATTTGATTAATGGTTTGGATTTGAATATTATGATATTTGTTTGTTATATTGGTTATAATATGTTTGGATATCATATTTATTATAATTGTGATAATGATAAGATGTTTTGATTCATTATGTTTTGATTCATTATCATGTCTCATAATCTATTATTATTGTAACACCCCAGTCCCACATCGAAAGATAGGAAAAAAATTTGTCTACATATAAGGAAATAAGTTACTACCAATAGTACCTTCAAGTCATGACCTTTTGGGAGCCTGTGGTGGGCTAAGATGACCCAAGAAGATACTATTGGGCCAGTAGTTTGAGGCCTTATTTTGATTGATTCGATTCGGACTTAGAATTTGACCCAAGATTTGTTCCGGACTCGGGATTTGACCCGAATTGTTTCAATTATGGCCTATCTATTTGCATCTATTATTTATGTGATCTTTATATCCCCTACATGCATAAATTTAGAGTGAGCCATAAAGTTAGGGGAACATATTAGGGCGAATGAGTTATTTTAAAAGGGTGAAAAAAGCCTCTCATAACCCACTTGCATTTTAAACTAATTTTTTTTTCTCTAAAAATACCCTTAACGTTATATTTTTGGGTCGCTCGTGCCCCTTCCATTAACAGAAGACAAATAAAATTAAAATGTGATTACATGACAGGCTTAAATATAAAATATATTCTAAATAAAATAATATATATCATTTAATCAAAGCAAAAAATACTAAAATTCAAAATAAAAAAAAAGCATAACATATTTACATCATTTAATCAAAATAATAAAATTCAAATTATTTTGTTAACTAATCAAAACAACTAATTAAATAAAATAAGTTGTATAACATATTATATCATTTAATCAAAATACTAAAATTCAAAACAAAACATATTTACATCAAATACTAATTTAAAAAATATTAAAATACTAAATAAAAAAATACTAAAATACTAAAAAATCAAATTAAAAAAAATATTAAAATTCAAATTATTTTGTTAATTAATCAAAATAACAAAAAATTCAAATTACATCATTAAAATACTAAAATCATAATACTAAATACTAATTGATATAAAAATTTTAAATTACTAAAATCATATTACTAAATAATATTTTTAAACTATATTAAAATTTGATTATGTAATAATCTATACATAATCTATGCATAACATTATATGTTATAAATAATATAAATAATTTGATGATGTAATAATCTATACATAACAATATATGTTATAATTTGATGATGAAATAATATTTTTAAAATGTATTCAAACATTCAAATTACATCATAATATTTTTAAATTGATATGATTTTAAAATAAATATTAAAATTACTAAAATAATCATAATACTAGAGTTTTGAATTTTAAAAATATTATTTAGTATTTTAGTATTTTTTTTAATTAGTATTTTAGTATTTTTTTTTTTAAATTAGTATTTGATGTAAATATGTTATGTTTTGAATTTTATTATTTTGATTAAATGATGTAAATATGTTATACAACTTATTTTATTTAATTAGTTAACAAAATAATTTGAATTTTATTATTTTGATTAAATGATGTAAATATGTTATGCTTTTTTTATTTTGAATTTTAGTATTTTTGCTTTGCTTAAATGATTTATATTGTTTTATTTAGAATATATTTTATATTTAAGCTTGCCTCGTCATTACATTTTAACTCTGGTTGTCTTCGTTAACAAGAAAGCACGTATCGATTCAAAAATATAATGTTAAGGGTACTTTTGGAAAAAAAAAATTAGTTTAGGGTGCAAGTGGGACATCGAGGTAAACATCATGGGCTTTTTTGACCTTTTGCCCTATTTTAAAATAATTTATAAGTTAAATATAAGATAATTTATAAGTTATTTTAAATTATTATTTATAAGTAAAAGTGTTCGACATCAATTTGACTTAAAAATTATAAATTAAGTTAAAACAAGTTATGAATATGTTCGGCTGATAATGACTTATAAGTTAAAATAAATATAAAAATTACTAAAAAAGATATTAAAAAAAAGAAGAAAAAAATAGACATTATATTTGGTCAAATTAACTTATTTAAAAATGACTTATATAAGTCATAAATAGTTACTTGTTTTTTTGACTTATAAGTTAAAAAATAAGTGATTGTCAAACATCTTAATAGTGAAAACTAACTTATAAGTTGTTCCTGAACAAATAGTTAAGGGATAAAATGATTTGGGGATTATTATATTTTGAAATGATGGAAATATATTTTGCCAATTTAAAATAATTTACTCCATCTATCTTTTTATAATATTAGTATTGTAATATCGGGAAAAAAAATATTAATTAAAATAAATGAAATGAAATTTAAATTATTATTTTTTTGTTTGACAATTTTGGGTCTAATTATATTTAATTTATGTGGACTATAATAAGTATGTGATTACATACTTTAGTAATAATAACTTTAATTTATTAAGTTAGGGTTTCCCTAATATTGATACGGCAGAAGAAGCAGACAGAGAGAGATAGAAGGAGGCTGAAATTAAAAGTGTTTGAAAAAAAAATTATTAAGACTTTATTCATTATATTATTCTTCTTAAAAGGTAATTATTGAACTATTTTTAAATATAAAATAATTATTTTGTTACTATAATTATAATTTATTTTATTGTTATGTTTACAATTTATTTTAAAATTTTATTTTGTCGTTTGATTAAACAAATTTGTTGATGAAATTTTGATTTATAATTCAAATATATAATATATGAATTAAGGAAATTACTGGCTATTGAAGGTTTGATGTGTAAATAATATATATACGTATAAGTAAGGTTCACTGTCATATTGCGACATTACTTTATGAATGAAGAATACCTGATATATATATATACTACATTTGGGTCTCGTGTTCCTAAGATTGTATCGACTATGAAATTTATCTCAAATTTTGAGCGGCTTAGATGATTTATTGAGTGAGCAAGAAATTTAAAATCATTTATATTTTATTATATATATATATATATAGACGATTGATGATCAGTGTCATACCCTTATCTTACTTTGCACTATAGCCCCCCTTTAGGTGACGGTTTAAATTCATACAACCGTAAATGCTCATACTTTTAGCGATCATATTTGTATGTTATCCATCGCTAAAAATATATTTACGGTTGTATAAATGATCAAACCATCGCCAAAGGAGGGAGAGCTCTTGAAGTGAAAAGATAAAGGGTATGACTTGATCCTAATCGTATATATATATATATATATATATATATATATATATATATATATATATATATATATATATATGTACACACACACACACACGTAAGTAATTGCGTGATGATTTTGATGAATCAGAATGAAAAGTTTAGTAGTAGTAGTATTACGGATACCGGGCTTTTATAAATTAATAAAATTATTTCTATATTATTTTAGCACTAATTATACTAAATTAAAATAAAAAATTTACATTATTAAATGTACTGAACATATTCTTAACTCTAAGGTGAACTAATATTAAAACAGATAATTTATATAGATTGGATTGAGGAGATTTAATGGTGTGATATTTAGATTCGGTGAATTATTTCGGGATTATATTCATGTATGGATTCCATACTTCTTCAGCGATAATCCTGTTAAATTTAATTAATTAATTCATTTTGTTACTCGTTTTAAATTTGTATATTATTTCACATAATTGTTCCGTGTGAAATTATATGAGTTTCATGTTCGCGTTGGTACTAACTCGTATTTGTACTTTTTGAACTAATTAATTATGTCAATATATTTTGAAAACTTTATTCGTTTGTATCATTCTTCGTATATTTTCACATTCTGGAGTTGTTTTGATAATTGATATCATGTAATAATTAACTATGTTCGTACTTGATAATTCGATGTCATTTTGTGTTAATGATAAGACTTATCACCACCCAGACTTTATCAAATCTGAATGCTAAGATTTGAATGTTATGATAACATAGTATTTGTTTTTATTTTTAAGAATTTATATTTTTTGAAAATTGATATTTTTACAACATTTTTTGACATTTCTACAATAAAAGTGTAGCAATAAATTTATAGCGACGGTAAAAACTGTCGCATCTTATAGCGATAATTTTATTATGAAAATATTATTTTCTGTTATGTATCTAGTGTATGCAATGATTCTGATTTTATTTGTGTGGATTCGAATTTATAAATTTGCACGGGGAAAGATGGCTTTCCACTAAATTCATAGTTTAATTAGCATATGGCCATTTGAAAATTGCTATGGACTTGGGATTTTTTTTGAATTATAGATTAGTTTTTTATATTTATTGTGACAACCCCAAAATAGGTTCATTCCATCCAACTCATTCTGAGTCGTCAAATACATGGTACAAAAAATAACTACAACTTTATTACAATAATTGTCGTGCAAAATACAATAACTCATGTGTTGTGAGTTTTGATACAAATATATATATCAACTGTGACTCTTGACACCAACTTGGGTAGCACGTCACCATGACATCTTACATAAAGGTATAGTCAAAAACTGTTTTAAAAATTAAAATATTTGGGAAGTGCTCAAAGAAACCTTCGTACATGGGAGGCCATGCGTCTAGGTTATAATAGATATCATATGGCCATAAAATTATCCTTGGTTGACCCAATAGACCCTAAAGAAAAATGAGAAGATTACTATCATATTCTTTCCAATGGTGAGTCTTCTCTTGACATATCATTATCTCCACTGTCTCTAATTGAGAATTATACTTCAAACAAACACCAAGATTATATAGGTAGTGCTCATAGATATACTCAGCAAGTGGATGTGCACAACATTGTCTTATAATGACACGAGGTTGTATGTCATTAGACATCTTGTATGATAGTGGCAAAATACCCTTCCAACGTTGGGTTCGCCTCACCCTATTTGATTCACCAAATATAACTACTAAATGATGACCATTGATTCTATTCCCTTGTTACCCCCGCCGACCCAAATACACTCTTATTACCCGAAAGGAATTGTGAAATGTAGGAAGGGCGAAGCACAACTAAATTTCCGATAAAGAATATCATGACTAAAGATAATTAAATTATCAATAGCCTTCATTAGTAATAAATCAGAGATTTAGAACATATGGTAGGTGATAAAACTTTTCAACCATAGTTACAGCGGAACGAGCAATCCATTAGAAGAGTCAAATAGACCATAAAGTCTACAATCTTCTCCACATTAAAAGTCCACCAACAGTGTTTTATCCCTGTAATATCACTCAACAGTTCCTTTCCATAATTATTTGAATAACTCATAATTATAATTGTGATTCTAAATTCCTCTTCGCACCCAGGACGAAGATAATTTTCATCACATGTATTTACCTTAAAAGAGCAGTATTTCTGACTGGAATATCGGATGAAAAGCCGAAGGAAACTTGCACTAAATAGCAATTCTCAAAGTATCTAAATACTCACTAGAATATGCTCGACAATATAGAGAGAAAGAAAACTTGTTTCTGTGTGATTTTCAATTCTAACTTAAGCGTCTATTTATAGGAAAATGCTAGAACGCCAAAGGAGACTAAAATAATAAAATAATATTATTTATTTATTCATCTACTACGCATGCCTTATTTGAATCAAAACTTCAGCCACCACAGTGGGGCCCACCAGAAATCAGTCATCATCCCCAACAACCAAAAGTGGGTCCCACCCAATTTTAATAAAAATTATTTTATTTTCCGAAACTTTAATAATTCATAGAAAATAGTCCGTTTATCAGAAAAATATGAATTTTATGTCCATTCTACACGAAATCGAATTCTCTACAACTTTGTAGCTTTAAGTTTTTCCAAATTCCAGACAGAAAATATCCAAAATCTACAAACGGACGATTTTCAACACCTTTTAAAATTCATAACAAATCATGCGTTAATTTTTAACGGTTCAAAATTTGTAGACATATACTTAACTCATATATGCATAACATATCCAAAAATCACAATGATCCAACAGTCAGATTAAAATTATAACTCACGCAATAGAGCTTAAGAACACCGATTTGATCTTTTAATACCTTCGATCCGATAAAATACTGATAAAATACCTCAACATTAATTCTTTCATTTATAACAACATAAATAAATTCATCATTTATATCCACATCAAATAAATATTTCCTTATCATATAAATCAATAATTAATTATTCACAAATAATATTACAGAATCACAATTATGACAACCAGTGAGGGTCCCAGAAAGAGGGGCTTTCCAATAAGGATTTCTCCTTACTGGCCGCAATTAGGTGACCAAACCTCTCCTTGACAGAACTTTCTAGACATTGCCAATAATGCTATCTCATAATATTATTCAAATAATATGAATTATTGATCCGATAATGGAGATACTGTGCAGTGATAATTATTGAAATAACAATAATATAAAATATCAACGCAGCAATTATTGAATCAATAAAATAAAATATTGAACAATAATTAATGTAACAATTATTGAGTAATGCCTTCTTACGTAAGAATCAATAATTCAACAATACTGTGCAATACCGTGTGATACTGTGCAATAACGCGTACATCAGTATTTTAACCAAGGGTATTCCAAAGGTGTTAATATGATAGAATAACTACATCGTTATTTATAAAAACTCAAATTTATCATTTTCTTCATAAGACAGGTTATCCGTTATGGGGGCTAATAAATGGTCATTTACGTAGTCGAAGCGAATATTCTCCTACGTAAAAGAATATTCCACGACCAAACGAATATTCCCCGACAATAATGAATATTTTATAATCACTTGTGTATTTTGAAAAAATTCATATATCACCCTTAACTTTAACCTTTTATCGATTTAACTATTTACTGAATAGTAATTATAAGGAAAATTGAATACTTTTATAAAATTTGGGGTCTTACATTTATATTTATAGTTATTATAAATTAAGGTGGTATTTGTTTACACATCTTAATATCTCTTAATAACTTCATATCTGATTCGGTATGGGGATAAAGTTGTTTAGTAAAATTTTATTTGTCTTTTATCGTCTCTTATAATCGGTAAGAAGAATATATAAATGTAAATCATTAAGAGATGGGCATGGCTCTTAATGAAAAAATTAAGAAAATTAATATTTCCACATGAAAAATGTCGTTATAAATGTATAGCGACGGTGAAAACTGTCGCTATTAGATTTATAAAGACGATTTTCATGTGAAAATATCATTTTTTATTGTGAATTTATCAGTTTCCAAAATTTAAATCTTTTGCGCCTCTATAAATATTGTACTCACTCCATTCCAAATTTTAAGACTATTATTAATTTTTAAAAAGTTAATTTAAGATATTTTTAAATTTAAAAGTTATACAGATATTTTATATTTTTTAATTACTAAACTTTTTTTTAAATTCATATGCTATTTTAATCATATAATTTAATTTATTAAAATATATTAAAAATTCGAATCATAATTATTCAATTTTATCGAACATCACCTAAATTAAAACTAATTCAATGCATTGAATAATTGAGAAGAAACAAGGAGGTGGAAGTAGTTGGATATCAATTAAATTCAAAAGAGTTAAGAAATGTGGCAGTTGGCTGGTAGGAATGCAACAAATTCCCAACTAATTTATGTTTTTTATATCTCCCTATAGTATTATTATTTCTGGTCTTAATTAGGCGGGCAGGAGCAGGACAAATTCAAGCAATTTTCCATGGTCTTTCGGGCTGACATTATTTTAATTGGCCTGAAAATTAATTTTAGTCTTAAAAATATTTGGATGTGTTTCAGTCCTTTACATGACAGTCTTTTATCTATAAAAATAACTAAATATATTTCATCATAGGGGTTTATATTGTGCTATTGAGTTTTAAAATGAATGGGAAAAAATAAATAGAAAATTTAATTTTTCAGTCCAATATTGATTTTTTTGATGAACAAATTTTTAAATTTGAACAAAAAACTAAATATAAAGATAAATTAATAATTTAAGTGTAAATTTAAGATTTATACGGAGAGGATCAAGTGCATACCCCTTAATTTATTTAACATACCTTGTTCACCATCTTTAGTGATGGATCGGGTGAAGGTTCGGTCCGTCGCGTGTATTAGAGAACCGTCGTCTTAATTTTTAGTGACGCATCGAACTGTCGTCATAACATATAAACTGTTTATTTGTTCTATAGCTATCGATGAACCAAATCATCGTCCGGTCCATCGCTAAAAGTGATACAGATAAATAAATTTAAATATGTAATTATCTTACATACTTGCGCCATTCTGATAATTTTACTAAAATAAAATAATGAAATTAAAGAGTGGTGTATTCGTGGGGCCCCTTTACAAGTTATGTAATTTTCCATATTCGAGAGATGGGTAAGAAATTGGCATATCTACTGGTACTATACAAATATGAGTGGTCTATCAGAATTAAGATAGAGACTTTTCTTGGCTGTCCCCGTCTAGTAGCTTGAAACCTTGAACTTGATGCTTTTGGTCTATACACTCTTGGTTTGATAGGTTAGTTTTGTAATATATAATGAATGTTTGGTTTGATAGGTTTGTTGCAAAAATTTTAAGATAACATTGATATGTTTTCTTTAACTTTTAAAAATAATAATAAATATTTTCTAAAAATAAATACATTAAATATAGTTGACAATGCTAAACATTAAATATGTGTGAAAAATTTATAAAGTAATGAAATTTAACATTGTCAACTATATTTAATGTATTTATTTTTATTAAATATTTAAATAAATAATTTCTTATGTAATATAATTTAACATTGTCAATTATTATGGTAATTTGATTATTTAAAATTTAAACAAAGAAATTGATATTTTCACAACAAAAATAATATTTTCATATGAAAAGTATCGCTATAGATCATATAGCGACGGTTTTTCCCGTCGCTATACATCTATATCGACACCTTTCATATGAAAATATCAAAAAGTGCATATTGTGAAAATATCAATTTCCTTAAACAATTACCTTATAAAAATTTTATACATTGAAAATATTTAAATCTAATTAAGATGTGGGCGTTTTAGACATTTCTCATGGCCACACCTCTTACATGTGGCCAGTAAAAAAATAAATTATCTGGTCGCAGGTAAGAGGTGTGGCCAGTAAAATAAATCATTTTTGGGTTATTAGATCTTTAGATTAGCGGTTAAGATTTGTTTGTTGAAGTAGTACTCCCAGCTAACGCATGTTATGGAGTACACAGCTGTGTATATTTTATTTGTACAGTCTGTCAAAACTTGGCAGATTTATTTTTGATTTTTAATTTGGGAGAAGAGAAACTATGTTTTTTTAAACAAATGTGTCAAAACGACGTAGTTTTGACACACTGTGCACAAATAAAACATACACAGCTGTGTATGGCCATATTGCCCGTATAACAGTTTCTCTTCTCCCAAATCAGAAATCAAAAATCAAAAATCAAAAATCAAAAATAAATATGCCAAAACGATATAATTTTGGCAGACTGTGCATAATAAAACATACACAGCTGTGTATGACCATTATTGTGACACCCCCAAAATAGGTCTGCACAACACATCTTGAGTCATCAAATACATGATACAGAATTCAAATACAAACTTCCTATATACAACTATTAACTGTCGTGTAAAATACGAGAAAACATAAATTGTGAGTTTCAATACAAATATTATCTCGTAGACAATATCCAAACTCAAATAAAGTCCTCATTACAATTATTGTCGCACTATTTTATAGAATGGTGAGGACTACTATAGCAACCATCTTGGACCATCACTCCATTCTCCGACTAGTCCCAGCTATATTCTCATTTTTAACAATAAAAGAAAAGGGTGAGCTCAACTATCTCAGTAAAGAATATTATGACTAAGATAATGTAGAATAAATTATCAGTATTCCTCAATAGGAAAAAATTTGATATAATACAATAGATAACAAGTTTTACATCAATAACTGTAGCGGAAATAGCAATCCATTAGAAGAGTCAAGTAGAACATGATTTTTACTATCTTCTAAAAGTCCATCATCAATATTTTATTCATGTAACACTAATCAATAATTATTTCCAATCAACGAATTATCTATGCACTACGGGCCAAAGATAATCGTTTGTATCATTAGTGGTCATGATCATGCCAAACACACCTGTCCATCTATGCACTACGATCCAAAGAGGAATTTCATCATAAACATTTATCTGTAACATTAAAGGTCATGATTATACTGATACACAATTCATGGTCATAATCATACCTATCAATAGTCCATCTGTTCACTACGGGTCAACGATGACTTTCAGCACAATATAAGCATGAGGATGATGACAATGATATAAAGAATGAATTAAGGATAAATATTAAAGATTTATAATTCAATTTATCCAGAGTTCAAGAATATCCAAATTGTCAACATGATAACTAATTGTAGAGTAAAATTCAAGAATGATATTCATGTATCAAAAATAATTTGGACAGAAAAAAAACCAATTTTATCGTGAATAGTACTCTGAATGAAAATATTAAAATTTAATAAGAAAGTTCAAACAAATATTTATGTGAAACGATACTAGATGAAGCGCAAAACTCAAGGATATTCTACTAATTTCGGGAATTTTCACCATTTAATAATAAGGTTGTGGAAACAAACAATAATTTTGTACCATAAATGGGAAAAAATATGTAAGAAAACGATATCCCTTGACGAGTACAAAAGAAACGATATCTCATACGAGTATGAAAGAATATACAAAACTGTAAATGGATTTTCACCAGTCATGCGGTAATCCGCGTAGACAGATTATTTCCACAATTTAATAAAGAATGAATACGAAGGATTATTCACCAGACATGCGGTAGTCCGCGTAGACAATTTATTCATACGAATTAATAAAGAATAGAATGACAACCCTTATGAGTATGAACAAAATAACATCCTAATATTTCCTATGTAGTAATCAGTAGTGAAGTTATTTTTGATATTGGGATTATTCATTTATATTCCTTTACAAAGAGAATGGATAAAGATAATATAACCATTTGAATTACAAAGGGAATAGACTGCAGCAGGTTCTTTTTGACACTTGGTGTTTTCTTTTATCAAGTGTTTATATATTTATTTTTTAATACTGGCCAAAATGTCTCCACTTTGGTTGTACCTTTGAGTCCAAAAATTAGAACATCTCTTTGATTTTCTGACAAATATAGAGTATAAAGATAATATGTTGTTTTTTAACTCTTTTATTCTTTATTTCCTTTTGGCATTGGCAATTAATTAAGCATGGCATGATATTATGCATATAAATGTATATAAACGGTATGTGATTAATTTTATGTAATAGTAGACTTATTAATACTCCCTCCGTTCCATAGTTATAGGCTGATTTTTTATTTTGAGATGTCCCAATATATAGGCTACTTACTATTTATAAAATTTAGTTGATTCATTATTTTACTTTTATGCTCTTGTAATAAATATTCAACTATTACTCTTTTTTTGAAGAAACACCATTCAATATCATTATTTTCATCACCAAATTTAATGTTGTTGTATTTTCTTTGGTTAAAGTTCTATGGTTATGGACTTTAATGGTCATTACACGTCAATCAATTAAGTTGAGAGTTCCAGTGTGATAAGTAAGGAGTAATTAACTTATTCATTAATTTCATATTAAGGGGTATATGTGGAAAATTTATGTTAAAATCGTCACTTAAATTGATTTTCTTAAACTATGTGCCAAAAGAAATCAGCCTATAACTATGAGACGGATGGAGTATTATTTTTGTAGGAGTTGTTTCCCATCTTCAGTGATGACATTGAGAACAACATGTACCTGCCATCTGCTGCTAATCAAATATTCAAAATTCAAATATAATCAGGTTGTCATTATCACACATATAGACACAGTAACGCAGTAGGGGAGGCCAAAATGGCCCTAGGGCCAGTGGGATAAAATGTGAGGGCATGTGTGGCGGTAAGTTAAGCCAAAGTTTTACATTTCCATGAGCTTCTCCCTTTAAAATTTTTTGTTTTTGCAAACTCTTTACTACACCAGAAATAGTAATAATAATAAATATTAAAAATAATAAAATAATTAATAATAAACAATAATACAAACAAACACGATTAATTAATACCCTACATTAACTACATATCTCAATCAATTAAAATTTTAATAGTATTATAAATTAGTATTATTAATTAATTATCTACATTAACTACATATCTTAATTATAGTTTTCAATTATAGTTAAAGTTGGTTTGAACTCTTATTTATTTACTTACAAGTCTTGTGTTCAAGCCTCACAACCCACAATTAGCAACATTTTAATTTTTAAAAGCGAAGAAGTCATGGGCCACTGGTAGGGCCTTCACTGGTAGAAGAGCTAAAATGGGTCAGACCAAAAAGGTCCGCACTTTCATGGGCTAAACAACTACAGCCCAAAGCCCGGCCCGTGGCGGGCTTGGGCCTCTTTTGCCAGGTCTAGTCACATATTGTTGGATGGCAACTAATTTAAATGTCACAATTATTACTATTTAACTTTTTTGGGGCACAACAAGACAATTGTAATAACCACAACTACCGTAATCCCAATATATTTGTGTTACGTGTGTTAGGGGTGGGCAAAAAAATCGGTTTTTTCGGTTTTTGGGCGAACGGGCCCATTCAAGCCGTGGGATTCGGGATAAATCTTAAGCGATTCGATTTCAAATAAAATAATTCGATATATACTAGGTTAAGCGGTTCGGTTTCGATTCGTGGTTTGAATTGATCGGTAATGCTGGCGGAATAGGAATAGAATATATCGGTTATTTATTAACTTACTAATTTTAATTTTTCCAGATTAGTTCTGCATTCTCTTACTACTTCTTCTTCTTCATCTTCTTCTTCACTCACCGATTACCACTTTCCAAATAGATCTAGGTTTCTTCATTCATTGCTTTTGCTCTCTCACACTCGCGATCTCTCGATCTGTGGTTTCTTTTATTACTTGGTCTTGACTACTTCATGGTTTCTTCATTCACTTTTACTTTCTTGGTTTTTGATAGTGCTACTCGCCTAACTCCATCTACTATCATCGGTCTCTCTCACTCTCACCTCGGGCTATCGGATCTCACTTTCTCCCTCAGAAAGCTCCCATTATATTCTTCTCTCGGCTCTCCGACTCTCCTCCGAGCTCTCCGGCCCCGGCTAGCTTTGCTTAGGTAATTTTTCTAATTCGGACTTCTATTTATCTTCTAATATTCATTCTTGACTAGGTTTATGTAATTTTACTTTCTATTCGTTTGATTTAAGATCTGAACTTCAATTTTAGGGTTTCAAACTTCAATTTTAGTTCTTCAATTTTAGTTACAAACTTCAATTTATGTCACTCTGTTTTCATGTTTTAACTTCAATTTTAGGGTTTTAAACTTTGGTTCCTTTTGATTTTATATGAACTTATATGTTAACATTTTTTGAATTTCTTTAGTCAACTTTTGTCACTCTGTTTTCATGTTAAAATTCAATCAATATTCTATGGTTATCATTAATATTCTATGGTTATCAACTTATCATTACTATTCTCATACTTCTAATGATATTTAATTATTTATGGGAAGTGAGTTATTTGTATGCCATTAGCTTTAACTGCGATAAATGAAAAGGCTATGTTGAGCTTGATCGTGGTGGAGTAAATGATTATGATGGTGTTGATGAATGATTAGTTATTATCTATGTTTATAGTGATTTTTTTGTGTGTTTTTTGTGCGGTGATGGAGAATATGGACAATAATATACCAATATCAAAAAGCGCAAATCAATCCAAGTCCCAAGCAATCGGAGGAGACAATGGAGGAGGGTGAGACACTTGAAACACAAAAGCAAAATGAAGTTGAATCGATCGAGGAAATAATTGGTAATACTCGTGCTCCTATATGGGAACATTATGTAAGATTTAAGCAAAATGATGAAATAAAGGCAAAGTGTAAATATTGTGGTCAAGTTTTAAAAGCCGACTCGGGAAAGAATGGGACAAGTGGTTTAAAAAACTATAATGCAAGATGTAAATTGTACCCTCCTAATATTCAATTAAGGGAAAGAAAACAATCACTACTAAATTTTCCACAATCAAGTATTAATGAAGGGGGTCAAGAGTTGGAAGAGGAATCAACCACTAGTGTTTGTTTATGGAAATTTGATCAAGAGTTAATTAGGAGGGCAATTTTATATATGATAATTGTAGATGAACTTCCTTTTAGCCATGTGGAGAATGTGGGCTTTAAATACTTGATGTCGGTTGCATGTCCAAAATTCAATGTGCCTTCACGTACCACCATAACTAGAGATTGTTTGAAGCGCTTTTTAGAGGAGAAATTGAAATTGAAAGCTTACTTCAAAAATACATCTCAAAGGTTTGTCTTTCTTACTACTAGATACATGGACTTTCATCATACAATGAATTAATTACATGGTGTTGTCTGCTCATTATGTTAATGATAAGTGGAATATGCAAAAGAAAATTATTAGCTTTGTCCCAATTACTAGTCATAAAGGGGAAGACATTGGTATGTCGGTTGAAAACTGTTTGAGGGAATGGGGCATTGATAAAATTTTCACAATCACAATTGATAATGCTAGCTCCAATGATGTTGCAATTTCATATTTAAAAACTCAATTGAAAGTTTGGGGTCATAGCATTTGTGATAATAAATTTCTCCATGTGAGGTGTGTTGCTCATATACTTAATTTGGTTGTATGTGATGGGTTGAAAGATGTGACTCCTTTGATATCTCGTGTTCGATCTATGGTTAGGTGGGTGCAACAATCTCCATCTAGGATTAAAAAATTCAAAGAATGTGTTGAAATTGAGAAAATTGAGAAAAATACTTCATTGATCGTAGATGTGTCCACTAGATGGAACTCCACTTATTCTATGTTGAATGTGGCCATAGATTTTTAACGTGCTTTTAATAGGCTTGCAAGCAAAGACCCTTTATTCAAATTGGAAATGGAATCGAGTGATGGGTGGCCTACCATAGAAAATTGGGATGTTGTGAAACAATTGGTGGTATTCTTGAAGTGTTTCTTTGACATTCTGATTGAAGGTTTGGGTACATCTTATGTGACATCAAATACTTTTTTCATGAATTTATTGATCTTGATGATGTTTTGAATGACTTGTTATATAATGAGCATGAATATGGCATGAGAGAAATGGCGATGAGGATGAGAGCAAAACTAGATAAATATTGGGGGAATGTGGATAAGATGAATAAATTATTGTACATTGCGGTTGTTACAGATCCTAGACATAAATTAGCATTTGTGGAATTTGCTTTCAATGCAATGTATGGGAGTGGGATTTGAAATGGCAAACAAAATGATAAAATCGGTGCGTGATGCCATGGAGGAATTGTTTAAATGGTATAGTCTCAAATATGCATCCAAGGTGCACAATCATCCCAAAGTGCACAATCTAATGTGTAATACAGTGAAAGTTTTGATGTGTATGGTCGAGACAAGTCTAGGAGAAGGATGAGTGAAAAATTTGTAGAACACATTGCAGATGTTCTAGGAGGTGATAATACCGAATTAGATAAGTATTTGAGTGAGCATGTTGATCAAACGACTTCAAAATATAATGTTTTGGGTTGGTGGAAAAACAATTCTCCTAGATTTCCCATTCTTTCTCAAATGGCTAAGGATGTATTGGCGGTTCCTATATCAACCGTTGCTTCCGAGTCGGCATTTAGCACAGGTGGTCGTGTACTTGATTCATTTAGGAGTTCTTTAACTCCTAGAATGGTACAAGCTCTTATTTGTGCTCAAGATTGGCTTCGTTCAAGCAAACAACCAATGTCTGTGGAGGAGAACTTAGATTCACTTGAAACAATTGAGAAAGGTAATCCTTCATTTTAAATTATATAGCTTTCATTTATAATGTTTAATTGTTTATATGTTAATGACTTTCTTTAACTATTTTTATTTTCTTTTGATATTCTTAGAATTTGTTGAAGTTTTGGATATGGATGGTGGAGTTTAATGGAGATATCAGATATGACACTTGGCAGTAATATGTAGAGGTACTCAGGTACATAACTGTTAAGTAAACTGGCTTAATATGAATTCAGTTTTAGTAGTATGCTTTAGTGGAATTTAATGGAGATATGAATTCAGTGGAATTTAGTGGAATTTAATGAATTCAGTTTTAGTAGTATGCTTAATATGAATTCAGTACATAGCTGTTAAGTAGCATGCATGTTCTCCAACTCTTATGTACATGTTCATTTTTATGATGGGATAATGAACATAATTTTCTGACATTCATGTACCAGATAATTCATTCAAATGATATTCATGATACTAATGATAAGGCCTTTTTATATATTATTGTTCAACTCAGGTTCTTAATTTACATGCTTGGTTCAAAGTACTGCTCTTGCTTTGTCTTTGATTATTCTTTGCCTTTGTTAGTCTCTTGACTTCTTTGCCTTTTTGCTTGGTTCATAGTTTATGAATTGTGTACACTTCTTCTTTGTCTTGACTTGCTGCCTTTGCTAGTCAAGTTAATATTTTAGATTGTAGACTTGTAGTTCTTTGGTACATTGTTGTGCCTTTTCTTTGTCTGCCGACAGTTGATGTTCAGTTGGTGGATATTTTGGCAGTTGATGTTGATAGTTGGATATGCTTGTAATTATAAATTGTAATATGTTCATTCTGTAGTTGGCGATTAATGTTCGTAATATGCCATATAATATGTTCGATTCTGTAGTTGGATGTTCAGTTGAATCATGAATGTGCCTTGACTTAATAGTTCGTAGTTGAATCATTAATGTGCTTGGATGTTGAGTTGAATGTGCTTGGATCGATTGAGAATGTGTTTGTAATTTAGGATTTTTTAAAACTGTTAATGGAAACAGGTATGAGAAGCAGTCGGTACACAAGTAAGTTGAAGCAGATCGTCATCGGGATTCGGGCCGGCTTAAATTCAACATAAGATGCAAATATCAGTATCAATTTCGACTGGATTTGATTTTCGGTTCGGTACGGTAATGCCCGGTTCGGTCCGGTTAATTACCGGTGAACACCCCTAACGTGTGTGATGTGTAATATCACTACGTGTTCGCGTTTAAATTTGTTTATGCACAAATTATCAAAAGCTAATGTTGATTTACACAATAAGTAAACATTACAAATTTGAGGCCTTACATCCTTGGGAATAATTCAGGTGTGAGAATGATTACAAGCTCAGAATGTATTAATAATTGAACAAAATAGTGTTAGTGTATATATTGATAATTGAATGTATGTAAAATAAGATCCTCTCATAAAATTTAAAACGTAATATTTATACGGGAAATTATGATATCGAGAATTCCTTTATCAATCGTCAATTACTTCAGAGATCTTTTTCGAAACATTTTTTAAATATAAAAGTTTTGTCTCTTCTCACGAATTAGTGAATTAGACAGGATTCTTTTGTACAAAATAACAAGTAGTGGGTCAATCTACAAAAAATTCATCGTCAACGTTGTTAGGATATCACAAGTGAGTTGGACTCTCACATCGGATAAATAGTGAAAGAGTGAATGATTAATATTCATGAATGGGCCCAAGACCTAATAGCTTAAGCTTTTAGGTCAAGTTGAGTTTCAAACATATATGTTAGTGCCTTATGTACGCGCACGCGATGCGCGGGCTCTCTAATTCTTCCCCAACAACTGGTGTCAGAGCTACGGAAGTTTAATTCATAGATTTTTGGGGTTTGATTACAAGGAATAGAGACTTTACAAATAAAACTCGATGATTGTAATAAAAAAATCATCTCTTATTATAAAGCTTTCAGCTTTTTGTAACTATTTTTTTGGTGATTTTGGATCACATCTCATCTTAAAAATTAATTTAATTATTTTTAAACTTGGAAAGTAGTTATTATCTCCATATTAACTTATCCACTCACCTTTTTAACTATTTCTCACATCTCTCTTCCACTATTTTCTAAATTCAAAATTGTAGATGGGCAAGTTTAATTTACACATTTCATGATTTTAGATCAATTTTTTTATATTTTAAAAAGTTTATATTGCACAATATCTAATAACTAGTTGTGTCCCGTGCTTCCGGCACTACATAGACGGTGAGATTTATCTCAAACTTTGGACGGCCCAAATGATTTATTAGAGTGAGCGGAAAATTCAAAATCAGTTGTATTTTGTTAGATAGATTGTGAAAGACTCTTACCCTAACCATCATTGACCCAAAGTTATTAATTAGACCCATAACCCGAACCCTAAATAATGGCGTACATTCAGTTGTGCCACAATTACTTTCTCCTTTGTATCAAATTAAGTTTAGAATATTCCCAAATAAAAGCTCATGTGAATTATTAATTACCAAATCAATTTCTTCTTAAAAAAGCTTGATTTTTGAATTTAATTTAATTTAATTTTCTGCAAAGGAGAGTGTATGTATGTGGGATTAAAGTGACACTTTATCATGTTACCTTAAGGAGATTAAAAAGTGAGTGAGAAATTAATTTGACAAAGTTCAAACAAACCACATGTGAGTTCATGATCTAAAAGATGGAATCTCCTTTATATTCTTTAAGCAAAAGTCCCCTTATTTCTGATAAGCCCATGCATATACTAGTATGCAAAAACCATAGATAATCTTATTTTACCTCATTCTTTTTGCCTTTCATTGTTGGCTTCCACTCATTCACTTAAAGCAATGCCTTAGCATACATATTTGGGTCATAATTTTGTGTGGATATTATTATATACTTCACCCATCAAGGAATGTTATAAGATTCATTTAAATTTTTTTAGAGTTTTTTAAGTTTAAACACATATTAAGATTTGTCTAAAAATATATAAGCACGGACTTTCTCGATGATAATTATTTTTGTTAGTATCAAATTTTGAGATTTAATAAATGTACGCATTTGAATAGAGTTGTAAATGAATCTGGTTACTCACGAGTCTGATTCAGCTCCGTCTCAATTAAGCTCGAACCATATTCGAACAAACTTATTTTTCTATTTATTAAGATTTGTCTAAAAATATTTAAGCACGGACTTTCTCGATTATAATTATTTTTTTTAGTATCAAATTTTGAGATTTAATTCTGTTTCTAGTAAATAAATGTACGCGTTTGAATAGAGTTGTAAATGAATCTGATTACCCACGAGTCTGATTCAACCCCGTCTAACTCTCAATTAAGCTCGAACCATATTCGAACAAACTTATTTTTCTATTTATTTAAATGAGTAGAGTTTGAATAATGTGGTATCCAACTCGTTTAGGTACAAATAAGTCTGATTTGTTTAGTATTTAATTAAATATTCTTTAATTTTATATAAAATCAGATAAATCACTCGTTCTTAAGCTCGACTAACTTAACTCACTTAATCTCACCTTGAGTTCGAGCTCAGCTGCTTAGCCCATTTACTAAACATATATAAATTTCAACTCGACTCGACTCGACTCGAATTGACTCGTTTACGTGTCTATGTTTGAGCCATTGAATGTATCCTGGACAAACTTTAATATACTCAAAGATAAAGTGAAAATAACAAATGGGTCTCTCATTCCTAGAACTAGAAGCGGTTATATATAGTCCTCTAATGGGGTTGTAGCTGGTCTTAATTAAGACATGCAATGGCAACCACATCGCCTTCATTGCCAGATGAACAACAGCCTCAAGATCAAGCAGTGTCAAATCCTGATCAAGTACTACAAAGCAATACTGCTAATTGGCATTCTTCTTCAGGATCTATTGGTCCATTTTTCGCAGTAATCTCAGTTCTAACAGTCTTAGCAATTATTTCATGTGTGCTGGGCAGACATTGCAGTCGCCGGACCGCCACGTCGCCGCTGGAAAGTGTCAACCGTAGAGGCTGTTTTTGGTGGCTGAAGGGCAAGCTAGGGCGGTGCACGGCGGGTCATGATGCTGAAGTTGGAGACCATGTTATTAATGTTTGCAAGGCCCAAACTGCTGCTTGACAATACCATTCAAATTGGGGTCATGACCAGGTCGTGGATCAACCCAAATTACAATATTCACATTATATGTCAACATGACACTCTTTTTTAACAGGATAATAATTAAGGTAATATTGTAATTGATCATTTATTTAAGTTTAGTAATTGATATAAGAAATAAATAAATTCATAATCGAAAATAATATTTTCATAATAAAATCGACGTTATAGCTCCTATAGCGACGATTTTTATCGTCGTTATACATTTATAACGACACTTTTATTAAAAAAATATCAAAAAATATTATGAAAATATCAATTTTTTTGATATATGTATTTTTGTTTCACGAGAAGAGTCAAACCTTATGTAAGTCCGTGTAATTTTATTATTCTTATTTTTCATTTATGAACTAAATCTAGATGTTACGAATAGATACAATAATTAGGTTAACAATACAATAACTCTTTTGTTTTCTCATAAAAAAAGTAGCTCAAATTATTTGAATAGACCCAAAAACTATGCTAGTTCTTAATTAGCCAAAAATAAATCCACCAACGGGCAATATATTTAATTACAACCAATTTTTAGAAATAAAAACAACCTCACACTTGATAAACAATCCAATAATACCACCCTCCACCCCACCTCCTCCTCCGCCACCACCACCACCACCCCACCACCGCCACCATTATCTTTCCCCATCATTTCATCTTTTATTTCATTTTTCATCTTTTATATCCATATAGTATCATATATTTAATTCCATAGACAATTAATATTTATATATACATGCAAAATTAGGCAGCTAGCATTAATTATCTAAGCATGAAATTGCTTGAAGTTAATCAATTAAACCAGCTAAGGGAAATATTTGCTCGATTCGACATGGACTCCGATGGGAGCCTAACCCACCTGGAGCTAGCCGCCCTCCTACGGTCCATAGGGGTGAAGCCCTCCGGTGACCAAATCCACATTTTGCTAGCCAACATTGATTTAAATGGAAACGGGTCGGTAGAATTTGATGAATTGGTGAATGCAATATTACCAGACATGAATGAACAGGTTGTTGTAAATCAAGAACAACTTTTAAAGATATTTCGCTCTTTCGATCGCGACGGAAATGGCTACATTACCCTTGCCGAGCTTGCAGGATCCATGGCTAAAATGGGACACCCATTAACTTATCGCGAGCTTAAGGAAATGATTAGTGAGGCGGATACCAATGGAGATGGTGTCATTAGCTTTAACGAATTTGCTAATGTTATGGCTAAATCTGCCTCGGATTTTCTTGGACTGCCACTTTCATAGCATTCATGCATGCAGCATGCATGCATGCATGCAATATATATATATATATATATATATATATATATATATATATAATTGTGATTTGTTTTCAAAACTTATACATAATTGTACATGATTTAAGGGAAACTTTTTCTTTTCTGTTTTTTTCCTAGTTATGGTGATTGATATTTGGGTAATTAGATAGATGGGAATTAATGTTTTAAGCATTTATCTTGTAAATTAGCTAGAAAGAAACTATATATTTTAGCTAGCTAGTTTTATAGTTTTTTGGTATAAATTTAATGTTTAGAATTTGGAAAAGATTATTGTACCAGTTTGATACATTTCTCAAACTGCCATTTTAATTCTATCTTTGCAATGGTGCTTTTTGAAAGCATTACCAGATGAATACTGAAAATTGAAATAAATATTTAGTTCAGAAACATCATAGTGATGGACATAACCTTATCATGTGTTTCCTTAATTTTATGGTAAAGAGATGGTGAACATGCAACTCCAATAATTTCTTAAATTACTAGTAGAAAACTTGTCTTAATTGGGAGCTAATTTGTGGAATTAATGCAATACCCCCAATAAAACTTTTGCATGGTCCCTCTGTTACAATTTTCACCTTTTTTTATTATTATTAAGATTCGTTCATAAATGTAATATTTCTATTACTAAAGATGTATTCAGAAAAATTGAGTGAATCCTAATACGAAAATATTAAAAAAATTATATTTTCAATTTTCGCAAAATAATTATTATATTTTCTTGAACATAAATAATAATGGCTGAGTTTTGAAGCATTTTATAACATTTAAGATTTAAAATAATAATAATAATAATAATAATGAGTCAAAGTTCCAAGGCTCATTCAAATTGGCCAAGACAAAATCCCACAAAATCGTTATGAATGAAATGAGCACAAAATTACTTTTCAGATAAATTTGAAGTGAAGGAGAGGAATAAAGCCTTTTGCTTTCCAATACCAAAAATCACCATACAAATATTTCATTTTCATCTGTTTGACACTAAAAAAAGACAACAAATGTTTGGATCCTAAGCTTATACACTAATCAACCACACCTCGTCCTCGGAAGCCAGATAAGCCAGACTTTAAAGACATCATATATAGACCATTTTCCTCATGACTTTCCCACTTACAATTGCCAGATTGAAAAGTAAAAACTCAAGAGGTCCCCCATGAATAGCACTTTATGGCAAAAATTATATCTACATGGAGCTTAAGAACTGAATTTCGATAAGACTGATTTGCCACTTGTAAATATCAAACTTAGTAGAGCGAGGCCTAAACTTGTGGAGCGTATTCCAAACCTTATATAATGATAATGTGACCTCTCAATCCCGTCGAGTAATTCATCTCACAGTACAAAATATTTGAAATCTTTCTACTGGATATTCCAACTTTGGCGTCAGAGCTATGAAAATGAGCATCTCCATTAGTCTTTGTATTTTCTCCTCTCTCTCTTGGCTTCTCCGTGATCTTTCCTGGACCCGTGGCGAGAAGAACTGCTGGGAGAATGCCCACTTCTATGCTTGTGATTCTTAGAGTGTTTTCTACTACTCTTTTCCCTAGAGGAACCCTTTGTTCTCCCTTTGGACCTTGACCGATGTCGGTCAAGATAATCATCAGACGAATCTGTTGTATCCGCATCAGAGTAGCTGTTCTTATGGCGATGACGTCTAGAGCTTTTTCTACCCCTTTCATCTTCAGATGAACTGCTGCTCCAATCTCGCTCCCCTGTGGAAGTATTTGCCTTCTTATGCTCTTGAGAAGCCTTTTCGAGTTTATTTTTGACAGAATTATTATCAAAGGAGTCAGTCCCTCTTCTTTGGCTGCCACTTATCTGTGTATTGTTTTCGATGAGTATACGAGAACCACCGTCAAGACTCGCCTCCGGATGATAAGGGTTGCCTTGTGGAACCTCCTGCTGCATTTTAGATCCATCGCCAACCGCACTAGTGGAGGATGACAACTTCCTTTCAACTAACAAGGTGCTATTACTGTTATTCTCTCCCTTGTTTGCATCGACAGTTTCCTTCTGAGAAGCTGAATCTTTAAATTTATGTTCAGAATGCGAAAGTTCAGGGGGAACCTCTAGGCCTAGCTCTTTACCCAATGATTCTAAGAAGTCACCAGCTATTAAACGACTTAGAGTCGTATTAGCAACTTCAGTGTTCTTCTGTTGATGCTTCACTTGGTTGAGACTAGCATTTCCACCTTCATCATCTGAATCGTCAGAGAATATAGCCTATACAAGGTGGACACCCAAAAACCGACAGATTAGGAAGGGCTAATGCAAAGAATGCTAGTAGGATAAAGTGATGCACATAATGTTGACAAATAGTCATAAATAGATAGAAAGAGAAGTTGCTGTTGAAGGTAAGCAGTACAAGCTTTTTGTCAAAATTAAACCAAAAAGGGCATACAAGAAATCAAAAAAGGCACTAATGAATTGAGCTATTTACAATGGCCACGCCAGTTACTCACAATTATGGGAGACACCAAAAGTAGCAAGGATTGAGATCAAGTAGTTTATCAATATTTGTGGTTCTTTGTTTTAACACATGATACAGTCAATCATCTGACACAAACTATGATTCGTTCAGACAGGCAGAACGTGAATTGTGAAAAGCTGTTGCATTGCCAACTTCAAAGCATATATCAGAGAACTGTATTGAAGGGAAGGAAAGAATAACCATTTTCCTTCTTTCTTTTTATAAAATTACATGGGAGTGTTGAAACCTTCATTACATGGGAGTGTTGAGGCTTTGAGCCTTAGTAGAGGCATTATCTTGTACCGGATATGGCCTAATTTCCTTGTAGGATTTGATATTAGGATTCATGCCTCCCTCTACCCACCATGATAATAATAAATTTTTTGGAAATGAAAAAATAAAAAATGCTTTATCATTTAAAAAAAATTAGGGAAAAACAAACAGAAAAGGATTTGTAGTCTATCCCATTATTAGGTCTAGCAAGCTCAACCACTAACCTCACATGGTAACTGAGCATTTAAAAAAAATTAGGGAAAAACAAACAGAAAAGGATTTGTAGTCTATCCCATTATTAGGTCTAGCAAGCTCAACCACTAACCTCACATGGTAACTGTGCTCTTTTTTTTATAAAACCATCTCCATTGGAGTACACAACAGAATTAACACAATGAACGTTTAAGATTTATGAGAGATACGACATAAATCATACAGCAAAGTATTTATAGAAGCACATCCAAAAAAGTTGGAGAAGCAACATTAACATATCGAAATCATAGTATAAACAATTATTCAAAAAGAAACTTGCCTTGTAGAGGTCGACTGGTCTCTCAACATTTTCAACTTCCACCTCAACCTCAAGTTCTCTGTCAGCTACTTCTTCTGGGTTTGCAGCTTTTACTAAATCTGGCATGAAAATAAGAGAATCCATCTTGCTCCTCATTCTTGGTGCAGGAGGTGGCTGCAAAAGTAATTTATCACGACAAAATTTTAACTTTTTGAAATAGAAATGTCCAATCAGAGCCATTCTGAAGAGACTCAAATGGTGATTTCTGGGCCTTCGTTGGGTACAACTAAGACACTGCACCATAAATAATGCCGAATGAAAACATTTGACTATAACACAAAGATATCAATAGAAACAATAATATAGCAAAAAAGTTATAACTTTGTAAATCTACAAATACTCATGTTTGAAAAGCAGAAGCAACCAGAAAAAACATATTTTAAAAAAAGATTGTTAGTATTTAAGGTGGGTGAGGGGGACATAGAACCGGACCTCAACCTAGGACTGAGCATAAAACGGGTATAACCAAAGAACCGAACCGAACCGAACCGAACCGAAATAATTTAACCGAAATTTTCTGACAATTCGGGTAGTTTTAACATTTCGGTTATATCCGAATTTTTTTACGGTTTTCGGTTAGTTTGTACGGGTATTACTTTTGAGTTATTCGGGTTAACCGAATAACCGAACAAAACTTTGTAAAGGTAAAGTATTTACATAACCGAACAAAGACTCTACTTTACTAAATTAATTACTAGTTACTACCCGATAGCCCACTCTCTGAACAAACAAAGCACGCTTGACACTAGTCACACTACACTACTACAGATCTACTTTACTCTCTCAGATCTCGAACTCTCTCAGACAGGAGTGAGCATTCGGTCGACTGCAAGCCTCGTCTCAATTCTCAGATCTCATTCTCAACTGTCCCTCATCCATTTCGTCTCTCTCACTGCTTAAAACCCAGATCCAAACGCGAGACTGAGATCTCTCTCAGATCCAGACGCCCAGACCCAGATCTTGATTTCTCTCATCGGTCGACGCCGAGTCGCCGACGGCCATCGCCTCGGTCCTTCATCTCGATCTCTCAATCTCTCAAGTCTCAAGAGTCAAGCAAGTCTCATCCGTCATCCACCATTCGGTTCTGCAGATGCAATTTTCCTTCAACTTTGATTCTTTGACTGTGAGAACTGAGAAGTTCTTTGGCTTACTGAACTTTTCTAAACAGCATCTTAAATATTTCTGAGACATTCGGTCCTTTCGGATGCTATGAATTTTCTATGCAATTATCTTGATGAATGATGGGTCTAAGTCTTCAGAGTGGTGTTTCTTTGCTCATTAAAATCAGTTTATATGTTTTGGTCATTTGTTTCTGTTTAGCAAAATAGCAAGCCAGCTACTTGATTTTTTCTGAAACTTGTGAGTTGTGAAGTAATTTGTCAAAATTTGTGAAGTAATTTGTCAAAATCAGTTTAAAAGTTTGTTGATTCAAAACAATTTCTGACCACATTCATTTTCTGAACACAGATTCATTATTGCAATTTAATTTTTAATTTTGAGCTTCTAAGTTGTTATTCATGTTATGGTCCTGTTATGTTTGTCACTAACTGTGATAATATTATTAGCTCCCAAGCTGTATACTTGTGGTAATCATGCAATTTCATATCATAGTTACATCCTCTTAGTCCATCTACTTGTTGTAATTTGATTCTTAATTTACTGCTACAACTTTCATATCAACTTAAGACATTGGATTTACTGCTACTTGTTGTAAATTGATTCTTAATTTACTGCTACAAGTTTCTTGTGCAAGATATGTTTTGAGTCCTAGCTTCTAACAGCTGATAATGCCAATGCCTCCGAGGCTGCAACAATAAAAAATTCCTTGTACAGTCAATTACTAAATTATTATGGGTGGTTTTAGAATTTCATACAATCCCTAGTGGCTTCTTCTATTGGCCATGCCAAATTTATTGAGATTGTCTGCTTCAGCCAATTATTCTAGACTTTGGAGCAGATTTCTTATTAAAGTTGCAACTTCTAGAGTTTGAATCTTTCTTTGTTTTCTTTCCAGCATGGCAGTAAAACTCTTAGTAGCAACAACAAACTCAAGTTACTCAACAGCAACAGCAGCAAGTGGTAGGAGGTGCAGGTCAAACTCAACAGCAGCAGCAGCAAATGCTCAACAGCAGGAACACTGTGCTCAACAGCAGTGTTATGTTTATGGACTATGTTTATGGTGTTGAACTGTTAATCATGTAGGAACAGTGTTGTTATTGTTATCTGTCGAGTGTCGACTGGATTTCATGTTTGTGTAATATGTAGTTGACAGTCATTCATGTTTGCTGCTGACTGAGTCTTTTGTAATATGTAGGCTACATAATGTAGTTGACTGTCGTTCAATTCACTGGACTGCAGTACTGCTATCAATTGACAAATGCCAAGTCTTTTAAATTCGGTTATTAACCGAATAACCGAATAAACTATTCAGTTATTCGGTTATTCGGTTATTACAGATTTCAGTTAGTTGTTCGGATAGCTAAAACAGGGTAGTTTCGGTTTTTGGGTATAACCGAAATTGTTATTCGATTCGGTTATTATCCGAATGCTCACTCACTCAACCTTCGAAATTGCGTTCGAGGCACACGCCTTGAGGCGGGAGTTAAAGAGAAATTCAGAAGCTTGCGCCTCATTTGGCTGAGGCTTACGCCTCAGTGCGTTGCCCCTCAAGGTGTATCAAGGCCTACGCCTTGATTTGAATTAAAAAACCCCAAGTATGCGACATGTTCTTCAATTCGAGCCGATCAACAGGTTCTCTCTCTTCTTCTTGAGTTAAATGCGAATTAATGAGGTTCTCTCTCTCTCTTCTTCTTCGATCGACTCTGTCTTCTTCTTCTTCGACAGTTTCTTTCTCTTACTTTTTTTATTAGTCAGTATGGTCTGTATTTTTCCGTCTTCTTCTTTGTGTTTATATGATTGTAATTACATTACTATCATATAATTATATTGTATAATTATTATAATTATATCATATGTTTATATTATAATTATTACATTATATAATTATATGAATATAATTATTATTATTGTATATATATATATATATACAGTAGTAGCATTACTGTATAATGTATTATTATTGTATATGTTATATATATAAAAAAAAAATTATTATAATGATGGATTATTTTATGATTATATTCGCATTTTTTTATAATTTTTTGAGGACTTTTATGTTTTCAAATCGAGGCTTTCGCCTCGCTCCGCCTCGAAGCTTACACCTCACCTCGTCTGGAGAAAAACGTGTCGTACCGCTTTTAGTTTTTTCAAACATTGCCTACCAGAAGTAGGGCATATACTAGCTACTGAAGATATTTCCAACAAGATAACATCTTCTCCATTAATTCCCTAACAGGATTTATCCCTGCACCTCCCCGTTACAGGATGAGAGGGGTACCACAAGAGCTAGAGCTCATTGGTAAACATATAGATGTACTTGACGCACTAACATGTAGAAATGATCTCAGGTACTTTTGGCAACATCCTAATACAGATATACTAACAAATAAAATCAACAGAAACAACTTGAATATAACATCATAAACAAAGAAAGAGTAAAGAGAAACACATTGGCAAAAAAATTACCTTGCCCATATAAGGATCAGTTAAATCAAAGCGCCTGCACAGAATTGATGCAGGCCGCCACTGAAACTCTTCCCGTTTCGGATATAATTCCTTAATTATCAATTCTTCAGCTTGACCAACTCCAGCTTGCTGCAGATGGACATAAGTTAACACCCAGAACAAGTTCTGCATATTTAAAAATGAAAAAACTATTCCTTAATTATCAATTCTTCTGCTTGACTAACTCCTGCTTGCTGCATATGGACATAAGTTAACACCCAGAACAACTTCTGCATATATAAAAATGAAAAAACTAAACTTTAAGATTCATACCTCTAGACCGCCAGAAGTAAACTGCAATCCAGTAGTAACTGGCAAGTCCAAAAGTTGCTGATTGGGGGAATTAGTTTCCTTCCCCCATTTTCCTTTCTCTATTGCCACAGCTGCAGACTCAAACTCCAATCTCTCACGTGCACGATCTGCTTCAGACATGTAACTCGCTCCACCAGAATCTTTAGAGCGAAGACCTCCTCGGTATTTCTCCTTCAGGTACTGTTCAAATCTTTTTTGCTTTGGAGGATCATCTCGGAAAGGTTTCGCAACTTCTTGGGGCTCAGTCTATATATTCCAATGTAAAAATTCTAATAAATAAAATATGCAAGTTTGAATTAATTTTTTCAAAAGCACATCTAAGGTGGTATGAGTCATAACCCAAGAGTGCTATAACATGATCAAGGACAAGATGGATTCACAATCATATTACTAACAATTGGAGTGTTAACCATTGGAACAAAGACAAAGATGTAAATAACTCACAAATGATGCAGGATTAGTGAATGTATTAGAAAGATTGACTTGAAGATTAACAGTAGCTGCAGAAGTAACAGACGAGGTTAAATCTTTGGAGCTTCTTTCCAGGGGCTTCTCGCCTAGAATTTTGCCACGGCTCTCTGCAGTCATCTTCTGCTCACTTGGATACAGCTTCACATCCAACTGCTGTTTGGTGTGATCAGTACGCTTCTGGTGCTCCTCCCAGAGCTTCCTAAAATAGTAATCATGGCCATCTCCTCCACTAAGGAATGAAAATAAAGGATTAGACTGATTCTTCTCTCTGGAGAGATCCTCAAATAATTTACCACAACGAGCTACCAAAGTTGCAACTCCTTCTATCAATATTTTTAAATCTTTATCTTCTGGAGGAGGAACATCTGGGGGAGGCACATCAGCAAGCTTGTGGTTAATCTCAAGGGGAGCAGGAAAATTATGATGAGGTACAAAATCCTTCGGAATCACTGGAGGATCAAATCTGAAAACCCAATATGCAGTATAGAGTTAAATAATGACCATATATTACTAATTACAAAATTGCAATATTTTCTAGAATTACCAAACAGATAATTATCGTAGTCCTCACCCTAACTTAATAATCTTAAGTAAATTGACAGGAAAGAAGCAAATGAGTGGAAGCTTGTAGTACATTATTGTAAATTCAGTTCCACGAAAGGTAATTTCAAATGTTCATTTCTACATGCCTAACCTTGAAGGATCAGGTTTCAATATAACCTATAAAACAAGTTCCATCTAAATTGCTAAACAATACTTTTTTATCTTGGGAAGTGACAAGTGTACCAAACAGATAATTATCGTAGTTGTCACACTAACTTAATTATCTTAAAATAAATTGACAGGAAAGAAGCAAATGAGTGGAAGCTTGTCGTACATTATTGTAAATTCAGTTCCACGAAAGGTAATTTCAAGTGTTCATTTCTACATGCCTAACCTTGAAGGATCAGGTGTCAATATGATAACCTATAAAAAAAGATCCATCTTAATTGCTAAACAATACTTTTTTATCTTGGGAAATGAAAAATTTTTAGATGAAGTTACAGGTAAACAAGAAGGAGAATCAGCATGGCAATTTGTCTTCAGAAACTTCAATATGTGAAAAGTGACTTGAAAAGGTGGCAGTCTGTAATCATTCAGTCATTCATTGCTCAATTAGTATAGATACATAGACTCAAATCTATCCCCTTTTGGGAATCACTGGGTCATGCCTAGATCAGCTATCAAAGAATTTTTGAGGTGGACGAGAAAAAGTAAGCAAAGATATTCAGACCTATGAGACAAGAGGCCCAGTTCTGCTGCGAAAGTGTATTTGGAAGGACAAGATTACGCTAACACATGACTGGGGGCATCAACAACTTTCAAGGCTGAGGTACGCGATGTTGCCATTTCTCTTTTAAGGGAATTTGGGTTGGTATTTAGTTATTGTGAATTTTTCTGAATTTATATTTTGTTTTTTGTTTCTTTTTATATATAGCATAACCTCCTCCTTATCAAACAGGCTTAATTAATCAACTCACTTGATGCATTAAGTTTTAAGACTTAAAATCAGTTAACAAACAAGTTCTTAGTCTTTATCTTCTGCCCCCAGCTAGCTTTCTATCTAATAACTAATTCCTCAAACTCCTCCTTAAGCGCTATCATCCTAACCACATCTCTAGATAAAGGACCATCATCTTCTAACTTATCTATGTCTCCCACTTTCCCCACTAAAGCAGCTTTCCTTACCCTTATCTAACTTTGATGGCTTTCAGCTTCTTCAACAAGAAAAATCAACAATCTATTGAAAGGGCACTCATCCCACCGCCCCCTACGGCCCTTCAAAATTTGGATAAGATGTTGATATATTCTCAAAGAGAAATGGAGTAGGCCCCCACTTGACTGGATTCAACTCAAAAACCACAGAGAAATTATTCTAGGTCTTCCTAGGAAGCACCTCCTAAACCTAATTAATAAAATCATCCTCCCGGTCGTTAGTAAAGAGAAACATGTCAACATGTATGGCTACTAGCTGCCCCTCAAATCTAGAACAACTAAATTGCGCATTAGAGAGCACAATTTCCCTCAAACCACAGTCCCTAATAAAAATATCAAAACCTTTCATACTACTACCGACTATAGAGCCTCCCAACTTTTCTTGCGAACGAAAATCCCCTAAGAACCGCCTCGGTTTACACCGACGTCCATCAACTCCTCTAAGAAGAACAAATGTTCCCTAGGTCTTTTGAGACCATAGACTCAAGTTAACCACCCTCACCACAACCAGGAAATTCTAGCTGTATTACTTTACAGAAAGATATATAAAGAATAAGAACCATGTAAAATATGAACCTTAGAAGGTACTCGAATATCCCACACGACATTAACTCCAACACCTGCTCTGACTGAGAGAGGAAAAGCCCAATATTTATGCCTAGCCTAGACTCAAAAAATCCTAACAACACTCCTATCAACCGCCTCTGACTTGAATTCAGACAACATTTGAGGTTTCCTTGCAGATAACATAAAAGAGGAAATGTTAATCCTCTCTCTTCTTTCCATATTTAATAACTAGAAAAAGAGAAACCAAAAGGAATGAAAATGAGAATCCTATGTATTTCAAAGTACATGGAAGAACAAAATAAAGATTTTTGTGCATGAGTGTTGTGGCTTCCGCCTGGGAGGGGGGAGGGGCTTAATTCCTTGAGTTGCACAATGCTGATATCTATGTGCGTGTTATGGCTTCTACAATGTTGCTCCACCTTTCTGCCTGTTGAACTCTTTTCTCTTATGTCTCTTTTTAGGCATATATTTATATTGTATATTGAAAACAAAAATAATGCCTGTCAAGAACATATATTTATATATTGTATTAATTGAAAAATATAAAGCAAAAATATTTTTCACGCCATCTTAAGATTCATACTAAAACCACTCGGGGAAAAGTGACGTATTGTGAAATGAAGTAAATGTCATAACTTATAAAGCATAAAGTTCTTGTCTGTTCACTCATTAAAGTACAGGGTCAATATATATCAAGGCACTACTACAAATTACCTTTCCAACAGGTAATCAGAGAATGATGCAACTTTAAAACCACGCAGAATACCATGTTCCTTGTCACCCTTTTTTTTCTTATCTTCTATGGTTAACCTTGCAGGCTCTTCAATCTCTTGAACATAAGTATCTCCAAAGTCATAACCTATTCAAAAATATGTTATTAGGTGGGGCTACATGCATCATATTAAACAAAAAATTGGCCAAAGTTATATTCACAAAAGCCATCAAACAGGCAGTGTTGGATTTAGGAGCTTGGTTCTTACAGTTGACACCACCTCTTACACCCACAAGTAAAAGGAAATATAAAACTGGATCAAGCCTTCAGAAATGGACAAACTAACATTAGACAAAGTATGACAGCACAATAACGACTAATCTTGAGTGAGTAAAATTATTGTCATTCTGCACTTGAAGTACTTTTAATTGAAAAAGAATAACAATTTATAAGACAACACCAACAGGAAACCAGGAAAACCACAGGATACACAATTCCTTGAGGAGAACCAATGGATTCGAAAGCACAAAAATAGAATTCAATAACAAGTCCATTGGGATTGGCAAACTAGAGTTGAAATCCATGAACTTGAATAATTTGACAACAAATTGACTTCAGCGCACTCTTAAAGGTCCTATACCTTATTAGGCAGATATATCAGTTCCTACGCTTGTCAAACTTATTTGTGTTGTGTGAGTAATTGACAGCTTAAACTTTCAGCAACTTAATATAAGGAAATTGGAACATCGGCCAAAAGTTTAGCACAATCAACCAAAAATCATTGTTAATAGAGTCACAAATTACATGTAACTCCGATATGGCGATATATGGATATGTACACGTGTGTTTGTGAATATATATAAATTGGTGTTATTGAGACACCCTAGTTAGACTGAAAACTGATGCAACTCCTCTCTCTCATTCACAGTCTTGCTCCACAGGGATTGAAGGATATATTGGTCATTTGGTCCCTTGAATCAGTTGGAGAACATGTTGGCAACCAGAATTCTGATGGACAGAAAATCTGCACCACATTAATTTATATAATGACTTCAATGGTGTGTTTGGTATGGTGGAAAAATAGAGAAACAGAGGAAAGAGGATGGAAAAACGGAGGGATTGTCCTTCGTTTGGTAGAAGGAAAAACATAATAAACTGAGAAGTGGGAGGGTGACATCCTGTTTGGTTTAACAGAGTTTAGTTTTCTGTTTCCATTTTTTTTCGATACAAGAAAATGTGTTAGCCTGTCTCAAAATAAAATCAAATTCTGGAAAAACATTTTCAAAATGAGGAGAAAAAGTGAGAACATCAAAAGGATTTTTTTCTCAGTTTTCTTAGAAACACAGAGAAGTAGAAAACATAGACTAGACTAGTAAATTTAAAGAAGCACACCATCAAGTTCTTTTAGCAGCATACGATTCATCAATCTTTCCTTTCATTTGCTTTACCAAACAATGAAAAGTGACAATCTCCCTAATAGCATTCCTTCCTTTCCCTCCTATTATACCAAAAACCCATGAAAAGACACCTTTCCAATTATTTTCAAGTCATTTTGTTAATTTATTTTGGAAAGAAACTAAAAATTGTTTTACATTTACATTTTGTAATGGAGAATGGCAGATAGCTTCTTACCTATACTTTATAGTAAGAAAATAAAATATTCCAAACCCATACACTGAACAATTGATAAGAATGAAGAGAACTAATGGCAGAATTAAATGCATAATACTTACCTGATGCATATACATCCTCATCTTCAACGTCAAGCTCTTCAAGCGCTCCAATGCCAAAACCAGGAGCAATTCTTCCTGCTGATGAATTTAAGACAACTAGTTAAACTGTGCAAACTATTTGTAGTGCAGCTGAAACTTATAAAACAAAATAAGAAATGTAGACCATTGTTAAAGGATAATAGATCTCACATTTGAAACCAAAAAGACTATCTTTCGTTGAGAAAGGTTTCCCATTCCCCACCTCCTGATTTCCAGATATGCGCGATCTTTTCCTTTCTGAGAAAGGAAATAAACAGTTAAGCTGCTTAAATTTCCAAATAACATGTTAGTTGGCTTACGTTAGGTAACTACATACCCCTAAATTCTGGAGCGTTTTTAAAAGGATCATAGCCTAAACCATGCAAGTCCTGCTTTGGATTGAGCACATAAACCTGAGGCAACAAAAATATTAGGCCATAGTTTCCTTTTCTTAGCCATAAATCATGAAATTCATATGATTAACTCTAAACAGAATTACATGAAAACGTCATCTATATACAATGCTTGTTGATGCACCAGCACCACACTAAACCATAAACTAGTTTTATTCTATATCACCCTTCTTCAGGAAGTATATATGTAATATTGTGCAAGCTGTAGAGAGAGGCCAAACCAAACTGTGCCACAAGCTCCAATAAAATTTACTCCGTCCATTAGAAAATATAATATCATTCCCTTTGTAAAATATTTTAAAATGGAGGTAATAGTTATAACCTAAGAGAACTGCATACGAACATCTGGTAATCCCAATTTAAGATATTACCCAAAACTTAACATACCAAAACAAGTAATACCGAATACCAATATTCCCCGGTATAACAGGACTACAACAGTGCTATAAGGTACGATTTTTATGAAGAGGTACAAATTTATATAGCATATATTGACCTGACAGTTTGACACAAACTAACCAAATGTATGATAACAACTCAGCTCACCAAAGTCAAACCCACCAAACAACAAAAAGGAAAGGAAAAAGGAAATTTGACATTGGGTAGCAATTTTAAATAAAAGTTCTTGAGGCGCGTCATGAGGCTAGGTGTTCATAAAAAGCCCTGGGACTTGTAAACGTGGATGAGAGTGGCGTACGCGAGGCATAAGTTTTTTGCATGAGACGTGAATTTTTTATCGCCCCATTGGATGAGGCGCATGTCTAGTAGGAATATTATTGTTTTCTGTTTCTTACTATTATTGCTTGATTTTACCATTTTACTAACCCTAAAATATGAAACCATAAAAAATTCCTCATAAATACTACAGCCAAAAAACAACACTTAAAGCAACTCTTCCTCTTCCCCGCTGCTACTACAATAAGAGCCCTGCTACAACCAAAACTACTACGTATTTCTTCAACTCTTCTTCTCTCAAATTTTTTCCTGCATCTCTTACGTTCATCTATTACTTTTACTTTTTCTTTTTCTTGTTAATTATCTTCTCTCTCTATTGTCCCTGCCATTGTTCTCCATGTGCAACTTCTTCCTCTCTTTTTTTCTTTGCTTCTTCTCTTCTCGTCATCAATTTTATTCTTTCTCCAGGTTTGATAAATGGACTTCGGAGTTTTGATCGTCTTCGTAGCTTCTGTTTTATTATTTATCATTTTCACTCATTTTCATATATACTATGAATTCTTTTAGATACAAATTTCAATACCTGAACCAACTTATGCCCCACGCCTCAGGACTTATGCCTCGTCGTGCGCCTTCACCTTTTAAAACACTGGTTATTAGAAAGATCTTCTGAAGATTGAAGAAAGGAAAATAAATCTAAAAAAAGAAATTGACGAAACAGTTTTGAATGTGTACACATTTTAGTAAGAAAATAAATCAGAATTCATCAGGAAGCAAAGCATGTAATAGATAAGAAGTCTAAGGTGAAATAGAGGAAAAACTAAAGAGAGAGCATCAATTCATAAAATCAACAAGAAAAACAACACACTGGCATGCTTTTAGGAAGCTGGTTGTCAGCATCAGTAGGTAGCTCAGTCACATTTTCAGGGTCACCTTCAACAAGCTCAGAACCTGAAAATGGTGCTCTGACATCCTCAGATGAAAGAGCCAAAAAAGCTTTTCTAGCTTCCCTGCGAGCATCTGCATAAAACAACAAAGATAAAGATGTCTTAATTTAATATATAACGTTAATTAATACAGAAAGCACCTACGACGGGAGTTCATAGACAAATATAGATATTATGAATATAACTTTATTAAATATAGTGAAAATAACTTCCAGATAGCTTAAGTCTGGTAAGTACAAATACCGGAATGTAGTAATTTAGAAAGGGGAAAAGGTAATCCTGGGTGTAAACCTCATTTCCCAAGATAGTTAGAACTGAGAAGTACACATAGGCACAGTGTGCAACAAAGTCTTCTTAATGGGGAAAAAAAAAACATTTAGAGAACACCAAAAAATTGGAAAAAAATGTACCAGAATTGATCTATGAACGGTTTCACAGTTTAAACTAGAGAAATTTAAGGGCTCAACCACTCAACTTCAGTAGCTTTAGGAGTCTTAAATATAGCTACGAAAGTGTCCCATTTAGTAACTATGAGTTATTGCACTTGTATAAAATACCAGAAGAGATCAGGGAAATAACTATCCTAAGCCATACAGAGAAATAAAACAGTCTCTTCAGAAGACTTCAAAACTTTCTATGCAACCTGTATAAGGAAGTCAAGAGTCCTATAATGCATTTTTCTCTTTTTGTGTGAAGGAAATGAAATTAAAAAAAAATCCCTAATATCCCACATTAGTCCTTACTTCATGCCACCAGATAAAACACACACACACTGGGCCATTGAATCTAGGTGTGTCCTTGTCATAGAAATCTTTTCAACCTCTCAAGGTTGACATAACGCTAAGGAAACTGCCACTAAAATTTGATTATCTTGTAGACAAGAGCAGCCAGGGCCTACGACAAAAACAATCTAAAAATCAAGCGTTAAGATGCACAAGAAGATCAACAGATACCGCAGGTTGGTTAAAAAGGATAATGATATAGCATACCATATAATGAATTGGAACGTGAATCCCTTATAGAACGACCCCGCCGCCATCCCATTTTCAGCAGTAAATTGACACCTGAACAATAAGAGAATAAAATATATTAATAAGCCATAGGTGTGATCAGCAGAGTTGACACCCAGACAAAATCTACAGTTAATTTAAAACAAACCAATAGAATCCGAGGCTGGAAGCACTATTTCATCAGGAGCAGGTCCGGGTATAGCTGACGGCCTACAACACACAAGCGACAAGTTCAAAACAGATAATTTAATTCATAAATAAGTGAGAAGAAATGGAGGTAAAACAACAAATTCCAAAACAAAATAGGAGATATAATACATGTTACAAGGCTCACAAGTGGTGCAGAATATTAATACTGAAGATGCATAAAACGTTGGTAAAAGATTAAAATGTTAGACTCTTTGCTTACTAATACATGATATTCATAGCTTAGAAATAAGAAACAAATAATGATGAATGGTCAAAGTTGTCACATTCAACTTTAATATAGCCATTATTTACAACCAATAAAACAAAACGTAAGATAAGCAATTGATACAACCTTTGTTGTTGTTCCTTCTCAGCTTGCTTTCGAGCAAGCTCAGCAGCTGTAGATCCAAATGTATCAAACTGCATAGATGTCCCCAAAGAATCGCTCTCCAATTCCTAGAATGTGAAAGCAGAACATTTGAAAATGAACTTTTACAATGCAAGGACGTAACCCATTTACTACGTTGAGGCCAATTGTTGAATTGCTGATTTTACAAACAAGACTTTGAAGTTTGAACTAAGGTCTAGTCACGTGAATAACAAAGCTTCCTAATGTTGGTAATATGTATCTTTGTCAAGAAATTCAAGCCAACGATAAGATCATAGGACATACGGCTTTCTCATCATCATCCAAGAAGTTAAGAATACTTTGTTGTTTGATTTCAGCTCTGCTCTTCCTTGATGATGTAAATGTTTGAGGAGTCCATCCTGCATGATTATTTCCAGAGTTCAACACACATACACACCACCCTCAAGAAACCAAAAAACAAATAAAGCAATCTAATTCAGACTGGGTAAAATTTTACCCTCTTTAGATCCCACAGTGTTGTAGTAACCAGCAGAAAAACCTCCACTAAATGCCCCATGAAATCTTCTCCTCCCTTCTTCATCTCTAACCTGAACGTTGGCATTTTACAGAAAAAATATAATTAGCCATTTAGACATTTCAAAGAACCCAAGCATCACGACTACACACCTTATGAATAAACTCCAATTCTCACTTACTAAGTTAAAAAGAGATCCCCAATAACAAAACTTGAACATAGAAAAATACCAAACAAAACCATAAATTAAAACTTGGCATCTAATTAAAAACACTAATCAACATCAAATTCAATTACAAAGTAGCATCGACCAACATGAATGACATTGATTAGCACATCAACACCACTTCATCTCTAACCTAAAAATTACACCTTTTCAATCCTAACTTAATCCTAAGAAATTAAATCAATGTTGGTGTTTCATAGAAACATTATATGTGTGTTATTAACTGTTTAGACATCGAACTTCACACCTTACAAATCAAATTGAATTATCTCATAGCAAGTTAAAACAATATTCCTAATAACAAGAGGGAATTGATAATTCCACAAGCAAATGTGATAGTTCATTTAAACACAGAAAAATCCCAAACAAAACCATAAAATTAAAACTTGGCATCTGATTTTAAACACTTTACCAAATTCAAATTCAATTACAAAGTAGAGTCAACCAACATGCATAACATTGAATTAGCACATCAAAACCACTTCAATCAGCTCAAATTTAATATTTGTTTTCATACAAAGAACAATTATACATATATATAAATTGAAATTACCTCTTGTTTCCAAGGGACGAGGGCTCGTAATTGACCAGAAGCTTCAGCAACGGCTTTTTTCTTTCGGGTGGTGATGTCTTCTTCTCGCTCAATCGGCGTGCCATAGAAGACGAAATCATCTTCGTCACTTGCCATTTAGAGATGTGAAATTGATCGATTCAATTGGGATTTTTATTTTTATTTTTATTTTTATTTTTGTATAGACGGAAGAGAAAAGACTTGAAATAGACTGTGCATTGGGCAAGTTTAGGACTCGTATATATGGACTGAATATATACAAAAACTATATGGGCATATGGAAATTGGACCACTGTATTTGAATTTTAGTTATTTATATTTTGACTCTAATTATAAATAAAAATATAATAAATAAAATTCAAATACATTTATATGATATGTCCATAATTCAAATATATATAATTTATTAAATATTTATAATTATATTTTCTCCTATATTAAACCTGTTTGTGAGTTTTTAAAATTAAGAAAATGAAAAAAAAGTTTTAAAAAATGTAATTTAAAATCGTCATGTTTGTGAGATTTTTAAGTCAAGAAAGGTAAAAAAAAAATGAATTTAATAAATTTATTTTTAATTTCGTAATTATCCTTACCTGTATCGCATAAAATTAATTTTACACATTATGTCATGATATCTTTACTAAATTCCTTACTTTCTTATCATTTATTTTTTTATCATTTTTCGTAGTTAAAAATTCTTAAGAATATGGGTGACAATCGTGTTGTATTACACGAATTCGTTTCATGTCAGGTTATAGGTATTAAACTAAATAAGTCAACATTTATTAATTGTGTTAACGTGTCTACATAAAATAAATTTTTAAATAGAAAAAAGAAGTAAAATAACATTCTTATAAAAGTAACTAAGAAAGATAAGACTTAATATTTAAAGTAAATTACAACATTATATCATATTTATTTTCAAATTATTTTAAATAAACGTCTCTAATCTTGTTTAATTTGTGTCAACCCGTTGACCTATTTAAATTTCGTATTGGCCTGTTTATGTCAGCGTTTGTGACGAGTTACCGTGTCATGTCCTACTATGGAAGAGTAAGGGGGTGTTTGATAAAAACTGAATGAATCTGAATGAGTTGAATCTGAATTTGAATGAAAAAAATTGTTTGATAATTGACATGTTTGAAACATCTTAATAACAAAATTTTATTATTTTACCCCTCTGAAAAAATTCAAAATTGTTGTAAATTTATTTAATATTACTTAATACAATAGTTAATATTTTCTTTATTTTTTTTACTTCATTCAGCTAAAAAAATCTGACTTAGCCATTCAGCTCATCTATCTTACCGATTCAGCCATTCAGACCAAAACAAACGCATTGACCGATTCAGCCATTCAGATTCAGTTCCATTCAGCTCTAAACAAACACTCCCTAAGTGTCACTAATTAACTTATTACAAATAGGTTTAGTTTTCCCATTTCTAATTCATATTCTCTCAAAAAATTCTTGTTTTCTTTCTCCCACTTATCGATCTAAAATGTCTCTTCAATAATTTGCTTAGTACACAAATACACAAAAGCATTGTATGTCATGAACACTAATTTCAATAATTTATTAAGTGCACGCATATAGTGTGACGCCCCCAAAATTAGGTATACATCACCCATCTTGAGTCACCAGATACATGGTACAGAATTCAAATACAACTGTCGTGTACAATACGACAAAACATAAACTGTGAGTTTGAATACAAATATTGTAAGACCCCGAAATTTATGAAATAAAAGTATTCAATTTTTCTTATAATTACTATTTAGTAAATGGTTAAATTGATAAAAGTTAAAGTTAAGGGTGATATATGAATTTTTTTCAAAATACACAAGTGGTTATAAAATATTCATTGTTTTTCGGGAATATTCGTTTGGTCGTGGAATATTCTTTTCTGTAGGAGAATATTAAATACGACGACGACGCAGCCCATTTGTAGCCCCATAATGTAATAACCGTAGGATGAAGAAAATGACAAAATTAAGTTTTTTTATAAATAGCAGGCGTAATCATTACAATTAACATTGTTGGAATACCGGTTGGTAAAATAAAATAATACGCGTTGTTGTTGGCGATGGACACTGCGGTATTACACGGTATTTTGAATTATTGATTCTTACGTAAGAAGACACTACTCAATAATTGTTACAGTAATTACTGTTCAATATTTTATTTTATTGATTCAATAATTGTTGCGTTGATATTTTATATTATTGATGTTTCAATAATTATCACTGCACATTATTTCTCATTATCAGATCAATAATTCATATTATTTGAATAAAATTATTAGATAGCATTATTGGCAATTTCTAGAAAGTTCTGTCAAGGAGAGGTTTGGTCACCTAATTATGCGCCAGTAAGGAGAAATCCTTATCGGAAAGCCCCCTCTTTCCTGGGAACTGCCTGGTTGTCATTATTGTGATTCTGTAATATTATTTGTGAATAATTAATTATTGATTTATATGATAAGGAAATATTTATTTGATGTGGATATAAATGATGGATTTATTTATGTAGTTATAAATGAAAGAGTTAATGTTGAGGTGTTTTATCAGTATTTTGTCGGATTGGAGGTATTAAAAGATCAAATCGGTGTTATTACTGACTTTATTGTGTGAGTTATAATATTTAATCCAATAGTTGGATCGTTGTAATTTTTGGATATGTTATACATATATAAGATGAGTATATGTCCACAAATTTTGAACCGTTAAAAATAAGCGTATAATTTGTTATGAATTTTAAGAGGTGACTGATTCAGAAATTAGGTTATAAATGATTTTGGTAGAAAATTCTAGAATTGGTGGGCCCTACTTGTGGTTGGTGAAGAAATGTGCTAAATTTTATTTCAAATGTGGTGGGTGAGAATAGTAGCAGGTAAAGTCATCAGGTTGCAGGTCAAGTCTGCTAAAATTTTCCTATAAATAGAGGGCTAAGTTAGAATTGAAAATCACACCAGAAATAAGATTTTTTTCTTTCTATATTATCAAGCATATTTTGAGAGTATTTAGATACTTTGAGAGTTGCTATTTAGTAGAAGTTTTCTTCGGTTTTTCATCTGATATTCCAGTCAAAAGTACTGCTCTTTTGAGGTAAGGGATTTTAAGGGTTATTATATTTTTCAGTTCGTACTTCTTCTGATCTTCAGAAAATTCTGGAAATATTTGAAATGATATGTTGATGAGTTTTATTGATTGTGTCCAAAAATGATGATTTTTGGATGTATAGATTAAGAGTTATGAATTTTATGAGAAAAGACTATTTTAAAAATAACCGCTTATAACTCATTGTGGTTAACTCCAAAAGTGATGAAATTTTTATTGAGAGTACATCTATATAATATCAGTGTACTCTGTGAATTTCGGAATTTTTGGATAAAAGTACAATTTATGATAACTGTCTAAATATTCGACGGTTTTGGTCATATGAAAAATAGTAAATGAATTTTAAAAATTCTAAAAAAAATATATGTTCAATATGGGACTATATTCTGCTAAATCCCAGAAAAGAAATATTTTTGGAACTGATTTGGTATTTTTCGTGAAATGGACTAGTTATGAATAAATGAGTTAAATATGTTATGTGAAGGAAGAAAATTGGAAAATATGATTTTATGGCTTGAGAATCATATATATGGTATATGCAGATTTTTGATGAGGGTTTTGGTTATTGGTGATGAAATTTTATAAGTTTGGCATTTTATGATGATTAAATGCATTATTTAGTAAAGTGTAAACAATTAAAATAAATTATTTATAAGTTTAAGAAATGTTATTCTTTCAATATCATTATACCGAAATATTGGTATGGATTTTATTGTGGAATTTCTACCTTTTTGTGTCAGGGTTACTATTCACGAGTTACTATTCACGAGTTACTATTCACGGATACTATTCACTACAAAATTGGTTTCTTTTTCTAACCAAATTATAGTTGATTTATGAATATTACTTTGGAGATTAAAATTATATATTGATTATATTATCATATATAACATTTTTATAACCCTGATGTTGAAATTCTCTTTCACTTGAGTATAAAGATGGGTAGATTATTGGTATGATCATGACTAGGGTTCTCTTTGGCCAGTAGTGAAAAGTTGAATTGTGAGTGGTATGATCATAACCATTGAATTTATAATTGAATATCTTTAGCTTAAGTGCAAAGGTAAATTGATCAACATGGTAATTATTGTTTATATAAATTCTGAAATGATTATATATTTCTTTGAGATATTAATATATTTGGCCTGTACTGCAATTATGAACCGTTGAGGTAGAAATTCCACAATAAAATCCATACCAATATTTCGGTATAATGATATTGAAATAATAACATTTCTTAAACTTATAAACAATTTATTTTAATTGTTTACACTTTACTAAATAATGCATTTAATCATCATAAAATGCCAAACTTATAAGATTTTATCACCAATAATCAAAACTCTCATCAAAAATCTCCATATACCACATATATGATTCTCAAGCCATAAAATCATATTTTCCAATTTTCTTCCTTCACATAACATATTTAACTCATTTATTCATAACTAGTCTATTTTCATGAAAAATATCAAATCAGTTCCAAAAATATTTCTTTTCTGGGTTTTAGCAGAATATAGTCCCATATTGAACATATATTTTTCTTAGAATTTTTAAAATTCATTTACTATTTTTCATATGGCTAAAATACCTAATATTTAGACATTTATCATAAATTTTACTTTTATCCAAAATTTTGAAATTCATAGAGTATTAATCGATATTATATAGATGTACTCCCAATAAAAATTTTATCAATTTTGGACTTAACCATAAGGAGTTATATATGCTACTTTTAAAATAGTCTTTTCTCATAAAATTCATAACTCTTAATCTATACATCCAAAATCACCATTTTTGGACACAATCAATAAAACTCATCAACATATCATTTCAAATTTTTCCAGAATTTTATGAAGGTCAGAAGAAGTACGAATGAAAAAACATAATAACCCTTAAAATCTCTTTACTATCCCTTACTATCCCTTACCTCAAAAAAGAGCAACACTTCGATCTGGATATGGGATATGATCAAGGAAACTTTGACCGATGAATATCAACTCACCAAGTATCTAAATACTCACAAAATACACTCAATAATCTAGAGAGAGAAAGAGAGAAAGTTTATGTTTTCGGTGTGATTTTCAATTCTAACTTAGCCCTCTATTTATAGGAAAATTTTAGCAGACTTGACCTGCAACCTGATGACTTTACCTGCTACTATTCCCACCTACCACATTTGAAATAAAATTCAGCACATTTCTTCACCAACCACAAGTGGGGCCCACTAAATTCTAGAATTTTCTACCAAAATGCTAAATTCGGATACTTCAACAATTTCTGAACCTTTCACCTCTTAAAATTCATAACAAATCATACGTTCGTTTTTTAACGGTTCAAAATTTGTGGACATATACTCAACTTATATATGTATAACATATCCAAAAATTACAACGATCCAACGGTCGGATTAAAAATTATAACTCACGCAATATATCTCAAAAACACTGGTTTAATTTTTAATACCTTCATTCCGACAAAAATACTGATAAAATACCTCAACATTAATTCCTTCATTTATAACCAAATAAATAAATCCATCATTTATATCCACATCAAATAAATATTTCCTTATCATATATATCAATAATTAATTATTCACAAATAATATTACAAAATCACAATTATGACAATCAGGCCATTCCTAGAAAAAAGGGGGCTTTCCAATAAGAATTTCTCCTCATCTTGCCAAGCAATTAATTGGGTGACCAAACTCTTCTTCGATGTAACTTTCTAGATATTGCCAATAATGTTATCTAATAATATTATTCAAATAATATGAATTATTGATCCGATAATGAGAAATATCAGGTGCGTTGATAATTATTGAAACAACAATAATATAAAATATCAACGCAACAATTATTGAATCAATAAAATAAAATATTGAATAAAGAATTATCGTGAATAATTATTGAAAAGTGCCTTCACGTACGTAAGAATCAATAATTCAAAAATATCTTGTAATACCGCGTGCCATCACAAGCAACAACGCAGTATTACTTTATTTTACCAACCGTATTCCAATGTTGTTAATAAAGAATAATTACGCCGTTATTTATAAAAACTTAATTTTGTCGCTTTCTTCATCCGATAGTTATTCTCGTTATGGGCCCACAAATGGTCATGCTGGCGACGTACAAATATTCTCCGACAAAAAGAATATTCCACGACCAAACGAATATTCCCCGACAACAATGAATATTTTATAACCACTTGTGTATTTTGAAAAATATTTCATATATCACCCTTAAATTTAACTTTTATTAATTTAACCATTTACTGAATAGTAATTATAAGAAAAATTGAATACTTTTATTTCATAAATTTCGGGGTCTTACAGTTGTGCTCATCCACTTGATGAGTATATTTACGAGCACTACCTATATAATCTTGGTGTTTGTTTGAAGTATAATTCTCAATTTGAGACAGTGGAGATAATGATAAATCAAGAGAAGACTCACCATTGGGAAGAATATGATAGTAATCTTCTCGTTTTTCTTTGGGGACTATTGGGCCAACCAAGGATAATTCTGTGGCCATATGATATCTATCATAACCTAGAAGCATGGCCTCCCATGTACGAAGGTTTCTTTGAGCACTTCCCAAAGATTTTAGTTTCTAAAACAGTTTTTGACTATACATTTATTTAAGGTGTCACTATGAGGTGCTGTCCACGGTTGGGACATGTGTCACATTTGGTATATATTTGTATCCAAACTCACAGTATATGTGTTGTTGTATTTTGCACGATAATTGTTGTAATAAAGTTGTAGTTGTTTTCTGTACCATATATTTGGCGACTCAGAATGAGTTGGATGGAATGGACCTATTTTGGGGGCGTCACAAATATTGTCTACTAGAGATTATACAAACTCAAAAGGAGTCCTCATTACAATTATTATCACACTATTTCACAGAATAGTGAGGACTACTAATGCACCATCTAGGACCATCACTCTGTTCCTCGACTAGTCACAGCTACGTTCTCATTTCCTGAAGAGAACAGTGAAAGAAAGGGTGAGCTCAACTAGCCCAGTAAGAAATATTATGACTAAGATAATGCAGAATAAATTATCATTAGCCTCCAACAATGTTAAACTGATAAAATACAATATACATCAAGTTTAATTGCAGCGGAACAAGTAATCCATTAAAAGAGTCAAGTAGAGAATGAAATCTACTATCTTTTATGATTTAAAAAGTTTTCATCACTTTTATCGCCGAGACTCATTTCAATAAATAATCCACATCATTAAATCATCCCCGCACTACTGAGCCAAGGATATTCTATAAGATCACGACCACGAATTATCCATACACTACGCAAGCGAAAGATAATCGTGTTTTCATCAACCAGTCCGATCATGCCATAAAACAATTCATCTTTGCTCCTTTGGTCAAGAGAATCCATAGTCATAATCACACCAAAACTATCCATCAATGCACCTACGCCAATGAGGACTTTAAATTTTCACATCATTTGTAACATTACGGTCATGATTACACCGCATAATCCCTGGTCATAATCATACCAAGTCCACAGATGACTTTCAACATAATATAAACATGAGGATGATGACAATGATATAAGAATTCAATAAAACAAGTTCAAGAATTAATTTATCCATGAACCAATAACGTCCAAATTGTCAACATGATCTTCGCTTTTAGTAGAGTAAAATTCAAGAATGCTCGGAAGAATATTTCCATGGAAAGATTTGGATGAAGCTTAAAAATCAAGGATATTCCACTAATTTCATGGAGTATAGAAGTCAAAACTTTAACCAACCGAGTATAATAAAGAATGGAATAACAAAAGAAATCACCATGCATGCGGAGATTGATGTATGCAAAGTTATTCCAAAGAATACTAAATAACGGAACGGTCGGTGAAATTTTTAACCATAATGATGTTCAAAAGTAATAATAAATGCGAATAATAAATGATGGAACCAGTCGCCGTATAAGATATACATGATATTTCGATAGAATAATAAAGACGGAATAATAAAAATGGAACCGAGTTCTACATGATATAACATGTATGAGGATATTTCGGACGAATAATAAAAGGCAGAATAATGAAGAATGTCACCAAGTATAGGGTAGCCCGCGTATACAAAAGTTATTCAAATGAACAATAAAGAAATGGAATAATGTAAGTTCTATTCTTGAATACAAAAGAATAATATCCCTTACCGTAAAATAATACTTGATATAAGAGTAGTGAAGTAGCGAGAAAACTTTTTTCTTCTATCTCTATAGTCTCTCTCTATAGTTTCTCTTCTACAGAGTTCAATTGAATTAGTAAGAAAATAATGAAGGAATGAGCTTTATTTATAGAAAAATGGAATGCATAAGAATTAATCCATGAACGGTCAGATTGATTTACTTTAATCGACGGTCCATATTTAAAGAAAAATATTTTAAATAAAATATAATATATTCTATTTATATAAAAGATTTTTACTATACGCGGACACTATGCAAAACACTATGCATAATAAAATATAATATATTCTATTTATAGAATAACTTTAATAAAGTATTCTCGTTATATATAAAAGATTTTACTATGCAAAATACTATGCATAATAGAATATAATATATTCTATTTATAGAATAACTTTAATAAAGTATTACATTTATATAAAAAGATGTTTCTATTTTATTACGTTAATAATATGAATAAAACAAAACTTCTAAATCAATAATAATTGAATCAAATAATGTGAGATACTTGTCAAAGAACTATTGTAGCAATAATTGAACAAAAACCGAGTGACTTCTCACATAAATATCAATAATCAATACTGGTGTGCTCTTATGCAACAACGCCAGACATTCTTGTACTTTACTACCGAAGTAGTTCAACAAGATTATCTGTAAAACTTCCGTAGTTATTTTCAATAAAATATTTTTTGTCGTTTTCTCAATCCGACAATAATTCCGTTAATGGGGTCCACTAATGATTGTGCCGTCATTTAATATTTCCCGCTTAAAACGAATATTCCCCTACCAATCGAATATAATATGACAACTTGCATACTTTGCAAAATTTATAAATATTACCCACAACTATAACATTATCTCAAATTCACATCATAATATAAAAAAAATTATTTCGAGAAAATTAATTCTTTATTCATAAAATCTGGGGTTTCACATATAGTGTATGCCATAAAAATACTAATTTTTAGGTAGTGTTTGATTGCATCTTAACGATTCATCTCTTAATTTATTTGAACAACTCACATCTTTATATTAAGATATTCTCTCAATAGTTTAGACTCATATTTGTATTTTAACTATTTAAAGGATCTATTAATATAAAAATTTAAATTGTTAAAAAGTATTAAAAGATGAACTGTTAAGATACAATCAAACACTACCTTAAATAACAGAAAATTAAGTTATGTGCTCCTACTTTTGAAACAATATAGTTATAGGTAGTAATTTTTATAAAGTTCATATAATCTATTTAATTTTTATAAAATTTGTTGATGTCTTTTTATGAATTCGGGGAATCCAACGTGTATGTGAGAATAATAAGACCCAATTTTTGTAGAAAGAAAAACTTACTTCGATAAAAAAAAAAAATTATTTGAAAAAAAAATCCCTTATTCCATTACTACCTAGAAATAACAAACATCAAAAGATTAAGACTGTTTGATAAAAATTAAATGAACCTGAATCTGAATTTGAATGATTTTTTTTAATAATTGACATGTTTGAAACATCTGGATAATTTGATAATTTGATTAAGTAACCATGCTATGTACGATACAAAAAACTTGGAGATTAAAAATGAGGTTGTGTTTGGTCCTATATCTAAAGCCCAATCAAATCAACCATTCCATGCCCAGTTTCCCCCTCCTTATAGGCCCCTCGTAATTGTAAATGAACTGAGTTGAGTCGAGTCGGGTATTGAGTTGCTCAGATTTGGTTTACAAAATTTATCGAGTATAAAATAAGGTTTGATTGAGGCGTCGAGCATGATGTCGAATCAAGTCTGAGCAATTTGAACGAATATGATCAAAATATTAATAGAAAATTTTAATTTGAGAAGGTTCGAGTAATTTATCGAAAATTATAATTTGCTCATATTTAAATTATTTATATTTCGAATCGAGCTCGAATCGAACTTTTAGTCGAACAAGTACGAATCGAGTCCGAACTGTTTGTTCATTTTACAACCTTATTTATTAGCAAGTTTTCTAGACTCTTGTAGCACTGGTTCTCTTCTCATGTACAAAAGAGCCCTTAGCTACTACTGCACAGGTACCTGTTGACTCCAGTTTAGTTATACTCTCATAAATTTTGTCAACATAACATTGTTGTAATTAGTGAGTTTGTGTCAAATTTTGTCCCTATGTTTTTCATATTTTTTATTGATAATTACATTAACAGCATTTTAGTGCAAGTGATTAGAGATGTTCATTTGGCTTTCTCATTTTTTTCCATTCTATGTACCAATAATTACAGTGGAGTAGAGACCTCCTTCCCCAATTTGCATTAGGAAGGAAAATGCTACAATCAGTTTGAAAGTGTTCTAAAAATCGTTAGGCGGCCACTGTCTGACAATTTAAGTTGAAAACCATATAATTAATCAAAATCATTTGGATTTATTGGGTTGGTTAACTAGTTTTTAAGTGATGGTTTGGTTTGATTTTGGACCCATATTATTATTACAAATATGGGTTGGATCTACTTTAACTACTTTTGACCCATATTAGTCTATAATAGTTTTTTGCAATTTGTGAGCTAATACTTCAACATGTATGCATTATTACACTATATTCTTATATAACACATATAAATTATACATATTACATAATTTTGTAATTTATACATTTGTAATTCTGTATAAAACCATTTCAATAATTATGAAATTAATTCATAATAAAGTTAACACTTTTAGTGTAACGAACTACTAATTTAAATAATTAATATCTCCTCCCTTAATTAATTAAAATAACTCATTTAAATTATACAATTTATATTATATAATTTAATTTAATTTTCTCTTTCTCCATAAATTGTTTTATATTATATTATATAATTTAATTTCTCCCACCCCCACCCCCACCAAAAAATATTATTTATTAATTATGTATACACCTCTACCTCCATCCCAACCCTCACCTCCCAAAAAAATAATATTTATTGATTATGTATACACTTTCCCCACCCCACCCCACCCCACCCCACCCCACCCCACCCCACCATATTGTCCAAATAATAGGGTATTTGGTGCAGGCCACCAATCCATCAGGTGTCAATTTTAGGTTTGCTATATTTTGTAGTCCTAGATCACAAGTTGCACACTTTTAATTGCTAGTAGATGAGATGTGTGACAAGTCTTTCGTCTAGGCAATATGGATTACAGGAAAATCTGAATTTTGGTGAAAAGCAACATATACTGGCCATTTTGTTGTGTGTTGGAGGATCCTTAGCTTTTCAATAGTGATGTTCAGATAAATATATACAATCTTAAAGAGTACAATGAACTGAGTCGAGTAGGGAATTGAGTTGTTTAAATTTTATTTATAAAATTTATTAAATTTAAAATAAAGTTTGATTAAGACTCATTTAATTACCGAATAGAGCACGATCTCGAATCGAGACAAGACAATTTGAACTTTTCGAACTAATATGATCCGAATATCAACAGAAAATTCCAATTTAAAAAAGTTCGAATAATTTATCAAACTTTAAAATTTACTCATATTTAAATCATTTATATTTCAAGTCCAACTTGAATCGAACTTTAACTTTTAGTGTTAATACTAACTAATCAAGCCCCAACTATTTTATTCATTTTATAACATTAATTGTATGTAATGGGCATAAAGTTAAAATTTTGTCCCCATATAAACAACTCTTTTTTCACTATACGGATCATTAGGTTTCAAGTCAAAAAAAGAGTCTGGTCAAGCCTCTTCTTTCACTCCCTATACCCCCATAAGAAAGTGATACACATAACCTTGTCTCTCCATATTATTTTCTTTATTTCAAAACCTCTCTCGTTCTCTCTCTCTTACATTATTTTACTAAGTTTTGAACAGAAAAAAAAAGAATAAAAAATTTAAATTATAACAGAAAAAAAAAGAATAGAAAACTTGACGTTTTTTTTTGTGTTGTTTCTGAGTTTTTAATGGAAAATGATAGAAAATTTAAAATTGAGGACATGAGTTGTAATTTAAAATTTATTATATTAAAAGTTGAGGATAATATGGGAATTATAAAAATATTACTTATTCCAATTTCTTTTCCGTCCAAATCAGGCCAATTTTGGACGAAAAACTTTGGCAGGAAAAGTGGCCAAGTTTTCTATCCATTTCTTTTCTTTTCCGTTTATTAAAAAACTCAGAAACATAAAAATTGGAAAGAAAACTTAAATTTTCAAATCATTTTTTTTTTTTTTTCATCATTTAAAAAACCTGTAAAAGCAGGCGTTAATCACAGTTTGTGTGGGGGCAAATTATGTTTTATTTGTCAAGATTATTTTGTACTACACCAGAGAACTAGAAACAAAAAACAAAAAGAGAAATAATGACAAATCCATAAAGAAAACAAGATCAGGATCTCTCTTTTTCTTTCTCTCTCAAGCAATAACCTTCTTTAAGGGCTAGCCATTCCCTTTGTTTTGATTTCTCAGATGAAGACAACAACCATGTCAAAGAGTTCCCAAGACTTGAACTCTCCAAGAGGCACTTCCACTAGAGTAATAAGGTTCTTTTTAATTGTTAACGCTTAAAGATCTTTTCTTGGCATCGTCCCCAATAACGTAAGACGTCCCGATTACGACGATAAACATGATCACACACACAAAGCTTGGCCCAATTTGGGCTGGTCGAGGGGATAATTCCGGCGTGAGAGTCAAGACAGACGATCACAAGGTTAACAATGGAGGATGTAAAATGTCTAACGTTCGGAGAGTCATAAAATGTATGCGTCGTTTTGTTAGAAGACTCCTTGCTTTGGGTTATCTTTCTCGCGCTGCTCGGTTTTTGTGCCACCAACTCGATCGACATGCATTTCACTCTTCTATGGTCGGTAGGATGCATGCAAAGTTGTCACCTTTTCTCTCGTATCTGACCGCCATTTGGATAAAATCCCATCCACATTAATGATCTGCAGACTTTTGGTCATTTCGCTCTCCTTTTTCATCATTACAAGTAAAAAGACTTAGATATAAAAAGCTTTAATGGATCAATCCTTTGATTGACCCATCATTATGAGGATATAATAAAGGTAACATAAATATTAAGCCCAATGACTATAAAACTCGATAATAAAGGTCCAATAGACTAATTAAATGGATAGGCCCAATCCATCCTACCGATAGAGGAAATATAATGACCCAACACTAATGAAGATGAAGAAGCGTCATATATCAACCTTGAACTCTTCTTCAAACACTAAACAGTGAGAAGAGAAATTTGATGAGAATGATAAAGTTACGATGGCGGATATGGTTGCGATCCAACACATCCGCCATCACTCTAAAAAAAGAAACTGCAAGCGATTGCAGTTTCTCGATAACTTTTCGGTTCTACCTGGCTTGGTAATAGGTGACAGACTTACTAACGGTGGTCTTGGGACGGGAGTTCAGAAACACCCTTTTGGGTATCGCCATGGACATGTCCATTTTGCATTCCAAAAGGAACCAAATTCCCCTCCAGCCTTCTTGATTGAACTTGTTACACCGATAAACGGATTGGTAAAGGAGATGGCCTCAGGGTTGGTTTGGATTGCGTTGGAGTGCAGCAAGGAAAGTGTTAGAATATAGGATCACACACACGCACACAAACGATAGAGAATTAAGAAGAACACAAAAGATTTACGTGGTTCCCTAATATGGGTACTTCACAGGCGGCTTGTTGTTTATTGATGATTTCTTGGTTAATAGAGCCCTATGTGGAGCCCTTTTCCAGTGACTTCTATATTATGAGTCACAAGTTCCTAACAGAAGGCAAAAAAGCGGGTAGATTGGTAGAAGAGCCTATGTGGAGGACTTGTTGTAATGGAAAAAAGTGTGGATTTGGGACGAGGAGAGAATGAGGTACAAAAGAGTGGAAGGTATTGAGAGCTCTTGAGCCTATTTCAATGGGGGATGGTGTTTTGCCTGCAGGAAAAGAAGAAGAAGGAGATGGATATGATATCATGTATATGAAGGGCTAAGTTTGAGAGAGTTGTGGGGTCTAGAGATTCAGAGGCTTTTTACATGATGAATCCTGTTAGTAATGGAGCTCCTGAACTTAGTGTATACTTGCTCAGAGTCTAAGCAGCCATGGAATGAAATGTCTTTTTTTTTCTGCTATAGAAACTGAAAACTGTCTGTTATTGTAATTTACAGTTTATGGGGTGAAATGGGAAAAATATATAATTACATCTCATATTAACTGGATGGATTTTGTTGGTATAGTATAGAAATAATATATATATATATATATATATATATATATATATATATAGTTCTCTCTTTATGATTGAAGGTGATTTGAATTAGCTAGGTTATTTTCTTTTCTTTTTTTTGAAGATGGTTCAATTTTTATTTATATTTGATGAGAAAAATGATTATATGGGATCAAGTGTTTGATTCTGGAAATTTCTTTAACCATTATTGCTTTCAGGAAAGTAGTAGACTATGTATAATTATTCATTTTGTGTGTAAAAGCTTCAAAATGTGTATTCTAATAATTTTATTACATTCAATTCTTTTTTCCTCCCTTCGAATTTTATTTTCTTTATTTTTTAATTTCTTGAAGAAGAAATAATAATAAGTTCCTTATTCTGCTGGCAAGCATTTTATCCAAAAGTATCATTCCTTGACTTCTTGAGTTCAAACCTTGGGGTCAGGACCCAGAAAAAAATTTCTTGATCGATATAGGGGGTGCGCTTTTAAGATCGTTGGGAAGAAATTTAGTCTCGGTTGACACGTAAGTTGTCCTCAACTAAAAAAAGATTTTCCAAATCCAATCATTGGCTTTGGTAAAAAAATTTGGTGTGAATTGATCAAACTAACATGGGAATCCCAAAAAAATATTTTATCAAAATCCTAATCATGGGAATCCTCAAAAGCAAATCACATGGAAATTTGGTTACCCGACAGTTATGCGGGTCCGGGGGGCGTCCGGTACACATTGTACCGGACTAACGACCGGTACATGTGTTATTTTATTTTATTTTTTTTAAAATAATTTTTCATCAACAATTATCAAAATAATAAATAATAGAGCCAGTATTTTTGCAATAAAAATATATTTTCTTTTACAGTTTTTTATTTAAATTTGCTCTATTATTTTTTATTTATTATTTTAATAATTGTGATTGAAAAAAAAAAAAAAAAATTAACACTGTACCGGTTAACGACCGGTACAGCACCTCCCCCAATTACAGTTATGCAGCAGCAAATGTTCCCTATCCCTTTTGTTGACTACCATTAAACACTTCTATGTACTCTCTTCGTCCTTAATATAAATTGTTTTAAAGAATTATTTTTATTCTTTAATATAACTCGTTTAAAAATTTGAAGTAAATATTAATTACTTAGTTTTTAATATTATCCCAAATAATAAATATAATTTTAATTTTTTCACTATTTTTTGCCTAATAAATAACATTCTCTTTTTTCAATATAAGGACAATATAGACAATTGATATTATATTTAATGTTATACAATCATTTCCTTAATACTTGTGCACAACTCTAAAACGACTTATATTAAGAAACTGAAGGAGTATGTTATACAATCATATATATTACTCCCTCCGTCCCTAATTATTTGACGTTTTATAATTTTTCATTTGTCCCTTATTATTTGACGTTTGTTCAAATCTAAGAGAATTAATGACAATTTTTTCAAAATTACCCCTCATTACTTAGCCTATTTTTTTGATACTTTAAACTCTCTCTCCCCTTATCCCAACAAAACTCTCCTTATCCAACAAAAGATTTAAGGGTATTATAGACAATTGAGTACTATATTTAATATTTTTCAATCATTATCTTAATTCTTGTATCAAATAATTAGGGACGGATGGATTATATTTAAGGAACTAAACAACTTATATATTATATTTAATGTTATACAATCATTTCTCAAAAGATCATCTAAAACTTCCTTTAGCTAAAGTTGGCCATGGAGTGTAATAGCTGAAGCTGACTCATTTTTTACCCTTTATTCTCATAATTGATATACGATTTTCAAAATTGAAATCATTGTCCTCAACATTTTGGTGTATATGGAAAGTTCTTGTACGCACCATTATGATGCACATAGAAAGTTTCACCTGATAGGCTCCGAATGATAAAGATGCATTTGGGGTCTATTCGGTGCAACTTTTTGAGATACATACATACATACATACATACATACTTCATTTTGGAGTTTTTTTATGTTATGTGTGAGCCAAATTTGCTATATATACAATCACAATAGGCAAAAAGTTATGTCCCACACATGTAGAATATGGGGCTATTTTACATAACATAACTAGATAAGTATGTATTACGGTCAAATTATAATTGCGACATATGTGTGTATACATGACATAGGTAAAGAATGACCTCGTCTTAATTTATTTCATCTTGGTCACAATTCAACTTCGTCACATATATGCCGACATGTATAACATTTTTCTTAGAAGAATGCAATTCCCCAAAAAAAAAAAAAAAAAAACTACTTGAGAATTACTTGGGAGGTGATGGCTTCAAGCCTTCAACTTTTCTTCTTTTATACCAGACATAGAGAGTAGTCCAATAAGCAGATGCCAAATTTAAAGTTATCACTAGTCTGATAATCACAGATCATAATTAGACTTGAAGCTCAAAATTGTGCCATGGGGCCTCTATATACCATTATTCTTTTTATCAACCTATGGTTTTTCTTCTCTTGTTTTTGTATTGTGTGTCTATTTATGGATGCTGGGGTGGGGTGAGGGGTGGGGTTAGAGACACAGAAATGGAGAGGTTTTCTTAATCTGAACTCTGAAGATGACCTTTTATAAAATAGTTACTTTGGTAAATTGATAAATGGTCAAAACAATTTTTCCCAAAAAGTATTCTTTAAATAACATATTGAAATGCTAACAGATGCAATAATTAATTTTTTTAGGGACATCAATTGGATCCTTAAACAGTATAAAACCCTTCTGCTTTGCTTGCCTAGATTCCATAATTTTTTCTCTAAGAGAGGCCTAAAAAGGTACAGTTACTCTCTTCTTTTTTGGCTTTCAACCTGTTTTCTATTCTTATTTTTCTGAAAATGTGTGAAGATATCTTTTTTGTTTTATGTTTTCAGATAATATTTAAGGTAAAAGTCATACAAAGTAATTGACCTAAATGACAGCAAAAACATTCAAATAGTAGTTTAAGAATTGTGCACTTGAGATTTAAAGAACTAATAATTTTTCCATATTTTGTACTTTTAGTACAAAAGATTCATATAATGTTCTTTTTCAAATTTTAAAATTTGAAAGTGAGATCAAAAAACAGAAAATGATATGGGAAACAGAAGCCTGAGACAATAATAATTAGAATATGTTTCAGCCATGGTTACTAGGAACGCTAATTGACCGAGTATGCGGAACAAAAAACATATTATAAAATGCACAAGGTTCTTGTACCAAGATTCGGAACAATAGTAACCCTGTACACATACAACATACTATGCTACAAAGAGAACATTCTTTGGAAGGGCATTATTGATCATATTGACATGAATGCAGTGGGAAGAAGGGCAGAACTAACCAAGTGGTAACTGCCAGCTCAAGTGGAGAGAATGTTGCAAGGAATGAAAGCTTCAGATATAGCACCAACTTTCACCGTCGATCACTGCTGACCTCATCCTCTACTTTTCTACACTTTTCTGTCTCTTCAACACTTCAAAGGTTCATTTCTTTGACGAGCAAAACCTGGCTGAATGATGTGATTGATGACATGTGGTCCGAACATGAACACAAACCAGAAACATGGATATGCAAGCTGCATCAGTAGCGAAGAAAGGAACTCAAAGGCATACTTACAATAAAAATGAGATTTTGATGTCTTGAAAACTTTCCAGGGGTATGAAAACTAATAATCTGGACCTATCCTAGTGACACCAGTGGGAATGCCATAAATTTCCAATAAGGGGGTTTAAGTATGCTCCAAAGAAATTCAACTTCAACAATAGCCATAACCACTAAAAAGAATGGTAATTTGAGAACCATAATTTAAAATTTTTAGTTCAAGGACTTCTGGAGAAAGATGTCATATTTAAGGACTTTCGGTATAATTTTCTCTTTGAACTTTGTTACTTTGGATCTCTATTATTGTGTGACAAAAATGAGGGGGGCTTGAGATTTGTTTCACCATTCACTAAGTTTACTAGTAATCTTTGTTTATCTCTGAGAGGCTGAGGAGGAGGGGTGGTTATAGGCCACCAAAGACACAATGGTGTTCCCCTGCTAGTCACCCCTTCAAAAGTTGTCACTAGATAAAACGCCAGCAATGTCCGTCCATATTGATGCATGTTATCGGGTATCAAATCTTTAAAAATAGGAAAAATAAGGCAAGGTAGAAGAATATGACTGTACCTTAAGTAACATGGAGGGAGCTGCTGCAGCTTCAGTAGTAACATGGCTCCTAGTTTTTCTTCCATTTAATGTGGCAATCGATGGGCTGTTAGCTGTTGCTATATCCCAGAAGCTCCGTTTCTTAGCTGCTGGTACTGGAGATAAAAATCGATGACTTGGGCTCTTCAACTCACCCTCAGTTGGATCCTTTGGCCGTAAGCTTGCCCTGGTAACAACCCTCTTTGCCCCTTGCACTCCTTCCGCTGTTTTCACACCCTTTCGTGAAAGATCACGAATAAAGGCATCCTTTTGCTTTATCTGCAATGCATGATCCTTCTTCATTCTCTCAATCTCTGCCTCTAATGCCTTCACAGTCTGCCTTAGATCTTTCGCCATCTCCTCAGCTCCCTTCTTTTTGGATTCTGGTGTGAAACAATTTCCAGGAAAGAAAGATGGTCTGGGTTTTTGTTTTTCATTAGGTTTGCAAGAAGATGGAGGAGACAGAAGAGAAGAAATTGTAGACGGGGTTGGAGGGCAATTTGATGCCAAGGATTGTGCTTGTACAGTTAATAGCTTCTGTTGCTGGTGAGCCAATTGGACTCGCAGGTCCTGATTCTCTTTCTGTAACTCGAGTAATAGCTTGGCCTGGTCTGTTTCAGATTCAGGTACTTCGAGTATTTCCTCATTTGCATCACATGCCTGCAATTATGAAGGATGAGAGAAGTGAACATCTTATCAATAGAACACTACAACATTTAAGTTACTTTAAGAATTGCTAATATTAGATGACATGCAGTGATTTTCTTTGGTAATCTTCCTAAAGTAATTCTCATTGAGCAAAACTTGAAGTTGGAAGAAAGCATCCCTACGTTTTATAAATGTTACAAAACAATGTTCAAAATAATTTATATATATCTATATATATACACATGTATATAGTTAGTAGTTAGTGTGTGTACAAACTTCTAACAGCATACATACATATATATATATATATATACACACACACACACACACACGCAAGCTAAATTAACTAAACTGGAAGTAACATATGCATATCTAACATTTTTAAGAGTGAATGAGAGACCACCACATTATAACGAAGATAATATGAAAGAATGAAGGTACAAATTTCAGAAGCTTAGGAATAAAACCTTGGTGCGAATCTCCTTGGCTCGATCAGCCCAATGAAGGGTGTTTTGTGTTTCGCCAAATGAGAGATTGCTTGGGCTGATATTGGCAATCATCACAGTGTTACAAGCACCACCTAGCGAGTCCTTGAGCAGTTGGGTGAGCTTGGAATTACGATAAGGGATGTGTTTTTTCCTCAACAAGGGCATTGATGCAGTTGCTCAATGCAAGGAGGACCTATTAATGTTGGCACCCTCAAGTGATCGAAGTGTTCTCTGATCAGTAGCAAGAGCTCTCTCTGAACCAGCAAGGTCGATAAGTGACAGCTTTCCAACTCGATTAACAACATTACTGGAAGCGTCCTTAACTCGATATTGAACCACAACCTGATGTAACAAAAGGAAAGAGTTTAAAGTATCTGAATTTTTTCAAGCATGAAAAAAAAAACTTGTACTCAGTGCAAGGACCTGTCACCTGCAGAATGGCGTGGGACCGTGAGGATGTTTCATTGGCACGAGTTGGTTCCGTTGTCCGATTTTGGTTTCCTCGTTGAAGTAATGCCATTACCTGTCATATATGAAGCCAACCTTAAGTAAATATTAACAGCTTTGTTAATTTAATTACACGGCACATATAACCAGAAAGTTAAAACTAGGTAAATTTACTTCATCAGTAGAGTAAGCTCTGTACTGAGTGAGACCTGCTGCCATAATTCCCTGAAACATTTCAAACATTTTGTCTTGATTATCAGAAATACTAGAATAAGGGAAGCATTAGTCATAAATGATACTTATATATAGCTCAACTCTTTCCTCTCATTTACTCCATCCATTTCACAAAAAGAGTCCCATTTGATATTTTCCTAGGCAATTATCCAAAACCTAAAATTCAAAATTGATGTGAATTTATTTGATTTTCATTAACTTTTAATAGTTAAAACTGTAAATTACTTAAAAGTATTACTAAAAACGATGTCGCTATTCCAAAAATAAAAATAACTTCACATCAAAATTTGAATTTTAGGATTTTGCAAATTAATTAGTATTTACCTAGGTTCAGGTTCAGCAAAATGAAAGATATACACCTAGCTTCAGCATTCAAGATTCTGCTAATTATATTACAAAAGTTAGATGGAAGTATATTCGTACCAAGCAAAACAAGAACGGTCTGGGGTTAGATTATTAAGTAATTACAGAATAAATTTGATTAGATTGTTATAATGTGATTAGATTGTTAATAAACCCTAAACCCTAGTTACTAAACCCTAAACCTTAGTTAATAAAACTAAACTCTAGTTAATAAAGCCAAACTCTTATTCTAATTAAGGTCCGCTACTATTAGTAGCGGATGATATATGTTTTTTTTACCATCTGCTACTAATAGTAACGATTAGTTTCTAATCGGACGTTGATTTTTAGTTTCTAATCTTGGCCGTTCTTTTTTGTTTTCATTAGTATAGATGGTATGCTATATAAAATACATAGCAAATACATATATATATATATATATATATATATATATATATATATATAGGCCGGATCAGGTCCGGACTCCCGGACGGACAAAATCCGGACTTTTTTTTTTTTTGCTTTTTTAAAAAACTAAAAAAATAATAAATTATGGAATTGAATTTTTTTTTCATAATCGTTTTGGGTGTGATTTGAGTGCATTATAACAAAACATGGTGGCACATTGTACCACAATTTTTTGGTATAGGTATCCAAATCACGCCCAAAACATTGTATTATGGAAAAATTTCAGTTCCATAAAATATTAATAAAAAAATTTAGTTGTTTTTAAAAAAAAAAAAAAAAAAGGTCCGTTTTTGATCAGGTCTATATATATATATATATATATATATATACACCTTACCAGTAAGACAAGAATGCTGAGTTTGCTTACTGATGGTTACTAATAGAATAAACTTTGTTATGCAAATGCTTCCCCTCTTAATGGCCAGAAACATGTATATTAACTAGGTCCAATTCTGTAAGTAAAATTAGAAATTGTTATGGTCAATTTCAACAACCTGAAACTAGTAAATTTTTAGCTAATTATATGGTTTGGAGTTCACTGTAGATTTACCAAAAGCAATAAAACAGAACCTTAAGAAACTCTCAACACATAAACCTTCTATATAATGATTTAAAAAAGTTTAAACTCATTAGAGTGCCAGACCTGCTTGTCTTCCCTAAGGACCAGAGGTCGTCCAGGGGAGAGCAAATCTCTGACGGTTTCATTATACACCTCAAGATAGGACAGATGAACCACCACATGGTTTCCATCACAGCTCCTCTGCCTAACCTTGTTGAAAAGATCTTTAATTGCTAAGACCATGACTCCTGGATTCTCCACTGTACCAAGCATTGTATAGGTCTTCCCAGCTCCCGTGGCACCATAGCAGAACACTGACCCATTTCTTCCCTGCAAAACTGCTTCCACAAGCTCTGCAGTTCTGAAATGTTAAAATTATACTCTTTTAAGTTCCTCCTTACTAATCAATAAGTGCTTATCGAAGAATACTACAAATTAGAATTACATTACCAGCCAAGAATAATTAAGTTAAGAGCTGAAAAAATGCTGTTATTACTAATATTGTTATTATCTATCATCTGTGTTTCAAGTGCATTCCACAAAAAGAGTCACATTTCTCTTTTTTTTTTGTTCCAAAAAAAGGAGGCCCATTTCATTTGTTGATAGTACAAAATGATACAATGTCCTCACATTTAACATGGGAATGATATTATCATGCCATCACTACCAAACTAAACAATAAATTTAAGTGTACCTTAAAATTTGTCATAATATTTAGGGTTAACTGCATATTTGACCCCAAAGTATGCACCATTTTACACTTCGTACCCCGAAGTATAAAAATTCACATCCCACTATCCAATGTAATGTTAAGTAAGTATGATGGACCCTTTTTAGAATTCGAAAGCTGTCCTTATTTAATGTCTCAGGGTATGAAGTGTATAGTCAGATATGCAGTTAACTCAAATATTTAATTCCAGTGACCCTTTTCCTAATCTGAACACATATACTGCCTCTGGGTCTAAGACTAATGGCAAGTGTTCCAAAGCAATTATCTGCTAGTTTCACAATAAGTGAGAGATCAAATCTTCTAAAACACTAGCAAATAATTGGGTGCTCTTAATCAAAGTTTCATAGAATGATAAACTAGAAAGCAGAAGTAGATGAAAGCTAATTTAGCAATCAAAACCAATAAAAATATCATATTTTTTTTTTCTTTTTATCAAACTAAAGCAATCAAAATCAATAAAAAGGCCACATTTTTATCAAACTCACGTAGTGGAATAAACTTCGTGTTGAGTAGATGTATCAGGAAATGAGGAATCAAAGGTAAAATGCCGCCCACGAAGCCTCTTTAGCCTAAGATAATCATTCTCATTCGCGAATTCCGTCAAGTAAACATCTCTTTTATTTACAATTCTAACACAACACCTTGATCCAGCTTCTTTCTCCTTCTTCCCCATTGGCCTAAGCCTCACAAAAACAAGAATCCTACTACCCATTGATCCCATTTCCTCCGAAACAGCCTCCAATTCTTGCACATTCTTAGTCCCTCCTCCTCTTCCAATCCCTCTTGGCTCAGACTGTAGTACCATTGAGCTCCCCATTGATAATTTCCTTGCCACTGTAGATGACAATGAGGCCCTTCTTGTACACGAAAACCCGACAATCCGGTCACCACCAGCCACAGCCCCCACAGCCACATTCTCCTTAGCATCTTCCACAAAAGGCTTTGGCAAAACATAAGTCCTTGTGACAGTAGAATTAGGCATTGAATTCTCTTTCATCACATAACTATTTGGGTTCTTTTGCTCCTTTTTTGGCTCTTTGCCCTCTTTTTTGCAAGAACCTAAAAACTCTGAATTTGGGTGAGTTGAAAATCTTGTATCTTCAGGGATTTTAACAGCAGCAGAATTTGAAGCTTGCTTTTGCTGTTCATACAAAAGGGTCAGTGCTTTCATCTTCTCTTTCAAACCATGATGCGGGTTTCTCATTTGATGACCCAAATAGGCATCTTGTTGGTCTTGATTAGGGATAATTTGAGACCTAGTTTTAGTTGAAACTGACATTCTATTAAACCCTTACAATCCAAACACACCCTTTTGATTTTCTTGGAGAAACAGTGGCTGAAACTGAATAAATTCCAAGAAAGTTCAAATCTTCTTCCAGGAAAATGAACTAATTTTGATGGGAAGTCTATATAAACATTTTAATGGCCAAATAGTGGATGAACAAAGGGGGAGGGAGGAAAATCAAGATTCTTACTTTGGGAGTGATTTTGAGGTTTTTGATGGGAAAATCTGATCAGTTGATTTGAGGGAAATGGACGGTTAATTAAAGTTGGGGGGTGTAGAGGTTTTGAAGGGAAATTATATTGACACTACACAAATATCTATTTGCACTTTAGCTGCAGATGATGTTAATAATGGTGTAAAATTAGTAGACAGTTCGGCTTCTTGTTTAATTAAAAGTTCGATTCGAGCTCGACTCGAAATATAAATAATTTAAATATGAACAAAATTTAAAGTTGGATAAATTACTCGAACCTTCCTAAATTATAATTTTTTATTAATAATCGGATTCGTTCAAACGACTCAAACTCTCAAACTCGATTTGAGATCGTACTCGATAGTTAAACAAGTCTCAATCAAACTTTAATTTTATAATCGATAAATTTTATAAACCAAATATGAGTAACTCAATAGTCAATTCGATTCGGTTTATTTATGCTAAAGTATGTTGATAGACTTTAGAATTTGTTGAAAAGAAAAAGATGGGGAGTGGTAGTAGTAACTTGTAAGAGAACCTTTTTCGAATTTTCGAATAGTGCTTTGTAACGGTCAAAATGTATCACGCCGCAAACGGTCGGTTTTCAAGAACTAATTATTAAAAGGGTAGTCAATATGCCTTTTATAACCCATGATTTTTTTTTTTTGTTAAAATATAATAAAAACCTTATTTCCACAAGAAAAAAAATGATATTTTCACAAGATTCTTTTTGCATAAATAATAAATGCACTTCACACTCATGTGATAAGTAACTTGTAAAAATATTAATTTTTACTTGTAAAAATATGTGCGTTAATTATTTTAACTAACTCTTTGGTTTGTACCGGGCAGAATACATCAATGTAAGCAATGAAATAAGAGATTAGACATGAAATTTAGACCCGTATTTTAATGAAAATAAGTTCTTACTTTGTAAATTGTAATAATAACATTGTTTATCAACTTATTTCATGTGAAGACAATTTAGTATTGAGCTCTTCTAGGTGGACATGAAAATTAGATATAATTATATTTGAATTTAATTTATTTATATTTTTATCCATTATTGGAGTCAAAACACAAATAAATAAAATTTAAACACACTAATATTTAATTTTCATGTCCACATGGACCACATAGAGTTTTTGTAACTAAGATAGGGGAGATGAGCCCGACCCGTTTGATTTATCTAGGTTTAAAACAAAACCCTATAAAAGCACAAAAAGGCTAACCTAAGTATCTTAAATTTAAACAGGCGAAGGGAACCAGAGAGCAAACGGTGGAGGGCAGCCATGTCTAACACGGAGACAATTTTTAACCCTAACCCTAAATTGGATGATGAAACGGAGAAGAAGAAACGGAATAACCCTAAATTGGATGACAAAACGATGAAGAAGAAACGGAAGAGAAAGAGAGATAAAATCAAAAAGGATAGAGCAGCAGAAGCACAAAAGCCTCAATTGGAGGGAAAAATTGGAGTGAATGAGAATGAGGAAGTTGAGTTGAAGAGAGAGAAAGAGGAAGACAATGAAATTGAGGAAAAGCAGAGTAAGAAGAAGAAGAAGGTGAAGAGTGGGAGTGGAATTATGAGTACAGTAACGTTTGAGTCCCTGAATTTGTCTGAACCAACCATGAGAGTTATTAAAGAAATGGGCTTCCAATATACTACTGAGGTATTAAATATAGATTTTTTTTAATAAAATAAATAAATTATCTGAACATATTTCTTCACTTTTTTTTTTGGGTTTGTAATGAATTTGTGAAAATGTTGTCTGTGGTTGTAATTTGAACTCTTTTAGAATTATGATTATTACTCCCTCTGTTCCACAAAAGAGTTCCCTTTGAGTTTTTTCCTAGTAAATTTGCAAAATTCAAAATTTATGTGATTCAATTTTATTTTGGTTGATCCAATGGTTAATAATGTAAACTACTTAAAAAGTACTACTAACTACAAAAATTGTTATTTTGAAAGTTAGAAGAAATTTACATCACCAATTGAATTTTAGGATTTTGCAAATTAATTAGGATCTAGGCCTAATGGGAGTCTTCTTGTTGTGGAACTGAAGGAGTATGTATTTAGTAAGCATCCTTGATGCTTGTTTGATTATATTTCACTTATGATCATTAAGAAAAATTAAGGTGGGTAAAGTATTGGATTTTAAGAATTGTTATTTATTTAATTTTAATGCAATCTTTGTTTTGAAGCATTATTTTTTGGGATGGTCTATAATGGGGGATTAACTAAGTTATTGGAGGTGGTATTGGATAGAAACTCTTTTTTGGGATATTGTTATGTCCCTGGATTATAGTCAGAAGTAAAAGTTTTATACCATAAAAAGATGAGTTTTTATTAAAGGTTAAAAAATGTTAATATCTTAAAATTTTGGTCATTGATATACTGTGAGAGGTGGAATGCCCATGTATTTAAGCGATCACAAGTGTCCATTTCTCAAAAAGTGCTTTCAATTTAATAGAAGTAATAGTTTTGATTTGCATACTACACACCATCATTACAGCCATTGTAAAGATATGTCATTGGTATCGATCTGTTTAGCCTGTTGAGGAAAGCTTCGGATGGACCCAGTGTAGATTTAAAATGACATTGTAAATTCTCTTAAGCAGCATACATTGTGTGAACATGGTAAGTGAGTACCATCTGCTTCAGTATGAAGACATGTCATTCAGTACGATCACTTCCAGCCTCGTTGAGTCTATTCCACTACACAGCCATATCGTGTAAAGACATGTCATTGGTACGACCTATTAGCAAAAATTTATGTCATTAGTACGATCTGCATTTATTATTGATCTAGAAGTTGCTAGAAATGGTCCACCTAAAAGCAGCCACATTGTGTAAAGACATGTCATTGGTAATGACTCCTGCTTCAGCCTGTTGGAGTCTGACACTTGTCTTTTCCAACTCCCAAGCCTAAGGTTGGTACGAGAAAATGGTAACGAGTTCACACTAGCTCCTATATTAAGCAACCATTGTGTAAGACATGTCATTGAAAATGCAGGACAACCGGGGTCCTTATACTTCACAGGAACTTGACATGGCTAAGCAGCCAGCATTGTGTAAAAAGAGCATGTCATTGGTATCACAAGTGGACCGCCCTGAGTACTTCCTAAGTCACTTATCATCAATGAGACAGTGTATTATGAAAGTTTGCTTAATATCTATATTATCTTAGTTTGTTACTTTGCTCATTTCCTTCTTGGCTTGTTGATATCCGTTTTCTTTTGTGTATTTTTTTTTCAGTTCTTGGACACAGCAAGAAGTATTTCTACTTAATTTGAGTATGCATATAATCAAATTTGTTTTCTCATGTATCTTAGTACTTCATAGTCTTCATTTGCATAGATCTGCATTCCTTAAGTTAATATGTACAACTTCAGATACAAGCCAGATCTATTCCACTTCTTATTGAGGGCAAAGATGTTATTGGTGCTGCTAGGACAGGTTCTGGGAAGACACTTGCTTTTCTGATACCGGCTGTTGAGTTGTTGTATCAACTTCATTTTGCTCCTCGGAATGGGACTGGCGTTATTGTCATCTGCCCAACAAGGGAACTCGCTATACAGGTATATATCCTCATCAAATGTTAAACTATTATATTTTGATCAGTTACACTTAAATATCTCATATATTAAAATGCTAATACTGATGGTGTCTTTCTCAAACCTTAAAAAATCAAAACAATTTCCTGGTAATTTAATCTTTGTCAATATAGTCCATTCTTGAATATGGTTCAAGTCTTAAGGTGCTTCTGCTCGAAGGCTTTTTAAATATTTATATCATTAGACTGAAAATAGAAGTTTTCATTTATTAAATTTATTGAGGAACATTTAGTATCTCTTGTTTGAAGCAGCTATAAGAAATGACTAGTGGCACCTGTAGTACACCTAGTACTACTTATAATTTACATATATAAAAAAAATAAGAGTTACGCCCTAGTTACTAGTAATGTTACTATGGTATTCAGTTGTAAATGTGAGTACACATTTCCTTTTACATGACCAATCTCATGTTGAAATCATGCAGACACATGCAGTTGCAAAGGAGCTTCTCAAGTATCACTCGCAGACTCATGGATTGGTTATTGGTGGTTCTGCACTAAAGGGTGAGGCAGAACGCCTAGGTAAAGGAGTAAATCTTTTGGTAGCAACCCCTGGCCGACTTCTTGACCATCTTCAAAACACCAAGGGGTTTATATACAATCGTCTAAAGGTATTTCATTGTAGCTGAACCTTTGATGAGCATTGGTCTTTCAACCCACCGTTAATATTTTATTTTCGCCTTTATAACATCATCTATTCCCAGATAAGGAACCCATTGGACTTTGTGTATTATGGAACAATAATGTTTCATAGCCTTTTTAAAAAATCATGGATTTATTGCTCTAATTTTTTGTCTCATTTCTTTTTGCTTTTGATTATAACTATGTGACAAGATGGATATTTAAATTGACACTTGACAGAGCCCTTGCGGCTTTTGTTTATTCTGGCAAAACACTGTTTGAATAACCATGTCAAAAAATTGATATATTGCATTTTTTATATTTGGTCTCCATTTACGTATTTTTTCCCTTTCTAAATATTGGAGAATAACTCTGGCAGGACATATTTTTAAATTGAAAGAGCCTGTTCTTGTATGGTAAGATGCAGTCAAAGAACTAAAATATTGATTAATTAAAAAGAAAAAATATTTTTATTAGCATGGCTAAAAATAATTGCATGAATAACTCTTGAGTCATGGCTTTCAGGAGAATAAACTAAATGTTAACTAGGATATCTCCTGCACAATTGCTGATAATTTGGTGGCTCATAATATAAATTCTACTCATCAAAAAGTAAGGAGGATATAACTAAACAAGTAATAAACAAAAAAACTCCTTTATTTTTGTTTTCCCTTGATGCCTTACCCCTCAGCACTGTTTAGGTAAGTGTTGTCTCTGAACCCTCTATAAAATGTAGGAGTATTGAGAAACTACTAAATTTGCCACTTTGGATGGTTGCTATGACTGCATAGCTAGGAAAATTATGCTGCATTGCCTTTTCTTAGTTATTTTTAGTTTGTCACTTAAGAAAGTTTTAATGGCACCAACTTCTTTCAATTAGGGAAACTTAACACATGTCTCAGTACTAGTTCCTTCTATTTTAGTTTTTTTAACCAGTCATATATATTACTCCATTTTTTCATCAATATCTTGAATTTGCAGTGTTTGACGATTGATGAGGCTGACAGGATATTGGAAGAGAACTTTGAAGAAGAAATGAAGCAAATTATTAAAATTTTACCCAAGGTATAATTTTCTTGTGGCATTTGTAATTTTGACTAAAGTAAAGTCTGATATGAAATAGAAACACATTTTATAAGTAGGAGGGTAGCTTCTCTTTGCATTATAGATTTGATAACAAGACCTAGAATACAATGAAAATTAAAATTTTAATTCGCCTGGTGAGTGGTGTGTTTCACTCCCTGTGGCTCGAGTAATTTTTCTTTTCAATAGTTGGAATGATATACAGCTGCTTAATTAGTGTCATGTGTTGATGTGCAGGAGAGGCAAGCAGCTCTTTTTTCTGCTACCCAGACGAAGAAGGTATGCGATGTTCAAACATCATACTTGTTATTATGTTCTCTGATAGGTTCTAAACATCAAACTAAATTTCTAATGTGTAAAGATCATAATTTTATATTAGCTTTTTTCAAAGATCCATTAATATCTGAAGCACTTGAAATGATTTGAACTATTCTTGGTTGTCAGGTTGAAGATCTTGCTCGCTTATCCTTGAAAGATCCTGTCTATGTTGGTGTAGATGATGAGAGGAAGAGGGTAAACAAACAGTTAGTTTAACTTTTTATATCAATTAAACCAAGTTTAAATTCCGAAATGACAAGATGTGATGCACTGCAGGTTACGAATGAAGGCCTGGAGCAAGGCTATTGTATTGTGCCATGTGCCATGAGATTTATTATTCTTTATTCCTTTTTGAAGCAGCATCAATCACAGAAAGTTGTGGTTTTCTTCTCTTCAGTTAACTCTGTAAAATTCCACTCAGATCTTCTCAAATACATTAAATTGGATTGCTTCGACATTCATGGACAGCAAAATCAGCAGAAACGAACATCTACCTTTTTTGACTTTTGTAAAGCAGAAAAGGGCATACTGTTATGTACTGATGTTGCTGCTCGAGGCCTTGATATTCCTTCTGTGGTAAGATTTTTGTTTCTGCTAGATAATATCTTTAATTTGGCAGATGTCATAGTTACAAGTATGAGGTTTGAACATACTTATCTTGCAAATATCATAATAGCAAACAAAGTGCTAGGCACTGCTAGCATAGCTCGACCTAAAATTCCTCGAGTTTGTATTGAATATTCAATGTCAACTTCTCTACTAGCACCTTTATTCTTTTATAACCTTTCTAAAGGTTGCTTTTTTCTTTTGTAACATACGAATCCATAGTTATCTTATGTAGTAAATTTTATGTTCTTCAACATTCCACTTACCTTCTAGTACAAATTATTTTATTAAGAGAAAAATATTAACATTGTAGAACACTTGCCTCAATGCTAACAGAAGTTTATTTCTTTCCCAAAAAAGTTGGTTATCCCTTGATGAAAACATGAAATAAAATATATACATACATACTTGCATGCATAGGAATGAATCAATTTGAGTAGTGAAGTTTGATATTTCTGTGCCTCAACATAAAAGTGCTTTTTTGACTGTTGAGCCGGCATCATTTCTATGTACTGTACTCTGCACAATGCTGAATTATTTTACAAATTTTTCTGTTCGTGCTGTTTGTGTTTATATAATTTTTAAAATTTTATGAATAGGAAAGGGAAGGCCGTGATAGATGTTCCAATACTTTTATGAATACCACTTTCATTTCATGGCAGTTCAGCTTACTTTATAGGTTGCATCAGAGGTAATTGATGTTAATTTATTTGTCTTTTGTTGTAGGACTGGAGTATTCAATATGACCCCCCTGATGATACCAAGGTGCTCACCTATATTTCTTTTTTAAATTTATTAGTCTTATTATTCTCACTCTACCTAATTAAACATGCTTTGGATAACTATCTCAGGAGTATATTCATCGAGTTGGGCGAACAGCCCGTGGAGAAGGTTCAAAAGGAAAGGCCTTGCTTTTCCTTACAGCAGAAGAATTGCACTTTCTCAACCATCTGAAGGTCTGCATATACTTATAGCAAAATAATCCATTAATAGTGGAACAAATAATAGATGAGCAGTAATGAATATAGTAATACTACCTCCGACGGGAAAGTGAATCCTACTCTTTTTTGTAGACTTTTTTCCTCTCTCCTAAAATTAGAGGACACACTTGCACATAATAATGAATTATAATCTATGAAGTTTGTTATTGAAAAATAATTATTTTAAAACAGTATGTCCAAGTGTCGTGTCTATTACAATTATACAAAACTAATATTCTCTAAAAAAAATTGACAAAAGAAAGTAGGACTGGATTTTCTAGACAGACGGAGTATAACTAAAAGATCAGCAGAAGCTAACCTTAACACACTAGTGGCTTTAGCTTTTCTCGTAAAAGCATTACAAAAAGACATTAGGGGGCTTCTAGAGATGGGTCCTTTCAAACTCAAGCTCAAGTCAGTATCGTATTCAGTAAACATATTTATTCTTATATAATGATCATGTTCAAATGTCAGGCTGCTAAGGTTCCTTTCAAGATTATGAATTTCCTAAAAAGAAGCAGGCAAATGTGCAGTCTCGCCTGGTACCTTCCTTATTTAGCATACAATGATCATTGTTTTGCTACTATTAGCTATTTTTGGAGACCTGTGTGAATATTGTCAATTGATGCAGGAAAAGTTGGTAGCCAACAACTATTATTTGAACAAGGCTGCTAAAGAAGCATATAGAGCATATGTGTTGGCGTACAATTCACATTCTAGCAAGGACATCTTTAATGTTCACAGCCTCAATCTTCAGGAGCCAACCCTTCTGCTTACCTCATAATAAAGTATAATGTTGGCATATTATGATTTCTATGTTCTTGACAAGCATTTGGCCTACTGGTTTATCTATTTGTTCTCAACGGGCAGTGGCAGCTTCATTTTGCTTCGCGAACCCTCCAAAGGTTAATCTTAACATAGACAGCAATGCCTCCAAATTTAGCAAGATGTAGCAAGATCAACGGCAGCTAAACTGCACTGCTTTGTGCCAATTTTGCACTTGAGGTTTTTTAGTATTTGCAATTCTCTTTGTCAAGCGTATATATAGTTTATATTTTACAATGTAGTCCATTTAATTACCCCCAGCACAAAAATGACAAATACAAGAAAATCGTTCTAATTATTCAATGAATTATTATTATGAATTTGGAGGGTTCCCGTTTTCCATTATTATGGACATTTTTTTTGGGTTGAGAAATATGAGGATATCATTATTGTTATTGATGTTATTGTCTTAGAGTTGCTGCTTGCCACCTGGCTCGACTCAAGCTCTTTAAACGAGCTAAGCTTGAATAATATATGGTGTCTGGCTCGAGTCGGCTCGTTCAGGTCCGGTTCGAGTAAGTTTGACTCGTTAATATTTAATTAGTTATTATTTTATTTTTATAATAAAAAGTTAAACAAGCATATGGTTGTAGGCTTGGCTAGCTAAAATTCGGCTCGAGTTCGACTTGTTTACTAAACGGGTCGAGTTTGTACATCAAATTTTAAGACTCATTTGAAGCCGGACACAAGCTTGTTTAACCGTAAAACTGCAATGGAAACCCTCACTCTTTGAGTAACAAATTATGAATACGTATTTTCTTAATTTGTTGGAGTCTTACTATATTTTTGTAGGCACTCCCATGTGTGATTCTCACCTATAGTGAGAAATACATTTTTTTTTAATATAAAAAAAGGTGTAATTTTTATCTGACAATATTAGATATTTTTCTGAAAATAACAATTTTAAATATAAATGTTTTTCAAAATTAGTGATAGATTTCTAAAATGATAAGACTTTTAAGGATACTTTGATATTCTTAAATGAACCCTTGATATTTGTGAGCAATTTTGTAATATTGTGTGAATAAAAATATAATAATATCACATTATTCGAAATATCACGTCACTTTATAATTTTAAAATAAAAATATATCTCTAATTTCTGTATATATTAAAAAAATAATGTATCTCTAATTAAGGTTATAAATCTAAGAAAAATGAGTTTAGAAATTAGAATTATAATCAAAGATTTTCTCACAAAAAATTATTCACCTCTACTCATATTAATCCCTATGAAACCAAAATTTATACCCTAACAAAGCCAAACTAAAGCATATCTTGATCTTTAAGTCCTTACTTCTCAACAAAAACAAAAACTAGAGAATTAATCAAAAGAAAAGGGCTCCCAAAAATGAGAATAAGGCAACTGTTGCAGTAGTAGTAGCACCAGCCATTACTTGGGCTGCAACACCACTCTTCTTTTGGGTCGGGCTTGCGGTGTCATTTGCGGGCTGAGGCGGGCTTTCGGGCTCCAAGGCTTTGATGATCATCTTTAGACCTCTTTCGCAGTGGCCCGATACGCCACTGATGAAGTAAAACAGGCCCGGCCTATCAAGATTGTAGACTGTGTTGCTGTTGTTGGAGAAGAACATGGGATGGGCTGATCTGCATTTCTCGTACTCTTCTTGGGTCACCGTCAAGACTGAATCCTTCTTGTACACAAAATCTGTATGTATAATAAAATGTTTATTTATATACTTGACTGTGAATTCTTACAAAATTTAAAATTTTAAAATTAATATGAATCCATTTATATTTTAAAAAATAGTATATTCTCATTTCTACAAAATGAATTCTACTAGCCAAATATATAATTAAATGAAGGATATATATTTATTTTATGTTTAATATTAAATTTATTGAGTGCTAAGTTTAGCAAATATGTTATGAAATAGTGATACTAAACTTGATGTAATTTATATTTTTTGTTATAATATAAAAAAATTACAAATACGCGAGTAATTTATGAATGTATCTATTGGCAACTGTTTATTATAAAGGTACATCATTTTCTATAACCATGCACAATTACTACTAGTAGGTTAGTGTGTATATACATACATACATACATACATATATATATATATATATATATATATATATATATATATATATATATACAAAATTCTTTTCCAAGGTTCATTAAAGAACCAATTATGTCAACGGTTTCATTTCTATGGCGATAGTCAAGTCCAAATGCCGTCATAAATGATCGTTAACAAACTTTTTTCTGTTGGAAAGATATATATATATATATATATATATATATATATATCAGTCCGCTTCTCCAACAAACTCGAAGGAAATAACTAAAACGAATCCCATTATAAGAAGCAGTTTTTTCCGGCTGTTATAAGATGAAAGTCGATTTTTATGTTATAACGACGTAAAAAATCGTCATATAATGGCCTCATTTTCCAGGTTGATGGAGAGCTGGTCTATATATATATATGTATATTGTAGACCGACTAGTACTTACGTAAAGTGTCACCAACATTGAATCTGTTGTTGGAAGCCCAATGATTGTAAAGGTGTTGATTCTTTGATGAAGGAATGATCCACCCTTGGCCTCCACCAACTTCAAACTCAACACAAACTACAAAAGGGAGATCTTGGAACAAAGAGGATAATAATAATAATAATAATAGGGTAAAAACAACTATTACTTTAGAAAAACCCATACACATTAAAGAACCCATCGACTTTCTTATTTTTTTTTTAAACTAGAAACAATATGGGTGGGTGTTAAGGCTGTGGACTTATAAAGATTTGATTAGAGAGAGAGAGAGAGAAATATTAATGGAGAATGTGGGGGAGGTTGTTTTCTAAAGTGTAGGGAGGCTTATCTTTGACTTGGTATTGATGTTTTTCGGAACTACTTTCTAAAGTTATATCACTTTTTTTATTTTTTTTTTATTTTTTTTATGTGTGTTTTGTTGTTGTTGATCATAGAAAAATATTATTTAAAAAGGTTATTTATATGATTTTATTTATATTTATTAAACACAAAGGGTAACAACATCATAAATTTTTGGTAACTCGCATTAATTATCATGATGTAATGAAAATTTGATGGCTCGGTTATTTTTTAATTGTCGTTTTAAAAAAAATATAAAAATTAAGAAATGCAAATAATAGTTTGTCTGATTGACCAAAATATTTATCTAACAAAATACAACTGATTTTGAATTTTTCGCTCACCCTAATAAATCATTTGGGCCGTCCAAAGTTTGAAATAAATCACACCCTACACGTAGTACCGGAGGCACGAGACACATCTAGTATAGTTATAAAATCTCAATACAAAAGATAATAGAGAAACAAGCTGGTATTTAATATAGAAATAACTAGCTGTGTCCCGTGCTTCCGGCACTACATAGACGGTAGGATTTATTTCAAATTTTGGACGGCTAAGATGATTTATTAGGGTGAGCGGAAAATTCAAAATCAATTGTATTTTGTTAAATAGATATGAGAAATTAAGTCATTAATGCTTTTTTGAAATCTACAAAAGACGAGTAAAAATGAATAATTAATTAATTTTCTAAAACAACAAATAAAAAAGAACAGATGGAGTATAATCTAATTACACTACTTTTCCACCAAATGCGTATGTGTTCTTTGATATATTGAATTACATTAACAATTTTGAATACAATTAGTTTATATTTTATGAATAAATAAATATAATTATTCAATTAATAAGAGCCTAGTTTTTTTTGCTCGGGATAATAAGCTTGTATTACATACTACTTGCATAAAATTATTTATCGATTAGTCCACATAGCACAAAATAAAATTAATACTACTAATTAAGCTATAGATTATTATGAGTCTAGCAATCTCATCCATTTATAATCACAAATTTAAAAGTAAGCTCATAATCCTTTATTCCACTTGATCATGCAAAATTATTAAATATTAAAACTCTATAATTTGTTTTAATTCCTTGAGTTCTTTGAGCTCTTTAGATAGATCTTATGAATTCCTGGTCCCTCTTTATCAACACTAGTTGATAGGCCGTGCAACGCACGGGCTAGTTTGAATAACAAATTATATAATGGGTAAATTATATATTTTATTACATTTTTAAAAATAATTATAACAATAGTGCCCTCATAAAATCTTTACACAACTAATACACTTCCATATTTATTTATAATAATAGTGCAATTATGATTCCTTAATTTAGGGAATTAGTATTCAATTAGAATTCCTTAATTTAAGAATTAGTTATACACATGGCTTCTTCTATCTCTCCTTATCTATAACAACTGCAATTAGTCATCACCCTTCTTCTTCATTCAACGTATTCTTTCTCTCTCTCTCTCTATCTATATATATATATATATATATTTGGACAACAAAGGAGACGGTTGCCAAGGAGACGATGGAGGCGAAGGATGAGATCCTCTTCGTCAGAAGAAATATGGCCTCGCTTGACGTTAGGCCGGATCAACGAGCTTGGATAACCAACCACCGCGTGGCGAGCCATGGATTGATTGACCAACGGACGGTCGTAGGAGTCAATCGGTGGCTTCTCGACAATGGCTTCTGAATTTGTCACGGGCGCTCTCTCTCTCTCCTCCATACCCAGGCTTCATTCGTTCACTTTCCATCGCACCATTGTGTGTTTGTTTGCTACTTCTGAGCCCTAAATTGACAAAAGAAAACTCACACGCACCAATTGTATCTCTCTCTCTCAAAAACTCGTACACACGCCTTGTTCTCCTTCTCTCTTGATGTAAGTGGACAACAATTCGTCCTTTTCTCGTCGTCCATGATCCTCTCTTCATCCCACCTCGGCGCAACACTGGCATCGTCTTCATGTTCTGCGATTTTTTATATAATAAGTTGGTAGCCAAACATTCATACCAAGGTAACCAATTCAATTGTTATTAGGTTTTAATTTCTTTTTAAAAAATCTATTATAGATTTTTTTTATTTAATAGTGCAATTGGTAGCTAACACTTTATACAAATGTAACCAATTCAGTTTTATTGGGTTACCAATTAATTAAAAAAAATATATATGTAGATTATTTTTTTTATAATGCAGTTGGTAGCCCCTTAATACAAAGATAACCAATTCAGTTTTATTGAGTTACCAATTAATTATAAAAAATATTTTATAGATTTTTTTTTTATAGTGCAATTGGTAGCCTAACCTTAATACAAATGTAACCAACAAAAACTAAAATTGTTACCTTTGAAGGTTTTGGTTACCAACTGCACTGAAATTTCTCTCGGTTACCCACAAAAACTAAAATGGTACCTTTGTATAAATATGTATAAATATTTGGATACCAACTGCACTAAAATTTATCCTTTTTTTCTTTTAATTTCTAGACTAAATCAACCTTCGTCACAATGTCAGTTGTGGCCGTAATGGATGAGGAGATCAAGCGTCCATGATGTTAAACTACTACAAAGGAGGAGGAAGATGATCTAATGAAAAGGGAGGAGGAAGATGACGTTGCCAAACTTTGAATATTTGAATTTTAATTATTATTTTTGAATTTGAATTTGAATTTGTTGTTAGATCCAAATATTTGAATTTGAATTATTAATTATGGCAGTTATTTGTCCTTGATTTTAGGTTTCCTTATTAATGTGAATTGTACTATTTTTGTAATATGAGTTCTCTTCTTGTAATTATTTGGTTGATGCACTTTTCTTGTAATTACTTTCTATTTGTTGTATACTTATGTAAAGAACCCTTATATAATTTATTAAAATTACAATGAGAATAATATTTTTTTTATAATACATTATTTTTATATCTACATGTAAAATCTTTTGATAATGTATGTGTTGTCTTCGTTCAATCTTTTGATGTGTGCTCGTTGGTTGAATCTCAAAATGAGCATCACGTGATTATCCTGTACATAATATATATAAGATAAATAATCTATTTATAAGATAACAACTTTTAATTCTTGGTAATATTTATTTATGAAGTAATATAAAATTTAGAATACTACCTCTTCATCAAGCAATATAGCTGTGGTGTTGACAATCTGTCCAGTGCTCAAATTGATCCCATCTCACTTTCTTGTTAATCTGACCTTTATTGTATAATCATCTCTATGACTCTAAAGACAAATCATCACCATCCTCAATCCCATCATCATCATCTGCAGCAGCCTCACCCCAAAGAAACCTCTTTTGCACAATCTCTAGAATCAAGAAGAAATCCAATATGCCTAAGTAATGTACAATATGTTTGCCAACAGTAACTTGAAACTAAACTGAATAGTAGATGGACAAATACCATTTTTATTGACAAAGCTATATATAAAGTGAAACAAATGTAGATGTAGAAGTACTTTTGTGTGTAGTATGAGGTTTTATAGGGTGAAATCTTATGATAAGTAGTATTTTTATTAAATGTATTTAAATTTTCATTTTATAATTATTTTAGTGAGAAGTCATATACTTAATGATTTTATTAAAGATTTTTTTAATGTTCATGACTCTTCCTTTTCCAGATTTTTAATTATTTTTTTAATGATGTTTTAAATGTTCATGAATGTTAATAAATATATTTTAAATCTTAATGTTCATGACTCTTCCTTTTCATAACTTACATGTATGACTAATGTTCATGAATGTTAATAAATATATTTTAAATGTTAATGTTCATGACTCTTCCTTTTCATAACTTACATGTATGACTAACTCTGTTAAAAATCAAATCGATTTCAATTGATTTGAAATTGATTGAATTAAGGATAGGCAAATTGATTAATTGATTTGAAATTGATTGAGTTAAGGATAAATTGATTTGAAATTTGGAAGTCAGATTGATTAATTGATTTGAAATTGATTGTCAAATTGATTTCAATTGATTGAGTTAAGGGGGCGTGCTGTATTTATATATATAAAGTAATCTGCAAATTTCAAAAAAAATATATATATGTTATTTTCAAAAATGTATACCTATAATATATGTTTCAATGTGTCTAATGGTGTACAAAATTATGAATACTGATGATTATCACCAGATCTTGTATTGTTTAGTAAAATCTCTACTCGCAACACAGTGTTGTGTGTGTGTGTGAGAGAGAGAGAGAGAGAGAGAGAGATTACCCTTAATGAAGCTTTGGCAAGTACCACAAGCTTTATAGCAACGCCGGACGCAATCCAGATTGGTTCTTAATGCGGAGCTGCATTTATGAGAACATTGGCGACAACATTCAAAGTCAGATGCTACTGGTTTTCCAAGCATTAACACTACAAGCATAATAGTAGTAATTATATATAAACCTTTCCCCTCCATTTCTTAGATCTGCAATTCTATTAATTAAGTGCAATGAACTTGAATGACTTGAAACAATATAATTCCCTAAACCATATATTTATAGAGAATACTTACTTTAATTGTTATTGATGTGACTAATGCTACTATCACATAAAATCGTTCACATACCGCTGACATACATATTGGTATGGCCCACATGACTCTGCACGTGACTCATATCAATATGCATGTGAGTGTATGTGAGCGATTTGATAACTAGCATTAATTGTCATATTGTACTCCATCTGTCCCTTAATATAAGACGTTTTAGAGAAGTTTTTTTGTCCCTTAATATATGACGTTTTAGAATTAATTGCTTAGTTTCCAATATTACCCCAAGTATTAAATATAAATTTGGTTCTCTCACTATTTGCCCAATAAATAACAATCTCTTTTTCTAATACAATGACAATATAAACATTTGATATTATATTTAATGTTATACAATCATTTCCTTAATATTTGTGCACGACTCTAAAAAGTCTTATATTAAGGGACGGAGGAAGTAACTAATAATCTGATTGTCAATAATGTGATATTTATTAGCATTTGTTTATGTTAATTTTCATTAATTACTGCACCCAAATGGTATGTGATATTGAGTACTTCCTCCATATCATAAATAGTAGTCGTTTTACAAAAGAAAATGCATGTGTTTAAATGTATAGTAATGCTACTATCACATAAAACTGCTCATATACCATTGGTATACTCACAAACATAATTGATATGACGTACCACATGACTTGCTCTGCACGTGGGCCATACTAATATGCATGTGAGCAGTATGTGTTCGATTTTTATGTGATAGTAGACTTATTGTTAAATGTATATCTGGTTTACAACTTTCTGAAGTTATGTTTGTTTGCAAGAATTATACTTGGGATGAGAAAATTAATATCAAGTGTCTTATTTGTTTTCAAATTTAGATTTGAGACTATTAATCTAGTTATTATAAATGGCTTAATAGTCTTGAGATTATAATTATAATCCCAATATTAGAATTATAATTTCGCGGACTATAATTAATCATGAGATTATAATTCTTACAAACAAACATAGTCTAAGTGAATTAATTATTTAATTTCCAATATATCTCTCATCATTGTCATCCCTGATTTACTCTTCATTACATTAAATAGGTCAACACCACCTTGATCAATTTGTTAATCATGTCAATATACTCAACACTTACATTGACCTGTACGTTTATTAATAATGTTAAACATGTCAACCCGTTTAATCGTTTAATATACAAATTAAAATTAAAAATTAAAAAAAAAACAATGTCATTCACTTATTAAATAATAATGCTCATTGTTCATTACAACAATATATATTTAACAAGATACAATATAACATGCTTAAAAAATAACTAAATAAGAAAAAATATCAATATTTAAGAAATTATAACTCCATGTCATATTTTATTTTTTAGTTATTTTAAATAAATGTATCAACTTAAATTTCTTACTAAACGTGTTAACCTGTTTATGACATGGAAACTTTTTATACTCAACACTAACCCTCTTATTCAATAACCGGTGGACAAGCAATTTAGAGAAAAATACCTAAATTGCACTGCATCGGTCCCAATTTACAAATTTTGTGCTAAAATCACACTGGCGCTACCAATGGCTCAGATAAAAACCAATCGGTTCGATGGGGCTCGACAGATTTCAGATCAATTTAAATTGTCATCCCTCTTAGTAATTGTAGACATACTCAAGAGGGTGTTTGAGATCGCTCATAAACAGTTAAACATGCTCATCATCAATTTTAAGAAGAAAAAAGGTGTTTCGTAGCCTAATTTTTTTGACAAAACCCTGAAATAAGAATATGAAATAATTATCAATGATAAGTGATTTGAGTTACAAAAACACTAGAGTCGAGGTGATACTTCCTCTAGTTCCAAATTAAAACTCGAAATTCGAGAACATATATATTTCTAAAAAGTAGACAAAAATATATAAACCTGAGTAATTTTTCAACACGAGCAACGAAAAGAAGACCGTCTTCGATAACCTCACACCCAAATCTAAATAGATTTGTCTTCACCAATTAATGTCAATCAAATCTCATTCACTGAGAGATCATGGAAAAAAGCTTCGTAAAATGAGAAAACTTCAAACTAAGAGAAAATAATGCTCCATAGATTGAATTTTTTTTTACAAATTATGAGAAATAAAACTCCATAAAATAAGAAAATAAAAACAATTAAACGAAAGAACATAAGAATTTTTTTTGGGAAGAGTCGCTTTAGTATAGATCAGACCCTCCCTAAATGGAGGCTATAGTTTTTCTTAGACTGATTTTAAACCTATTAAATATTCCAAGTTTGGACCTTCTGATTACTCCATTTAGGGTTGAGCAAGGAACCAAATTGGAACCGAAATCGCACCAAAAACTGCACAAACTACACCAACGGTTCTGATATATGTGACGGTTTTAGATGGGTTGAAAAATCAAATTTATGGTTTCGGTTTAGTTATTAGTCAAAACCGCACGCATAAAACCGAAACGCACCAAATAATAATCATGTTTTCTCAAATTTGCTACAAGTATATATAATTTCTCTACTATAAAATATTCTCCTCATTTTATTTTAGAAGACAAATATTGCAGGTTTGAAATGAAGAATAAATAGTATCAATTGTGTTTGCAAATCAATAGTAGCTTGGTATTTCCTAAATCAAATGTGATAACATAGTATTAATCAACCATATAATTGTTGATGCATGGAACTATTTTGTTATATTAACTCCATGATTGTGTTCACTGCGTAATATGTTTGCGTGGATGATTTTGCTAACTATTTTACGGGTTTGTTATTTCAATTGGTTTTGGAACCGAAACCGCACAAAATGAAACCAAACCGCATGTTTCTAAACCGCACTGCATCAATCACAAACGGTTTTATGTGCGATTTTGGATTTTTCAAACCGCATCTAAGCGGTTTCGTATATGGTTTAAGTTTTAAACCGCACCAAACCGCATCAGGCTCGCTCCAAGCCATTCATTCTAAAATTAGAGATACAATTTAACTTTTGAGATAAAAAGATAACATATTAAACTTTAAATTTGGTATGCCTCACAAAAGTTTAGAATGAAATTAATGTTGCGATTAATAGTTTTTGTTATATACTATACATTATAATAGTTGTATCAACTAAAATTAAATAGATTCACATCAATTTGAAGTTTAATATGTCGTCATTTGAGCTCAAAAGTCAATTTGCATCTCTGATTTGTGGGTAATATTAGGAGTCTCAATTTTTTATCTCAAAAAGTGTCTCAAATGAAGCGTGACCATAACATTCGTGTGATATATCTTATGTATAATGAATAAGTCTTGGCAGACCGGTTATTGGGATAGGAAAATGGGACATTTTTAAATATTAATAAACTTAAAACACTTAAAATGACCGTATGACCCTGTTTTTGTATATGTATCCAAATTACACTTAAAACACTATATTTTATAAAAATATCTGTTGGAATAAATACTATACATTTTTTAGGAGTCACAATAAAAAAAAAATTTAAAAATGTCCTATTTTCCTGTCCAATCCCCTGGTATGCGAAGAAAGACTCATGTATAATTGCTTATGCCATTAATTATACTGTGCAAACCAAGGCTGGCCTTTGCCTACATGTGACCAACAACGGCCGAATAGAAAAGGCGGGTTTAAGCCAAGGGTTAGATTTGTTAGTAGGTGGCGGGTTGGTAGGCGCCATGAGGCTTTTTTTCCTATATTTTTTTTGCAAAATCTTGATATACCAAAAAATAGTAATAATAATAAATATTAAAAATAATAAAATAATTTATAATAAACAATAATTCTAATTACTTAAATTAACTACATATCTCAATCAATTGAAATTTTAATAGTATTATAATTTTAGATATTATTCTAAAGGCATGATTTGGGATAATGATTGATTTACTTTCCAAATAAGTAGGGGGAATGCATAATTAAGGAATAATGATTGATTTACTTTCCAAATGTACTACAATAAGTAGGGGATTGCATAATTAAGGGATACAATTATCTATATTATTGATTTATATATTGCTAGTAATTCAAAGTATATAATCAAATTTGATTCTTTAAAATTAATATAATCTATTTAACTTTTAAAAATAATAAATACCGTAATTAATACTAATATATAGATAATTTTAAATTTTATAATTATATTATCTAACTTAAACTAATAATTGTTATTTGTTAGTTTAATAGTTTTATACTTTGAAATTATTAACTACATATCTCAATCAATTAAAATTTTAATAGTATTATTAATTAATTACCTACATTACCTACATATCTTAATTATAATTTTCAATTATAGTTAAAATATATTGAAGATTGCATTAAAAACAAATAGTTGTTGTAGCTTAATTGGTTTGAACTCTTATTTATTTACTTACAAGTCTTGTGTTCAAGCCTCACAACCCACAAGTAATAATATTTTATTTAAAAAAAAAAAAAAAAAGTTCACGGGCCACTTGGTGGTAGGGCCAAAAGGCCCTAAGTTTTTGATGCTAGAAATGTGACGCCCCAAAATTAGGTATACATCACCCATCTTGAGTCTTGCCAGACACGTGGTACGTAATTCAAATACAACTTACTAATACAATAGGTATACAATACGACAAAACATAAACTGTGAGTTTGAATACAATTATTGTCTACTAGAGATTATACAAACTCAAAAGGAGTCCTCATTACAATTATTATCACACTATTTCACAAAATAGTGAGGACTACTAATCTTATCCTTTGGACCATCACTCCGCTTCCCGACTCGTCTCCATTTATATTCTCATTTCTCAAGAGAAATAAGTGAAAGAAAGGGTGAGCTCAACTAGCCCGAAGAAGAAATATTATGACTAAGATAATGCGAGAATAAATTATCATTAGCCTTCAACAATGTTAAACCGATAAAATACAATAGACATCAAGTTTAATCGCAATGAACAAGCAATCCATTAAAAGAGTCAAGTAGAGAATAGAATCTACTATCTTTTATGATTTTAAAAGTTTTTCATCACTTTTATCACGAGACTCATTTCGAAGAAATAATCCACATCATTAAATCATCCCTACACTACACAAAGGCCGAGGATATTCTTAAGATCACGACCACGAATTATCCATGCACTCACGGGCCAAAGATAATCGTGTTTTCATCAACGGCCCCGATCATGCCATAAAACAATTCATCTTTTGCTCCTCGTCAAGAGAATCCATAGCCATAATCATAATACCAAAAATCGCCCATCAATGCACTAATGCTAATGAGGACTTTTAATTTTCACATCATTTGTAACATTACGGTCATGATTATACCGAATAATCCCCGGTCATAATCATACCAAGTCCATCTATGCACTACAGGCCACAGATGACTTTCAACATATCATAAATATGAGGACGATGGCAATGATATAAGAATTCAATTAAACAAGTTCAAGAATTAATTTGTCAAGGAACCAATAACGTCCAAATTGTCAACATGATACTTCTTTGTAGAATAAAATTCAAGAATGCTCAGAAGAATATTTCCATGAAAAGATACTGGATGAAGCGCAAATATCAAGGATATTCCACTAATTTCATGGAGTATAGAAGTCAAAACTTTAATCAATCGAGTATAATAAGAATGGAATAATAAAGATATCACCATGCATGCGGTACTTCGCGACAGATGGTTATTTCAGCGTAATAATAATAACGGAACCAAAGTCGGTGAAATTCACACCGATAGGATGTTCCAATGAGAATAATAAATACTGGAATAATAAATGATGGAACCAGTCCCACAGATAAGCAGATGAGGATATTCACGTAATAATAAAGACGTAATAATAAAAATGGAACCAGTCCGTAGATATAGACATACAAGATATTCCACAAAATAATAAAATGTAATAATAGAAGAATGTCACTAAGTATAGGGTAGCCCGGCGTATCTAAAGTTATTCCAATGTAACAATAGAAATGGAATAATGAGTTCTCTTCTTGAATACAAAAGAATAATATCCCTACAAGTAAAATAATACTCGATATAAGAGTAAGGGAAGAAGTAGCGAGAAAACTTTTCTTATCTCTCTATAGATCTCTATTGTTTGTCTCTCAGAGTTCAAATTGAATTTGTAAGAAAATAATGAAGGAATGAGCTTTATTTATAGGAAAATGGAATGCATATAGAATTCTAATCCATAAACGGCCAGATTGATTACTTTTAATCACATTTATTCCATATTTAAAGAAAAATCTTTTAAATAAAATATAATATATTCTATTTATATAAAAAGATTTTACTACGCAAATACTATGCATAATAAAATATAATATATTATTTATAGAATAACTTTAATAAAGTATTACATTTTATATAAAAAGATTTTACTATGCAAAATAAAGATGCATAATAGAATATAATATATTCTATTTATGTAATAACTTTAATAAAGTATTCATTTTTATATAAAAGATGTTTCTATTTTATTACGTTAATAATACGAATAAAACAAAACTTCTAAATCAACAATAATTGAATCAAATAATGTGAGATACTTGTCAAAGAACTATTATAGCAATAATTGAACAAAAACCGAAAGTGACTTCTCACATAAATATCAATAATCAATACTGGTGTGCTACTTGTCGCAACAATGCGTACATCGTATTTTTACTCACCGAGTAGTTCAACAAGATCAACCAGTAAAACTTCCGCCGTTATTTTCAATAAAATATTTTTGTTGTTTTCTCAATCCGACAATAATTCGTTGTAGGGTCCACTATGATGATTGTCTTGTCGCATTTAATATTTCATTTTAAAAGCGAATATTCCCAGACCAATCGAATATAATATGACAACTTGCATACTTTGCAAAATTTATAAATATTACCCACAACTATAACATTATCTCAAATTCACACCATAATATAAAAAAAAATTTATTTCTTTATTTATAAAATTTGGGGTTTCACAATCTCCCCTCCTTATGGAATTTCGCCCTCGAAATTTACGTACGTACCTGGAATGCCGAACATGTGAGGATACCTTGACTTCATTTCAGATTCTAACTCTTGAGGTATAACCCTTGAGTGTTGGATATGATTCTTCTTATCCAAGATTTTAACACGAGATCTCATACGTTAAATCATCCGCTATCTCGTCCGATTCTAAATTAATAATGTGGTTCAGGTCATCCACATATTTACGTAACATTGATACGTTAAAAACGTTATGAGACGCTGACATACTTGGCGGTAAAACGAGTCTATAAGCCACAGTTCCTACTCAATCGAGGATTTCAAATGGACCAATTAAATCGAGGGTTGAGATTTCCTCTCTTGCTTCTAGAATAACGCCCTCTTGAACCTTCTTCTTCACATTCATCGATTCGGGTATGTAGCTTGGCCGCCTTTTAACTTTATCGATTAAAGTCAATTTTACTCGTATATTCGTTATCTTCACGTGGGTCACAGAGTCTTTAACTCTATCTTCATCATTTCGCAAGTTATCTGAAATGAGTCTTTGTGTTAACAACATCGCACTCAGAACGATACGATCTTCTACTCAACACATCACTACCACGTTCATTTCTTCCATGATGATATTGAATAAGACGATCGTAATCTTCAATGACTCAAGTCAACGTCTTTCGGGCGCATGTTATTACGTTCATTTTAGTTGAAGAAATATTTTGAGGGTTTAAGAAATGGGTTTTGTCTTTGGTGTCAATAAAAATTCGATTTCACGCACGCTGGGGTAGGCTAAGAAGTCTTCTCAGAATACGCCAAGAGATTTATTAATGATAGAAATATCATTCAAAATCATTACTCTCATCCAAGACTTGGATAAGACGTCACATCGATACCAACTGTGACTTCTAACCCTTAACCTAGATAAGCACCTCACAATGATACCTATCAACTTGTCATCGTCATTCACGACGCCGCCACTGTAAAGTCGGCTTTGGTGCATTCCATACATGCGAAGTCATCAACAAAAGGATCGGGGCTCTTTACTTATGGCTCGATATGACACGGTGATTGAATTTAGTGGGTTGGTTGCTTGAATTCGCATAATAGGTTGGTTAGAATATGAAAGCTAACAACCTTACGAAAAACATGATGAGTAGTTAACCAATCGTTTCAAAAAAAAAACCACATCAATGGCAAGTATTTTCAAAGAGATAAGATCGACGGTGTAACGTGAAAGTGTCGATTTGAATCAAACAAGATTTATAAGCGAAATGGATGTAACTAAGGTTTCTCCAAATGGAGTTTCAATAGATAAATCAAAGTTTAACTATAGGAGTTAAGTACAAACATTGAACACAACTAGGTGAAATAAAAGAGTGAGTAGAACCCAGATTCAACACGGTATAGACTTTCGTAAGAAGAGCTTATGATTAACTTACACCGTGATAATTTTATTCGGGTTCCTCGTCACGAGAAAAAAAACGCTCTCTTAAACTCACATCGACTTTTTGTCATGCGGGACATCCTTTCGCATCACTATCCCAATTGGACTTGACTTCACCATACGACAAAATCGAAAGCTAGGTTGTAAGACCCAAAATTTTTAAATAAAAAGAAATTTCCTTTATTTATTATTTTGAAATAGTAAAGGTGGATTTGATTAATGTGGATAGTTATGGGTAAAATACACAAATATTTTGAATAAGCAAGTGGTTATAAAATATTATTTATTGTCGGAGAATATTCGTTTGGTCGTGGAATATTAAATGCTTGTCGAGTAATATAAATCGACGGTAGCTTGATCTTTTTGTGGGCCCCATAACGGAAAGCGATTGGATGAAGAAAACGACAAATATAAGTTGTTTATAAATAACGGCGTAGTTGTTACCATTAATACTGTTGAAATACCCGGTGGTTAAAACACACTAATACGTGTTGTTGAACAAGAAGAGATTTACGGTATTGCACCAATTATTGATTCTTATGTAAGAAGGCACTACTCAATAATTGTTACATGAGAATTCTTTATTCAAGATTTTATTTTATTGATTCAATAATCTTTGCATTGATATTTTTATATTTCGTTGTTTCAATAAATTGTCATTACATAGTATTTTCCATTATCGAAGCAATAATTCATATTATCTGAATAATATTATTAGAAAATATTATTGGCAATGTCTAGAAAGTTTACATCTAAGGAGAGGTTTGGTCACCTAATCATGCTGGCCAAAGAAGAAGAAATTCTTATTGGAAAGCCCTCTTTCCCGGAGGCGCTCGGTTGTCGATATTGTGATTCTATAATATTATTTGTGAATAATTAATTATTGATTCATATGATGAGGAAAATATTGATTTTATGTGGATATAGATGGAGAAAATTTTGATGTGACAATTGTTGAAAATTGAAATTTTATCTTTTTCGATAAAATAATTCATTTAAATATATATATTATTATATTTTAATAATATAATAATGGTGATATTTTTACAACGAATGTGGGATATATGAGTATACGAGGAGGAAGAGTATTTTGTTGCAATAAATGTTTAAAACATGTTAAACATGTTAAATTGGACCCCATTTATCGATCGAAATTTGATTATAGCCTCTAAAATCACCCGTTTATGGATTTCGGTCAATTTCTGTTTGGAATTTGGAAAAACTTTCTTACGCAAAGTTGTAGAGAATTGAATTTCCTATAAAACTCTCGAGATTCGAATTTTCTGGTAAAAGGGCTATTTATTATGAATTATTGAAGTTCAAGTCTCAAATAATTTATTTTAGAAGTTTAAAATATTTTAATTACAAAACGTTTTTTCATTTTTGAAAGTCATTTAACATGTGTGGCTGAAGTTTGGACCAGATTTGTGTGCGTAGAGAATTTTGATTATATATATTATTATTATATTAAATTTTCTCGCTTTGGTGTTCTAAGCAATTTCTATAAATAGGTGCTTGGGTTAGAATTGAAAATCACACGAGAAATTGAAGTTTTCTCTCTCTATATTATCGAAGCGTATTCTTGTGAGTATTTTGAGTATACTTTGAGTATTGCTTTATCTGGTGCAAGTTCAAGTCATGCTTTATATCCAAGTGTTTTCAACTAATCTTTATCTTTTCGAGGTAAAGGGATATTATTTTTTAAAATGATATTATTTCTTCAATATCATTATGCCAAAATATTGGTTGAAACTTTTTATCAAATTTGAAACTTTTTCATGTCGGAGTTTCTTATTCATGAGTTCTTATTCACAAAAGTTCTTATTCATGAGTTCTTATTTACGAGTTCTTATTCATGAGTACTATTCACGAAGCGTGAAGATGTTTTTTTGTGAAATTTCTATCTTTTGGTGTTGAGTTATGTTCACGATATCGGCCTTTATTCACGATATCGACCTTTATTCCGAATACTTACTTTATTCATCGAAAAATAAAATTTCTTCTTTTCGTCCAAAATATCTATTACGGATACTAGCTTTGTTGTATCCATGTTTTGATCATTCTTGAATTTTACACCACTATGATTATTTTGAGGTATTTTGGATATGGATAAAACAAAGTACTAATCCTTAATCCTTAATCCTTGTCATTTTGTTTCATTGGATTCGTTTATTTAAAAATATTTTCATCATCCTCGCCTTAAATGATGATATTATTGAATATCTTTGGCCCAGAAGTGCAAAGATGAATGATTTATGATGAATATCTTTGGCTGTAGTGCAAAGATGAATGATTTCGATGAATATCTTTGGCCAGTAGTGCAAAAGATGAGCAGTGTTTAGATGAACATGAATTAATGATGAATATCTTTGGCACAGTAAAAAAAAGATGAATATTTGATTCGGATATATATTGATTGATGTTACTGAGGATAAAAGATGGGCGATGAACTTTAAAATTCATACATAGAAGATAGTAGTTTGCATTCTCTACTTAACTCTTCTAATGAATTATTATTTTCATTGCGAATATTGATTTAAAACTTGTTATCTATTGTATTCTATTAGATTTTTCCTCGTTGAAGACTAACGATAATTTTGTTGTATATTATCTTAGTCATAATATTCTTTATCGGGCTAGTTGAGCTCACCCTTTTCCTTTTTGTTCCATTTTTCTTCTCGTGAGGCGGCGAGAATATAGCGAGTACGCAAGCCTGGGGTATGGAATGAAGGTTCTAGGGGGAGTTGTTTAGTAGTCCTCACCATTTTTGTAAAATAATGTATAAATAATTGTGATGAGGATTTATTTGGGTATGTATATTGTCTAGAAGACAATAATTGTTTTTAAACTCACAGTATATATATGTTGTCGTATTTTGCACGACAAATGTAATAATAAAGTTGTAGTTATTTCTGTACCATGTATTTGGCGACTCAGAATGGGTTGGATGGAATGGACCTATTTTGGGGGCGTCACATAGGTGACCTTCTCTTCCGCAATTAAAACACGCTTTGGATTGTTGCTTACAGTTTGGACGGATGTGTCCCTCTTGTCCGCATTTGAAACATACGACCGATGGGCGCTTCTTCTTCCTTTGAAACGGTCTGTTGGTGCCGACGTTTTCACGTCATTGTTGAACCTTCTTCTTAAAATGTCCATTCTTATTATCTTGGCCATGATTACCACCGAAATGGTTACCATTCTTCGCATGATAATATCCCCACGATGGTTATCGTTGTTAGATGAATGGTACACGGTATGATTATTATCGTGTTGTTGGTCGTTGCGCTTTTGGTTGATCGACTCATTATCGCGCTCCAATAACTGAGCCCTATTCACAACATCTGAATATAAACAAAGTTTGTGAGAAATGAGGTATTGACGTATATCGGGTTTTAAACCTCGCAAAAACATTCGCGTCATTCGCTCCTCATTATCGACCAAATGGAATGTAAGCAGGGATAACTCCGCAAGCTTAGCCTCAGATCGCGCATACACTTGGCCATATTGTTTTGCTCCAAACTTTGATGAATTCTACCTCCTTCATGTGACGAATACTTTCAGGAAAGTACTTGTCGTTGAATAATTCTTGAAACTTCTCCCAAGACATCTTGAGTGCGCCAAGTAATGCTTTTCTGATTCCCACCAATGATCTCCTTCTTCACGCAACATAAAGGTGGCGAATGGAACCTTTTGCTCTTCCGAGCATTCCAAGACATCAAATATCTTGGTAATCTGCTTTATCCATGTCTCCGCCTTAAGTGGTTCTGGTTTTCCCAAAACTCCGGTGGTCCAGCTCCTTGAATCGCTAATGCGGTGACCAACCGAAGTGGTTACCATTGTTTCCACTGCATTATGGATGAGGAGAGCCGCCGCCTTGTTGTTGCATGAATTGCTCCTTAAACTGCGCTTATGGATGACCGGCCAGTCGAGAGTTATCAGATTTTACCGTGCATTTTGGGATGAGAGTGCTCTTCGCTTTGTTGTTGCATGAATCGCATAAAGCCTCCGACCATCCCATCATTCACCATTTCATCGGTGTTATTATTTTCATGAGGAATATTGTCCTGTCGTTTGCACATTATCCTAATTATTGATCCGTGGAGACTCAACGGTCTCCTGCGGCTCCATTGATAATCTCAACATTCTCGGATGCCATTTTCAAACAATGCCACAAAACAAGGGTTAATTAACATATCACATATTATCCCTATACTTTCAATCCACCAATTAAATACCAAATAAACTTAGGTAGGTCATACTATGAAGGAATTCCCCATCTCTCCCTCCTAGTTCTTATCTCACATCTTAGCTGTGGATCATATCCCTAAGCTTTGATACCAACCTGTGACGCCCCCAAAATTAGGTATACATCACCCATCTTGGGTCACGACACGTGGTATAGAATTCAAATACAACTTACTTAATACAACTTTATGGGTACAATACGACAAAACATAAACCTGTGAGTTTGAATACAATTATTGTCTACTAGAGATTATACAAACTCAAAAGGAGTCCTCATTACAATTATTATCACACTATTTCACAAAATAGTGAGGACTACTAATGCTATCCTTTGGACCATCACTCCGTTCCCCGACTCGTCATCTATATTCTCATTTCACGAAGATAATAAAGTGAAAGAAAGGGTGAGCTCAACTAGCCCAAGAAGAAATATTATGACTAAGATAATGCGAATAAATTATCATTAGCCTTCAACAATGTTAAACCGATAAAATACAATAGACATCAAGTTTAATCAGCGTTAAATGAACAAGCAATCCATTAAAAGAGTCAAGTAGAGAATAGAATCTACTATCTTTTATGATTTTAAAAGTTTTTCATCACTTTTATCACGAGACTCAAATTTCCATAAATAATCCACATCATTAAATCATCCTTGCACTACAAAAGCAAGGATATTCTTTAAGTATCACGACCACTTAATTATCCATGCACTACGGCCAAAGATAATCGTATTTTCATCAACTGATCCGATCATGCCATAAAATAATTCATTTGCTTCCTCGTCAAGAGAATCCATAGCCATAATCATACCAAAAAATCGCCCATCAATGCACTACGGGCCAATGAGGACTTTTAATTTTCACATCATTTGTAACATTACTACCATGATTATACTTAGAATAATCCCTAATATAATCATACCAAGTCCATCTACGCACTTCATGAGCCACAGATGACTTTCAACATAACATAAACATGAGGACGATGACAATGATATAAGAATTCAATTAAACAAGTTCAAGAATTAATTTGTCAAGGAACCAATAACGTCCAAATTGTCAACATGATACTTCTTTGTAGAATAAAATTTGGGACAAATTTTATTTTGAATAGATTAGGTATCCCTCAATTAATTTGGGACGGAGGGAGTATTTTTATTTTTCTATTTAGATCATAAAACTTTGAAACAAATTTTATTTTGAATAGATTAGGTATCCCTCAATTTGTACATGTAATTTGATTTTTTTTTATTGAATGAATGAATCATCCATTATTATTATTATTATTATTATTATTATTATTATTATTATTATTCTTTTGTACCAAAGTTAGAGATAAATTCATAAAATAACTAATGTTAAAAATAATTTTATAAGCTTAAATTTTGTTCATGTGACTATTTATTTATTTATTTTTTTGTGTGAAAAAAGGGAGAATTTTAGAAATTAATTTAAAATTTCAAAATATATGTTTGTAAGGGAGTAGTTGCTTCAATAATTTAATAAGACTAGTACTCCTCACAATCCAGTTCCTTACAGTGATTCAGAGAATTTAAAACAGAGACAGAGAGAAAGGAAAATATTAATGGCGGAAGATTCAGAGAAGAGATTTCATGCGATTATGGACAAGCTATTTTACGCTCCTCGAAAACCTAAATCATCCCAATCAAATTCAACGAAATCAACCAGGTTATTTCTGTTTCTGTGCGCTTTAGTTTCTGAATTCATAAGCTAGGTATTAGAAATTCAGCTAATTACTTCATAAAGTTTACATTTATTTGTTCGAGTAATTAGTTCAAATGCTATTCAATTGTGGAATTTAGGTTCTTTACCTAAACAGGTGAGATTTACAAGCTTTTCCCCCCAAATTTTTATGAAGTTAAATTTTTTCAATTTCTGGTATGGTTTATTCAATTCATTGGAAATCTGCTACATTTTATGATGTTATTGGCCATGTTTTTCAATATTAAATTTCTTGAGTTTATTTATTCATATTGAAATTTGTCAGCTGAGGTAGAAGTACTGGAATTTCAAAATTTTGTTTTTGGTTTTCTGTGCTCATTTAATTATCTGTTAAATACTACATATTTTGTGTCAAAATTGGTCAGCTAAGTACTGCAAAAGTGAAAATTTGCTTTGATTTTGACAATAGTTATTGCTTATGTTGTTCAATCTGGAGTTTATAGAAATGAAAAACCAAATTCCTTACTTAAACAGAAGAGAATTGCAATTTTTTTCAAATAACTTGTATCTGCTTAATATATTTGAAAGTCTTCTTAATTATATAAATTCCAGTAACTTTATTTCCACTGAAGTTTATTCAATCCAAGTATATTTTTGCTTCATTTCATTCTTTGGACTCAATTTGATTCTCTTGACACCAGTTTTAGGGTATCTAAAATAATTCCTGTTATCTAATTTGTTGGAGCTGTTTTTTTTAATTGTTCTTGATAATAGCTTATCTGGAGTTCAATCATCAAGAGGCATTAAACGCCCAAATATGTGGACTGCATTAGCAGTACCGGAACTGAAATCAAGAGGAAGTGTGGCCGAGAGGTTGCTAACTTCTTCAGTTTCTGGTGGAGTTGTGCAAGCTCCATTATGCAGGCCGTGGGACCGTGGTGATTTACAGAAGAGGCTGGCTACATTCAAGTCCATGACATGGTTTGCTAAACCTGAGGTTTGATTCTGGCACTTTCTCTTATCTATTCTTGTAATAAGAATATGGATAATTTTTTTTGTGTATTTCATTTGTATGATAATTTGATTATTGATAATGCCATTGTTTGGATTTGAATTTTGTGTCATAAACATTGATTTTTAGAGCGTCTTCTCTAAATTCTTGAATTTGGGCTATTTGAACATAAACCTACCTAAGCTTATTCACTCAATCTCACTAAATTTAGTGCGGTTGTTGAGCTTGTGGAAAGTTAGGTGGACAATGATTGGACCTCGTCTTTGTCTTGCGTGTTCTTTGTCCTGAAAGAAGGATATTTCATTGGGGGAAATACGAGATACAAAGCAATCACTATTATACTTCTTATAGGGGTTTGTCTGGAATTTCTCAAAAGTTTTACATTCTTCTCGAGTTTATTTGAAATCGGAGGTTACTGTTAAATCCCTGTTTCTCTGCCCCCAATCTGCTGCTATTTATATTTACATGGATTGCACATTCTTTGCTGCTTGAGTAAGAGTGAAGCCTACACAATCAAGGCTTGAAACTTAGTGGTTCTGTCAGGCTTCCGATTTTGATGCAGGATGACAGACCTTGATTTGAAATTTTAGCTGTCCTAATATAAATAAGGCTGGGCTGGGGGTTTAGTGTCATGGTTTCAGTTTGGATTTAGTTAGATATAACAGAATTTAGTAAGAATTTAGAGAGGAAGGGGAAAGCAGATAGAGATTTCAGTAGAGTAGAGAGGAAGAAAGAAAGTAGATTTAGGAAGAATTTAGAGGAAGAAGAGAGAGAAAGAGAGGAGAGACAGAAACAGAAATAGCATTGAGAGGAAATTCAATTACTTTCATCATGCCATTCCCAGCTTAGAAAGCTCCCTTATATAACCAACTAATAACAAAAGATAACTACTAACCTTACTAGATGAATGTTACCCTTATTCTACTAACTAACAACTAGATAAATATTATCCTTATCTGTGATATCCCGAATATTAGTAATATTTCTTTTAAGGGAAATATTAATTGATTAAATAAAGGTTAGAGATTTGACCTAATTATTAATAAAAAGGAAATGTGAAAAGAGTGGATTAATTTTTTTTTTTGTGCCCATAGGGTATAAAATGATCGGGAAAAGAGACTTTTAATATAAAAGGCTCTAACTAAGAAGGTACGAAACAGTATAAATATTACTTGCTCATAATGAAAAGAAAGTAATATGTGGAGTTGAATAAATTTTATGAGATGAAATAAGCAATGGTACTACTAAATGAATACCTCGATTATTCAAAATGAAAAGAGAAGCCAATATGACTTAATTGAGAAATATTCTTGACATAAATCCACATATGGGATCAATGAAATAATTATATTATAATATAATTAATTTCGTTCAAAAGTATTGTTTAGTGACAAATAAGGAAAATGGTGGGCACTACCATGAAATATTTAAATTACATAAAGCCATCATTTTTAATGATGTATGTGCTATCTATTTTTCTAGCTTAAAGAACTGTGGTGGATATAAAAAACCATGTATATTAATATGTAATATAAGTCCATATTAAATATTGGACCATATCAAATTTGCTAGGTGTGCTTGCAAATAGGTTAGTGTTATGGACCATTGCCTTATTTAAGGAGGGGTAATAAGAGTCCAAGTTATATAAATTGGGCCAAATTAATTTTTCCATGTAAGCATTGAAGCCTTCTTTATTTTATTAATATGATACGAGTTCATTGAGCCCAAAGCAAAGTTGTGTAGTGGTAATGATGAAGGCCAATGTAGGGGTCGGGTAGGAGCTAAAGAGAGCTACCAAGTAGAGATAATGATGGAGAGCAGCAATAGGCCAAGTAGGTTGATTGAGAGAGAGAGAAAGCTCAGCCATATATGACCATACACCGCTGAAAACAAATAACTTTTATACTTATCCGAGTTCCAAAAGCAATATCAATAGCAGTCCATTAGATTGAGAGAGTAGCAAAGCTACGTCTGGAAGGGAAGGAAGGATTGTGCAACAAAGCTACTTTAGTCTCTAGAAGTTAGCAAGGTAAGCAAGCTTAGACTCTTTCCATTCCTTTTTCATTTCATATTTGATAGTAGAATGGACTGTTAGTGGCTTTAGTATTAAATAAGACTATGGTGGTTGTTATGATAATATTAGAGCCTTGTGTGGATGTTGAGGTATTATATGGAGACCCTTAATAAATCAAAAGCCAAAAGGTTGGGGAAAATGGACAGGAAATTTGTGGTTACATGTAAATAAAATCATGCTCACCAATTGTTTAATTAACTGTCCAAGTAGGGGCTGTTATAGTATAAAAGCATGCTAGCTATGAATTAGAGTCTAAATTATGTCTACGGGCACATATACTGAGATGGATGCCTCAAACATGCTTATATGCTTAAAAATAACATGTAGTATAATTTACATGTTATGATAATTTTATTTTAGATAGTAGAGTTCCTTCACGATCGTAGAATGCAACTCCACAATCGTAGATCTCAACTTAAAAGTCATCTGCGGATCCCCACTTTGAGTGTCAAATTAGAACACTGTAAATTGATGTTCCCGGATCAATGAAAGAAGAATTAAAAGCCTATTAGGGACTCTTTTGAACAAAAGATAGAATCCCTGCATTTAGATGTATTAAACCATGAACATATAGTATACAGATGTATTAAACCATGAACATATAGTATACAGAAAGTACTTGTGGTGATAAAACTTGTACTTGAAAGCTTGAAGGCTGTTATGGTGGTTTAGTACTAACTCATGCTAATAATGCCTAGAAATGAGTTGTTTTAGTATTGATACATGAGAAAAGTTTCAAGCTTGTTAGAGTATGTGATGATGAGTTTTAAGGATAATTTGAAGTTATATGAATGCTTAGATAACCCTTGAATCATAGTTTGGGGACTGTTTGTGAGTAATATCCAAAACTGTGCTTGAACTCTAGATTAGAGGACTGTTTTGGTCAAGGTCAGTATCTGAACTTTTAAGTCAGTAAAGGGACCATAATATGTCCATAATTAACATTTAAAAGTTGTTCCTTAACTTAGTTGAGGTCCATATTGAGTACTACTCAGTTTTCATGTTTAAGAGCCATGAAAAGTAAGTTTTGAAGTGTCATCTAACACTTAAACGAATAGAGGCCACACCTAAACCTTGTAGGCAAGTTTCAATAGCTATAATATGGCATAAGTAAGCTACACAAATTAAAGAAACCAAGTTAGGGTCTATTTTTCAAGCCTAAAGTAAGCTTTGATAGGCCAAAATTGGTTAGATGATTAAACAAAGTGAGATGATGATAAAAGTAACCTTAGGCAACTAAAATACACATGCCTAGACTGTGCAAGTAGCCAAAACTTAAAGAAATTTAAGAAGTGTCAAAATCAGTTTTGGGGAAAAAGTGTTAAACTGTCCAATTTGAGCCTCAAATAAAGTTTGCCTAACTGATATGAATGAGGAACCTAAACCCTTATTAAAATACCTTGGTATGTGGTCTAGAAGTAAGGCCAGATGGTAGAGCCAAAAGCTTAACCAAGAAATTCCAACAAATCATCAAAGTAGGCAGTAAACTCAATTTTGCAACAGTTGGGTAGTAGAGTGGCTCTGAAAATCGTAGTGTGAAAATAGTAGAGTGAAAATCGTAAAGTGAACTTTGAAAATCGTAGAGTGAAAATAGTAGAGTGAAAATCGTAGAGTGAACTCTGAAAATCGTATAGTGAAAATAGTAGTGCAGATAGTAGAATGAAAATGGGTAAACACCCTAGTTTGTGCCTAGTTTTGGTTAACTTCCATAAATGAATTTAAGAAACCCAACTCATGGAAAAATACTACTCCCTCCGTCCCATGATAAAAGTCCTTATTACTATTTTGGGTAGTCCTATGTTAAATGTCCATTTTCCTTTAATAACCAAACTTTTACACATATTTTCCTATTATACCCGTAACATTAAATATCCCATACTTTTCTTATTCTAATTCTCTCTCCATATTTAATGACATTATTATGGGCAATTTTGTCATTTCATTCATCTTCTTAATATGCGTAAAAAGTCCACTAGGACTTTTATCTTGGGACGGAGGGAGTATGATATATGATCTAAATGCTTGCACAAACAAAAGATCAAATGGGCTAACTCATAAAGTTCAAAAGCATCATCAAAATGGCCTAAAAATTAACTTCTGCTGCAGTTGGTAGTAGAGTGGGTAGTAGAGTAGAAATGTAAAATACCCATTTTGAGACACTGCCTTAAGAAGCCTTAGTTGTTTCAGTTAACTCATTATGGAATTAAATACTATGATGTATGGTCTAAAATCTTGTTCAAACATAGAAGTCTAAAGCTCATTACAAAGATTCATAAAAATCCCCAAAGTACCCTAGAAAAGCATATTTTCTATTTTTGAACTATGATGGAATAATGAGATTTGATTCTTAGAAATGTCACAACATAACGTAAGATGATATTTGAAGTGTATAATACCAATGATTGTATCATGTTATTATTAGACCAAAATGAGTATATTTGAGAATGTATAAAAAATAAGTATGCAGTGTATACCATGTGTGTATGATCACAAAGTGATGAACGAAGGCTATATGCCTAATCTAAGTCTAAGGAATTTAGATGAGTAATGCTTAGCCAAATATGTTATGCTGTAGTGGTGTGATACACACACGGTAAACTACAAGTGCGATAAGCTAACACATGTAGCGATGAAAAGGGAAATAAAACTGAGTTATATAAATAACAAAATTGAATATAAAGGTGGTACAAGGATAATATAAGTTAAAGTAGGTTATTAAAGTAAGGTTAACCATGAGATTAAGTATTGATTGTGTTTATTATCAATCTCACATACCGTGTAGGTCTTGCAGAGGAACACGACAGGTTAGCGTAATGGTAAAATGCCGGTACATGCAAGTTTTTCAGAACTTGTTTTTATATGTGAACTTGTTAATTGTAATGTGTACATAGTCCCTGTATTATATGTACTCCTTGTGAATAAATTGAGATGTGCTATACTGTGATATAAATCTATTGAATCAAGTTAATGATTGATGTGGATTGAGTTATGGAAACTTACTATATTCATGATTTAAGGTATATGATAAGCATGAAGCAGGTATAATTGCTGAGTATGAGCATTATGATGCTTGAATAAATGCAATATATGAATTATGTATAAACTGCGAAGCATGAATAGTTTAAGTTTTGTTTAAAATGCGAACTATGTGTTATGTGATAACTGTTAAACTTGCTGGCCAACATAGTTGCTCACCCTTACTATAAATAATTGTTTTCAGCTAAACCAAAGCGGATAGAAGGATTCGGGATAGACAAAGGAAAAAGGAAGAAGTTCTTATTGAAGTTGTTCGTATAGCTCTAGCTATATGTTAGATAACGTTCATATGACATATTGTAATTGCATAGTCAAAGAACATTGTATAGAAGAATAGTCAAGTGTAGTTGTGAGTTCATGGATACTTAAAATCAATATATCCAAGTGAAAAATATTATTTATAACTTGAAATGTATAATTTAAATCAATATGATTTAAAAGTGTAACACCAAGCTGTAAAGGTTGCGAATTCTGAAAATGGCAAGAATTAATGTATTAATTAGTATCAAAGTGAGATTGTATTCATTATTTTATGAATAAAGATTATAAATATTCATATGAAGGTTGTATAGTAATGCGCCAGGTTCGAGGTTCAAGGGACCCGGATTTGGGGCCGTTACATTATCTACCAGCAACCAAATAACTACTACTATTATTATCTACTAGTTTGATAACTAATACTACTAATGATGCTTAAGTGACTAGGGGTTGTGACATTAAGGCTTGACATTTTAGTGATAGCATGAACTAAGGTTTGGTTTAGGATCAAAATTTATGGTTTTATGTTTAAAAGAAATATGATCAGTTGCTGTTCTGAACATTGGAACATACTTTGAACCGGGGAATGGGGATATTGTTTTAGTTAGGCTTTGGGGCTTCTGTGATGTAGTTTAAAAGCAGAGCGATTAGGCTTTATAATAATAAATGATGTTTAGTGGCTGAAAGAAGAGCTTTCATTTTTCAAGTTCAATTATAGAAATTAATTAAGCTCTGTATTGGTGAAGTTTGATCCGACTTTGATTCAGATTGTTAAAGCTACCCAAAAGGTGATTGGGCCTGTTCCTGGTGCGGAGGGCTGGTAGAGTATGGATGCTAGAACATCAACTTAACACTTTTTTTTTAAATAATAATTTTTAATCTTTGAATTCTACTTAAATTCTTTAATATATCTAAATGACATGATTTTCTTCAAATTTGTACTTTGCTATTATAGGCATCTAACAGGTTTAGCTGGTAACTTATTGTCTACTTCTTGGAAAACATTCTGTATAATCAGCTAAAACTTCCTTGTGTACTAATTCTTGATTCACCTTCCTGTCAGTTTCACCGGTCTGTCTGTGATTATTCGTTTCCACTGTAGGTCTAAGAGAGTAACTTTGTTCATCTCTATCAGGTAGTAAGTGCAGTAAATTGTGCCAGGAGAGGTTGGGTCAATGTAGACAGTGACACCATTGCTTGTGAAGCATGTGGGTCTCGTCTCTTCTTTTCTACTCCGTCATCGGGGACACATCATCAAGGCAAGTCATGCTTCTCTTTCATAGTTTTTGCTATTCAATCAAGGAGGGAATTTGTTTGTTCTTAAAAAAAAAACACCATTATTCAGTTTTGCAAATTATCCAGTATATGGTATATTTTTTTTGGGTGTGCTATGCAGTTGAGAAAGCAGCGCTAGTATTCAGCTTAAAGCTTGATAATGGACACAAATCACTTTGCCCGTGGGTTGACAATGCGTGTGATGAAGGAGTAGCGCAGTTTCCACCTATGCCAGCTGCAGTTTTGGTTGATAATTACAAGAAACGTTATGCTGCATTAATGCAGTTGTTAGCTCTTCCTGTAATTTCATCTTCAGCTATTGATTGCATTAGAAGCCCTCAGCTGGATCACTTCCTAAATGAATCTTCAAGCATAGAGGTTACCAACAAGTCTGCTAATGCATCTACAACAGATTACCTTGGCAAGGAATGCCAAGATATTTCTTCAATCTTTTATTATCAGGTACTAAAATTTTCTTTTTCTTGAAGTTATTCGGTCATGGTGGCTGTGGTACATGCTTTTTGTTTAGGGGTTGAAAAGTTTGTTGTCTGAGTAGCTTTTATGAATAAATGCTTTTGATAGATATTCCCCCATCTTCGGCAGTAGTTAATGATGGGGGACAGGGATTTTAGAACAAGGGTAAATATCACACAAATAATTCTCACACAAAACTCAATCAATTCTAATAACTCAATGTATCAAAATAGTAGAGTACATCACTATTCATACTTATCCTAGATAATTTTGCTAACCTAAATTGGACTCTAATAAGATAACTACAAATTAAATAAGATAACTACAAGTTAAAGAAACTAATTAAAATACAACTTTTAATTCAAGGGCTTCCAAAGCCTTTTATATTGTTCTAACTAGGGGGTGTTTGGTAAAAATTGAATGAATCTGAATCTGAGTGAGCTGAATCTGAATGAAAAAAATTGTTTGATAATTAACATGTCTGAAATATCTGAATAACAGTTTTTTACTATTTTACCGCTTTAAACTATACTAAATAACATTCTTTTCCCATTTTGGAAGTTTAGCAGTTAGTTCCTTCACCTACAATATACATTTGTGCTCATAAATTTATGCACAATTATTTGTTTGCGTTTGTGCTTAAAAAATCGCTTAAAATAAAAAAATAATTGTCCATAAAAAATCCATACAGAAAAAGGCCCAACATCTCTCTTCCCCTTCTCTTTTCAGTTCTCTCTAACTCACTCCCCCACCCAACTCTGCAAACAGCAAAACCATTACTCTTATTTTCTCTCTCTAAAATTAAACCACAATGTTTGAGGAGTTTGAATCAAATCCTTCAATCTGGGCATCAATGAACCACAACACCCCAAGCTTGCTAGATCACCTTCTGTTCTTCAACGCCTCAAACCTAACAATATATAATTTCAGATCCATAGAATCACATATGAGTACCCTTCTCAACAAGCCAATCAAGTACAACAAACCATAGAAATACAAACTCATTATATTTTTGAAGAAACCCATCAACATGAAACCATAATAACCAGTTCTATTTTTGTATAAATTCATGAAGCACTCGATTTTCCGCGATGGCAAAACACTCCGGAGAAAAACAATCAGTGATTGAATAAATGTAGAAGAAGGGCAATATGCGTAAAAATCCATTCAGTGGGCTTTGGGAATGATTTAGCCTAAAAATTACAGCTTATTCGGTTAGTCCAATTGGACTGACCTGTTCAACCATTTTATTCGAAACAAACGGACAGAATGGCTGACCGATTCAGACCACAAGCCATACAGATCCATTAAGTCCTAAACAAACAACCCCTAGGTCTGACAAAATATGGTTATGAGTTGGTTTTGGTTTACAAAATTTGGTTATGGTTTCATTAAGAACTAAAACCACATAATCTATTTTTAATATGGGTTGTGGGGGTTGGAACCAAATAGTTATGGGTCCAATATAGGTCGAACCATTTTTTAAGTTTAAGCTTACCATTATTATGGTCCAATGAAACAAATTATTTATTATATATTTAATTTTTATCTTTCCTTTAACCTCTATCTCTAAATTTTCTTGTATACATTTTCCCTCTATAAAATTTTCTGTACTCTCTCTAAAATTTTAAACATCCTCTCTAAAAATTTTATACACTTCCTCTCCTAAAATTTTGTATACACACTTTTTTTTATACAGTAATTTTTTTTTATACTCTACAAACTTTATACCACGTCTCTCTAAATTGTATACACTTTCTCTCTCTTATTTTTTTCTACACAACTCCTAATCAATTCCCGTCTCCAATTTTTTTATATTCTCTCAAAAAAATTTTATACATACAATTTACACTTCCTCTTTCTAAAATTTTCTCTTTAAAACTTCAACTCTGCTCATACCAAATCTTTTTTATTTATGCCTCATTCAATAGTTAGTAACACCGTGAACTTCGTCTTTGTGACTCGACTTTGTGCACTATGTCTTTGTGACTCGTTTTGTTATATCTCCGAGTTGGGCTCACCATTTGGCAAAAGCTACTCCCTCCGTTCCAAGTCTATAGATACATTTTGACTTATTTTAGTCCATTCGTGAAATCTTAAAATTTAAAATTGATATGAAGTTATTTAGTTTTAATACAAACAAATATAATAATTGTAAACTAACTATAAAGTACTACTAATTATCATCTTTGTTTCTAAAACTTGAACGAAATTATATCAATTTTGAGTTTTAGGATTTCGTGAATTGATTTTAAAAAGTCAATGTATTTCTAATTTTGAAACAAAGGTAATATATATTTATTAATCAGGTGCGGGAAGGCACAAAATAGTCACTGTGGGTCCCTACATTTGGCGAGTCAAACAATACCACGTCAACATATTTGTCACGTGCAAAGCTTGTGTCTTTGAGTATTTTACTTTTTGGGACAGGAAGGATAAACGCCAAAATTTGTTATCAAAAGTAGGAGAAAATATATTAATTTTTAAAAAGGGAACAGATTGGTCGACTTGGCATGAAAAATAATATGGGTTAAAACAGTTATTTGGTTTTGGCCCATTTTTCTTTTTAAAAATATGGTTCCAAACTTTAACCTACTTAAATAATTTAAGTAGTTAACTAACCCAATAGTTCTAGTTAATTTGGGTTGGAAGAATGGTTTATAAACTATATTGCTGGGTCTAGATCTAACCAAGTCTCGCGGCGGGCTTGTCCTACATCAGTTCTCCGCCGCTGAGAAAAACTCGACTCTGTCGAGTTATGAACATCAACACAAGAACAATCATGTCGGATCACCAAGGAATTCTTTGCAAGCTTCAAATTTGGCATGTCGATAGCACAAGTAAGAGTGAACTTAATATTGCTCGTAACAATTGAATAAGTACTAGCATTAGCATCATGTTGTGCCTGACGATCCCATAGCCGTTTAGATAATGTGACAAACCTTAAGGGGTTGAACATCACACATAACAGCTTAAGCTTGCCAACGAAAAATGTAACCAATCACCTCTGGGTATCAATGCAACACCATACGACTCCGAGTAAGGCTTAACTTTTAACCCAAGTTTCTTAACTGCTTTCTCAGAGATATCATCCGTACAACTCCCAGTATCAATCACAAGAGAGTATAATTGTGACGCCCCCAAAATAGGTATACATAACCTATTTTGAATCGCCAAATACATGGTACAAAATACAAATACAAACTTAAATATACAACATGAGCTGCGAGTTTTAATACAAAGTCTTCTAGATAGTATTCAAACTTAAAATAAGTTCTCAATACATTTATTATCACACTATTTCACAGAATAGTGAGGACTACTAATGCATGCAACCATCTGGACCGTCAATCCATTCCCCGACTAGTTCCAGCTATATTCTCATTTCCTGAAGAGAACATTGAAAGAAAGGGGGAGTTCAACTAGCCCAGTAAGAAATATTATGACTAAGATAATGCATAATAATTTATCGTTAGCCTTCAACAGTGTTAAACTGATAAAATATAACAAACATTAAGTTTAACTGCAGCGGAACAAGCAATCCATTAGAAGAGTCAAGTAGAGAATAAAATCTAATATCTTCTATTATTTAAAAGGTTTTTCATTACTTTTATCATTTGAGACTAGAAGACAATAAATAATCCACATCATTAAATCATCCATTTTCTACAAGGATATTCTTTAGTATCACGACCACGAATTATCCATACCACTACGGGCCAAATATAATCGTGTTTTTATCAACGATTACGATCATGCCATAAAACAATTCATCTTTGCACCCTTGGTAGAAGAGAATCCATAGCCATAATCATACCAAAAGCGTCCATCAACCTTCACGGGCCAACGAGGACTTTTTCCACATCATTTGTAACATTACGATTATGATTATCTTAGAATAATCCTCGGTCATAATCATACCAAGTCTATCTACGCACTACAAGCCACAGATGACTTTCAACATAATATAAGCATGAGGATGATGACATTTCAATAAAACAAGTCCAAGAATAAATTTTAAAGATTTATAAGTTAATTTATCTTGAACTCAATAACGCCCAAATTGTCAACATGATCTTCGATTTGTGGAGTAAAATTCAAGAATGCTCGGGAAGAATATTTCCATGAAAAGATCTTGTATGGCTATAAATATCCGAGATTTCTACTAATTTCATGGAGTATAGCCAAAATTTTAACCAACTTGATTTGAGTATAATAGAATATATGAAGCGCAAATGGATTTTCGCCCGCCATGCGGTAATCCACATGTATGCATCATTTCCACAAGTTAATAAGGAATGGAATAAATGAAGAATTCACCGGCGTCGTAATCGCATGCAGAAAAGTTATTCAACAGAATAATAAAGAATGGAACCAGTCAATGCGTAAGCCTACCGCATGAACAAAATATTTAACAGTATAATAAAGAATGGAACCAGGTCATGCGTAATCCGCACAGATAGGATATTCTAACAGAATAATAAAGAATGGAACCAGGTCATGCGTAATCCGCACAGACATGATATTCCAATAGAATAATAAAGAATAGAATAACAACCGAATTCACCAGGCATGCGATAGACCGCACAGACAGGTTATTCCAACAGAATAATAAAGAATGAAATAACAGAAGAATTTCACCATGTATACGGTAGTCCGCGTATACATGTTATTCCCACAAAATAATAAGGAATAGAATAACAATAGTTCTCTTCATGGATATGAAAGAAATAATATCCCTTACCTTAAAAAGAAGAGTATTCCGACGGGTAGGGCGGAGATATATTTGAAAAAAACTTGCACTATTTTCTACGCTCAAAGCTTTCTTAAACTCTAAAGAAATACGCTCAAGATTATAGAAGAAGAATTCTCTTAACTTCTGGTGTGATTTTCAATTCTAACTAAGCTTCCTATTTATAGGAGAATGGAAATGATAATATGCAGCACTATGCAATAAAATATAATATATTCTATTTATAATCAAATAAAACAAAATTTTATAAAAAGTATTCTGTTTTATATAAAATTTTTTTACTATGCAAACACTATGCAGACACTATGCAAACACTGCATAATAAAATATAATAAAACAAATAACTTTATAAAAGTATTCTGTTTTATATAAAAAGATTTTACTATGCAGGCACTATGCAAACACTATGCATAATAAAATATAATATATTCTATTTATAATCAAATAAAAGCAGAACTTTATAAAAGTATTACATTTTATTACATTTATAATAATAATAAAACAACATTTATCACCAATTATTATAATTCACAATATTAATCGACCGAAGTTGTTCCCGAGGAAAGGGGCTTTCAATAAGGATTTCTCCACATTGGCGCGCATGATTAGGTGACCAAACCTCTCCTCGACAGAACTTACAGACATTGTCAATATTGCAAATAATAATATTAATAACTCTGTCACCTCAATTATTGATTTAATAATATATAAAATATCGACAATAATTGAATCAAATAACTGAGATATCTTATCAATGATAATTCATGTAGCAATAATTGGACAAAAGCGGTGATTTCTCACGTAAGCATCAATAATCAATACCGTGTGCTACTATGCAACCACGCCAGCGTATTCTTTGTACTTTACTACCCGAGTAGTTCAACGGTTTTAACGGTAAAACTTTTCGTAGTTATTTTCATAAAAATATTTTTGTCGTTTTCTCAATCCAAATGATAATTAATTCCGTTATGGGGTCCACCAATGATTGTACAATCGCATGAGATATTCCCAAACAAAAAGAATATTCCCCCACCAATCGAATATTATACAACAACTTGCATACTTTTCAAAATTTATAAATATTACTACAACTATAACATTATCTCAAATCCACACCATAATTTTGAAAAAATATTTTGAGAAAATTAAATCTTTATTCATAAAATTTGGGATTTTACAATCTCCCTCCTTATGAAATTTCGCCCTCGAAATTTACGTTATTACTGATTATCTTAGAACAAATGAGGACACTTCGCGATTCTAACTCTTGAGGTATAACCTTTGAACGTAAAATATATTTCAAGATTTTAACGAAGTACATCTTCATACGTTAAATTATCCGCTATCTCGTCCGGTTCTTAAATTAATAATGTGGTTCGGGTCGTCCACATATTTACGTAACATCGATACGTTAAAAATGTTATGAACACGCGACATACTTGGCGGTAAAACGAGTCTATAAGCCACAGTTCCTACTCAATCGAGGATTTCAAATGGGTCAATTAAATCGAGGGTTGAGATTTCCTCTCTTCAGTAACTCTTGCTTTTAAAATAACGCCCTCTTGAATCTTTTTCTTCGTATTCATCAGCTCCGGGTCTGTAGCTTTAGCAGCTTTAACATTATCGACTAAAGTTGGTTCTAATCATATATTCGTTATCTTCACGTAGGTTCGTATATTCGCACTCGTAAACGCATACGATCTTCTACTCAACGCGTCAGCTACCACGTTCGCTCTTCCACGATGATATTGAATGGTATAATCGTAATCTTCAACAGCTCGAGCCAACGTCTTTGGTGCATAATACGTTCGTTTTGGGTGAAGAAAATATTTGAGGGTTTAAGAAATGAGTTTTGTACTGGGGTCGATACAAAATTTGATTTCACGCTCTGGGGTAGGCTAGGAAGTCTTCAAGAATACGTCAAGAAATTTATTAACAATAGAAATGTCATTCAAAACTGTGACTCTCATCCAAGACTTGAATAACACGTCACATTGATATCTATCAACTTGCCACCGTTATTCACGACGTCCCCTACGGATATTCTAGCTTCGGTGTATTCCAAGACTTGGAAGTCACCAGCGAAGGGCTCGGGGCTCTTTACTTATGGCTTGATATGACAATGATTGACTTTGGTGGTTTGGTTGCTTGAATTTGCATAACAGGTTGGTTAGGAATATGAAAGCTAACAACCTTACGAAAAACTTGATGAGTAGTTAACCAATCGATTTCTAAAAACACCTCAAAGGCAAGTATCTTCAAAGAGATAAGATCGACAGGTAACGTGAAAGTGTCAATTTGAATCAACAAGATTTATAAACAGTGGAGGTAACGAAGGTTTCTCCTAAACGAGTCTCAACCGATAAGTCAAAGTCTAATATCTCCTGAGTCAAATTTAAGCGTTGGTATAATCAAGAGAGATAAAAGAATGGGTAGAAGCAGGTATCAACAAGGTATAGACTTCACAAAATTTATAATTAACTAACCCGCGCTAACCGTTCGGGTTACTCATTTTTTGAGAAGTCGAAAAACGCTCTTCCTGAAATCACAGAGCTTTGTTTTGTATGCAGATTCGCCTTTGGTGCCAATAATCCCAATTTGGACTTGACTTTGGTGCTTCCGTTTGTTCCACGACCGCTTGCTCTTCTTCACCCTGCTCTTCTAACTCACGAATACGATCTTACAGTTCTATATTTCGATCATAAAATTCTTCTTAATTCATTACTTAAAACTCTATATGAGTTCATCTCTTGATTTTCAGATTTCATTTTCTAACACTACCACAAAACAAGGGTTACTTGACATGTCACATATTATCCCTATACTATGACCGACAAATTAAATACCAAATAAACTTAGGTAGGTCATACTAGCGAAAGAATTTCCCGTCTCTCCCCTCCTAGTTCTTGTCTCACATCTCAGCTAGGGATCATATCCTTAAGCTTTGATACCAACTGTGACGCCCCCAAAATAGGTATACATCACCTATTCTGAGTCGCCAAATACATGGTACAAAATACAAATACAAACTTAAATATACAACACGAAGTGTGTGAGTTTTAATACAAATATTGTCTTTCAGGCAGTATTCAAACTCAAAATAAGTCCTCAATACATTTATTATCACACTATTTCACAGAATAGTGAGGACTACTAATGCATGCAACCATCTGGATCGTCAATCCATTCCTCGACAAGTCCCAGCTATATTCTCATTTCCCGAATAGAACATTGAAAGAAAGGGTGAGTTCAACTAGCCCAGTAAGAAATATTATGACTAAGATAATACAGAATAATTTATCGTTAGCCTTCAGCGATTGTTAAAGCGATAAAATATAACAAACATCAAGTTTAGCTGCAATGAACAAGCAATCCATTAGAAGAGTCAAATAGAGAATAAAATCTACTATCTTCTATGATTTAAAAGGTTTTTCATCACTTTTATCGCTGAGACTCAGCTTAATAAATAATCCACATCATTAAATCATCCCCACTACTACGGGCCGAGGATATTCTTTAGTATCACGACCACGAATTATACATGCACTACGGGCCAAAGATAATCGTGTTTTCATCAACGATTACGATCATGCCGAAACCAATTCATCTTTGCACCCTCTAGAAGAGAATCCATAGCCATAATCATACCAAAAGCATCCATCAATGCACTACGGGCCAATGAGGACTTTTTCCACATCATTTGTAACATTACGGTCATGATTATACCGAATAATCTCTTGTCATAATCATACCAAGTCCATCTATGCACTACAGGCCACAGATGACTTTCAACATAATATAAGCATGAGGATGATGACAATTCAATAAAACAAGTTCAAGAATAAATTTTAAAGATTTATAAGTTAATTTATCCACGAACTCAATAACGTCAAATTGTCGATATGATCTTTGCTTTTTGTGGAATAAAATTCAAGAATGCTCAGAAGAATATTTCTATGAAAAGATACTGTATGATGCGCAAATATCCAAGATATTCTACTAATTTCATGGAGTATAGAAGCCAAAACTTTAACCAACTGAGTATAATAGAATATATGAAACTGCAAATGGATTTTCGTCCGCCATGCGGTAATCCATGTAGACAGATCATTTTCACAAGTTAATAAGGAATGAAATAACAGAAAAATTCACCAGGCGTGCGTAATCCGCACAGACAAGTTATTCCAACAGAATAATAAAGAATGGAACCAGGTCATGCGTAACTCGCACAGACAGGATATTCCAACAGAATACTCCCTCCGTCCCAGGATAAAAGTCCTGGTGGACTTTTCATGCATGTTAAGAAAGGAATAAAATGACAAAATTGCCCATAATAATGTTATTAAATATGGAGAGAGAATTATAATAAGAAAAGTATGAGATATTTAATGCTACGGGCATAATAGGAAAAAATGTGTAAAAGTTTGGTTATTAAAAGAAAGTTGACATTTAACATGGGACAACCCAAAATAGTAATAAGAACTTTTATCCTGAGACGGAGGGAGCAATAAAGAATGAAACCAGGTCATGTGTAATCCGCACTAACAGGATATTCCAACAGAATAATAAAGAATGGAATAACAACCGAATTCACGGGCATGCGATAGATCGCAGATGTGATGAGTTATTCCAATGAATAATAAAGAATGGAATAATGAAGAATTTCACTATGTATCTGATGAGTCCACGTGATACTGAGTTATTCCCATGAGAATAATAAGGAATGGAATAACAATAGTTTTCTTCATAATATGAAAGAAATAATACCCCTTACCTTAAAAAGAAGAATATTCCGACGGGTAGGGCGGGGATATACTTGAAGAAAATTTGCACTATTTTCTACGCTCAAAACTTTCTTAAACTCTAAAGAAATACGCTCAAGATTATAGAAGAAGAATTCTTTGAACTTCTGGTGTGATTTTCAATTCTAACTAAACATTCTATTTATAGGAGAATGGAAAGGATCTTATCTTTGCACTATATCTTGATAAAATATAATATATTCTATTTATAATCAAATAAAACAAAACTTTATAAAAAGTATTACATTTTTATATAAAAAGATTTTATTATGCAGGCACTATGCAAACACTATGCATAATAAAATATAATATATTCTATTTATAATCAAATAAAAGCAGAACTTTATAAAAAGTATTACATTTTTATATAAAAGTATTACATTTTATTACATTTATAATAATAATAAAACAACATTTATCACCATTATTATAATTCACAATATTAATCGACTGGGTTGTTACCGGGGAAAGAGGGGGCTTTCAATAAGGATTTCTCCCTATCAGCGCCTTGCAATTAGGTGACCAAACCTCTCCTCGGATGAACTTCAGACATTGTCAATATTGCAAATAATAATATTAATAACTCGTCATCTCAATTATTGATTTAATAATATATAAAATATCGACAATAATTGAATCAAATAACGTGAGATACTATGCAATAATTATCAGAGCAATAATTGAACAAAACCGCGGGTGACTTCTCACGTAAGCATCAATAATCAATACTGGTGTATTGCTACTTATGCAACCACGCCAGACATCTTTGTACTTTACTACCGAGTAGTTCAACAGTTTTAACGGTAAAACTTCCGCCGTTATTTTCATAAAAATATTTTTGTCGTTTTCTCAATCCGACAATAATTCCGTTGTGGGATCCACCAATGATTGTACCGTCATACGGATATTCCCCAACAAAAAGAATATTCCCCGACCAATCGAATATTATACAACAACTTGCATACTTTTCAAAATTTATAAATATTACCCACAACTATAACATTATCTCAAATCCACACCATAATTTTGAAAAAAATATTTCGAGAAAATTAAATCTTTATTCATAAAATTTGGGATTTTACAATAATGTCCTGCACATTTGATTTTTATCTGAAATACTCCCACGATGGATTTTAGGATCATCCTTCTATTTCTGAGCAATAAGTAAAGGTCGAAAAACACCTAAACATCCCTCCAAATGTGCATTAGCATCCAAATCCTAGTCATCGGGCTCATATTCGACATCTAACGACATGCAAATCTCTTCGTCTAAATGAGTTTCCCAAACTCTGTCAACAAGTTGGCTAGAGGGAGATGAGACAACATTCATCTTCGGGGAAGGACACTCAAAAGACATATGACCAAAACCACGACATTTTTAGCACCTAGACGTATGGTTGTTGCGAGCTTTAGAAGAATGTGGGTTACAATTAGGCCTGCTACTAGATGAAGTGCTCGTTAACGATCTTTCTACTGATCTGTTTTTAATAGAACCCGCTTTTTGATGGGGGATGGGGATTTGAGAACAAGACTAAATATCACACATAATTCTCACACAAAACTCGGTCAATTCTAATAATTCAATGCATCTAAATACTAGAGTACATCACTATTTTCATAGCTGTCAAGGCGTTAAGTTGAGTTGAGTCAGTGGCCAACTGCTTAAGTGAAGTCGCCTGACTACTCGCCCATAAAGCGATGAATTATTTATAATGTGCATTTTATACATGAATATATTTTACACACATATATATTATAATTTAAAATTAAATGAAATATAAAGAAAACTATTGACAAATACATTACTATGTAAACAATCAACACTATTATGTACCAGTTCTCAACCAAATATTAAAGCATTTGATCACCAAAAGGTCTTAAAGGAATGAATTTATATATATGTTAACCCAATAAATTAAACACAACGTGAATCTAGTATTAGTAAAGTTCCAACTGTATATAGCCATTTATTTTAGTGTGCATATCCCAACAAATAACATAAATAAAAACAGGGCAGCACCAACAAGTAAAAAAGAAACAATCCATATTTTGTACATAAACAATATTCTAATACTAACAGTCCATTAATATAGTTACCAAATTAAATTTCGGGTTTAAAACTCTATAAAACTTTTAAAAAAATAAAGATTGAAAAGGAAACAAAATAGGATAATTACCCACCAATTTACTTTTTGTTAAAGAAAAATAGTTATTATTTAATTAAAGAAAAGTTAATTAAAATAAAAAAAATCCAAATATAAACAGGATTTTCAATGTATTTAGCTACTTGAATTATGATTATGAATTTTTTCTAAGGCGGAAAAGGAAATCTTTATAAGATAATTATTCCAACAGAATTTTAATAAAAGGTATTATGATTTGGATAATGGAAAGTTAAATAAAATAAAAGCCAAGAGTCGAAGTTTTTAAGAGACGCATCGCGTCGTATGCTCTCACCGAATCACCACCACTTTCTCTCTCCTCGCTCTCTCACGTCTCTATTTTCCTGTTATCGAAAGAAAAGTTCAAACCAGAAAAAATTGGAGTTGAAGACTTTTAATGAATGTTGCGAATTCCTTTACATAGTTGCAGGCTTGAGAAGAAGAGGCGAAGTAAAGCAGCAGTGAAGAAAAGGCGAAGTGAAGTAGCAGCAGTCAGGGTTTTCAAATCGCCTTTTGCTGTTATTGTTTGTTGTTCGATCCAAGTACAAGGTGTACGCCTTTGCCATTAGGCGTCTAAGGCGTCACCTAGGCAAACTAAGGCGAAGATTATGTGGTCAAGGCGCTCGCATTTGTAACATTCACCAAGTCGTTCACTCGCCTTACTATTTATAATTTTATACTAATCCTAAATAACTTTTCTAACCTAAATTGAACTCTAATAAGACAACTACAAATTAAATAAGATAACTACAAATTAAAGAAACTAATTAAAATACAACTTCTAATTCAAGGGCTTCTAAAGCCTTTTATATTGTTCTAATCAAGTCTCACGGTGGGGTTGTCCTATGTCAGGTAATACTGCTTTTTTACTGATAAAAGAAGTTCGTAAGTTCTATTCTTTTCCAAGGGCAATGCTCCTCTTTATTTTAATAATTCCGTTCTTTCTCCTTATCTAATAAGGAGGAAGGTGAACTTCATAGCTCCAACCTAGATTAGGGGGTTGTTAGACCGCTGGTCCGCCACTTTCTAAGCACTGGTTCTATCCCAGCCAACCAATCAAAGCTAGGGACCTAGGATGGAATAGTAAAAGAAGGAGAAGAATGTAATTGTAATATGACATAAATGTAAATTTGTAAAAAAAATCAATACTTTGACATGATCTTGAGTAGGTAATGTTGTTGCTACTTTAGAGAGTGATTTTATTATTAATCATGTAATCCAACATTTTTCTACTCCCCTCTGTTGCTAGTTACCGTGTCCTGCATGAAAGACATGTGGTTCCTATCTCTCAACTCTTGAAATTCTCAAATTTTCAAGGATACAACCACGCCAGCAATGTCTCATCCTTAAGTGATGTTTAGAGCAAGTTTTACTGACGTTGGGACTAACACAAGTTTATCATGCCCATTAACTTTGTCGTTATCATGCCCATTAACTTTTTCGTTTGTTGTTTTCTGAATTTGGGATTACAATAATATTGCTTCTCTTATTGTTTCCCATTCAGCTTCATTTCTTTAGTGGGTGTTTGGAATTGCTTATAATCAGCAAAACTGATTGTTCGCAGTTTTAGAAAGCAAAGTGTTTGGTTTACTGTTTTTTTAAACTGATTATAAGCATTTTTTATGGAAATAAGCAGAGATCCAATAATCATGTTTGACCAAGTATATTACTATTTTATCCCCACTTTATTACTTTGTTACTTTATTATTTTATGACTATACTATCCCTACTTTATTACTATATTATTATTCTTGTTTGTTTTTTTCATTTTCCCAAAAAATAAGTGATAATCAATTTCATCAATACCAAACACGTTATCGTTTTTTGTTGTTTTAAATGCTTTTTCATTATCGAACACAAAGTACTTTTTCAAAATTGCCTATAAGCAGAAGCAGTAAGCAAAAGCAATAAATATTTGGGTAAAATACAATTTAACACCTATAGTTTATACGTTTTTGCACTTCACCACCTATGGTTAAAAAACCTCCATCTACCCAGTACCCACCTGTGGTTTAAAAAAGTTTCAAAATTTCTCTTTTCCATCCAAGTTAACTGTGAGGGTAGTTCACTCGCCCAAAAGCAAATGGATAGCCTATTCAATAGCTAAATTTCTTGGGCAAAGTTCAAAAATACCCTCTTTAGTTTATATTTAACACTTAACCACCTTATTTGATATTTTAATCTCATTTTTGTCATTTTATTTAATTTGTGATTACTGATTACTTCTAAAATATTTTTTTTTAATTTTCAAATTTATCTCCTAAGATTTATAAATAAAGCGTTTATAGGAATACTAATGTGATAAACATTAGTCTTGCCAAGTGCAGATGTCAAATTGAAAAAGCTATAAATACTGGTGTTGAACCCACATAGATTAGATTAATTTCAATGTATCCTTAATATCAGGCAAATTAGAAATAAAGATGAGAATTGATTAATTACAATTAAACTAATTAGAATATAAAAACTAATAATAAGAAAGTAATCTAGGAATCCGAATCCGTTAAACAATAAACATAAAATATAATTTAATCTTTCTATTTTTATAAGCCATTGGTTTGGTGTACATAATTCGGAAAATAAATCAATTAAGTCCAATTAAAATTAACTTTAGTTTAGATCTCTCTTCCCTTTAATTTAGTTATTTTATAATTAATGTGGACAAGCATAGATTATGAAAATTTAAGGATTAACTATAACCCATCAAAACTTCTTCAAGCAAACATAGATTATGAAAACTCATAGCTTAACATAATCTATCAAAATATCTTAATAAATTTAAAATCACATAAGAACTATAAAACGAAGGTACTTTAATAACGAAACATGAAGACGAAATCAATTAAACATTAAATCATAAATAATAGAAGAGATGGAAAATATTGTCATGAATAATTATTTAATTTCATCTTCATCCTAGATATAAAAAATTAGCTAGACAACAAATAAATAAATTAACTAAGATAAAGACGAAGAAGTAGAAGATTAAAAATAAAATAAGAAAACTCCTTTTTATTAACGATCATCTAATGAGTGTACAATGAAGAAATAATTTATTTTACTCATACTCCTAACCTAAACTAATACATAAAAAATACCTAATAATCTAATCCCCTTACCTAGTTATAGAGAAAAATAAATTGTAACATAATATAAGGTACATTGAACTTGGTCTTTCCTTTTTCCTTTTCATCCCTTTATCTCCAAATTGATTCCAACCCCTAATCTTCTAGAGTCCATTTTAATCTTCAAAAGTTGGAACAATTATCCTTTACTTGATCAAAAGATAAATAAAAAACTCCAGCATTTGGCGCGCAATGGTTCAAATGACGCCCCGGGACGAGCCGTAGACTCGGATGTCCTGGGATCGAATGCTACCAACAACAATTTGTTAAGGCCAGAAATGGTTCATAGGGTCACGGGGACGTGGGCGTAAGCCCGTATGAAAAGGCTGACCCAAGTTCATGGAGATTAGTCCGACTGTAGTTGGGAAACTCCCGATTATAAAAAAAAAAGATAAATAAAATATTTTTTCCTACAAAACAAAATAAAATGTATTAGTTAAATAAAATATACATATAAATTTATAAAAATGGGAATAGTAAAATGTATAATTAATGTGCATATCAAATACATTATAAATTTTTAAATATTGTTTTTAAAAGAAAATTGGGATCAAGTGTCTAATTATATATATGCTACTTTTTTGTGACTCTTGAATTTCAATCTTTTCTTTTTTATATTTTGAAATACATGTCTTACATGAATATACATGCATTAAGAAACTAAATTTGTTAAAAAAGAATAATATTTAAATCAAACTAAAAAATAGCTAGATTAAATTAAAAAATAAATAAGCTACTAAAACATAGTTAAAATAAATTAAACAACAGTTAAACCGAACAAAAAACAATACACCAATAATAAATTATTGTCTACAGTTGCTGGACACTAAAAGTAACAATAGACTTGATATAGAATTTCTCATGTCGCGCACATCTTTGTTAGGTTGTCCATGGGATTTTCCAAATTCCTTGTTAAGAATTTTCAAAATACTTTGTGATCAGTACTTTGTAACTTAATAATTAATTTTATTTATAAAATCACTATATCAAAAATGTTCATGTTCATATTGGTTAGAAAGATCAATAACATAGCAAATTGGGTTACTTTGTGAAGTCTCAAAAGGCTGTTTCATTTGATTTTTCTTTTCATTAATTTTTGAAAATCTAAAATTTAATAATAATTTGAATTTATTTATTTTTGATTAATGCAATTGTTTATCTTAAAAATTACCTAAAAAGTATTATTAAATACAAAATTTATTTTATAAATTAGAATACATTAACATCAAAATTTGAATTTTAAAACTTTACAAATTAAAAGTTAAATAAAACTTTTTCTGAAACGAAGGGAGTATATTTTTGAGTTTTTTTTTCAATTCTCTTCTAATATATACTGTATCTGTTTAATAACTTTATTTATTATATAACTAAATAGTTTATAAAAAAAGATTTTTATTTTATTCAAATATATAGTTTGAAAAATGTTGATTTATACGTATATTTAGATTGGTCATAAACTATTAAAAGAGAGTACATACTTTAAAACATGGTCAAACTAGATTATAAAGGGTAGAATATATATTAGTCACTGATGTGTTAAAATTATGTACTGCAAGTGCACAGTGTCTAATTGAAGAACTGGCAAGTACATGTCGAACCCACAGAGACTAGATTAATTTTAATATTTCCTTAATATCTATTTTAGGCGAATTAGAAATAAAGATTTAGAATTGATTAACTAAAATATGAAAACAATTAATGAGAAAACAATCTAGGAATCTGAATCCACTAAATAATAAACATAACATATAATTCAATTTCTTCTATTTTTATAACTCAAATTATGATTTTGATCTCCCTTCCCTTTAATTTAGTAATTTACAATTAATGTGGCCAAGCATAGACTATGAAAATTTAAAGATTAACTATAACCCATCAAAACTTCTTTGAGCAAGCATGGATTATGAAAAACTCATATCTTAACAATAATCTATCAAAACCTCTTAATTAATTTAAAATCACATAAGAGCTATAAAACGAAGGTATTTCAATAACGAAACATGAAAGCGAAATCAATTAAACATAAAAGCATAAATAATAGAAGAGATGAAAAATATTATCACGAATAATTATTTAATTTCATCTTCATCCTAGATGAAAGAATTTAGCTAGACATGGAAAATAAATAAATTAACTAAAATAAAGAAGAAGTAGAAGATTGAAAATAAATAAGAAAACTCCCTTTATTCACAATCCTCCAACAAGCGTACAATGAAACGTAATTTAATTTACTCCTACTCCTAACCTAGAGTAATACAATACCTCTTCCTTAATCTCTAAAACAAGAGACCTATTTATAGGAAAAATAACTTTGAACCCTAATATAGATTCATTGAACATGGACACTTTTGTTCCCTTTCCATGTAGGATTCAACTTCCTAGTCGCAATCAACTTCTCAAAAAGATCTTCTAGACAGACTTTCCTTTCTCTTGTTGGATTTGACTTGCACACCAAGATTGTTCCACCTCTTTCATTCTCCTTGTCGGATTCTTCTTGGATATTCCTTACATGGATAAGAGCATTAAATATCGCTTGATCACCAAGATTTTGACTTTATTGCAACAAATATTAAATCCTACAAAATAAAGTAAAACATATTAATTTAATAAACTAATATAATTAAAAGGACAAAATTAGGGATAATAAAATGTATGAATTACGTGTCAATCAGTCACCTTTCTTAACAGTGTTAAGACAGAAATTGAATAGGAGGTGGTGTGCAATGAAAGATCAAGTATGGGTGGTAATTTGGACGTTTTTTAACCACGGGTGGTGAAGTGCAAAAACGTATAAACCACGTGTTAAATTGCATTTTACCCTAAATATTTTTTTAAGCAATCCCAAAACCCCTCTTGGTGTGTAAAAGGAGACCGATGTGTAACGCAGATTATGTGCTGTCTTATTTTATATTCCTTGTTCTGATAGATAAGCTGGTTCCTGCTGCAATGGTAGGTTGATAATTTTTTTCATTACCTTGACAAAGAGTGATGATCTGCAGGCACACAAACTCATAAGTTTATGTGGTTGGGAACCTCGTTCACTGCCTTATTTTGTTGATTACGAGGACCGAGAAGATCTGGCTCTTAAGGATGTCAATATATCAGATCCACCCAGTAGTGTTTCTAATAGGCATAATCCTCATATTAGCATATATTCCTCTGAATCAAATGAGCAATTGGAGGCTAATGATGATCCCATGGCTCCTGGTGCGCAATTTGATCCAAGTTCTGTTGTTTTGGATTGCCGGCTTTGTGGAGCTAGTGTTGGATTATGGACTTTCTCTACAACTCCACGGCCTGTAGAGTTTATTAGATTAGTTGGAGAAGTTAATGGTGAAAACAATGCTGATCATAATCTAGTCATTCAAACTGACAATGGGGATTCCAGGACCCATGATTTAGGCAATGAAAGTCGTTTTGAAGCTAATACTTCTAAGGATGGTACCTCATCGCTGGACCAAGCACCACCGAGTTTGAACTTGACAATTGCAGGTGGTCCTCCACCAGCAAAGCAGAACTTCCGACCAACAATTTCGTTGCCTGTTATTGGTCGAAACTTGAGAGCTCGATTTTCATCTAATTTTGAATTAAGACCTGATGCCGGACAGTGTAATCCTACGAGCAATGACCCATTGCAGTGTTTGGGTTCTGAGATTAGTGAACAATGTGAGACACTTAGAGACGACAATGACTGTAACATGATACTGGAAGGAGCATCTTCTAGTGAACGGGTAATTCCTGAAACCGATAGACCAGAATCCATTATGAACAGCCTATTAGAAAACACTCCAAGCGTGGCACAAAGTTCCAGTGAACTTTACAAACTTCCAGAAAATGAAGCAATTGTTGTAAGAAGTGGTCCAGGTGTAGATCTTTGTAATTCTCAACCTGGGAACTCTGCTATTCCGACCAGTGGTGGACACAAGTCACTTGCAAATGGTGAATCTAGCATGACTGACACATTAATGATGGTTGCCGTTGACAATTGCTATGTGCAACGGAGTTCAGGTAGTGAGATCGTATGCAGCAAGCAAGGTGATGGTCAGGATGGTCATGCATCTCTTTTTCTTAGATTTTGTTAAGATTTATGTTAATGGTGTGAGTATTGGTTTTTATCATAAATATGCCTTTGCACACTTCCTATATTAACATTTGTCATTTTCATATCAACTGAACTGGAACTGGTTAAGCATTTGGTTTCTTTTTGAACTTCCTCCGTGGTGCCTTCGAGGGTTACCATATACATCTATTATTGTCTTTCAGTAACTGTTTAGTTGTTTTTTATCCAGCTTATGTGATGTCTTTGATTTTGAGCCCCGAGGATGGCTTCACAATCATTTGTCTCCTGATATCTGACAATTTCCTTTCTTATCGTGACTTTTTCCCCTCCCTATAGTGGTCCTATCGTCATATCTTTTTAACGAAATATGGCAGTCTTTAGCACTCATAAGATGTCCCCAGTATAGGATATTATACTTTCTACTGGATAATATTAATGTTATAGTATACTAACTCTGAACATTAGTGGGGCGGGCCGCGGACCTATATAGAAGTAAGGAGTCGCTTGACCCTCCTTAGTTTTTGCAGGAATAAGTTAGGATAGGGTGCTTTGAGTAATTAAAAAATATATAAAGCTTAAATAGATTTGAGACGTTGAAGAACAAAAGGTGATCTAAAATTGTGTATTTGGTTGTAGAGAGAGTGTTTGTTTCTGCAGAGAGAGAGAGAGATTGCAATGGGTATGCCATTTGGAGAGAGAGAAATAGATAAGATAAGGTTTAGAGAAAGAGATTGTAGTGGGTATGCTGTTTGGAGAGAGAAATAGATGAGGGGAGAGAGATGGACTTTATCTGTAATTGATATTTTATTGGTAATTATATTATTTATTCAGTATTATGTTACTTTAGTGGGAGTTTGTATTTTGTTTGGATATTGAGAGCACTGCAATGAGAGGAAGATGGACGGAAGAAATGGAAAAAAGAGAAGTGTGGAGGTGTGAGACAATATAGAGAGAGGTAAGAGTACCATCATTTTACATTAGAGAGAGGGAGGGGGGATGATGACACTGTTCTGGACTTTGTTTTACCACTAATTTTTTAACCCCCTGTCCTTAGAACTCTGCATTCTTCGCTTACTCTGATGTGGCAAGTACTACTTTGTAACTATAAAATGATAACTTGCTATAATGATTTCCTTGCTCGCTATTAGCATGAGGTTAATGTATGATTGGCTTGCTTTTGTCTTAAAAAAAGGTTGTTATGTTAATGTAATCTATGTTTCATGTTCTCTTCACTCGGCCCTGAAGTTCTTGTATTCGAGGGTATGAGTGTAGACACATTTTAATGTTAAAAATTGAGGAGTACCCGAGTTGGGCCCTTCAAGTAACCATGTCTGACCGGACACTCAATCCGGGGAATATAATAACCCTAACCGCGACACTTGTCATAACATTTAATTAATAAGCCCATATTATATGTGGAGTGCATATGGAAGAGAGAGACAGAGAGAGATTAGATTCAAATGCACAAATGGAGAGAATATAAAGGCGTGAATGACTTGATTTGCAGACCTCATAAGATTTTGCTCTGCTTACCATGTTGTTGGAGCTAAAATGCCAAAACGATATAGCTATTAGTGGAGTAGCCCATCTACTTGAATGGCTTACCGTGTTAGGACAAGTGTTCTATTCGCACCGTAGGTCGAGGACAGCTTGGGGTCATTTTAAAGGATAACGTCAAGTACCTCAACTACAGAACATATGGGAATGTATGACCTATAATGATCTTGTTGAGAGTTTAAGCTAAGAAAGTCATGTAAACTTAAAAGAGTGTAAAAAAACTAAAAATTGGTGAGAAATTTTGAAATAGTTTTTATCCGGATTGAGTTAGAGACTGATACCTTCTTTGATAAAGGAAGTAAGCTGTTCTAAATCTTGGACACACAGTTTTGGATATTGAATGTTAATAGTAGGCCAAAAAGAAGGGGCATGATAAATTTGGTGAGCCTTGAAGGAGTAACGTCTAAAAGGAGGGGCAATTTGGAGATGTAAGTCGTAAACGTTTAAAAGTATGGGAAATTTGGAGATGCAAGTGGCAACTCAAGGACTGTAGTTCTGGAGAAGAGAAAGAAAAGGTAAAGAAATTTGAAAATTCTAGAGATCTTACCCTATTATTTCTTAGTGATTACTTAATAAGGTTGTATTCCGAACCTCCCGAAACTCAGAAAAGTTTTCAGAAATAATCATATATAGTGCATAATATGATAACATGGTCATTAGGAGTTGGGATTATTCAAGGCACGGAAGGTCATATGAAAAGTTTAAATGACATAACTTAACCCAGAGCATCACTGCTGAACCACTCAAAATCCAACCAAAATCCTCAATTCACCAAATAGAATTCTAGTGCAAGCTACCAGTCTGAAATAATCCTTAAAATATCCGGTGGATAAGACTTGGCAGTTGACACATATTAAAACTTTAGTAGTACCTGTTTTCCTAAGTGAGTTCTATATGAAACTACGAACAATAGAACTCATAAAAAGAACTCATGAATTTTTTGCTGTCTGATAAAGTATCTGGAGGATAATGACTACCGGTTCATATATTGAACACGATTTTTGAGAATCTTTCTTCTTTAACGGAGAAACATCTGCATGGATATCGGATTTATGGATACAGACAGCTAACTAATCTTACCTACTCTAGTTTCTGTTTATCCTTTGTGTTGGTTCCTCAAGAATATGATATTATAATTTTCGTGTTAAAATTTTGTCTGTCGTTGCTCTTGCTTACTACTTTTATTGACTACTGCATATATGATTGTAATTAAGAAATGATTGACAAGCTTATTTTCATCATTATTTCAGGGCTGGATATGAAGCAATCATCAGTACATAAAAGAATGGAGTTTGATCCATTCAGGCAGCACAGACATTTTTGTCCCTGGATCACATCAAGTGGCAATTCTCCACCTGGCTGGCAACAAACATTATCTGCTTTACAACGTCAGAATGAGTTTTCTTCTCCGTCAACACATTCTCCTTCATCTTCCTTGATCGAGGTAACTGAGTAATTCTTTTTCTTATATCAATAAAGTATTAGCTCCCTGCTTCACCACTGCACTAAGCATGTAGATACCTACAAATGGCAATGCTGGATCTTGGTCTATGTTTGTTTGCAAGGACTATTTTCAAAGAATTACTATCCCATGGACTATAGTCCTTGGATTAATAATCCCATCACTATTCTATCTTTCTAAAAGCTTTCCATTTGTTTGTTTAGAGGGGGATTATATGTGGACTCTTACACGGGATTGGCTAAAATAAGTTTGTTTTTTCCCTAAAATTTTTAATGTTATGGTTATCCAATTTTCCCACTACTAGTGTTCCTTTTGGTTTGGAAATATGACATTATTATTATTGTATTTGTATCCATGCGATGCAGGTGGATGATCCTGTTGGTTCCGTAAAGAAGCTTTTCATGTCCCCATCACGAAAACGAGCAAAAATTGCTCATGGTTTAAGCTAAAGGAGCTCATTGTACAATTTGGTCCACAGAAATGCCAAAACGGACCAACCAATTATTATAATTTCTCATGTGAACACGAAATCTTGCAACTCTTTCGCTCCCGTATGGCTTGCTTACTCTTATTAATTTGTTCAAGTGTTGTATAACTGTCGTTGGCTTATGATAGTAGAAGCTCTCTTTATTCTTTACTACTGCTGGATACTTACCGAGTCTGTGATTTCCCCAAATCTTCAGGCTCTGCATAATGAAACATTTTGAGAATATTTGTTTGGAAATCTTTCCATAAACGGTTATTTTCTCGCTAACTAATTTGTTACCCTGTTTACCGAACAAGGCCAGAAGTGGCCATCTTCTATATGTGGTAGCAACTTGGTTAAATATAAGTGCAGAACTGGAAGAATCCTGTGAAATGTACTTGTACAAGGAAGTGCTATGAAAGGAAATTGTTTTATATCCAAGCCACTGTTTAGAACTCGAAATGGACAGAATAACACTTCATTTTAGAGTTACACACTTGCACTACATTGTTTTGACAATTTTGTTATTCTTTTTATTTTTGTTAAATTTGTAAATATTAGTAGTAGTAATAAATTGTCAAATTTTCAAAGGCTAAACAAAGCAATTGCCTTCTATCTTGTGTATATATAGGGAGTGATTAGTATTAAAGTTAACAATTGACTAATTCAATATTGACATGTAGGTCGGGAGTTGATATTTCTATGCGTGTCAGTATTTTATTGATTAATTGACCAATTTAGCATGAAGTTAAACTTCGGATTCGTATATATATATATATGGCTTTTACTCTTTTAGAGCTGTAAACCCATTCCCCATACACGATTCGAGCTGCCAAATTGGACCTTAATGAGAACAGCAAGTTTCCTTTACTTTATTTCCCATTACAACTTTTGACTCAAATTTCTTATGTCTACTACGACTCTGATATTAAATTCTTACAATTTCTTTATGAAAATGTGCTGCATTAATGAAAAAGGTATAGAAGGAAATAATGATGAAGAAAATATATAAAAAAATTTAAATTGCACACATAATAAGAAAAATAAAAGCAGAAAAAAGAGTAGTAATAAAGTTTTAACTTTGTCCTTAATCGTCTTCACAGATTAAATAAAGTGATGATTACTTTTATTTTTTATACTAGATTTAAATATAATTTATTATCCTAAACTAAATATTATATTCCACTTCGGCAGTGGCGAAGTCACATATAGTGGTATGGGGTCAAATCGCCCCCACTGAAAAAAAATTTATTTTATAATGTAAGGTAAATTTTAAAATTTTTAAGTATTATATATAAATTGACCCCACTAAAATTTTATAAATTTTCTATTATACGGGGTCAAATTGAAAATTTATAACTTTGTCAATCAAATTTTAATCATATATGACTCATATCCTTTTAATATATGTATCTCTCTATAATATTTTAAACTAAATAATAATTTAATTTATATTATTTTTAAAATAAATAATGAATTACTTACTTATGAACAGTTGTGATTAAAAAAGTCTAGTATGAGTCAATATAGTGTATATATACCATATATTATTACTCATTATATTTTCATTGTAATATAGTATATATATATATATATATATATACCGAAAAGTATAAATTATTAAAAAAAATTAAAAAAGGCCGCTTCTTAACCCCTGCCAAATTATTTGCAACTCAATAATAATTTTGACTCCACTGACAAAAATTCCTGGCTTCGCCATTGTACTTCGATGATTAAACTTTCAATTTTGTCAATTAGATAATTGAACTATTAATTTTTTTCAATTACAACAAATTGAGTTTGTCACGTCAGAAATTGCTGACGTGGCTATTTGGGTGGGGCATACCTCAGCTGATGTGTGTAAAAAAATAATTGTTTATTTTTTTTATTAGACAATTTTGATATAATAAAGGGTAAAATGGTCACAACCCATACATTAAGACTAATTAAACAAATCAAAAACTTCAAAACAATAACAATCGATCAAAAAGCAAGCCCCAAAGTAGATCTAAAAAAGCCCTAACTCTGAGAATCTCAAATTACTATGAGGACCGATCTCAGGCGATAGGTTCTAACACCTCCATCCCTTTCTCCTTCTCTCTTCTCTGCACCGAAAAACTATTGTAACTCTCCAAAATTTCATCCAATTTCTTCAACAAAGTCTTTGCCCTTTCGACGCAATCATCAATTCGTAATTCAACATAACTTCAGTCATCATCACCACTTCCCCTCGGAGCACGAAACGAGAAGAAGTAATGTGAACGATCAAGCTTCACGATCGACGGCCTCGTCTTTGGTCAAAGGTCACTGGATCTCGTCTGAGATTCTAGTGAGAACAACGACCACATTATCTTCATGTCGGAGTCAGATCACGGAGAGATCGCTGCAAGCGAGCTCGACGATGTATTGCTTGTCGATCAAGTGGAGATAACTCCGGGGATGGTGATTAGGGTTTCTTCAATAGATTCGGGCGGGAAAGAGGGGGAGCTAGGGTTAGGGTTACCAAGGAAGAGATTCTCCACAAGATCTTTCATGTCTAGGTTTGGGTAAAGTGAAAAGGAAGATGATAATGATGATGATTTGTTAGGGTTTTAGGGTTAGAATATGAATCATCGATGAATAAGAAAAATATTAAAAGAAACCAGGGCTCTTCTAATTTGTGTTAAAAGAAACCAGGGCTCTTCTAATTTGTGACTTGCCTTTTCCTAGTGATTTTCTTGGATTGGTTCAATCTTTTCAAGTTTTTTATCAGTTGATTCAATCAGGAAAAAGGGAAATGATTTAGAGGATTTATCTGATAGTTTGTTGTTTTTATTTAGTTTTAATATTTAATATAAAGTGATTTGACGAATTTGTCCTTAATGTATAATAAATGTGTAAAAATAATCTTTTTTATTTACAGATAAGCTTAAGTATGGCCTACCCAGATAGTCACGTCAGTAATTTCTGATGTGACAATCTCAATTTGTTGGAATTGAAAAAAATTAATAATTCAATAATCTAATTGACAAAATTGAAAGTTGAATCACCGAAGTAGAATATGACATATAGTTTAGGATAGTAAATTATATTTAAGCCTTTATACTAATAGATCCCACTAAATGACTTAGTTACCCGTCACTTTATGTATTTTATCTCATTCATTATTCTTTTGGGATGGAGGGAATAAGTACTATTTTCTACTCATTCCGATACAAAATTAGAAATATATTTGAAAAATGCCACATTTTAAAAAAAATATATTATTTTTCAAAATTTATCCTTAAAATTTGACTAGAAATATAGTAAGAGTGACAATACTCAATAAACTAGGAATAAAGTAATGTTATTTAGAAATTTTATTTTGCTTTACAATTTAAAATAATACCTCAAATTTTATACCCTTGCAAATTTATATATTTTAGTAAGATCTTTATATATTAAGATAAAAGCATGTCAAATTTGATTGTAGATAAATATATGAGTAATAAATTGTCCTATTGAGATGTTGATTTGATTTACAAAATTTATCAAGTATACAATAAAATTTGACCTAGATTCATTTTAACTACCAAATCGAGCATGATCTCGAATCGAATCAAGCTCGAACAGTTTGATTTTTTCAAACGAATATAATTCGAGTATAAATAGAAATTTATAATTTAAAAAGGTTAGAGTAATTTATCAAATTTTAAAATTTATTTATTTAAATCATTTATATTTTGAATCGGGCTCAGATTAAACTTTTAGTCGAGTAAATACGAATCGAGCCCAAACAATTTGCTAATTTTACGGCGTTAAATATAAATCATATTTTAATTTCCATCACCCAAACAGAGCCTAATAAGTACTCCAATTCATAGAGAAGGAACCTTCCCCAACCTTCCTTGTTAAGAAAAACCAAAACCGAAACAAAAACCAGAAGAAAGAGAGAAGAGAAGAGAAGTGGGAGCAAAAAGGAAAAAAAAATGGCGCTTCAGTGGATGATACTGACGTACGTGGTGGCCATGGAGGCGGCGATTGCAGTTCTGCTAACCCTACCGTCGCCAAAAGCTATTAAGTCTCGAGTCGTCTCTCTCATATCTCTCATCCTTCAGCCTTCCATGTTCGTTATCCCCTTCGCCGGTTTCCAGCTCCTAGGTCTAATTTCTATCTCCTTTTTCTCTATATATGGATGTGTGAGTTTTTGTGATGATTAGGGATTTATAAATTAGGGATTTGTTTTCGATTCTGGTGCTCTTTTGCTGTTGAATTTTAGATATCTATTGGAAGAACGAACACCGTTTGATGTGTACTGGCGAGATCTGCACTGCTGCTGAGAGAGATCGCTACGAGAAAGCGGTAATTCATCATTCACTTCTCGATTTTTAGATATTTCATGTATATGAAGGTTTAATATTACGTAAGGTAAATTGAAAATACAAATTTGATGTTCTAAGTTTTTAAACCAACGAATTTGTATTTAACAAGGTTAAAATTTGATATCTTTAATCTCACATTTGAAAGTTTGTGACTGCACTTTTAGTATTCAAAATGTAATGAAAAAACAAAAGTGGAGAGCACTGTCATAGAGATTAATAAATTATTAACTCCCTTGAGTGGTTGAAAAAATTGGTTTGAATTCTCTCTTTTGTAGACCATTTCTTAACATGGAGATGAGCTCATCAGTTTTCATTCTTGGTCGTATGTTTGATTTGGCGTTGGTATTGGGGAACGGTTTGTCAAGAATGGACTTCTGTTTCTTGTTTTAAGTTTAAGTTGTAGTTTTTATATCTGGCATTGGTTCATTTCAGTGTGTTAGCTATAAGTATTTGGAAGAAGAAAAGGTGTATAATGCAATGTTCTAAAAGGCGGGAGGTGGGCGGCCAGGGTGGCCTAGCGCCTGGGGGCCTAGGCGGATTTTTTTATTTTAAGAAAATTTTAATATTTTATCTTACATTAATCTAACAAAACAATAATATAAAGCAAAATAATCTATAATAAAAATAATAATTAAATTATAGAATTAGTAGTAATTGCACTTAAGTAGTAAGATATATATCCATTGCTTGAAATAATTAAATTATAGAATTAATGTTACTAGTAAGTAGTAACTAGTAAGAAGTATCTTGATATTTTCATATATATAATTATAAACGCATTACTTCTTCTCTCTCAAAATTTAAATAAATGTTATTTTTAAAAATTAGTGTGAAGTTTATTGAATGAGACATTTGATACTATTAATTATGAAATTATTTTAATTTGTGGAATTTTCAAAATTGAGGACTTAAAGAAAATGACAAATACCATATACTAAGTATGACTAACATATCTTTGATGTATTAGTTTTATTCATAAACAAAATTAGTATTAAATAATAAAATTTAAAATTTTAAGAATTCAATTCAATATTAAAACTTAAGAAACTAAACTAAACATAAATTTAAGAATTATATTGAATTAAACTAAATATTACAAATGTATCATCATTTATAGAATTTCAAGTTGGTACAAGTTCAAAAAATTACAACTATAATAAAATTATCCATTTTGACTTGATCTTGTTCACATCTTGTTGTGATTTGATATTCTACAACTTGCATTAAGAATATGGTAAATCTATATCAAGATTTGGTTTTGGTAGTAATTTAAAAAAAAAAAAAACTCCGCCTAGCCCGCCTTCCCGCCTAGCCCGCTTTTTTCACCGATTTGGCCTTAGGCGCGGCGCCAGGCCCCCGCCTAGGCTGATTTTTAGAATAGAGGTATAATGTCAACGATTCATGCCAAGGAGAACTTTAAGAAAGTGCAACTTTAGTGAAGTAATGGCTACGAAGAAAGTGTGATGCTATGCATGCATTTATTGTCTTGTGGCCATTTGTGGGAAGAAGATTATCAATACGACATTTTAAAATTTTATAATTTTGAGAGTGTGATTAGGTTTAACAATTAGTGTATAGGTATGAAGTTTTCGAAGCTCTAATCTCATTTTACAATATATAGTTCCTTATCCAAGACAAATTTTTATCTTCTAATATGAATTGAAGTTGTCGATAAAATATCAGAATAGCTTTAAGCTCTCCCTGTTCTAGTTCATTATCTCCTCTATTCTTCCCTCTTGCTTGATTTGATCTCTTCATTTCTTTCCTCCTTTCATATTGTTAAAAGGTACAAAAGTTCCGCCTCCTTTTCTTTTTCTAGACGTCAGGTTCCTTCTACATTGCACCTCTCCATATGACTTGCTCTCATTCATGTTACTTTGTGTTTTTCCTCTATTTATAAATATAAATATTATGATATTTATAAACATACTTCTTTTTTGCTTTAATTGTTTGAAGATATTCTCCAGGATGCAAAGCTACATCACTTTCATTCTTCAACACTCAAATTGGCTATCAAATCAATCATTCCTGAACAAATTTTGACAACAAAATGGGTGTTTTGTGCATATATGTCATTAATGTTCTAAAAGGCGGGAGGCGGGCGACCAAGGGGCCTAGGCGAGATTTTTTTATTTTAAGACAATTTAATATTTTATCTTACATTATTCTAACAAAACAATAATATAAAGCAAAATAATCTATAATAAATATAATAATTAAATTATAGAATTAGTAGTAATTGCACTTAAGTAGTAAGATATATATCCATTACGTGAAATAATTAAATTATAGAATTAGTGTTACTAGTAAGTAGTAACTAGTAAGTAGTATCTTCATATCTTCATATCTTCATATCTTCATATATATAATTATATCGTACTTCTCTCTTAAAAATTTAAATAAATGTTATTTTTAAGAATTAGTGTGAAGTTTATTGAATGAGACATTTGATATTATTAATTATGAAATTATTTTAATGTGTAATTTTAAAATTGAGGACTTACAGAAAATGACAAATACCATATACTAAGTATGACTAACATATCTTTGACGTATTAGTTTTATTCATAAACAAAATTGGTATTAAATAACAAAATTTAAAATTTTAAGAGTTCAATTCAATATTAAAACTAAAGAAACTAAACTTAAATTTAAGAATTATATTGAATTAAACTAAATATTACAAATGTATCATCATTTATATAATTACAAGTTGGTACAAGTTCAAAAAATTACAACTATAATAAAATTATCCATTTTGACTTGATCTTGTTCACTTCTTGTTGTGATTTAATATGCTACAACTTGCATTAAGAATATGGTAAATCATTAGAAAAATAAATATATTAAGATCTGGTTTTGATAGTAATTTTAAAAAAAAAAAATCTCCACCTAGGCCCTCTTCGCCTAGCCTGTCTTCCCGCCTAGCCCGCCTAGGAGCCGCCTAATCTGGAACGTTTTTTTCACCGATTTGGCCTTAGGCGTCAGGCCCCCGCCTAGCGTCTAGGCCGATTTTTAGAACACTGTTATCTTAATTTCGACGAAACATATTCTTTTACAATTTTGGGAACTTAATTCTTTCCAATTATATGACATTAGTAAGCTCATAAACCACATTTTCATAGTATGTTGTGTATTTTCATAGTATGTTGTGTGTCCTTCTCCTGTCTATCTTTTGCATTTGGTACCAAAATTACCGTAGGTAGTGACTGATTTATATTTTATAGGTTAGGATGCTCTTTTGTCAGGGTTGTTCCTGGTTACTTTTTCTAATTTTGTGTCTGAGAGTGTGGAGTATGATAATTTTGTGTACTTGAGTCGTGTTCACTTGTATGTCCTTTTGCTAAGATTCAATGTTGAAGTTTGGTTTTTGCTGGGAGTTGTAATAAATCATTCATTTCGTACAAACATCATACTAGCACATACTTACAATCTCGGGATTATCATATTTAATGCTCAATCATGTTACCCTATGAAGTATAGCACTTGTTCTAAAACTTAAGTGGCAGGAGTACACATCAAAGTTGTACGAGTGTGCATCAATTTAACCAGAGTGCATGTATCATTATAGTTTTTAAAACTTTCTCAAGAAATACATTTAGTTCATGTAACCTTTTCAATATAAAAATGAGAATAAATTTCATCAAAGAGGGATATAGAAGCTACAATATGTTTTTCTTTATACTGATCGAGATCACCTCAACTGTTCATGCCAAGAGACTTCCAAAATGCTGTAGTATTTTGACAATGTGAAGGAAAAAGACAGAACATTGAGTTTCTTTTGTTTAGTTGATAATTATATCCTCAACTGTTAAGTTATGACCGTCTATTTGACTACACGAAGCTCACTAGGTCTAGTGATACAATGCAAAGTGCACACTCCCCTCTTAAGATTTCTGAATTAATGAAATTATTCGAATTCAAAGTCAAGTGCTGTGTGTTTTATCTCCATGAAAGAAATTATAATTTGATGACTTATATTTTAGTACTGATTGGTGTGCTGTGCTGTGCAGATGTACAAGTCTCAAAGGAATGTGATTCTCTGTGTATCAGCTTGCCTCCTCTATTGGTAAGCGGCTGCAATTTCACAATTTTATCTTCCATTCTTTAAATTTGTTGTGCCATGCAGCATGTAAAGATGTGCTTTGTGTTGCTGCAGGTGTATCTACCGTGTCTGCAAGTATCACAAAGAGATTCAAAGTATGGAAGAAGTTGAGAAGAGGTACAAGGAGCAGTAGCTTTCCTCATCCACGACCTCATGTGATATTGTATTGTGTTCTGTGTTTTTAATATATTTGGAATAACTGTCATCTTCTATGTATCTGTCATACTTATCTCGTAGCTCAGTTCCTAATTCCCTTTTGCAATCCCGCCCTGTACTGAGACCAGAAACGTATTTTACTTGATCCGAAGTTCGAACCACTCATATAGGGCTCACTTTGAGTTGGGAATACGTGTTCCTCGTAAGAAATAAATTTTTGCTAGAGCTTTTCTTTGATGCTATAATGTTAAGTAAACTAACCTATCCATTTAGTTGGTAGCATGCCCTGCATTTTTTTACCTTATCCCAAATCAAATAAGTTCTTCTGTTTCTTTTATATTTTTTTCCTGGAAAATGTGAAGCTTCTAATTATCACTTTGAAATCGTGTCTCCATTTTATGTATTTTGTTCAAAGTTGCGGTGCATGTGCTGTAGAGTACGATCCATAGGCTATGTTTGTTTGTAAGGATTACACTCGGAAAAGAAATATTAATTCAAGTGACTATTAGTCTAGGGATTATAAAATGGTTTAATAATCTTGAGATTATAATTATAATTTTGAGATTAGAATCTTAAAATTAATAGTCTTCGGATTATAATTTCAGGATTATAATACCATATACCTTGTTTTGATTGTTTAAAAACTATAATTGTCTTTTGTAAGTATTTGCACTCTTGTGGATACAAATGCTATTGTTTAAAAACTATAATTGTCTTTTGTAAGTATTTGCCCTCTCGTGGATACAAATGCCGAATTCGTTCAAGCAACTCGAAAAAAGAGTGATGAAAAATAGAAGCCCCTCCGCCCTCATGGTTTATTTAAGGGATTGTTTGGTAAATGTTTTGGCATTTGATTTTATATGACTGATTTCACTTCCAAAACAAAAATAGAAAATATTACTACCTCTATCCCAAATTAAATGCCCGGTTAATTTTTTTAAAAAAAAGTTAAATTGACTATTTTTAGAATTAATAATTAAGCATATATAAATTTATTTTTAAAGTTATAATGATTGTGGTTGGTAGTAAATTCTTTTAGTTACAATCTCTTCACTTATATTTTGGTAAAAATAGTACAAAAAGTAGTTTTAAAAATGGTTAATTTGACCTTAGAAAGTTAAAATTGAGCATTTAATTTGGGGCAGAGGGAGTATTTGGCAATCATGTGCACCGTGCACGAAGAGGAGAGAAAAATTAGAAAAGGTTAACGGGTTTAGTTTTTTTTGGGAATTGATGTATATTTGATATTTATACGTGATCCTCTCATATGAGCATATAGTAGGTTCCACTTTTATATGAGAAGGAATCACGTGAAAATATCAAAGATATATGTAGAAATTTCTGCTTTTGATTTTTGTTTTTTTTGCTGTCAATTTCAAAATCATGACAACAAAAGCATAATCTGCAAGGAAAACTTGTCAAAGGGACCCTACATGGCATGTAATTGTTGTATGGGGAGAGAGATGGAAGGCAAATACATGGCTTGCTAAAAGTTGGTTTGATGGTCTATTTTATTTTAAGAAATTGATAAATTCATAACAAAAATTAATATTTTTATAATAAAATCGTCGCTATAGATCTAATTTTCACTGTCGTTTTCTGTTTTATTATTATAAAATAAAAACTGAGATAATTTTCTATCGACGATTTTAAAAAATAAGTAAGTGGGGGTCCATGTAATAAGCCAAATTTATAATAAATACTTCATAAAAAATTCCTCTATTTATCTCAATTCACTTGGCTTCACTAAACACATTTTTAATAACATTTATTCATCATTAATATTATAACTCGCAATATTAACAACTAGATCATTCACAGGAAAGAGGAGGCTTTCCGATAAGGTGACCAAACTTTTTTTTCTCGACATTGTCAATAATGCAAATAATAATATGAATAACTGTGTCGTCTAAACTATTGATTTAATATATAAAATTGTATGCAAATGATACTGTGACAATAATTAAATCAATAATATGAGATATTATGCATCAATTACTGTTGCAATAATTGAATAAAACTGAGTGACTTCTCACGTAAGCATCAATAATCAAAGATACTATACAATACCGTGTGCTACTATGCAACCACGCAGTATTCATTGTATTTTATCAAGGGTATTTCAACAGTTAACGGTAAAAGTTTTACCGTTATTTTTATAAAAAGTTATTTATGTCGCTTTTCTAACTCCGACGAGAATTCCGTTGTAGGGTTCACTCAATGATTTGTGCCGTATTGCGAATATTCCCTGATAAAACAAAAATTCCCTGACCAAACAAATATTTTATGACAACTTGCTTATTTTATAAAATATATAAATATTACCCACAACTATAACATTATATCAAATCCACACCTTATTACTCAAAATAATATTTAGAGAAAATAAAATCTTTATTCATAAAAGTTGAGGTCTTAAAACAAGTTATACTTTGACATGTCCCTTAAGACCGTTAGGGTATATCAAAGGATATGCTTGAGTATAATAAATTGTACATGGAGATAATGAAGGATCAATAAAGAATCTACCGCTTCTAGTAAATGGGATGAATGTTCTATGTGATTTGATAAATGACAACCAGAAATTCTTGGCCAAGGTAGAATAAAATTAGAAAGGAGTTTCTAATTTGTATTATTTGGAGTTGTGCATTTGAGAATTGAAATACATATAATTAAATAAAATAAGACTTGACAATAATTTCATGTCTTATATTTAGTTGGGACATTGTATGATGAAATAATTGAATTGTATGGTAACTATTTACTCAAATGTTCTTTTATGATTAATGTTGAAATCTATATTATCTGGAAAGTCGTTAATCGATAAGGATGTTTATCCTTATTATAAAATAAATGTTATTTATTTAGATAAATTAATATTTTAATTTATTTATTTAAATAAGATTAAAAATTTTAATTGATTTATTTAAATAAGATTAAATTTTTTTAATTGATTTATTTACAATCGGGTTTAATATGGAGAACCAAAAGGGTCACACCATAAAAAAATATTTATTTAAGAAGTAAATGACATAATCGTAATAATAAGTTAAGTACATTTAATTTAATCTATGATAATAGAATAAATTAAATAACTTAATATTTATTATTTAATATTTTGGAAATATTAAATTAAAATTAATAAGAGGAGTTTATTATTATTATTATTATAATAATTATTATTATTATTATTATTATTATTATTATTTAATTCCTAAAGGAGTTTGGAAATTAGTTAATAAAGGTACTCTTAATTCTTCCTAATAGGATTAGGAGCCTAATTAATTAAAGGAGTTTAATTAATTACAACAAAATCCTATTCCTAAATATTTTAGGTGGGTTGCCTACATCTATAAATAAGAAGGTCTTATTATGGATTAGGGACACACTAACAATTTCAAGAGTTGGGAGAGTACAAAAATTAGGGTTTTGTCAAACACCCATCTTCTTGAAGACTTGTTCTTCTTTAGCTTGGTGGATCACCTCTAGAGGCCAAATGCTTAGGTGGCTAACGTTAATCAAATGAAGGAATCCAATTCGGTGAATTCAAGGAGACTACAAAGGACTAGGAGTTGAACTCATACCTGAGGAAGCTTGATTCTACAAGGGTATGAATTAATCCGATTCTCATTCTTCTTTGTTTAGATTGATAATTAAGAAAAAAGCATGATCATAGTGATGGTTTGTATAAAAAATTTTAAAACTCATTTTATCGCGCTTCCGCTACTTTTATGTAATTAGATTGCATGATCGCGCTATATACAAACCTAACAGGATATGCAACAAATGATGATAATTATGATCCGTGTATAAATATTTATTGTTTAATCTTTTTTTACTATTTAATAATTGTTAAAATATTTGTTACTATATATAATTTAGATTCTTTAATGACTAGTTGGATGGTTGTCCAATTATGACAATAGTACACCCAACTTGCAAAGGATGGCAACAAGAATTCTTTCGTTGACTACTAGCTAGTTCATCCGAGTATGAGGAGATTGGAGTACTTTTGAGGGGGTAAGTATCAACTATCAAGTATATAGTAACTAGTAAGAGGTTGTGGTTTACTAAGTAAAATATAATATAAATATATAATTTGTTGATTTTTTTTAATTTTTTTGTAGATTCATACAAAGAAAAGGAATAGACTAGACGCAAAAAGGTTGAACAATCTAGTCTATGTCCAATTTAATGCAAGGCTTAACAACAAAAAGCAACGGGAGAAAGAGAGGAAAATAGATGTGCTACTAGCAAGTGATGCTTCAAAGCACAAGGATGGATTGTTGAAGGTGGTGATGATGAAGTTGAGGGTTGGTCGGGCCTTATTTGGGAGGCGGTTGGTGAAGCATCTGAAGCGGATAGCGTGCTAGAGCCTAAGAGAAGTAGTAGAAATGTTGGAGTAAGAGAACTCCATGAAAATTTTTTTGTGTGATGATGACACGGAGGAAGAGAGGGAGATGAGGAGTATGAGTGTGAGTCCGATGGAGACACTATCTTGGAGGGATATGGAGAAAAGGAGAGTTAGAGATATAGAGGGATATGGAGATGAGGACTATTTGTTTGTAATTTTGATTATTTGTTTGTGTTTGAACTTTGAACAATTGCATATTTGTGTTTGAACTTTGAGATTAACAATATGGATATGTGTTTGAACTTTAAGTAAAATCTTTTATTATCTTTATTATAGATTATTTTGCTTTATATTATTGTTTTGTTTGGATAAATGTAAGATAAAATACTAAAATTGACTTCAATAAAAAATTTCGCTTTAGGCCCCCCAGCGTTAAGCGCCGACAACCATCCGCCCCCCTTTAGCGCCTTTTAGAACATTGATTGGGAGCTCTCTTTATTTGTGGCAGTGTGCTTGGAACCATATATCTTTCTCTCTACCTAATCTAATGAAGGATTTAAATATATGCATGCCATAAACTTGTTTACACAAAAACGAGAACCAAAGGACATACCACTTGAAGAGTGTTAACCTTTGGTGTGGAAAAATTTGCTCAATACCATGTGTACATCACCCATTATGAGTCGCCAAATACATGGTACATAATTCAAATACAAACTTAATTTATACAACTGTTAAGTGTCATGTAGAATACGACAAAACATAAGCTGTGAGTTTTAATACAAATATTGTCTTCTAGACAATATTTAAACTCAAATTAAGTCTTCATTACAATTATTATCACACTATTTCACAGAATAATGAGGACTACTAATGCAACCATCTGGACCGTCACTCCGTTCTCCGACTAGTCCCAGCTATATTCTCATTTCCTGAAGAGAACAATGAAAGAAAAGGGCGAGCTCAATTAGCCCAGTAAGAAATATTATGACTAAGATAATGCAGAATAAATTATCGTTAGCCTTCAACAGTGTTAAACTGATAAAATATAATAAACATCAAGTTTAACTGCAGCGGAACAAGCAATCCATTAGAAGAGTCAAGTAGAGCATGATATCTACTATCTTCTATAATTTAAAAAATTTATCATCAATTTTATCATTGAGACTTAGCTTAATAAATAATCCACATCATCGAATCATCCCTGCACTACGGGCCAAGGATATTCATTAGTATCACGACCACGAATTATCTATGCACTACGGGCCAAAGATATTCATGTTTTTACCAATGGTCATGATCATGCCAACAACTGTCCATCAATGCATTACGGGCCAATGAAGACTTTTACCACATCATTTGTAATATTACGGTCATGATTATACTGAATAATCCCTGGTCATAATCACACCAATCAACAGTCCATCTATGCACGTAAGCCATATATGACTTTCATCACAATAGAAGCATGAGGATGATGACAATGATATAATGATTCAATTAAAAGAAAGTAAAGGATAAATTTTTAAAGATTTATAATTTAATTTATCAAGAATTCAATAATGTCCAAATTGTCAACATGATATTACTTTGTGAAGTAAAATTCAAGAATAATATCATATCAAAAATGATTTGGATCGAAAAGAAATTAATTTTTGTCATGAATAGTGCCCCGGGTGAATAGTAACCGAGTGAATAGTACCCCGTGAATAGTACTTCGGGAATAGTAACTCCGTGAATAGTACTTCGACATGAAAAAGTTAAAACTTATCAAAAATGCTCAGAATAGTATTTTTATGAAAAGATACTAGATGAAGCGCAAATATCAATGATATTCTACTAATTTCATGGAGTATAGAAGCCAAAACTTAACAAAATGAGTGTAGAATTCAAAATCTGAAATGAAATAATATTACTTACATACTACAGAGTATGAAAGAAAATAATATTTCTTACGAGTATTGAACAAAAATAATATCCCTTACCTTAAAAAGAAGAGTATTCCGACTGGTAAGGCGGAGATATTCTTGAAGAAAACTTATGATGTTTTCTATGCTCAAAGCTTCCTCAAACTCTAAAAAAATACACTCAATATTATAGTAGAAGAATTCTTTGATTTTGGTGTGATTTTCAATTCTAACTAAGCATCTTATTTATAGGAGAATGGAAAGATACTATTTGAATTTAGAAAATCATGGAATATTAAAGAATTTCACGCAGTAATTTCGCATTTAAATAATTTGCGTAATCACAGGCGAAAGGAAAAAAACTTAAGACTTAACTTATATATACTCCCTCAATTCAACGACAACTATATATATATATATATATATATATATATATATATATATATAATATTATCATACTCATAACACATTATTTTGAAAATTGAAAAGTGGGAGTCCAATTAATAAGCAAAATTTACAACAAATACTTCATAAAAATTACCTCAATATTTTTAATAACATTTATTCATCATTATTATATCTCGCAATATTAACAACCGGATCGTCACAGGAAAGAGGATTTTTTCGATAAGATTTCTCCCTATGGCGTATGCAATTAGGTGACCAATCCTCTTTCCTCATGTAATTTTCTAGAAATTATTAATTATGTAGATAATAATATGAATAACTTGTCATCTCCATTATTGATTTAATAATATAAAATATTGACAATAATTGAATTAATAACATGAGATACTTGCTCGGCAATTCTCGTGTAGCAATAAATGAACAAAGCGGTGACTTCTCACGTAAGCATCAATAATCAATACCTGAGTGTATTCTATGCAACCACGCCAGACATTGATTTTTTAATACCGGATATTTCAACGATTAACGATAAAATTTTCGCCGTTATTTTTATAAAAAAGATATTTCTATCGTTTTCTAACTCCGACAATAATTCCGTTGTGGGGTCCACCAATGATTGTGCTGTCGTACTAATATTCCCTGTTAAAACGAATATTCCTCGACCAATCGAATATTTTATAACAACTTGCATACTTTACAAAATTTATAAATATTACCCACAACTATAACATTATATCAAATTCGCACCATAATATTATAAAATATATTTCGAGAAAATTAATCTTTATTTATGAAAGTTGGGGTCTTACATGCAATTCTTAGAGCATTCACAACAGTTTCTCCAATAGACTCTCTATCCCCACATTTGAAGAATATATCAATAAATTAATATCCAACAGTTTCATTATCTTTATATAATTCTCTATTTTAATCCTTATATATGATTTGACTCATCAGGGTGAAGGAATCAAAAGAGCGTTCCCTATTTATGTAAAATGACATTTCACACCCTATTTATTGCGATTTTATGTTGGTTAAAGGATCTTATCTCACTTAATTCTTTGATTTGGGTACATATCAAATTCACTTATTTTTATTTTTTTAAGCAGAGGATTTAGAAGAAAAAGAACTATAAAAAAAATTTAAAAATCATCAAATTTTAATTTTGATCATTTTGTAAAAAATATTACTACTAATTATAAATTTTATTATTTTATAATTAAAATAATATTGTTTTAGTTCTCATAAACACATAATGATCGTTGCACATTTTGATTTCTAGCAATATCTATTTTTAAATTAAAATAATTGTAAATTTTAAATTCAAACAACAATTATTTTTAAATAAAAAATAGTTACAACGTTCAAAACATGATTTGACTGTTGGAACTTTCAAATTTCAAAATTTAATATTTAAGGAATCAATATAAGGAACTTGTTGGGTACATAGTGAAAAAATTGATTCCCTATCATACATAATGACCCAATAGCACTGCAGAGTAGGGATAGAGATAAATAAACTGTTGTGACAACTAGAATTTACTCAATATATTGGGAGTTCTCTTTATTTATGGCAGTGTGCTTGGAACCATATCTCTCTCTGCCATCCGTTTCTATTTGTTTTCTCAACAGAAGCGGTGCTTCTGATATACTCCATCCATCCCATAATATATGACATTTTAAATGATTTCATTTTTCTCAAATTATTTTATGTTTTATATAATTTAGGAGAATTAGTCACAATCTTTTTAAAATTATTTTTCATTGAAAAATATTACGGATGAGAGAGAGTATGAGATAAGTACTCATTCCATCCCTTAATATAAGTTGTTTTAGAGTTGTGCACAAGTATTAAGAAAATGATTGTATATCATTAAATATAATATCACTTTTCTATATTGTCATTGTATTGAAAAAAGAGTGTTATTTATTGGGCAAAATATAGTGAGAACCAAAATTATATTTAATACTTGGGATAATATTGAAAATTAAGCAATTAATGTTTACTTGAAATTCTCAAACGACTTATATTAAGGGACAAAAACACTTCTCTAAAACGACTTATATTAAGGGATGGAGAGAATATATAGTAAATGATACTTCTTTCATTCCTAAATAAATGACGTTTTAGAGGGTTTCACACTTATAATATTAAGGAAGTCATTTATTGTTACAATTTTGTTATTAAGATTGCTATGTATTACCACAATTATCCTTGCATTAATTACGAAAATATGTATAAATTAAAGTTACCTAGATAAATGAGATAGAAAGATACTTGAGGACAATAGAGAAAAAATTATAATTAATGGTTCCTAGAAATTTATTAACGTCAACTATATTGAAAATTTTTGAATTCCTTATAACGCTATTTATTTAGGAATGGAGGGAGTATTATAAATAATTAATATTATATTTAATACTATATAATTATTTTCTTAATTTTTATACACAATTCTAAAACGTTATATATTATTGGAGGGGAATGAAAGAGGAAAGAGGAAAGAGGAAAGAGGAAAGAGGAAAGAAGAAAAGACTTTGGAAGAGGAAAAGACCTCAAAAGTCTTTTGATGTCTGCATTTACCTAAATTGTTAGTAATAAACAAATAGGGACCCACATAGGTGCCCCATTTTCAACCATAAGGAATGTGAACGTTTGCCATTCGTAATTAGTTGTTGCAGTTGGAGATTAAATGGAAGGAGATGCAGTTGGTCAACTCAAGAATTTCAGCGTAGATTACATTGAGCGAACTCAAGAATTTCAGCGTAGATTTCAACTCAAGAGATAACTTGTTTTTAACATTTTTAATTCATCAAATCTAAAAAAAATGTACTGAACTGTATATAGTATTACTATATATGCAGTCTTGATGTTTAGTTTGCAACAAAAGGATCAACATCAAACATGTTTCTAACAATAAAACTATGAATTTGCTTTAGCTCTAAATAACCCGAATCACTGTCATACACTCCAAGAAGAATACTAAGCGAAGCTAGTGTAAATACTCTGGTAAACTACAAGTTCTGATGTGTTCTAAAAGTTCTACATGTCTGATGAATCTAGTTTCTAAAAGAGAAGAATTTCAAACAAATTATTCCCCAAGTGAAGGTGGAGGATGGTGAAGAAATTACCTATGAAGCAACCACAACCACATTGAGGAGAGTTGTCCACTACTTTTCAGCATTGCAGGCTGATGATGGGTACTGGCCTGTCGAAAATACTGGCCCGTTATTTTTCCTTCCACCCTTGGTAAATCTTCTTGACCTTCCATGCTAGTTTAATTGTGCTGGTCATGCTAGTTTTCACCCTCTTTGCAAGCCAAGGAAGATTTTCCCTTTTTTTTCTTCTCTTATTTTATAATGGAGAATGTGCAAAAAATAAAATAGGCCAATGTGGTCTGAATAGTTATTATACTAAAGAAGTTGTTCAATAAAAACAAGAATTTAGCGAAATGAACTCATAATAAAGCTAAAAAACGGATCCGGTTATGGTGAAATTGACACTATATAACTTCACCGTGGTAAATTTATATAACTTTTCATTACATGAGTTATAAAAAATATTGCATTAACCAATGCAATATTAAACTATAGAACTTATGAATGCAATATTTTTTATAATCCATGTATTAAAAAGCTATATAACTTACTAGGTTAAAGTTGTACTTTAACCGGCCGGATAGCTAAAAAACATACATATGTATAGAATTTATTAATATTCTTCTTCTCAGTACTCAACAATAGAAAATTTTATTTTATTGAAAATTTACACCCAAACTACGACAAACTAAAGACTTGATACATTAGCAAATTAAGACATGCACCTGAAATTAAGAGTACCTTGGAACATATAGCATGATTTATTTATCAAGTACAAAACAAGCAACAACCTACAAATCTGACCATAGTGAAAAAGGAGGAATACTTTGCTCATGTCTGAAGAAATTATCGGGATCTACGATCGATTTCACTCGGACCAACCTCTTAAAATTGTTTTTGAAGTACCTCCTCCCCCATTTACTTGCCTTAGCATAACTTGTGCTACCTACTGGATTGTTTGTCCCCATCCAAAGGTTCACATAATTCACATAAGCACTTCTCGGGTTACTAGTAACATAAGGAGTCAAATACTCAGCCAAGCTTCTGACCCATGCAATCTGATTTACTTCATCAAAATTAGTTAGCGCAAACATGTTCATCATATACTGGGTTCCAGCTCTGTATGGAAAAGGAAGTGCTGACTCTGAAATCTCATTCAACCTTCCCCCAAATGGCGTAAACTGTAAGGTTGCTGCTTGTGGCAAAATTTCGAACATCTTTTCCCATAAACCTTCTAAACCTTCTACAGGAATTGGTACTTTAGTAAAGTCCGATCTTCCTTTGAAAGCAGGTCTAGGCAGAATTGTTTTATTGAGCAAAATTTCAGGAGGTGCATCAAGTGGGAGGTTTGAGAAAAAGACCATGGCCTGGAGCCAGCTAACTTCTGAACAATCCGCTCTAGTTAAACCCAGCTCAGGTAATCTTTCTTGCATCACCGAAAGTAACTCGTCTACTCGGCCAAGGTACAAGGACGCAAATTGCATTCCCATTGTCTTTTTATCTGGGCGCCTACTTTCATTAGATAGGATACTCTGTCCAGTACATCGGATGTCTAGCTCTTTCGGAAACTTGGGAGCAGCAGATTGCCACTTGTAAAAGGTGTTGGTTAGGCCTTGCTCCAATATTCTATTCACCTGGAAAACTGTCACAATTTTCGGAACAGGAACTAAATTCACCCTCCAAGAAATAACAACTCCGAAACTACCACCACCGCCTCCTCTAATTGCCCAGAAGAGATCCTCACCCATTGATTTTCTAGTGAGAATTCTACCACGAGCATCAATCAAGCGAGCATCAATTACTTGATCCGCCGCAAGACCGAATTTTCGCCTCATCATGCCGTACCCTCCTCCGCTAACTATTCCCCCAACACCAACATTGGACCATAGACCAGATGGAAATCCATAGTCTTTTGTCGCACTGCCAATATAATAATAAAGTTCGCCGTTGGTTACGCCACTGTCAACCCACGCCGTCGCAGTTTTAAGGTCGACTTTAACTGATGCAAAATTGCGTAAATCAAGTAAGACGAAAGGGACTGGTGCTACATAAGAAAGACCCTCGAAACTATGGCCTCCGCTTCGAATTCTCATTTCTAAGCCATTTTTTTTGGAGCAATAAATGACGGATTGGATCTGGGGTTCCCTGGTAGGTGTAACAATGACGAGAGGTTTCGGGGTCTCAGGCTTTGCAAATCGAAGATTGTTTATGGAGTAAAGCAAGGCTTCAGTGTATGTGGAGTTGACAGGGGTGAATATAAGTTTTGATATTACGGCCGGGTTTTCATACCGGTTAAGGCATTGAAGGAAATTATCAGTTGAATCTGCTGCCCATGAAAAAGTTGAAAAAAGGATAAGAAAAGCAACAAAAAGCTGATAAGAAGACGTTGGAATCTTCATTGTTATGTTATGGATTACTTGTGAGTTTGGGATAGAACAGATAGAGGATGATATATAATAAGCCTGCTATTTACAAGGCCTTTCAAGCTCAAGGAAGACCTTTCAACTGCTGAGTGCTGATAATAATGATATAATAAGACCAATTGTTTATTCAGTCTTGCTGGAAACAATAATGAAGGATCTAAATCACGCACCATTTCTACCGACTCTTTTCGGAAGTTGCCTTTAACAAATACTATAAGACCCAGCATCCAACAACCTTTTTTTTTTGTCAATGGGGTTGATGAGCAGTCCTTTCATTATGATGACACTTGTAATTTAATAATAATATGAAATAGTGTATACTGACCCAACTATCATTCATTATGTAGGCATCTTCCATTTCTTGGTAACAAATAACAATATAAAATGGAAAACTGATATTTCCATATTTTTTTTTAATATTATCAAAATATAAACTATTCAAAATGTTACTTAGAATGTTTATAGTGTGCAAAAAAACTATTCAAAGTGTTACTCAGAATGTTTATAACGTGCAAACATTTTATTATTTATTTTCTAGATTTATTCATTCTCTTTTAATATCATAATGTTATTATATTCTAAAATAGTTTATTTATATGACAAGTGATACACCTTTATTATCAACTCACCCTGACTCAGTTGGTACCCAAAGTCTCTTGTAAAACAAGAGATTAATTCTGGGTTTAACTCCCCTTCCGAATTAATTAGTTTAAAAAAATACACCTTTATTTTAAAGAAAAATATTGAAAAAATAATTAAGAAAAACAAAGAAAAAAGAAGAAAGTAATTTGTCACTCCCACCTCGATCGGGGAGGTGTATTAAGGGGAAATGAGTATAGGGAATGTTTTGAGAAATAATGAATATGACTACACGTACCCTATTTAGAACACTTCAATTTAAACAACAATTAAACAGAAGAAACACCTTTTTTATATTTACAGACTATAGTGATATTTTTAAAATTTTAAGTAATAAGAAAACAAAGGCATCTTTTTTATAAACATATAATTATATTCTTATATAATTACACAAAAACATGTTCATAAATTCATCGTTATACTTGGCATATATTGTCAAGTCGTTCCATACTTTTTCTTTTTTGCCTTCATTTTAAAGGAGTTCCTAAAAAATCTATTTAGGGGTGAACTTCATAAACCCAATAGAAAATAGTAATACAACCATAAATTAAGGTATAATGCAAATATGCAATCACAAAAAAAATTTAATTATACAAATGAAACTTCAATGCAACATGTTTTTCTTACCATTTAATCCATCTGTCGCATAATCAATCCTTTAACAACTATGAGTAGTAACTTTTAAAAAGTAGTACATAAGTAGCCATTCTTATCATGTCACAAGCATTTCTAATTAATGCATGTTTGAAGAAATAAAAAGTTATCTTAAGAATATTTATTAGTGATATGAGTCCGCGAATATCTCCACATGGAACTTCTGTGCTGTTACTCTTGCTGACACTGCAAAAATTGATGGAGAACCACATGGCTTGCTAAAACTTATCCCATTCTTTTAGCTTTATAAAACTTATCATTACATTTGCACCCCTTTCTTTTATATTTATATTTTTATTTCTTTTATATTTTTTGTTACAGTTGATGCTATACGCGCTACTAAATTTAAACCATTTGAGATCCCAGTCGGGCAAACTATTTTCGGCGGAATATATTCCGTTGAAATTATTATAAGGGGGTGTATTCAATTAAGATTTTTTAAGACTTTTAAAGATTTTAAAAATTTAGTTGTATTTAATCAAAGCATTTAAAGAGTTTATAAAAGTTTAGTGGTATTCAATTATAACTTTTTTAATGTTTTTAAAAGTTAGGTGATATTGAATTAAGATTTTTACAAAATCTATAAAAGTATTTTAGTATTCAAAAAGTCATAGATTTTAAAGATTTTTATCAAATGATAGACTTTGACAGACTTTAGAAGAAGAATTATAACTATCAACCCATATTCAAAGTCTTACCCCATCTCTAAAGATTTCTAAAGAGTTCCAAATAAACACAAAGGTGGATAAAATTAATTATTAATTGGACTTTGTCTTTTATTGGGTCAAACTAGTTATTTATTTTATATGGGCTAATAAATATTAATATGTGATAGATAAATAATTTGGTAAAATTTGGGCCATAAAAATAATTGGATTTATTATAATAAGAGAATTAACAAGATATATTAATAAGTAAACAAATAACTAGACCTAATCTTAATTGGTGAGAGAAAAAAGCATTTGCTCGAAAAGCTTCCAATAGAAAGAGGAAAGAGATTTGTTCAACAAAGATGAGATCATGAAACTCCCATATCAGTTGTTCAGTTGTAAGGATTATGTAAGTATAATATATGAAAATAGAAAATATATGATGTGTATGTGTATTTTTTTTTAGTTTTCTGACATTTTAAATGAAAGAAATTACTGTTAATTTTTGAGACACTAACACTAATCGGCAAAAATAATAAACAATATATGATGTGTATGTATATATATGATGTATATATATACTGTTTACCAATAATAGTATGATCCAAACAGTATATACTATATATCATATATTATGATCATTAAACATTATATACTATATATTATTTTCACTTTAAACATTATATACTATACTCACATGTATGAAGTTTTGCAACTTTTGATCATATAGATTTTCATTGTCATATTATTTTGTGAAAAACAGAGTTTGATATTCCTACTAAAAAGCGTACGCATATGCATAAAGTATATATAGCTTAATGAAAAGTGAGCTTAATTTTTGTATTGCGTCTGTAGTTTCTAAAGTTTTATTGGTATCCAAGTATCCAAATGTATCATGAAATGAGTATAATAATATGAACGCTTTCAACATATATAAAATCTTATGCCACAATAATATAAAGAGATTTACTCTAGTTCATGAAAAAAGAGGAAGAGGTTGTACACATGGGTTAATTAACAATTAATATAAGTTGCAAGATATATTAAAAGTATACAAAAGTCAATCACAGTCTTGATACAAAGTTTATAAAAGTCTGTTACTTATTTCATGGAGTCTATAAAAATCATTTTAAAAAAGTCTTTAAAGTCTTTAAAAGTCATCAAAATCCCACAAATTCTATAAAAGTCTGTCACTTAAAAAAAGTCTTTAAAAATCTTAATTGAATACACCCCCTAAGTTTTCAAAGGAAAATTTCGTCAAAAATAATTCCGTCAAAAATATATAAATATCAACGAAATATTTATGTCGAAAATATCTACAGCCATTGGTGTGACGCCCCAATAACAGGTATACATCACCCATCTTGAGTCGTCAGATACATGGTACATAATTCAAATACAACTTAATAATACATTGTATGCAGTACAATACGATAAAACATAAACCATGAGTTTGAATACAAATATTGTGTACTGTAGAGTATACAAACTCAAAAGGAGTCCTCATTACAATTATTATCACACTATTTCACGGAATAGTGAGGACTACTAATGCACCATCTAGGACCATCACTGTTCTCCGATTAGTCCCATTACGTTTCTCATTTCCTGAAGAAACGGTGATAGAAAAGGTGAGCTCAATTAGCCCAAGAAGAAATATTATGAATAAGATAATGCGAATAAATTATCATTAGCCTTAAACAATGTTAAACCGATACAATATGACAAATATCAAGTTTAATCATAAATGAACAAGCAATCCATTAAAAGAGTCAAGTAGAGAATAAAATCTACTATCTTTTATGAGTTAAAAGGTTTTCATCATTTTTATCATTTGAGACTCAAATTTTAATAAATAATCCACATCATTAAATCATCCCCGCACTACAAATTTAAGGATATTCTTTAAGTATCACGACCACGAATTATCTATGCTCTACGCGCCAAAGATAATCGTGTTTTCATCAACGATCCCGATCATTCCATAAAATAATCTTTCTTTGCACCTGGGTGAAGAGAATCCATAGCCATAATCATACCAAAATCGTCCATCAATGCACTACGGGCCAATGAGGACTTTTTCACATCATTTGTAATATTACTGCCATGATTATACCGAATAATCCTTGGTCATAATCATACCAAGTCCATCTATGCACCACGTGCCACGGATGACTTTCAACATAATATAAATATGAGGATGATGACAATGATATAAGAATTTAATAAAACAAGTTCAAGAATTAATTTATTCAGAACTAATAACGTCAAATTGTCAACATGATACTTTTTTGTAGAGTAAAATTCAAGAATGCTCGGTAAGAATCTGGATGAAGCGCAAATATAAAGGATATTCCACTAATTTCATGGAGTATAAGTCAAAACTTTAACTAACTCGAGTATAATAAAGAATGGAATAACAAAAGAAATCACCATGCATGCAGACTTACATGTACAAAAGTTATTCTAACAGAATAATAAATAACTAAACGTGTCAAAGTAAATTTGCACCGGCAGGATGTTCCAATGTAATAATAAAGATGAATCGATTTACAGAAAAAAGCGATAGATATGATATTCTAACAGAATAATAATAAAGATTTTAACCAGTCCAAAGCGTAAAATGCATGTATGAATATTCTAATGTAATAATAAAAAGGCGGAATTAGGTCCCACAGAAATGCATGTAAACGAGGATATTCCAATGTAATAATAACGAATGGAATAATGTAAGAATTTCACCAAGTATAGGGTAGCTGCACAGTATCAAAGTTATTCCAATGAATAATAAATAATGGAATAATGAAGTTCTCTTCATGAATACAAAAGAAATAATACCCTCACGAAAGTACAACAAATAATATCCCTTACAGTAAAAGAAAGCTGGATATAAGAAGTAGAGGAAGAAGCGTATACTTTTCTTTCTTCTCTCTAAAATTTTTTTCTCTAGAGTTTCAAATTGAATTCGTAAGAAATAATGAAGGAATGAACTTATTTATAGGGGAATTGAAGGGGGTACTGTTTGATCCGTGTGCACTGAGTGATGATTTCACGGATGTATTAAGAAGAAACACGGACTAATTTTTCAATGCAACCCACTCAAACCCATCACTTTCATACACTCACACATTACTATTATCATACAAACATCTCCATATAATTCCACTCACTCAATATTATATATATATATATATACATCCAACACATACATGTTATATATATATATATTTCCTCCTTAATACGTCTCCTTCCCCCACCCCATTTTTCAACTTCCACCAATATGTGGTCCCCACCTGACATCATCATATATATATATAACACATTCTCTTACACACACACACACATTACATATATATATATATATATATATATATATATATATATATATATATATATATATATATATATATATATATATATATACACTCCACCTTTTCCACCATCCTCCACTAACATTATATTATATATATATATACACACATCACACACACACATATATATATATATATATATATATATATATATATATATATATATATATATATATATTTTTACCTCTCCTCGATGTAACTTCTAGACATCGTTAATATTGTAAATAATAATATTAATAACTTTTGTCGTCTCAATTATTGATTTAATAATATATAAAATATCGATAATAATTGAATCAAATAATGTGAGATCTTATGCAATAATTACTATAGCAATAATTGAATAAAACCGAGTGACTTCTCACGTAAGCATCAATAATCAATCACGGTGTGCTACTACGCAACCACGCCAGACATCGTATTTTTTTACTTAATGAGTAGTTCAACGCTTTTAATCAGTAAAACTTCGCCGTTATTTTCATAAAATATTTTGTCATTTTCTCAATCCGACAATAATTCCGTTCATGGGTCCACTAATGATTGTACCGTTGCATGCGGATATTCCCCGACAAAAAGAATATTCCCCGACCAATCGAATATTATACAACAACTTGCATACTTTTCAAAATTTATAAGTACTACCCACAACTATAACATTATCTCAAATCCACACCATAATATTAAAAAAATATTTCGAGAAAATTAAATCTTTATTCATAAAATCTGGAGTCTTACAATTGGCACGAAGGAATACGGCAAACGCGAACAATAATATCGGCAAAATTTCTCTATTTCCGACGTATATTCTGTCCAAAATAACTTATGTTCGAAGAATATATATCTCAACAGAATTCCGTCAAAAATATGTTGTTTTAACCCTAAAATTATTTTCTCCCTCCTCCTTGCCACACCCACACAGTTTTATTCCCTCTTTATCTCTCTCTCTCTCTCTCTCTCTCTCTCTCGTTCGTTACACTAACTCTCTCTCTCTCTTTCTTCCACAGTTTCCTTCTCCCCTGTTTCCACCACCTTCAACCTCACGCCACGACCACTTTCATAGGTCCCCCCTTTTTTTTTTGGGTGCACCCATGTAGCCCACCGTTTTGCTTGAAATAAAAATAAATAAATTAAACTGAAATAAAATCAAAAAAAATTAAATGAAATGAAATAAATAAATAAAATGATAATATAATAATAATATAATATAATATAATATAATATAATATAATATAATATAATATAATATAATATAATATAATATAATAAATAGATAAAATAAAATAAATTATAATATAAGATAATAAAAATAATATAATATAATAAATTAAAATAAATAAAATAAACTAAACGAAACTAAATTAAACTAAACAAAGTAGTATTTACTTAATTTTCACAATAAAATAAAATTAAAATTAATAGAAAAATAAATAAATAAATCAAGTAGTCTTTACGTAGTTTTTCACTGTCAAAATAAATTGACTTTATGTGCATGTAGTTTGCTTAGAAGCTTAGAAACTCGTTTGACACTCAATCAGTAGGAGTGAATGCTGAATAGCCCTCAGTCTGAGATTGTTTCTGGATGTTATGTCTTTTTAGGTCGGTTTTAACGGCTTGAGTACGTGCTTTTTTTGGGACTTACTTCGAGTGTATATTTAGACTAGTAGTCGGCAATGAGGTCATTGACGACGGGCATGTCCGTAGACAATGCCGTCGTTCGGGTTCAATCGTTAACATTGGCGACGGACTGTCAGCCGTCAATGGGTCATTGGGGACGGCTTTGGCGACTAACAGTCCATCGACAATGAGTTTTTTTAGCTAGTAATTGGTGGGACTGTCCAACGCCAATGCCGTCACCAATGACCCATTGGCGATGGACTATCCGTCGCCAATGAGCCCGTCGCCTATGATTTTTTTTAAAAAAATTGCAAAAGTCACTGGTCTTTTACATATACATATATTGTACCTCTGATAAAATATATATAATCAACCATCAAATGCGTACACAACGTAATCACATAAACCATAAGATGTAATTAGATACAAAATGTAAGCAATGTAAACAATTAGTTAGATACATAAAAGTAAATATAAACTATCAATCTAATTAATTAGATACAAGATCCTAGTTTGTAAACAACAAAACTAGTTGTAGTTAGATAAATTAAAGTAAAAATATCTACAAAGTGATATATCCCTTGGTTAGAATCATCATCGCAATCGGCAGACAAACAAATATCTTCCATCATGCCACTGCTGGTCCCACCCTCTGTAGCATCATCAACATCTCTTATGTGGTTCTCGTTAGCTCCTCTAGCGTCCTCGCGAGGCTCAACAACAAGACCCTAGAAAATTAAAATATTAATTATGAAGTTACAAATGTAATCATATTTAAATAATAAACTAAGTGTTTTTTATATAAGTCTAATTTTCCTAAATTTTTCTAAGTGTTTTTTTATACAAGTGACAAACGTGTTCCAAATATGTAACACTACTAGAAAAATAAGCATATGTGACGGAACTTTGTGACAATTTTAAAAAATAATCACAAAATATAATAATTTATGATGCCCTTTTTGAGCAATCACAAAATAGTAGTATATATGATGGCTCTTAGTGATGACTAATTTTGTTGTCAATGTATTATAATTGCGATATGACCATATCAATCACCAAAATTTTCACGCAAATTAAATTTTTTTGTGACGCACTATGCCATCACTTAAGGATAAAGTTTTTTCGTTATTGCATTTAAGTTATCACCAATATTTTAATGAAAAAATAATCAAAACAATATTTTATGACCGTCATAACAATCATTAAAAAGATTATTTTTGTGACGACTTTTATTTGCAATTACAAAAATAATGTATTTTGTGATGGAATTTTTAAAGCATCACAAGACAATAAAATATATTATGGCTCTCAGTGATGACTACTTTTACTATCATTATAGAGTATTTGTGACTACCATTGCAATCACCAAATCTTTTCTGTGACTAATTTTGTTTAGTAAGTCAACTCACATATGTTTTTTTTTATATTTTTTTTAAAATTATAATCATGATCTGGGCTTTGGTGTAGGGGTATACAAGAATTCCTTCGTGGCGGCTAAATTCATTACAAAAACCTTTCGTGATGATTTTTTTAATTTATATGATAGATTTGAGCCATCGCGAAAGGCTATTTTTTCTGTAGTGTAAGAGGTTTTACGCCTATGGTTTTGCGCCATTTCGACTCCCGGGACCCATCTTGGTCTACATTTCCTAAATTAAGTGTTCTTTATACAAGTTAGACAAACGAATGGATAATATTTATTCTACATCATGAGTGACACCTCTCAACATATATCATGACTATCCGAATAATATGAAATCAACGTTTAATCAGAAAGAACCTATTCAGTAAATAGTTGTCATACAATTCAATCATTCTATCATATAATGTCCTGATCAAACATAAAATATGAAATTTTTGTCAAGTCTTATTTATTTGATCATATGTATTTTGATTCTAAAATAACGTAAATTATAAACTCGTTTTAAATTTTCATTCATCTTGGCCAAGGATTTCTAAGTTGTCATCTGTCAAATTGCATAGGACATTCTCTCCCTTTACTAGAAGTGGTATATCCTTTGTTAATCAATATTCACCTACCTCCATGTACACTTTATTATACCTGAGCATAACCTTTTATATACCCTAAAGAGTCTTAAGGAATATGACAAAGTATAATTCAGAATACACAAGGTATTATAATGATCTCAAGTCCAAATATCACTTGTACTACTATCATTATAGGAACTGATCATATTGTCAGTCAAGTAAAACTCTATTAGGTGTTCCTTAAGCGAGTTACGTTCAGTGAACTTGTTCTCCAATAAGTACATACATACTTACTCTAATATCTTCACACAAATGATAATGAGATCTATCATCATCTTCAACAGAGCAAACATAATATGTATTAATCTATACGGATCAACTAACCCCACATTAGTGTTCGAATGATTAGAAACATTAATTCTAGTTTTAAGCTATTTAGATTTTAGATCTCATTAGCATAAACTCTTCATGATTCTAAAATATTTCTCCAAAATTATGAGTTTATCTTAATTAATTCAACTAAATAAACATGAATAAATAAATATCTTTAAATAAGTGAATTTTTTAATTAATAAATAAATAAAATTACAAAATAAATACTTATCACATCCAATGTGATTGCCTTGAGGATATACTACATACTTTCAATTAATATCGTGGGTTAATTGGGTTTTTCTTGAGTTAGGGTCACTTTGGCTTCTATGAGCCACGTTTGCACAAAACATTTAGGTTTTATTTACTGCGCTTAGTAAAATCATACCCCAACAGTTGATATTATCATGACAAAAAAGATATTTCTAGAATAAATGTACATTTAGCGATACTTAACACTACAAATAATAATAATTATTGCTTTAATAATATTCCTTCCATTCTTAAAATATTGTCGTTTTAAAAAAAAAAATTTGTTTCAATTTATTTTTTGTTTACAATTTTCTATGAGAATAAATTATTTACTTTTCTATATCACCATTACCTTCTCTCATTGTCCCAAGAAATGATCTTCCTTGTATTAATAGTTTTTAACTTCCCATAAAAAGGTAGTGATAAAATTTTAAACGACAATCTTTTAGTAACGGAGGTAGTATCATTTTTACTCAATCAAATATCAATCGCCATAATTTATGCTAAATATAACTTTTCATTGTTACCCCAAAAAAATGGGAGTCCTGCTACAGCCACAACCAATTTTACAAACTGCCTAGGTGGCATACTCCACCTCAACTTTTTAAAAACTAAAATACCACATCAGAAATTAACAAAGTAAATTAAAAAAATAAACCAAAACAACGTTCGCAAAAAACCCTCCTTCTCCTCTCCCTTTCTGCGTTTGCAAAGAACCCTCCTCTCCTCTCCCTTTCTGCGCCTCTCCCTCTCCGCGTCTCCCTCTGCCTCAGCACCTCTCTGCACACCCTCTCTCGTTGCCATAAAAGACTCACACTCCGACCATCGCCGCCGCCGTCGCCAATTCATTGGAATCGCAGGTAAAATACTTTGGAACCATGGTGAGAACGGTGTTGCAATCTCATCTCTCTTAGTCTTTTTAGTGAGCATGGTGTCTCCATATCATCGACTCCTCCCAGTGAAAAACGTTTACACTATTTCAAAGTATTGAAATTTGTTTTTGTTTTTGTTTTTTTATTCAAGTAATTCATATGAGGTTTCAATGTCAATGAATAATCTAGTGATTGCTTTGTTTGCTGAATTGGGTGTACCTGTGATGAGTTTTAAGGGTTATTTCAACAGATAATCAAGTGATTAGGAAATTGAAAACAAGAAAGAGCAGAAGGGAACAAAACTAGCAAAAAAAAAAAGGAAAAGGAAAAGCAGTGCTTTTTATTTAATTTTAGCTAATAACCTATTTTATTAGTTTTTATGTTTTATTATGTATATTTGTTTATCTGAATAACTTGTCTAATTCATCTATTTCTTTCTAATGAAAGAAATCTCAAGTGGCACAAGAAATTGAAGTCGATGCATGTGAAATTGGTTTGCCTACTTTAAGTACTCCACAAGAAGATCATGAAATGGGAACACAAGAGAGAAGTAATGTTCAGGTATTAAGAATAAGAAAAACTTATGAGATTAATTGTTTGATATTTTAATCTACTGTGTAAATAATTTACACCATTGCATTTTTTTAATCTAATTATCTATAAAAAAAATTACTCTACTTATTTTGGTTAGGGTACAAATTTAACTTTTTAGATTTATTTTCAATTGCACAGTGTCATCTGAGTAAAGGTTCTACTGATGGATATATGATTCCACATTTTGGCTCTCCTTTATTTCCTGGAAACCAAATGCAGGTATAGTTTACCAAATGCAGGTTTTCTTTATCTCCCTTTTGAGTAAAATGTTTTTTGGTACTTCGAAAAGAAATATAGGCCGACTATCAGTTTTCCTTAAATTCTATTCAATGTTATACTTGTTAATAGTTTGAAATTTAACCTTTTTTTTTAATGAATTTTGTATTTGTAGGGTCATCCAAATCAATTTTGGGGAAGTGGATGTCAAGTACCAAATACTGACCAGCTTAGTGTTTATGGAACACAACAACATCATATAACCAACTTGAATCATTTGGATCTGCTACAAGTATTGTTACTACATTGTATATTCAACTATGTCAATTTTAAGCACGTTGATTTTTAATAATTTAATACATTTTTCTTTTTGTAGGCTCAACAACACGGGCATCAATTTAAGGATCAAGATGCTGGCAAGTTCTGTTAAAATTAAGTTCAACTTGATGAAGATGACAAACTTTATATTTTTCCTTTTTGTGTTGAACACAACATAGTTCTTCATTTGTAATAGATATATTATGGTATTATTTGCCCAGGGAAAAGCTTATACTCCCTCCTTTCCTAAAAGATTGTCGTTTTAGAAGAAAAAATTTGTTTCAAAAAGTTTGTCGTTTACAACTTTCGAGGAGAATAAATTATTTACTTTCCTATATTACCCCTACATTCTCTCATTGTCCCAAGAAATTATCTCTCTTGTATTAATAATTTTCAACTTCCCATAAAGGGGTAGTGATGGAAATTCAAACAAATTTTACTTGGTAAATGATACTTTCTTAATCCATGTGCCAAAATCTTAAACGACAATCTTTTAGGAACGGAGGGAGTATATTTTTAAGCACATAAGGTGACTTACAACAAAGGTTTTTTTTTCCAACATTATTTGAGCTTTACATCTATGGATATCTTTGCTCTTTATTTATGTTATTAAGAGATCGACATGTTTGATCCTCATTATGTTCAAGTTCATTACATAATTTACTTCAACATGAACTAGATATAAATACAACAACAGAATACAAAGAGGCATACATTGTAATTTATAGATTGCCGTCCTTGGTATTTTTCAAATTCCAAACAACCTAGAAAATGTTGCTAGACAACAGGAAATCTTGTAAAAGGCCGATATAGTGTACAATGGAGACAATCTTGAACGCAATAGAGTTGGTTTATAAATTTACGATATCCAACAAGTCTTGGTACATTCCTGAATATAAGCTAGTTTTTGGTCAAGAATAAAAACTAAATCAAGCCATAAACACGTCATCTCAAGCTGGATTTGATAAGCCAATCAATTCATGCTTTGAGAACCAGTATTCAGCTCAGCAATCTTTTCCCTTCACTTTAAGAGTCTAAACTTACAAAACACCATTTAAGAAAGTTGACAGTAATGTCCCTACATAATTAGAAATAAGAACTGTAATTTTTCCTAAAATTAATCTGCATCCATTTCTTCAAGTGCCGCTTTCGATGCCGCCTTAGCTTCTTCTAAAAGCTCATCTGGTACCTAGATCATTGAAAGAAACAGAAAATATATTATAAATACATAACAAATTTGCATTTCAAATAACCTGATAATGAAGAGGGTGTAAAAATAAATAAGTGAAAAGTAAAAGGAATCAACCACATCTCACTTTTACATTATTAATGACAAAATGCTAATCATGGACTCCTAAGGACAACTAAGCACCTAAAATTTGTACAAGATCAAAATGACATTGAGCTTTTTTGGATTCGCTTCTAATTATTCATCTTATTATTGTGATTGGTGAGAAATCAAAAAATTAGAATTTGCTTATCCAAAATCGTTGAAAGAAAAAATAAGTTAAAAGAATGTTTGGAGCGCGGTACACTTTTGTCCTGTAAATAAGAATCAAATCTGAATTACTTGCTTATCTGGGTAGTACACTTTTGTCCTATTAATAAGAACTAATTATGACAACGTGACTCAACCACAAATTTTTCATATTTTTCCAACACTTGTGTTAGGACCAAATAAGCAAATCCAAAATTCTTAAGTTCACTTTTGCTTAACAAATCTGATTCTAAAGAGCCAATCCACAGAGGCAGACTTTGCAAGGACCCCTATCACTATCAGTCCTATTTCCTAAGGTCTTAGCTAAGGTTGTAAAATGAACAAACGGTTCGGGCTTGATTCGTATTCATCTAACTCAAAATCTCGATTCTAGCTCTATTCAAAATATAAACGATTCCATGAGCAAATTTTAAAGTTCAATAAATTAAACGATTCCATGAGCTTGACTCGGTCTATTTACACCTCTAGTCTTAGCTACTTGTATTAACACCAACTTTGAATTACTTCATCTCTGTTGTTGCACAAACAAATAGTAAACCATGCAGATTTCATTTACAATGTAAACATCAGCATATCAATGCCAACTTGATTCATCAGCATAAATCTACTTATCATCTTGGAGAAATTAGATGAAAAATGGCCAACGGCGTCAAACAAATTCTTCACAAGCATTTAAACAAACACATTACAGGCATAAGTTCACATTGACAGAGTTAATAAGGATTATATATTGCAATAACCCTAAAACTCATCACAGGTACACCCAATTCAGCAAACAAAGCAATCACTAGATTATTCATTGACATTGAAACCTCATATGAATTATTTGAATAAAAAAACAAAAACAAAAACAAAAAACAAATTTAATACTGAAATAGTGTAACCGTTTTCGTTACCGGGAGGGTGTCAGATGATATGGAGATGTGACACCCCCAAAATAGGTATACATCACCCATTCTGAGTTGTCAATACACGGTACAGAAACAACTACAACTTTATTATTACAACAGTAAAACTGTGAGTTTAAATCTGAGATATTGCCATCTAAACAATATCCACATACAAATAAATCCTCATCATAATTATTGATACATTATTTTACAAAAATGGTAAGGACTACTAAACAACTCTCTAAAACCATCATTTCATACCCTGACTCATACTCGCTACATTCTCGCCTCCTGAGAAGAAAAATGGAACAAAAAGGAAAAGGGTGAGCTCAACTAGCCCAGTAAAGAATATTATGACTAAGATAATATACAACAAATTATCGTTAGTCTTCAACGGGGAAAAATTTAATAGAATACAATAGACAACAAGTTTTAAATCAATACTGCATGTGAAAAAATATTAATTCATGAAGAGTTACGTAGAGGATGAAATCTACTAATATCTATGAATTTAACGATCCATCATAAATATTTTTATCCTGTAACATCAATCAATATATATCGGAATCATATATTCATCCTTGCACTCTGAGCCAAGGACATTCACCGATTGGTCATGTTCATCTAAACACTGTTCATCTTCTGACTACTGGTCAAAGAATATTCATCGAAATCATTCATCTTTGCACTCTGAAGCCAAAGATATTCATCCAAAATCAATCATCTTTGCACTACTGTGCCAAAGATATTCAATAATATCATCATTTAAGAATCGAGGATGATGAAAAATATATTTATTTTTTTTAGAGAAAGCGAATCCGGTGAAACAAAAAATGACAAGGATTAAGGATTAAGTACTTTGTTTTATCCACGTCCAAAAATACCTCAAAATAATCGTAGTGGTGTAAAATTCAAGAATGATCAAAACATGGATACAATCAAAACTAGTATCCACAATAGATATTTTGGACGAAAAGGAAAATTTTCATTTTTCGATGAATAGTCTTTGTATTCGTGAATAAGATCAGATATCGTGAATAGTGTAAGATATCGTAAATAGTAACTCAGAGCACCAAAAGTTCTAAATTTGATAAAACTTGAGATCAATATTTCAAAGATAATGATATTGAAGAAATAATATTATTACTGAAAAAAAAATAATATCCTTTACCTCGGAAAGACAAGATTTAACCGGAATATTGGATATAAAGCTATAACTTGAACTTTCACCGTGTATAGCAATACTCAAAGTATACTCAAAATACTCACAAGAATACGCTCGATAATATAGAGAGAGAAAACTTGATTTACGGTGTGATTTTTAATTCTAACCCAAGACCTATTTATAGGAAATTGCTTAGAACACCAAAGCAGTAAAATTTAATATAATAATATATTTATAAAAATTTTCACGCCATCCTTTGGGAATCTGAAATCAGCCACCTAGAATGTGATTAATGAGGCTCACAACATATAAAAAATGTTTTTGTTATTTTAAACAATTAAAACTTCCAAAATCAGTTATTTGAACTAGGAACTTCAATAATTCACAATAAATAGCTCTTTTGTCGAAAAATTGAATCTCAAGCGTGTTTTTATAGGAAATTCAATTCTCTACAACTTTACGAAGAAAGTTTTTTCAAATTCCAAACAAAAATTGATCAAAATCCACAAACCAAGCGATTTTACAAGCTATAATCAAATTTCGATCAATAAATGGGGTCCATAGACATGTTTAACATGTTTTAAACATTTATTGCAACAAAAATACTCTTCCTCCTCGTATACTCATATATCCCACATTCGTTGTAAAAATATCACCATTATTATATTATTAAAAATATAATATATATATATATATATATTTAAATGAATTATTTTATCGAGAAAAAGATAAAATTTCAATTTTCAACAATTGTCACATTAAAATTTTCTCCATCTATATCCACATAAAATCAATATTTTCCTCATCATATGAATCAATAATTAATTATTCACAAATAATATTACGAGAATCACAATATCGACAACCAGTGCCCGTGGAAAGAGGGCTTTCAATAAAATTTCTCCTTCTTGGTAGCGCAATTAGGTGACCAAATCTCTCCTTAGACGTAAGTTTCTAGACATTGCCAATAATGTTATCTAATAATATTATTGAGATAATATGAATTATTGCTTCGATAATGAAAATCGTGTAATGACAATTATTGAAACAACAAGAATATAAAATATCAACACAACAATTATTGAACCAATAAAATCTTTGAGCAATAATTCATGAACCATTATTGAGTAGTGCCTTCTTATGTAAGAGTCAATAATTGGTTCAATACCGTGTGTATCTTCTTGCAACAACGCCGTATTCTTGTGTTTTAACCACGGGTATTCCAACGATTGTAATCAGAATAATTACGCCGATTATTTTTAAATAACTTATATTTGTCGTTTTCTTCCTCCAATCGCTTTTAGTTATGGGGCCTACACATGGGTCATTACCGTCATTTACGAATATTCCCGACAGCATTTGATATTTCACGACCAAACGAATATTCCCAACAACAATGAATATATTTTATAACCACTTGCTTATTTTGAAATATTTTGCGTATTTTACCCATAACTATCCACATTAATCACATCAACCCTTACTATTTCAAAATAATAATTAGAGGAAATTAAATTTCATTTATTAATTATTTGGGGTCTTACAACCTCCCTCTCCTTATGAAATTTCGTCCTCGAAATTGACATACATGATTGGTGTTTGAAAAGATGAGGATACCTCGCTTTCATTTCCGTTTTCAATTCCTGTGTCATTTCTTCTATATAGCATGGTTCCTCCACAAGACTTTAACTTGTGGTATGACCTTCGTCGTAGGACATGCTCCTTCCTATCCAAGATCTTGGCAGTACCTCCTCACATCGTTAAGTCTTCAACTTATCTCGTCCGGTTCTAACTCAATAACGTGGTTGGGTCTTTCACATATTTACTTATGCTGATATATGAAACACATTATGAACACGAGACATACTTGGAGGTAAAGCGAGTCTATAGGCTACATTTCTACTCGGTCAAGAATTTGAAATGGACCAATAAATCGTAGATTGAGCTTTCCTCTCTTCCCAAATCTTATAACTCCTTCCATGGGGCAACACACAACAATACATGATCCCCATACTAAATTCCACGTCTTTTCGATGAAGATCCGCATAACTCTTTTGTCGATCCTGTCTTTATTTGTATCGTTGTCTAATCATTTGGATCTTTTTTACGTGGTCATACGTACCAACTCGGGTCCCAACAATGTTGCTTCACCCACCTCGTCCCAACATGTCGGAGAGAAGCGACATTTTCGTCTCATATAATGCTTGAATGGGGCCACACCTATACTTGTGATACTTTGTTATTGTAGGAGAATTCCACCAATGGTAAATACTTATCCCAACCGCCCTTGAAGTCTAGGACACGCGAGTCTTAATAAATCTTCAAGAGTTTGAATAGTCCTCTCTGATTGTTCGTCCGTTTGAGGATGGTATGCCGAACCGAATCGTAAATCCGTACCCATAGCTTTTTTGCAAGCTAACCCAAAATCTTGAAGTGAATCTTGGGTCACGATCCAAAACTATAGATACTGGCATGCCATGCAACCTCACAATCTCATTTACATACATACTTGCAAGACGTTCAAGAGAATAAGTCTCCCGTATCGGCAAGAAATGTGCAGACTTGGTTAATCTATCAACAATAACCAAATAGCATTTATGCCTTGAGAAACCGTGGGAAGACCCGTGAACGTGAAATCCATGGTAATGTGTTCCCACTTCCATTTCGGAATCTCAAGTGGTTGCAATGGTCCCTTAGGCACTTGATGCTCGCCTTTACACGTTGACAAGTTAAACATGTTGAGATAAACTTTGCAATCTCTCTCTTCATATTGTTCCACCAAAATGTATGTCAAGATCACAATACATTTTAGTACTTCGAGGATGGATTGCAAATGGTGTATTGTGTGCCTCCATCATAATCTTATACTTCAAATCGTAGTCGTTAGGAACACAAAGTCTAGAGTGGACTCAAGTATTCCTTCTTCATCGATTCTCGCTCCAGGAATATCACCTTCTTGTACTTTCTTCTTCATATGCATCATTTCAAGATTCAGGGGTGGCTCGAGCAACCTTAACTTTTCTATTAAAGTTGGCTCTATGCGTATACTTGACATCATCGCACTCGTTCGTTCGCGATATGATCTTCTACTAATCATTACTACTACGTTCGCTTTTCCGAGGATGGTATTGAATAGTGTGGTCGTCGTAGTCTTTCAATAGCTCGAGCCAACGTCATTGCCAAGCATGTTAAGTTCTTTTTGAGTGAAGAAATATTTAAGGCTTTTTATGGTCCGAATATATCTCCACTTTCTCCCCATAAAGATAGTGCCTCCAGATCTTTAGACTAAAACGATTTCGCGCTAACTCTAGATCATGAGTAGGATAATTCCTCTCATATTCTTTAAGAGTTATCGCGAGGCATAGGCTATGACTTTCCCATGTTTCATGAGAACACATCCTAACCCTTTGCCTCAAGCATCGTCAGAGATAACAAATCCATCCGAACCGGATGGTATTGTTAGAACAGTCTGCCGAAATAAGTCTCCTCTTAAGCTCTTGGAAACTCTTCTTGCATTCTTCACTCCAAATGAATTTTGTATCCTTCCGAGTCAACTGAGTTAACGGAGTAGTGATTCGAGAAAACCCTTCCACGAATCTTCGATAATAACCACTAGACCTGAAAGTTTCACGTACTTGATCACCAAAGTCTTGATTGCTCCCAACTTTGTATTGCTTCAATCTTCGCCGAATGATAGATACTCCATGTTTTGACACCACGTGCCCAAGAAATGCTACTTCCTCGCCGTAACTCGCATTTCTTTAACTTGGCATATAAATTATTTTCACGAAGCCTTTGTAGTACAAACTTCAAATGGTGCTCATGATCTTCACGACTTTTTGGAATATATGAGGATGTCATCAATAAAGACAACAACGAATCGATCCAAATATTCCTTGAATACTTGGTTCATCATATCCATGAAAGCCGTAGGGCATTAGTCAATCCAAAAGACATGACTAGGAATTCATAATGCCCGCATCGAAGTTCTAAAAGCGCGTCTTTGGAATATCCTCGATTCTAATCTTCAATTTGATGATACCCGAATCTAAGATCGATTTTTGAAAAGAATTGTGCTCCTTTGCGGTGGTCAAATAAGTCATCAATACGAGGTAGAGGATACCTATTCTTGATAGTGATATGGTTCAATTCCCAATAGTCAATACAAAGTCGCATACTCCCGTCTTTCTTCTTTACTGAATAAAAAGCAGAGCACCCCAAGGAGATGTACTTAGGGCGAATGAAACCGATGTCCAACAACTCTCGTAGTTGGACCTTTAACTCTCTCGAAGTTCAATAGGAGCCATTCGATATGGGGTTTTAGAAATGGGCTTTGTACTGGGTTCAAGGTCAATAAAGAATTCAACTTCACGTTCGGGGGTAGGCCGGAAGTTCTTTGAAATACGTCAGAAAGTCAATAACAACAGAATATTATTCAAATTTTACGTGTCTTTATTCAAATCCATAACATGGGCTAAGAAAGCTTGACATCCGTTTTTAATAAGCGAATAGCTTTATGATTAGATATGATGTTGATTGATTTTAATGGTTTAGTTGCTTGAATTGCATACAAAGTTGTTTAGGAATATGAAAGCTAACAACCTTACGAAAACAATCAATTTTGGCATGATGAGTAGTTAACCAATCAATCCCTAAAATCACATCAAAAGCAAGTGTCTTTAAAGAGATAAGGTCAATAGGTAAGGCGATGGTGCCAACTTGAATCAAACAAGATTTATAAGCATTGGATGTGATGAAAGTTTCTCTAACTGAGTTTCCACAGATAGGTCAAAGTCTAATTTCTCCGGAGTCAAGTTTAAGCGTTGAGCACAAGCGGAGAGATAAATGAATGGGTAGCACTTAGGTATCTAGTAAAGTATAAAATTCACAAGAATTTATAAATAGCTTACCCGTGATCACCTCGTTTGGGTTCCGCATTTTGACCGATCCACAACAAACGCTTCTTCCAGAACCGATTGACTTTGACTTTTTCGGGGACGATCTTTTGAGTCACCGTCCCCGCTGAACTAGGTTTCGCTACCGTGCAATCTCGAGCGATATGTCCTTCCTTTCCACAATTATAGCATACCTGGAACTGTTGTGGGCAGTTTGGACTGATATGTCCCTCTTTCCGCATTTATAGCATATGATCGGTGGTCGTTCTCCTCCCTTGGAACCAGTTGCTGCTGGCACTGTCGTCTTCACATGGTCGTTGTTGAATCTCCTCTTTTTAAAATCTCCTCCTGACTCGCTTCTTCTATTTTCATGGCCATGATTACCACCAGAGTAGTTACCATTTTTGTCCGTCTTTTTCTTTCTCCACTGGTTATTGTTGTTTTGTTGATCGCTATCTCAGATGATCCTCGATTGTGGTACCTCGGTTGGGCGTACTCGTTATCTCGCTTCTAACAATTGAGCCTCATAACAACATCCAATGAATAGAGAAAATTTATGAGAGATGAGATCTCGACGTATCTGGGGTTTCAAACCTCTCGAAACATCCGCGTCATCGTTCCTCATTCTCCACCAAATGAGGTACAAACACGGATAACTCGCAAACTTCGCCTCGTCTTTGAGACCGTCATGTTGTTATTCGCCTCAGTCTAATAAACTCCACTTCCTTCATATGATGAACACTTTCGGAAAGTTTGTCATTAAATAGTTCTGAACCGTCTTCCAAGACATCTTTGAGTGCGGTTGGATGGTAGTACGCTTCACGTGGACTCCTAAGAGTGATGCCTTTCGCCAACTGGAACATAAAGGTGGCGAATGGAACCTTCTGTTCTCTGTGCATCCCAAGACATCGAATATCTTGGTAATTTGCTTGACCCATGTTTACGCCATGATCGGATCTGGCTTTCCTTATATTCGGTGGTCCCAACTCTTTGAACTACTTGTTTTGGAAAACCCGTGAATTGCTATCATTTCCTCCTATGTTTTGAACACGAGTCTCCTCGTCGATTTTGCATGAGCGCAAAAAGCTTACAAACATTGCGTCGTTCATCGTCGATCGGTGGTGTTGTTCACGGGAGGAACATTGCCGACTGCACAGACGTTCTCCTCGTTGGTGAGTATAAGCGTCTCCACGGCCTCATTTCCATTGTTAATATTCTCGGTCGACATTCTCAAATCTTGTCATAAAACAAGGGTTAATTAAGGAAATCAATATATCACATAATATCCCTATATCTTGACCAACTATCAAATAAGCTTAGGTAGGACACACTAGCGAAGGATTTACTACGTCTCTCCCTCCTAGTTCTATTCCCGATCTCGCATGGAGATCATATCCCTATCTTTCTGCTACCTGTTATGACACCCCCAAAATAGGTATACATCACCCATTACGAGTTGTCAATACAGTGATGAAACAACTACAACTTTATTATTACAGCGATTAAAGCTGTGAGTTTAAATACATATATTGCCATCTAAACAATATCCACATACAAATAAATCCTCATCATAATTATTGATACATTATTTTACAAAAATGGTGAGGACTACTAAACAACTCTCTAAAACCATCATTCCATACCCCGACTGCATTTTTCATTACATTCTCGCCTCCACGAGAAGAAAAATGGAACAAAAAGGAAAAGGGTGAGCTCAACTAGCCCAGTAAAGAATATTATGACTAAGATAATATACAACAAATTATCGTTAGTCTTCAACAGGGAAAAATTTAATAGAATACAATAGACAACAAGTTTTAAATCAATACTCGCAACGGAAAATATTAATTCATAGAAGAGTTACGTAGAGGATGAAATCTACTAATATCTATGAATTTAACAGTCCATCATCAATATTTTTATCCCTGTAACATCAATCAATATATATCTGGAATCATATATTCATCCTTGCACTACTGAGCCAAGGACATTCACCGATTGGTCATGTTCATCTAAACACTTTCATCTTCTTTGCTACTACGGGTCAAAGATATTCATCAGAAATCATTCATCTTTGCACTACAGGCCAAAGATATTCATCCGAAATCAATCATCTTTGCACTACAGGCCAAAGATATTCAATAATATCATCATTTAAGACTGAGGATGATGAAAAATATATTTATTTTTTTTTAGAGAAACGAATCCAGTGAAACAAAATGACAAGGATTAAGGATTCGTACTTTGTTTTATCCACGTCCAAAAATACCTCAAAAATAATCGTAGTGGTGTAAAATTCAAGAATGATCAAAACATGGATACAATCAAAACTAGTATCCACAATAGATATTTTGGACGAAAAGGAAAATTTTCATTTTTTAGATGAATAGTCTTTGTATTCGTGAATAAGATCAAGATATCGTGAATAATAGTGTGATTATCGTAAATAGTAACTCGACACCAAAAGTTCTAAATTTGATAAAACTTGGATCAATATTTCAAACATAATGATATTGAAGAAATAATATTATTACGAAAAAAAATAATATCCTTACCTCGGAAAAGCAAGATTTAAGCTGGAATAATGGATATAGGCTATAACTTGAACTTTCACCGTATAGCAATACTCAAAGTATACTCAAAATACTCACAAGAATCGCTCGATAATATAGAGAGAAAACTTGAGTTTCGGTGTGATTTTAATTCTAACCTAAGACACTATTTATAGAAATTGCTTAGAACACCAAAGCGAAAATTTAATATAATAATATATTTATAAAAAATTTTCTACGCCATCCTTTGGGAATCTGAAATCAGCCACCTAGAATGTGATTAATGAGGCTCACAACATATAAAAAATGTTTTTGTTATTTTAAACAATTAAAACTTCCAAAAATCAGTTATTTCGGAACTCCGGAACTTCAATAATTCACAATAAATAGCTCTTTTGTCAGAAAATTCGAATCTCGCGTGTTTTTATAGGAAATTCAATTCTCTACAACTTTACAGAAGAAAGTTTTTTCAAATTCCAAACAAAAATTGATCAAAATCCACAAACGGGCGATTTTACAAGCTATAATCAAATTTCAGTCAATAAATGGGGTCCACCGACATGTTTAACATGTTTTAAACATTTATTGCAACAAAAATACTCTTCCTCCTCGTATACTCATATATCCCACATTCGTTGTAAAAATATCACCATTATTATATTATTAAAATATAATAATATATATATATATATTTAAATGAATTATTTTATCGGAAAAGATAAAATTTCAATTTTCAACAATTGTCACATTAAAATTTTCTCCATCTATATCCACATAAAATCAATATTTTCCTCATCATATGAATCAATAATTAATTATTCACAAATAATATTACGTAATCACAATATCGATAACCAGGCGGTTCCTGGGAAGAGGGCTTTCAATAAGAATTTCTCCTTCATTGGCGCCGCAATTAGGTGACCAAATCTCTCCTTAGAGCGTAAGTTTCTAGACATTGCCAATAATGTTATCTAATAATATTATTCAGATAATATGAATTATTGCTTCGATAATGAAAAATACGTGTAATGATGATTATTGAAACAACAAGAATATAAAATATCAACACAACAATTATTGAACCAATAAAATCTTGAAAGTAATTATCGTAACCATTATTGAGTAGTGCCTTCTTACGTAAGAGTCAATAATTGGTGCAATACCTGGTGTCTTCTTCGCGGCAACAACGCGTACATTGTGTTTTAACCACCGGGTATTCCAAAAAGGTAAACCAGTAACAATTACGCCGTTATTTTTAAATAACTTATATTTGTCGTTTTCTTCCTCCAATCGCTTTCAAGTTATGGGGGCCACACATGGTCGTTGCTTGTCGCATGCGAATATTCCCGACGAGCATTTAATATTCCACGACCAAACGAATATTCAAACAACAATGAATATTTTATAACCACTTGCTTATTTTGAAATATTTGCGTATTTTACCCATAACTATCCACATTAATCACATCAACCCTTACTATTTCAAAATAATAATTAGAGGAAATTAAATTTTATTTATTAATTATTTGGGGTCTTACAACAACAAATAACATCCCTTACCGTAAAAGAAACTGAATATAAGAGTAGGGAAGGAGCAGAATACTTTTTTTATAGCTTTTCTATAATTTCTCTCTCTAGAGTTTCAAAGTGAATTCGTAAGAAATAATGAAGGAATGAGCTTATTTATAGAAAATGAAGCTAGCGTAGTAACTAACTTATGAACGGTCAGATTGATTTACTTTAAACGGACGATCCAGTTGGTTTACTATTAAACTTAAAACAACGGTCCATCTTGATTTACTATTAAAACTTTAAACCAAATGATCCATATTGATTTACTATTATAACTTCCACCGGTGGTCCATATTGATTCTACTATTGTATCTCAACCAACTATTTCGAAAAATTAAGACATCTCCTCATGAAATAATATTGTACTCCAAAAATGATTTGAATGAAAATAAATATATCTTACGGGTGAATAGTACCGTGAATAGTAACTCGTGAATAAGATCTCGGCCACGAAAAGTGTCCCGAATACCAATTGAACAATATATCCTCCGGACATCAATTATACTAACACAAATAAGTCCAACACAATAGAACTATAAAATTCATCTTTAATCAACACGAACTTATTCATCATTAATATTATAATTCACAATATTTAACAACCGTGTCGTTTCCTATGAAGAGGGGGCTTTTCGATAAGGATATCTCTTTATTGGCGGCTTGATTAGGTGACCAAATCTCTCCTCGACAGAACTTCTAGACATTATCAATATTGCAAATAATAATATGAATAACTTTCAGTCTCAATTATTGATTTAATAATATATCATATAATGCGGATGATATCGTAACAATAATTGAATCAATAATATGAGAAATATGATGCATCAATTATTTGTAGCAATAATTGAGTATGGTGAGTGACTTCTCACGTAAGCATCAATAATCAATCTTAGTGTGTGATCTTACGTGGAACTACGGCAGACATCGCACTTTTTACTAGGGTAGTTCAACAGGTTTAAACGGTAACACCTCCGCCGTTATTTTCATAAAGTATTTTTGTCGTTTTCTCAATCCGACAATAATTCTGTTGTGGGGTCCACCAATGATTGTGCCGTTGTAAGACCCCATATTATTAATAAATGAAATTTATTTTCCTCTATTTATTATTTTGAAATAGTAAGGGTTGATTTGATTAATGTGGATAGTTATGGGTAAAATACGCAAATATTTTGAATAAGCAAATGGTTATAAAATATTCATTATTGTCGGAGAATATTCGTTTGGTCGTGGAATATTCAATGTTTGGGAATATTAAATTTAATTGTAGTGATCTTTTGTGGGCCCCATAACTTGGAAAGCGATTGGATGAAGAAAATGACAAATATAAATTGTTTATAAATAATGGCGTAGTTGTTACCATTAATATCGTTGGAATACCCGGTGGTTTAAAACACAAGATGTCGCGTTGTTGCCTGAAGAAGACACTGCAGTATTGCACCAATTATTGAAGGCACTACTCAATAATGGTTACGTGAATTCCGCTCAAAGATTTTATTTTATTGATTTAATAATTCTTTGTGTTGATATTTTGTATTATCGTTGTTTTAATAATTGTCACTACTACAAGATTTTCTATTATCTGAGCAATAATTCATATTATCCGAATAATATTATTAGATAACATTATTGGCAAATGTAGAAAGTTACATCTAAGGAGAGGTTTGGTCATCTAATCAAGGCCGCCAAGATGAGAGAGATCCTTATTGAAAACCCCCTCTTCACGAGAGAATGTCGGTCATCAATAATGTGATTCATAATATTATTTGTGAATAATTAATTATTGATTTATATGATGAGAAAAATATTGATTTTATGAGGATATAGATGGAGAAAATTTTTAATGTGACAATTGTTGAAAATTAATATTTTATCTTTTTCTGATAAAATAATTCATTTAAATATATTATTTTAATAATATATTAATGGTGATATTTTTACAATGAATGTGGAATATATGAGTATATGAGGAGGAAGAGTATTTTTGTGGTATTAAATGTTTAACACATGTTTTGTGTGTTGATGGACACAATTATTGACCGAAATTTGATTATAGCCTATAAAATCGTCCGTTTATGGATTTCGGTCAATTTCTGTTTGGAATTTGGAAAAACTTCTTTCTGAAAAGTTGTAGATAATTGAATTTCCTATAAAAATCGCGAGATTCAAATTTTCTGATAAAATGGCTATTTATTGTGAATTATTGAAGTTAGGAGTTCAAATAATTGATTTTTGGAAGTTTTCGTTATTATTTGAAGAAAATGTTTTTTTTACTTGGTGGTTGCATTAAATGTGTAAAATCATTTGAGTTCAGATCTAAGAAGGTGGGCTAAGGAATTTATAATATATATATTAATATTATATTCAATTTTCTACTTTGGTGTTCTAAGCATTTTCCTATAAATAGGTGCTTAGGTTAGAATTGAAAATCACACCGTAAACTCAAGTTTTCTCTATTTCTCTCTCGATATATTGAGCGTATTCTTGTGAGTATACTTTGAGGATTGTTATACGGTGCAAGTTCCTTCAAATACAGATCCAGCTTTTTGAGTTAAAAGCACCGTCTTTGTGAGGTAAGTGGATATTATTTTTCAGTAATGATATTATTTCTTCAATATCCTTACGTCAAATATTGATCTGAAGTTTTATCAAATTTAGAACTTTTGGTGGTGTCTGAGTTCTTATTCACGATATCAAGACTATTCACGATAATTATACTATTCACGAATACTAACCTTATTCATCGAAAAATGAAAATTTTTTCCTTTCGCCTAAAATATCTATTGTGGATACTAGCTTTGATTGTATCCATGTTTTGATCATTCTTGAATTTTACACCACTATGATTATTTTTGAGGTATTTTTGGACATGGATAAAACAAAGTACGAATCCTTAATCCTTAATCCTTGTTATTTTGTTTCACTGGATTCGTTTTCTTTAAAAATATTTTTCATCATCCTCGCCTAAATGATGATATTATTGAATATCTTTGGCCTCAGTAGTAAAAAGATGAATGATTTTTCGATGAATATCTTTGGCCGTGAAAGCAAAAAGATGACTGTGTGTTTAGATGAACATGACTAATCGATGAATATCTTTGGCCCAGTAGTGCAAAGATGAATATTTGATTCGAGATATATATCGATTGATGTTGTTGTGGATAAAAGATAGACGATGAACTTTTAAATTCATACATAGAAGATAGTAGTTTGCATTCTCTACTTAACTCTTCTAATGAATTATTATTTCACCATGTAATATTGATTTAAAACTTGTTGTCTCATTGTATTCTATTAGATTTTTCCTCGTTGAAGACTAACGATAATTTGTTGTATATTATCTTAGTCATAATATTCTTTATCGGGCTAGTTGAGCTCACCCTTTTCCTTTTTGTTCCATTTTTCTTCTCGTGAGGCGAGAATATAGCGAAAGATGCAGCTCTGGAGGTATGGAATGAAGGTTCTAGAGAGTTGTTTAGTAGTCCTCACTATTTTTGTAAAATAATGTATCAAGAAATGTGATGAGGATTTATTTGAGTATAGATATTGCTCAGAAGATAATATTTGTATTCAAACTCACGCTTTTATTGTTGTAATAATAAAGTTGTAGTTGTTTCGTACCATATATTGACAACTTCGAATGGGTGATGTATACCTATTTTGGGGGCGTCACCGTATTATCATTTAATATTCCCTGTTAAAACGAATATTCCCCGACCAATTGAATATTATATAACAACTTGCATACTGTGCAAAATTTATAAATATTACCCATAATTATAACATTACATCAAATCAACACCATAATAATAAAAAAATTATTTGGAGAAAATTAAATCTTTATTCATAAAATCTGGGGTCTCACAATTTCTCATCCTTATGAAATTTCGCCCTTGAAATTTACGTACGTACCTGGTATGCCGAATAGGTGAGGATACCTTGACTTCACTTCAAATTCTAACTCTTGAGGTATAACCTTTGAGCGTCGAATATGATCCTTCTTATCCAAGATGTTAACACGTATCTCCTCATACGTTAAATCTTCTACTATCTCGTCCGGTTCTAAATTAATAATGTGGTTCGGGTCGTCCACATATTTACGTAACATCGATACGTTAAAAACGTTATGAACACGCGATATACTTGGCGGTAAAACGATTCTATAGGCCACAGTTCCTACTTGATCAAGGATTTCAAATGGGCCAATAAAATTGAGGGTTGAGATTTCCTCTCTTCATCGATTCTTGCTTCTAGAATAACGCCCTCTTGAACCTTTTCTTCAAATTCATCAGATTCGGGTTTGTAGCTTGAGCGGCTTTAACTTTATCGATTAAAGTCGATTTTACTCGTATATTCGTTATCTTCACGTGGGTCCCTAGAGTCTTTAAATCTGTCTTCATCATTTGTAAGTTATACGAAACGGGTCTTTGTGTTAACAACATCGCACTCTTAAACGCATACGATCTTCTACTCAACGTGTTAGCTACCACGTTCATTTTTCCCACGATTATATTGAATGATATGATCGTAATCTTCAACAACTCGAGCCAACGCCTTTGGCACATTACAAGTTCGCTTTAGTTGAATAAATGTTTAAGGGTTTTTAGAAATGGGTTTTGTACTGGGGTCAATTCAAAATTCGATTTCACGCTCTAGGGTAGGCTAAGAAGTCTTCAAGAATACGTCAGGAAATTTATTAACAATAGAAATACCATTCAAAACTGTGAATCTCATCCAAGACTTGGATAACACGTCACATTGATACCTATCAACTTATCATCGTCATTCACGACGTTGCCTGCAGAAAGTCTGGCTTCTGCGCATTCCACACAAGAAAGTCAACAACGAAAGGATCGGGGCTCTTTATTTATGGCTTGATATGACAATGATTGACTTTAGTGGTTTGGTTACTTTGAATTCGCATAACAGGTTGGTTAGGAGTATGAAAGCTAACAACCTTACGAAAAACATGATGAGTAGTTAACCAATCGTTTCCAAAAATCACATCAAAGGCAAGTATTTTCAAAGAGATAAGATCGACAGGTAACGTGAAAGTGTTGATTTGAACAAGATTTATAAATAGTGGAGGTAACGAATGTTTCTCCCAACTGAGTTTAAACAAATATATCAAAGTCTAACTTCTCCGGAGTTAACTTCCAACATTGAACACAACTAGGTGCAATAAAAGAGTGAGTAGAAACAGTTATTCAACACAGTATAGACTTCGCAAGAGTTTATGACTAACATACCCGTGATAATTTTATTCAGGTTCCTCGTCACGAAAAAATGCTCTCTTTTAAACTACCGGCTTTGGCTTGCCTGGGACATCCTTTGGTGCCTCCATCCTAGCTGAACTTGTCTTCGGTGAACGATAAAATCAGGCTAAGTGACATTCTCTTCCATAATTATAACATGCTTTGGACGTCATCGCTAGTTTGGACTAATGTGTCCCTCCCTCCGCATTTGAAGCATATGATAGGTGGTCGTTCTCCTTCCTTAACGGTGTCAGTCTTGCCGACGTCTTTCCATCATTGTTGAATCTCCTCTTCTTGAAATGGCCATTCGTATTGTTTTGACCATGATTACCACCGAAGTGGTTACCATTTCTGGCATGTTGATTCCCTCCATGTTTATTGTCACCACTGTGATGACTGTTATCACCGGTATTATCATTTTTCTGGCTGCTCTCTTTTGGTTGTTTTGACTCGTTATCGTGCTCCACTCACTGAGCCCTATTTACAACATCTGAATACAAACACAGTTTATGAGAAATAAGATATTGACGTATCTCCGGCTTCAAACCTCTTAAAAACATCCGCGTCATTCTCTCTTCATTATCAACCAAGTGTGACGCAAATTGGGACAACTCGGCAAATTTGGCTTCGTACTGCGACACGGTCATGTTGTTTTGCTCCAACTTGATAAATTTCACCTCCTTCATGTGACGAATGCTTTCAGGAAATACTTGTCATTGAATAGCTCTTGGAACTTCTCCCAAGACATCTTGAGTGTGTCAGGCTGGGTACGTTTTACAGATTCCCACCAGTGATCTACCTCTTCACGCAACATAAAGGAGGCAAAGGGAACCTTTTGCTCCTCGGAGCATCCCAAGACATCAAATATATTGGTGATCTGCTTTTACCATGTCTCCGCCTTAAGTGGTTCTGGCTTTCTCAAAAACTCCGATGGTCCCAGCTCCTTGAATTGCTTAGCGGTGACCAATCGTGGGTTGCCATTGTTTCCTCCTTCATTATGAACAGGAGCCGCCTTCGCCTGATGTTGCATGAATTCTATAAAGCTCCTAAACATACTGTCGTTCATCAATTGATTAGTGTTGTTGTTTACAGGAGGATTATCACCATCCTGTTACACATTGTCCTGATTATTGATCTGTGGAGAATCAACAGTCTCCTATGCTCCATTGCTATTCTCAACATTCTCGGATGTCATTTTCAGATACTGCCACAAAACAAAGGTTAATTGACATGTAACATATTATCCTTATATTCTGACCGACCAATTAAATACCAAATAAACTTAGGTAGGTCATACTGGGAAGAATTCTGTCTCTCCCTCCTAGTTCTATTCTCACATCTAGCAGGATCATATCCTAAACTTTGATACCAACTGTGAAGCCCCCAAAATTAGGTATACATCACCCATCTTGAGTCGCTTGAGATACATGGTATGTAATTCAAATACAACTTAATAATACAATATGCAGGTACAATACGACAAAACATAAACAAATGAGTTTGAATACAAATATTGTCTACTAAAGATTATACAAACTCAAAAGGAGTCCTCATTACACTTATTATCACACTATTTCACAGAATAGTGAGGACTACTAATGCACCATCTAGGACCATCACTCTGTTCCCGACTAGTCCCAGCTACATTCTCATTTTCTGAAGAAAACAGTGAAAGAAAGGGTGAGCTCAACTAGCCCAAGAAGAAATATTATGACTAAGATAATGCGTAATAATTTATCGTTAGCCTTCAATGATGTTAAACCGATAAAATATAACAACTATCAAGTTTAAGCTGCAATGAACAAGCAATCCATTAGAAGAGTCAAGTAGGGAATAAAATCTACTATCTTCTATGATTTAAAAGGTTTTTCATCATTTTATCATTTGGGACTCACATTTTAATAAATAATCCACACCATCGAATCACCCCTGCACTACGGCCAAGGATATTCTTTAGTATCACGACCACGAATTATCCATGCACTACGGCTTAAGATAATCATGTTCTCATCAATGGTCCACGATCATGCCATAAAACAATTCATCTTCAGACTACTACCAAAGAGAATCCATAGCCATAATCATACCAAAAACTGTCCATCAATGCACTACGGGCCAATGAGGACTTTTTCCACATCATTTGTAACATTATGGTTATGATTATACCGAATAATCCCTGGTCATAATCATACCAAGTCCATCTATGCACTACAGGCCACAGATGACTTTCAACATAATATAAACATGAGGATGATGACAATGATATAAGATTTCAATAAAACAAGTTGAAGAATTAATTTATCCAGGAACTGATAACGTTCAAATTGTCAACATGATACTGCTTTGTAGAGTAAAATTCAAGAATGCTCAGAAGAATATTTCCATGAAAAGATACTGCTTTGTTGCAATAAATGCTAAAAACATGTTGGTGGGCTCCATTTTTGACTGAAATTTGATTATAACCGTAAAATAAATCCGTATGTGAATTTTGACCAATTTCATTTTGAATTTGGAAAAACTTAAACTTACAAAGTTGTAGAGAATTAAATTTCCTATGGAATGGATATAAGATTCAAAATTTTCTAATAAAAGGGCTATTTATTATGAATTATTGAAGTTTTGGAATAATTGATTTTTGGAGTTTAAAATATTTATTTTAAGAAAAATGTTTTTTTGCAATTGGGTGGTCCCCGCATGAGTGGTAAACATGTTAAATTCAGATTTTCAAAGGTGGGCGTGAATTTTTTCTAATATATTAATATTTTATTAAATTTTCTGCTTTGGTGTTCTAAGTATTTCCTATAAATAGGGTGCTTAGGTTAGAATTGAAAATACACCAGAAACTGAAGTTTTCTCTCTCTATATTATCGAATATATTTTTGTGAGTATTTAGATACTTTGAGAGTTGTTATTAAGTGCAAGTTTTCTTCGGCATTACATCCGAAATTCCAGCCATAAGTAATATTCTTTTGAGGTAAGGGATAGTAAGGGATGTTATTTTCTTCGTAAATGATATTATTTTTCTTCAATATCATTATGCCAAAATATTGATATAAATTTTATTGTGAAATTTCTACCTTTTTCGTGCCGGGGTTACTATTCACGTATACGACACTATTCATGTGTATGGACACTATTACGTATATGACATTATTTATGTATACGGTACTATATACGAATACGGGTTACTATTCACGAGTTACTATTCACGACAAAATTGGTTTCTTTTTCTGAACAAATTATCGTTGATTTATGAATCTTACTCTTGAAATTAAATGTAGTTGTTGATCATATTATTTTTATTATCATATATAATATTTTTATAATCCTGGTGATGAAATTTCTCTTTGACTTGAGTGTAAAGATGTGTAGATTATTGTTATGATCGTGACTATGGGTTCCCTTTGGCCAGTAGTGCAAAGATGAATTGTTGACTGGATGATCATGACCATTGAATTTATAATTGAATATTTTTAGCTTAAGTGTAAAGGTGAATTGATCAACATGGTTATAATTATTGTTCTGAAATGATTATATATTTCTTTGAGATATTAATATCTTTGGCCTGTAGTACAAAGATGATCTGTTGTTGAATATCTTTGGCCTGTAGTGCAAAGATGACCTGTTGTTGAATATCTTTGGCATGTAATGCAAAGATGATCTGTTGTTGAATATCTTTGGCCTGTATCTTTGGCCTGTAGTGCAAAGATGACCTGTTGTTGAATATCTTTGGCCTGTAGTGCAAAGATGACCTGTTGTTGAATATCTTTGGCCAGTAGTGCAAAGATGAACTGTTGACGAATATCTTTGGCCCGTAGTGATGAAAAGATGAGTTTATTAGTATGATTATGAACAGGAACTGTGATTTGGTATAACCATGATCTTTGATGTTTCAGGTAAAGACAGGTGATGAAAATTATCTTCGTCCTAGATGAGAAGAGGAATTTATAAGCACAATTATGATCATGAGTTATTAATATGATTGTGGACCAGAACTGTTGATTGATGTTACAGGGATAAAACATTGTTGGTGGACTTTTAACATGAAGAAGATAATAGACTTTATGGTCTATTTGACTCTTCTAATTGATTGCTCGTTCCGCTGCAACTATGGTTGAAAAGTTTTATCATCTATCATATGTTCTAAATCTTTGATTCATTACTGATAAAGGTTATTTATAATTTAATTATCTTTAGTCATGATATTCTTTACTGGGCTAGTTGTGCTCACCCTTTTGCTTCACAATTCCTTTCTGTAATAAAGAGTGGTAGGGTGGCGAGTGGGGTAACAGGGGAATAGAACGGTGGTCTCTAGCTATGGAGGTTCTCCCTAAACAGTATGGAAATAATTTTATTGAGAACTTTAGAATAGTGTGATATATTTTATACATCATTTAGTAGTTATATTTGGTGAATCAAATAGGGTGATGCGAACCCAACGTTAGAAGGGTGTTTTGCCACTATCATACAAGATGTCTAATGACATGTGACTTCGTGTTATCATAAGACAGGGTTGTGCACATCCACTTGCTGAGTATATCTATGAGCACTACATATATAATCTTGGAGTTTGGATGAAATATAATTCTAAATTAGAGACAATGGAGATAATTATATGTCAAGAGAAGACTCACCATTAGAAAGAATATGATAGCAATCTTCTCATTTTTCTTTGGGGTCTATTGGGTCAACCAGGGATAATTCTCCAGTCATATGATATCTATTATAACTTAGATGCATGGCCTCCCATATACGAAGGTTTCCTTGATCATTTTCTAAAGATTTTAATTTCTAAAACAATTATTGACTGTACCTTTATATAAGGTGCCATTGTGACGTGCTATCCAAAGTTCGGATAAGAGTCACAATTGGTATATATTTGTATTTAAACTCACAGTATATGTGTTGTCGTATTTTGCACGACAATTGTAATAATGAAGTTTTAGTTGTTTTCTGTACCATGTATTTAGTGACCCAGAATGGTTGGGTGGAATGGACCTATTTTGGGGGCGTCACATCAACAATGTAATATAATTGTGAAAGAGCATGAATCAAAACTTCATTAACTGAATAACTGAATAATTAATGTTGAGTGGTCAACAATGACCATGAGCAAATTTAACTGAACATTATGTTAATTAAGGTGATCATCCTTTCATACCCGATATACATATGTAACAGGCACTAAGTGCGAATAACAATAATCATAGACGTGGAATAATTGTCAAATATTAAACCACTAGCATTCTTGAAAAACAATAACTCGAGTTTGAGTTAGAAAACTTGTCTTGCCCGTCGATTACTGCTACACAATCTATTATAATCTTTTTATTGAAAAGACATATCATTGTTAAGATTGATCTTCCAATTAGCATAATACACTTTATCTCATAACAATAGTACGTATTTTAATAACATAATATCCAACATTTAGCCACATAATAAATATTAGATCTTACATTAAGTCCTTAATAATATTATCATACCTTGATAATATCACTATCATCTTAAACTCATTTCATACCATTAATATTAATAATATTTTATTTGCTTCTTAGTATTATTAATCAATTAATAATACTTTAATCATATAATAATATCTTAATCGTTTACAAATATTATGAACCCTTTAATAATATTTTAATCACTTACTAATATTATTAATTATTTAATAATATTTTAAACATTTACAAATATTATTAACCTTTTAATAATATTTTAATCACACTTTAATATTATTAATTATTTAATAATATCTTAATCATCTAATATTATTAATTATTTAATAATATCTTAATCATCTAATATTATTAATTATTTAATAATATTTTAATTTAACTTTAATCTAATATTATTAATCATTTAATAATATTTTAATTAACTTTAATCTAATATTATTAATCATTTAATAATATTTTAAATTATTATCTAATATTATTAATAATTTAATAATATTTTAATCTAAAGTTTATTAATAACATGTTAATCTAATATTATTAATTTTTTAATAATTTATTAAAATTATAAGCAATTTATTTTAATTGTTTACCATTTACTAATTATTTTATTTAACAACCCTAAAATGCCATAAATATAACATCTCATCAAAAATGACCAAAATAGCCTCCATAAATCTGATTACATCATCTTTAAGGTCTTTTGTCAAAAATATTACATTTTTACCCTTTATAACATCACTTTAATTCATAACTCAATCATTCATATGAAAAATACAAAAATAGTTCCGAAAATTCTACTTTTCTAGGAAACATTAGTTAATATTTCTCTTATGAACATATAATTTTTCTGGAATTTTTCAGTTTCGTTTATTATTTTTCAAAAATTCCATTTTTAGTTCGTAACTTAAAAAAATTAACTATATCATGCTCAACTCCAAAAATTCCCAACTCTTGGCAGAAACTTACACATATTAACATGAACTTGAAATTTAAATTTTTTCATCGGAGTTATATAACTCTATTTATAGTTGTTTTTGTCAGAAAAAACCCAAAAATTGAAATGGTTATAACTTGATTGATTTAAGTCGGAATAAGTTCATCTTCGAACAGGAGCTACTATATATCATATATTTTCATATCACAAAAAGCCTGATTTTATTTCAATAATTGAATGGCCGAAAATTCCCCTGGAAAGTTTTAGACAGTATACTTTTAGGTATTTCCAGAATTTTCCTACTTTGCCAAAAATAGTCCATACGAAAATTTACAACACCTTTTTCAGTGATTCCACTTGGAGATGTTAGAAGACTCATAGATCTAACTCTAGGACTTGACCACAATCAAAAATTCAAAACAAAATGAGAGATGTGATCGCTTGAATTTCATGTTTCGTTTTCTCAAAAATCTAATTTTTTAACCTTTATGATTTCAAAGAAAACTTCAATAATATCTTGATTAATCAAACATTAATCATCATTATACATACTAATACTCCTTAAGATCAAGGATCTAACATGATCCATCATTAATTTCATCAAACTCTCATACTATCCAAGCAAAACATATATTAAGCTAAGAAAAAGTGAGATTAAGGTTTAGAAAACTTTTCAACATTTGCTTGGTTGATGGATAATCTTTATTGGTATTTTGGCTTACTAAGTCCTCTCTCTCTCTCTTAGCCCTTCTCAACTTTGGTCTTCCCCCTTCCTTAACCTCTCAAGTTCTCTTGCTTTCTCTAGGGTTTTTAGGTGAGATTTATAGAGAAAACCTACGGTTTCTTCTTTCTCTTCTTCTTCTTTCTTTTTTCCTCTCTCCTCTTTTCCCCCTCATCCATGGATGCCCTCACTCTGTCCTTTCCTCTTCTATGGTCGGTTGGGGGTGAGAGAATGAGAGAAAATGCTTTCTTTTATCTTACTTTCCTTTTAATAAATGAAGAAAATGAGAATTAGTGAGAATGGGTGAGAGTTAGTAAGGGTTAGGAGGGGAGTTGGTTAGAGTTGTTGTGGGTTAGGTGAACTACCCTATCTACTGAAAATTTCCACAAATTTTAGTCTTGTGGGACCCGCTTTTATTTCCTTATTTTGTGTATTTATTATGTCTTTGACTTTCGGACCTGAAAACTCAAATTTTCAAGTTTATAGTCGATTCCTACTAAATTCAACGCTCCCAACATCGCGGACACATCCGTTTCTTCAAATTCATCTTTGAAATTCAAGTTTGACTTTTCTCTAAAAAAATCAACTGTTGACATTGACCAAAAAGTTAACCCCGACACCTTTTGTGTTTATAGTCTATTTTTACTAATTTCGACATTTCGGACTCATATATCTTATCCGCGCCTTCAAATTCCACTTCAAACTCCGATTTTGAATTTTCTCCATAAAAAGTCAACTGTTGACTTTCTCCAAAAAGTCCACCCTGACACATTTTGTTTTTGCAACCTTTTTTTTAATAATCTTAATGTTCCGGATTCAACCGAGCAGTCCGTTCTACAAAATTCTATCTCTAACTCAAATTTTGAGTTTTAACTAACTCTTTTATTATTATTATTATTATTATTATTATTATTATTATTATTATTGATCATATTAACTAATCATCTATTGATTATCATTCATTTTATTGATTACTAGTACATAATTTAAATACTAGAATTCTTCAATTACCATAACCCTTAGGTTATTTAAATCTCATTCCTAATATATATTATATTAGGCTAAATAGTTTTCTTTTTATTTCTCTTACATATAATAATAAATATATACATATTTATAATATGTATTTATTTAATCACACGCATGCTTCACATAAGTCATAATGTATTTATCATTATTGATAAATAATTATTAAATTCATTTATTAATCTAGACATTTGATTCATGTCTTATTAAAAATCTCTGCCCAATTCAATATCTTTGGGTTCTCTCACATTACCGTTCATGTTCAATTTCTATAAGCTTGATTAATTAAGTTTTCCTTTAATCTTGTATGATCAATTTAATTGACCTTTCTAAGTATGTGTGTGTGTGTGTGTGTGTGTGTGTGTGTATATATATATATAAGCAGGATCAAGTATACCCTTATCTTATTTCACATTCTTTACCCTTTTTAGATGACGGTTTGGTCATATACAATAGTAAATGCTCATACTTTTAATGACGCTATATGTTTGTTCGTCGCTAAAAGTATAGATGACTGATTTATATGACCAAAACCATCGCTTAAAGGAGGGTAAATAGTGTGAGTAAGATAAGGGTATGTATGATCCTGACTGCATATATATATATATATATATATATATATATATATATATATATATATATATATATATATACCCATCCTCTTTATCTTTATTATTTATCTTTATTGTACACATTATAATCTAACACTTAATCTTTCATCTCATAAGTTATTATATGTAATCAAGTAAGCTGAATACTTAATCCAAGTTCTTAGATTATTCAAACAACTTGTTGTTTCCCAACATAGCAAAACTGACATAACTAATCCAACAACCTGGATTCAAACTAAATTTCAATTCAGTAAATTGATTTTCCAATCTAGCAAACTGGATTCAAACTGACCTCCATTCTAGCAACCTGGATTTAAACTAACCTCCAATCCAAAGAACTCGGATTCAAATCGTATACTAATTTTATGGCGAATTCCAATTCAAATAATTCGGATTGAAAGCAGTATTCTGTTTTAAACCTTATATATATATATATATATTATATTTCATAATCTCTTTCATTAATTCACATAAAGTTAAAGGTAACATAATATCTTATTCTTAACATACTTCCAAGTATAATTCCATTCTAGGAGATTTTGAATTTTGTAATCCATATTTTCTCAATTCTCTTTCAAATAGTAAACCATATAGGTTCTTGAATTTTTTAATAAATTCTCAATTTCAAGTCTAAGGTTTTATTCTTTAACCTTTAATTTAATCGTTCAAGATTTTAAAAAAATTTGGGTTGTCACACAAATTCGTTAGTTCGAGTACTGGATGCATTGGTTAAGGTCTATGCTATAGTAGTAATAGTCTAATAGATTATTTTTCAAATTAGATACAGTTAGAATTATATTCTATATAAGTTCTCCCTGCAATATATGAGATAGAATTTCCAGTATATATATACTTTTAATATTTGGGGAACTAGATAAACCTTCTTACTTGTTATCGAATATATGGTCTCTGTTGTTTTATATAGCATATGTTTTAGTTTTAAAACATCATTCATTTATTATAAACTAAAACTATTTTATGTGTCTCACTGTTCTATGATTTGATGGTGAATTTGACATGTTTGGCAGAAGAAGCTTTGTTTTTATGCTTGATATAATTCTCATTGCTGACTCTGTCACTAAGTTAATTACTCGATGTGAGCTCTGTGTGTTAAATTCTATTGAAGGCTTAAACTTTTTTGGTTGTTTCAATTGGTTTTGGAACCAAAACCGCACCAATTGAAATCGCACCGCACCAATCACAAGCATTTTCGTGTGAGATTTTGACTTTGTCAAACCGCACATAAGCAGTTTTGGGTGCGATTTGGACTTCAAACCGCACCATGCTCAACCCTACACTAAAACATATAACTAATAATGAAAGAAGAAGGTTAAGCTTCATATATATGAGATTATGAAACTTTCCCATGATTTTTTTGAGGAATTTCTTTTTGATTTGATTTGGCTGAGTTTGGATTTGGGGATTTGAATGAAGGATTTGGGGATTTTTTATGCTTTGGTTTCTAAAAGGGGGATCACCATGATTTTGAAGCTCTCTGCAATTCGATTTAACCAAATCAAAAGACACCACCACCAACAAGCAGATCAACTCTCACACCACCTCGCTTGCCGTCATTGCCCGCCGTCGTCGCTGTCCGCCGCCCTCCGCGCCAAGAAAAGTGGGAGAGAGAGAGAGAAAAAAGTGGAAGAGAGAGAGAGAAGGAACTCAAGATGTGATTATTGAGGAAAGTGGACGATGAATTGATGATGCTACTGATCCTCTTATTGAGAGAGATTTGGATATGATATCCATGGTGGGAAGTTTAGATCTTGAAATTGTTCAGAGGTGGAGGAAGAGGCTGGATGAAGGAGAGCTTTTTGTTAATTAAAATGGGGGATGATTGAATGGAGATGAATATTTTGATTATTTATATTATTTAGAATTAAAATAATTAAAAGAAAGGAAAAGAGATAAAGGAAAAGAAAAAATTATAAAAATAATAATGAGGTTTTGATTGTATAATTAATTTTAATTTTTATGTCATTTGTTTAAAGCATTTATTTTAATTTTTATAAATTAAAGCATTTATTTTAATTTTATTATTTTAATTATTTTTTTTGCACGTAATTAATGATTTTTTATTTTAAATTTTTAAAAATTAATATAATGTTATAATAGATGTCATTGATATAAAAATTTTGATATATTATTTGTATTATTTGGAATTAATTTAAAAAATAAAAATAATTATTAAAAGAAAGGAGAAGATAAAAGAAAAGAAAAATTATAAAAAATGAATTAAAATATTTATTTAAAATTTATTATTATTTTAATTATTTTTTACCAAATAATGATTTTATTATTTTATTTTTTTTGTTTGAGAAGAAAAAATTATAAAGAAAATCCATTAAAAAAATAAAAGAAAGGAGTAGATAGGAACATTTGTTGCCACGTAATTACCAAGTAATTTTTTCTTTTTTTCAAAAAGCCACGTCAGCAATCTAAGCTAATTTTTTAACGTCCGTTATTCAAATTAGACGGAATTGGTTAATTGAACATTTTAAAAAAGTACAGTGGGTTAATTGAATATTTTAAAAGCACAGTGGCTAATTGCTTAAAACACTATAACCACAGTGGTGAAAAAGTGCTTTTTGCCTATATATATATACTAACACCTTTGAATATCAAATAATGGACTGATAACAATACTAAAATCCATTAGAATCAAGAAATCAACATATAATAAATTAAAACAGCCCAAAACAATTTAAAATAAAATTCATTACTAAATATAAACCTAATAATATTGTCATTATTAAAATCATAAAATATATAACCAGCAGTTTTACCCTTGTTTCTCTCTCCGATTCTAAATTTCACTACGTTCCTAAATGACAGTATACATTATAAGAATAGAAGACGAAAGAAGTATGGTATGAATATTGAAACTCACACATTTGTTGTAGAGGAGGGGCAAAAGTAACTACAAGAATCTCACAAGGGAATTAAACTATTTGTGTATGAGAAAATTTTCATATTGAAACGATATTATTTTATTATTATATGTATATGATATGTTGATAGTTGGACAGGATACGAAAAATGGTTCGTAGACTCAAGAATGAGTTTACTTTATTAAGTCCAGATAAGCAAATTTTGAGCACGAAAATTGTTTGTAACAGGAAAGCTAAGAAGTTGAGGTTGTTACAGGAAAAATATGTTAAATGGATTAAGTAGCAGTTCCCTACTTCTCTGTTTAAGGGATTCTTATGTACGTGATGGTTCATTCAGTTCGCATTGCTAGCATTTGTCTAATCCTAGTTGTAAGTATATATTGGGGACTAGTTTCCATTTGACTTGTGTTCGATCTATAGGTTCCCTGGTTCTAAGAGTATATTATGGTTTTTTATCAGCACCAATAAAAAAAACATACTTACTAGAAAAAACTAATTAATAAAGTTGGATGTGTATGATCGAATAACAAAACGACCAGACTGAGCTCTCAATACGACAAACAAAAGCAGAACCCGAAAACTGGCAAAAGAACCCCCCCCCCCCACACACACACACACAATTTTCTCTGACGACAGCTGCTGATTCATGTCCTTTAAATGTAATACGAAATCGCCTATCTACCGTACACGTGTCGAACTTCCACCATAATCCGCCAACGCCTTGTGCCTTTAATACTTGGCAGATTATAGTTAGTGCATGCGATCATCATCATCAATCTCCATACGATTAAACTATGATTATCAAATTATCAGATAGCTTTAATACTAATACTTATATATTAGTAGCATCTTTTCATAGATTGAGGAATCGTAGCATGCATTTGGCAGGCATCTATAGAATTAGATTATTGGGTAAAGGTTCAAAAATGTTTTTGATTTTTTTTTTTATATTTTTTTTTCAAAAATATACTTGACGTTACAAATTTTGGATCAGTTGTGCCCTTGTCGTTAACAGACTTTTCACCTAGATTAACGTAACTAACATTTGGACTAACGTGGCTGACGAGATTGACACCTGAATAAATTTTTGTTATCCAAAAATTCAAATCTATTTTCTCTCTCTACACCCATTCTTATCAGATCCATTTTCTCTCTAAAGTTTTCTGTCTTTAAACCCATTCTACTCAGATCTATTCTACAACGCCCTTCGGAAGTATTTCTTCTTGTTGGACAGAAGGCGGCGGTGGGGGAGGAGAAAGAAGGGGCGGTGGTACGACATGGCCTTACTGGTAGCTGTTCAGGAGAAAAGCCTCGAAGTGCTAAAACTGCTGCTATAAAGAACAAATTAAAGGCTATAAAGAAAGAGAGTCGTGAGCCAAAAAAGCACAAACAAGTTGATAGTGTCCCTCGTGTGAATAGTCTTGATTCTTCCTCACCAATCAAAAAGATGAGTTAGGTTGAAGAAAACCTTGTGAGTACACCTGGCAAACGGTAGGGCTAAGAAGAAATTTGAGGGCAAATTTGGTTTTGCTAAAATGGCCCAACTTTTTCGTGGGTTAGAATTGTGAGGCCCGTCAGGCAATTTAGGCCAGGCTTTTTCTTCTTCTTTTTTTTCATGCTACACAATTTGTCAATTTTACTCCAATTTGTCAATTTTACTCAAAGTAAAAGAATAAAGACTATATAGCTAATTGCGAGGGTTGAACACAAGACCTCTAAGTCATTAAATAAGAGTTTAATCCAACTGAACTCAAGAACTACGTCTATTTTTTAGTGCAGAAGTAAATTACGTCTATTTTGTAGTGCTTTCCTTTTATTATATCTATATAGTTTTTAATTTTAATAATATTCTCACAGATTAATTAATTAACTTTGGTAATCAAACTATATCAGGATGGTATATATATTTTCACTCGGTGGATTCTGCATCATCTACATTAATTTACCTTATACAGTATTAATTAATTAATATGGAGCACTGTGAATGTAGTAAAACTAAATAAAATTTCTATTAATCTCAAAATTTTATATTATTTAAAGTTAAATAAATACATTTTCAAATATAATTTTTAAAGTTAAATGGAGAATCTTTTTATAAATGATATTGATGTTTGAAAAACTTATGTATTAGATAGAATTAAATTTTAAATAATTTAAATTGAATATTTTTAATTATGATTCAAATTTAACTCATTTAAAAAGACAAAAAAAATTAAAACTAGATATTGTACATTTTGTTTAAACGGTTGTCTTTTTATTTTTTTTACTTTTATTTAGATGAATGTTAAAGCAAGCAACTATTGTAGTTTAGTTGGATTGAACTCTTATTTAATGACTTGGAGGTCTTGTGTTCAACCCTCACAAGTAACATTGTTTTTTTAAAGCAATAATTCACTATAGTGTCTTACTAAAAATCCAAGAAGCTAAAATGGCCCAAATTTTTACGTGGGTTGTAATAATAAAGCCCATAGCCTATTTTTTTTTCGGAGGTTTACCAAATTTCATGCGTGTCTGGGCCTCTTTTGCCAAGTCTACTTGTGAGGTGACTTTTTAGGGTTACTAATAGATACTACCTTGGGAGCACTTTCTTTCAGATCCTATCAACAAAATTAATGAGCATGTACTTGAGCTTCTGTATTTTAGGATTTATTAGGTGGTCGGGTTCATGTCTACGATGTGTATTTGTGCTGAAATTCGATTTTGGGCTTTCAAATTAGGGGTTGGATGTTCGCCCTGGTGCTGTTTTGGATATGGGATTTAAATTTGGGTTTCTTTACAATAAGATACAACAATTAGTAAATAATTACTAGAGTAGTGTATCAATAAAATAATTACAAAAATAGTGCAACAATAAAACTATTCTCTCTCTTCTTCACTCTACTTTTCATCTCATTCTCTATCATCATCCCCCATCTTCGCTGCTTCCCTCTCCGCCACCGCCGTCATCAGACTGCAATTGCCCACCGCCACGATCACTGCCCACTTCCGGATATTACTACTTTTCGCCACCGCAATCGCTACCGCCCCTGCAACCAAACTATACGTCAAACCTTTTAGCTGCTTGGTTGGCTCCAGCTGGGGAGCCATGTAGGGATTCTCGAACGGTGGAAATCACTATTCTAGGACTGTATGGTTATGACCACATTGAGTTATTTATCGGGAGATCCATGAATTTGTTTTCCAAGCAAAGGATGAATCGTGGAAACCCCATTGTTTGGGTGGTGATTACTTTGAAACCGATATTTCGTGGAGAATTATGGAAGTCGAGGCCTCCAATTAAAGATTTGAGACAATGGTACCTACACATTTTACCTTCAAGTCCACCTGTATTTTGCTAGAGACTACAGCTTTCTGTATTCTCTCTCATTGTTTTTGTTGTTTGTCGTTCCTCGATCATCCCTTAAATAAACCGATTTAGTGGGAAATTGATTAAGTAACTCTAATAAAACTAAATTGGTTACCTTTATATGAAAGTTTGACTACCAATCGCATTTATGGAAAAAAGGTAATTGACCAAGAACCATTGCAGTAACCAAATAAACTGTTTCATAACAAGACATGTTGAAGAAAACAAATCTAGGTAACACTTGAAAACTGTTCATAAATTTTTATAATTAATTGGTAACCCAATAAAACTGAATTGGTTACCTATGTATGAAAGTTTGGTTACCAACTGCACCATGGAAAAAAAAAATGTACCGACGATGACCATTACAGAACCTAATATGAAAATCCGTTAAGTTTGTTGACTTTTAACGAAAATATATACTTATTGATTTAGTCGCCGAAATTTGGGTTTGATCAAAGCGCTCTAATATGGAAATGGGTCCTATGGGTTTTAGTTTTATGGCTTGCTTTAGTTGAGGGTTAAATGCATATTTAGTCACTGTACTATAGGTCAACTTACAAATGAGTCACTAAACGATTTTCGTTACAGTCAACTCACTATACCTTACTTTACTAACAAAACGTTAGAAAATCCGTTAAGTTTGTTGACTTTTAACGAAAATATCCATATGAGCTGCCTACGTGTAAAGAAAAATTCTTATGTAGCACAAATCATCCCATGACTTTCTTACGTGGAATTAGGAAAAAATGTATGGAAAAAATGACAGATTTATTCTAAATAAAACAACATATATTAAAATAAATTAGAAAAGTTGGCCAAAAAAAATAAGAAAATAAATGAAATATATATTTAATTATTTTGTAATTAATACCAAATGAATTTTTATTTAATTCTTTACTTAATAATAATATAAATTAGAAAAGTTTGCTAAAAAATAAGAAAATAAATAAATAAAATATTTTTAAATAATATCAAATGAATTTTTATTTAATTATTTACAAATATAATAATATAAATTAGAAAAATTAGTCAAAAAAATAAGAAAATAAATGAAAAATATATTTAATTATTTTGTAATTAATATCAAATGAATTTTTATTTAATTCTTTACAAATATAATAATATAAATTAGAAAAGTTACTCAAAAAAATAAGAAAATAAATAAAAATATATTTAATTATTTTGTAATTAATATCAAATGAAGTTTTATTTAATTCTTCACAAATATAATAATATAAATTAGAAAATTTAGTCAAAAAAAAACAAAATAATAAATGAAAAATATATTTAATTATTTTTAATTAATATCAAATGAATTTTTATTTAATTCTTTACAAATATAATAATATAAATTAAAAACATTTGCCAAAAAATAAGAAAATAAATTAAAAACATTACATGCTTATGTGTAATTAAAAAAAAATTCAAATATTTTTTAAACAATTATTAATTATTTGAGGGTAAATATGTCAAGAACACACACTTATTATTTTCAAGAATTTTATAATTTTATAATTGTGGAAATTATAAAATTATAAAATTTAAAATATTTTAAAATTAAAAATCTTTTAAAATTGGACATTAAAATTATAATTGAGTCAATTTGGTGATAATTTTTTTCTTTTCTAACTAGGATAAATAAATTTGTACTTTTACATGCAAATAATTTTTAATTTTATCAAATAATTTAAATTTTAATTTTATCAAATAATTTGTATTGTAATTTTAATTTTATCAAATAATTTTTATTTTAAAATTATAAAAAATTAAATTTTATAATTTAATTTAATTAAATTTAAGAAATAATCATTTTATTAAAAGAGGAGGAAAAAACAATTCTTATTTTTGTGATTATAAGAAAATACGTTTTTTAGATAATTAGTAGTAGTGTATAATTATTTAAAAATTATAAAATTAAAATATACTAAAATTACAAATCAAATCTTACTGATTTTATATACATACATATTTATAAATTTGTTTTTACAATTCTTATTGATTTTATATACATACATATTTATAAATTTAATTTGACATTTATATGCATGCATTTTTACTTGAAAAATTAATAAATTAAACGTAGTAAAAATGATTATTTTAACATTTAAATTAGCTTAAATGTTCTTACTGTTCATCTCCTTCTTCATCATCTAATTCAAACGCATCATTCATCTCCAAAAGCCTAGATCTACTAATTGCTCAATATGCTTTAACCACCATGAAACTTAGCCAAGGCTATGCCATTTTCACTGCATAATGCTCACACACCTTCCACTTCCACTGCATCACCTCCGATGTAAAACACGAAAATCAGATTTACCCCGTTTGCCGAGCAAAATGGAAGAAAGTTCCATTCCAGAATCCTTCTTTTGAGTTCCAATTTATAAAAAGGTACATTAGAAAACCATAGTATATCAAACAATCATTAATTTCATATCTAACTAGCTATTATGATGGGATAAGAAGGAATCGAAACCACCGTGAAGGAGACGGGGAGCCCGAGTGATGAATCTGAATCTGGGGCTAGATCTGAATCTAAATGTTGACGATGATCGGTTGACGATGAGCGGCTGGAGCAGAGGGTGGAGCGAGAGAGAGAGATGAGGAAGATGATAGAAACCCAGATCTAAATGTTGCTATAAAAATTTATTTTATTGAGTTAATTTAATGTTAGATAAATGTGGTTTGACATATTTACCCTCAAATGATAAATAATTGTGAAAAAAATATTTGAAATAATTTTTTAAATTACACATAAGCATGTTTAGGCCTTGTCATCAATTTATATTGAAAAAATTAAGCCACGTAAGCGCCACATCAAACTTCTGTTAAAAGTTTAACAATCAAGATGAAATTTAAATTTTTTGTTAGTAAAGTAAGGTATAGTGAGTTGACTGTAAGAAAAATATATTTAGTGATTCACTTGTAAGTTGACCTATAGTACAGTGACTAAATAAGCATTTAACCCCTCTGGTTGATCCATGTTTTATCCTTGATTTGGGATCATGTTTTGCTTACTAATTTTCTTTGTTCATGTTCCGATTGGATTTTTGTTTTCATGATGTCGATTTAGGTTGCTTTCTTCCCATAATATTTTGGTTTAAATCGATCTAATCTTATTTTTTCTTTGAAATCTTGGGTTGTATTCCAATAATTAGATCTTTGTTTCATGATCGAACTTTGTTCAAATCTATAGAGGATGAAATTGTAGATTTTTTTTTAATTTAAATTATAAAATTTGTTATTACGTTTTTGCCCTTTTCAAAAGTCATGTGGTTGTTGGGCTCGAGTCCAAGTGTCAGTCTCGTCAACAAAATATGTTCATGTGTCAGCCACGTTAGTTTAGGTGGCAAGTTCATTAACGGTAGGGGCAAAATTGACCCAAATTTTATAACGTTAAGTGTATATTTTGAAGAAAAAAAATATAAGAAACACGTTGGACATCGAGGTAAACGTCTGGAGCATTTTTTTCACCATTGCCCTTAGATTATTACAAACATTTATAAATAGTAATATTAACTCTCAAATTTTTATATATATGCCTAGCAATGAAAATAACTGCCATCTTGAATATGTGTCACAATTTTTTATTTTTTATTTTTTATTTGTCCCTTTAAGTTTGGCCTTATTATAATTTTGTTTTTTTAATTTTTCATTCTATCCTCAAAATTAAATAAAACTCTTATTATATTCTTACGGTAATTGCACACGTAATTTGTCTGTCACTCGGACTAGTATATTATTAAGTTGGGAGGGGAAAAAATAACTGATTCTATTGAGATTGTGTCACAAATTTATTTTCTCTTGCTCTTGCAAGTTTGTCTTATTATATTTGAAGTCTTTTTTTTTTCACAAAATTTGATAAAAACTTCTATTATATCCTTACTGTAATTATACACTCAACGCGTGTCCACTGAATATAATAAAATTATTCTCATTTATAAATTTTTAATTTTAAAAAATATTTTATCTTTAATTTCAACAACTAATGAGCTAAACTAAACGTTTAACAAATTTTGTGATAAATATGGAACAAAATATATACTTAAAAAAATTAAACTCCGTATATTCTAAACTTCTAGTTTGAATTCATTCTTGAACTCTCTGGCTTAATCCTTACTTAGCTGAGTAGTCCATCATTGACCTCCAAATTTTCTTCTTATTTTCTAGTCACAAATCTTCTTCTTTTTTTAACCAAAAAAAATCTTAAAATCATGGATGGAATCATATCATACTATTCGAAAAAAATGGGAAATCATATTTCTACTGTCTACATATACTTTTAACATTTTCACATGTTTTTTTCACATAAAAGTAGGACCCACTGTCGATCATGTAAAAATATTAAAATTATATATGAAAATAATGCTCCGAACAAAATATATCAATAAGATTGATCATGTATATATGTGTATATATTATATAATATACACATATTTAGTATTAAATCATAGATGTGCATGTATGACTAGTATATTATTCCCTCCGTTCCTAAAAAATTGTCGTTTAAGGTTTTGGCACATGGATTAAGGAAGTGTCATTTACCAAGTAAAATTTGTTTGAAATTTCATCACTACCCCTTTATAGAAAATTAAAAACTATTAATACAAGGGAGAGAATTTCTTGGGACAATGAGAGAAGGTATGAGTAATATAGGAAAGTAAATAATTTATTCTCCTTGAAAATTGTAAACGACAAACTTTTTGAAACAAATTTTTTCTTCTAAAAAGATAATCTTTTAGGAACGGAGAGAGTAGTACAAATAAGTATATGTTGTCTATGTAGTCAGTACTTGGGATGTCTTAATTTTAGCCACTCTTTCACATTTCCCATTTTATAATACCACTAAGATATCACTATTAATATTATTACTATTATAAGTTCATTTCTATTTTCTCCCATCCCATCTCCCTCATGCTCTATATATTTTTCCCATTTGGTTAAACCACCCTCTGCCCACTTTAAGAGAGAAAAAACTCTATTTTTGTCCCAAAAAACGAGTACCCCATTTCTCAAAATTCCCAATAAAGTTGAAATTCTAGAGAGAGAGATGGATGCAAGAAAAATAGTGGTGATTGTGGAAGATATGGACATAGCAAGAACAACTTTGAAATGGGCACTTCAAAATCTTCTTCGTTTTGGGGATTTGATTACTCTCCTTCATGTATATCCAACTTCAAGATCCAGAAACAAGAAGAAACTCAGGCTTCTCCGGTTAAAGGGTTACCATTTAGCTCTCTCTTTCAAAGAAATCTGCAATTCCTTCCCTAATGTAAGTTTTTTTCTCCCAAAATTAGTGTCCCATTTTTATGGTTTGTATTACGATGGCCGTTGATATTGCCGAGTGTGGGCAAGGAAATCGTACCTTGCTAGGGTTAGGGTTTCGTGTTGGCTGAGGAGGAGAGAAATCCACGAAAAGTACGGAATTGATTGATTGATTGAAGAGGGGAGAATGACAGTGGACGATTACTCCAACGACGTTAGTGGCGAACTCCTAGAATCGGGGAACCGTGTTAGGGTAATGAGGATTCCAAGAGCCTTCTTGAGTCCTTCAAGTTGAGAGAATGTCCAAAACCCTTTGGTGCTTTTAGGTGGAATCTCCAAGCCTTTAAGTCACCAAAAGGGTCTCTTTGATCTTCCAAGAGTCCAAGTCTTGAGTCCAAGAGAAGTCTAAACTCTTTAGTGCTTTTAGGTGGAAAAATCCAAGCCTTTAAGTCACCAAAAGGGTCCAAGTCTTGTGTATCTAGAGAGATCCCCTTTCCCAATGGAATGGAAGAGGTATTTATAGGGTTCTCTGGAAAGTAGTCATGTGCAAGGCACATGCTTTCAGGGAAATTCTAGAAAAACCCTTTAGTCATTAGAATAATGCCCATATTGCCCTATCCTTCTAGCCACCAATCCAATCCCTCAATCAATTCCCAAAATGAGCCGCCTCCACGAGTCTTCCGCCGCCTCGGGACACGTGGAGGCTTCTCCTGATCTAGCACATTTATTTTCGACTTTTCCATCTTCATTCCATTAGGTTATGTGAACCCTAATTTGCACATTTAATGAGGTCGTGGAACCCTAATTGTGCATTTAATTCAATTAGGTCATATGAACCCTAATTTTGCACTTGGGCCCACATTTGCCCCCAACGAGAGTCGCATTCCCAAATAGAGCGATCGTGCAAGAAAATTGTAAGCCTTTGAATGATTTTGCAGGGCTCTTTCTTGGACAAATTGGGAACTTCTCCAAAAATCTTTCCATAGCTTGCCCAATATTTGTTTCCTTTTTTTTTTCTGGCAATGGAAACAAGGAAATATAAACAAATATAAATAAATTTTAATCTAATAAAATCCTTCTTTTGGTAAATCAGACCTTAATTAATTTTATTTTTTTCGAAAATAAAATCAAATCTTAATCTTATGTTGGAAAATACAATCAAAGCTTTATTTGTTTTGGAAATAAATCAAATCTTAATCTTATTTTGAAAATAAAATCAAAGCTTTCTTTGTTTTGGAAATAAATCAAATCTTTCTATATTTTGAAAATAAACCAAATCTTTCTTTATTTGAAAGCAAAAGATTTTACTTTTTTATTTATATATATATACATATATATAAATATACATACATATATATATATATGCATATATAAATAATTTATTTTTTAGAAAATTACCCCTTGTTGGGAATAAAACTAAATCTTCTTTATATTTAGCAAATAATATCTTTATATATTTTTATTTAGAAATGAATTCAAAAATACTTATCTTTTGGAAAATCTTCGCGGCGAAGGAGTATTCATTTCAAGCAGTTGATTGGTAGAAGCAACGGGACCCTCAAAAGTATGAAGGGTAATGACCCTCAGTGAAGTCGAGGCTTACGTGGTGAAGTTTCGTGGTAAAAGCTACATAATTTTTTTTTTAAGGGGTGAAAAGAAACGACCCTTAGGTGGCCTAAGGCAACATGGCTGCCCCTAGGTGGCCTAAGGCAACATGGTCGCTACTTAGGTGGCCTAAATGACATGGCTAGGGAACAATGAAGTTTTGGAGGAGCAATTACTATTTTGATCATAAATTTTGACTCGTTTGGAGTTTGGGGCCCATAATATATCAAAACAAAGATATCGACGAGCCCTACAAAGTCAAAATGGCCGAACCCTAGGTGGCCTAAGGCAACATGGCCGAACCCTATGGGGAAAATGAAGTTTTGGAAGAAGCGATTCTTATTTTGATCATAACTTTTGACTCGTTTGGAGTTTCGGGGCCCATAATATATCAAAACGAAGATATCGACAAGCCCTACCAAGCCAACATGACCAAACCCTAGGTGGACTAAGGCAATATGGCCGAACCCTATGGGAAAAATGAAGTTTTAATGAAAAAAATGAAGTTTTTGGAGGAACAACTATTTTGATCATAACTTTTGACTCATTTGGAGTTTTGGAGCCCATAATATATCAAAATGAAGCTAGCGAGGAGCCCTACAAAGCCAACGTGGTTGAACCCTAGGGGGGTCGAACCCTAGGGGGCCGAACCCTACAAATTTTTTTTTTCAGGACTCCCCAATCTTTCTTTTGTCTTTCGATCCCCATTACCTTGATTACATCTTGGTTTTTTCCCTTGGATAATAAAGAAAGACTTGACGTTTCATCCACGATGAACATGAAGGAAGAAAAAATGCTCTACATGCGTTGAAACCGCTCAGGATGGCCAAACCCCAGGGGCGAACCACAGGAGCCAAGAACCCTGTGGAAGTAGAACCCAGGGGTGAACCCTAACTCTTTTCTGTCATTGTTTCATCTTCTTTTCGTGTGTTTTGAAGCTTTACTCTCGGATATTCCTCTTTGGCATGGTGTGCAACTTCGAGCTCAAGCACTTTTATTGACGCGATTCCTTCCTCGCTTCTTTAGATCCCTTATCTTTGAACTCTTTTCTTCTTTTTTTTTTTCTTGCGAGCCCTCCCTGTTGAACATTCTGCAGACTTGGGAACAACAAAGGAGGCCCCATTTCTCAATGATTGGGAAAGGGTTCCCTCCTTTGGAGTTTTTTCGTCATCTTTTGGAAGCAAGTCCAAACTTATGCCGTCATAACTTTTCCTCCACCATAGAAAGAAGGCTTGTTTCTATATCCAATGGCTTATGGAAGTTGGGATGACTTCTTGTCTCGATTCATCTAACCACATTCAAGAATAACAACATTGGATCGATTAGCTACTTAGGAATCTTGATTATGTGGATAGCTTTACATCCGGTATGTAGGAACATTCATATCTAATAGGACCATGGTGTTCTTCTATCTACATATTCATCATCTTTGCTTGGGGTGAATGCACCTTTACTCTCCGGAGGATGTCTATGTGTCATCTTTCGGTAAGTATTTGCCCCCCTAGCGTGAGTCACGCCTTTGGTGAGATGATCGCGCAAAATATTATAAGTGTTGAAGTCTTGATTCCAGTGTCTGAACACTTCGCGGGGCTTGATGTTTTACAATCCTCAAAAACAAAAGTCCTAGTAGAGGAAACCTCTAGGGAGCAAACCCTAGAAGGGCGAGCCTTAGAGGAGCTCTCCTGGGATATTTGAAAATCTTCGATCTAATCTTTCTTACCATCTCTTGAAATTTCTCTTTCTTTGGAATCAAGAAGTCATTGAGAACCAAACATTTCGTGAAGGTTCGATAACTTCAAGGCACGATAGCCTGAAGTCCCTCTGATAGTGTGAAGACTTGATAGCATCGAAGGCTGATAATAGCCTTGAAGATCTATTGATAGCCTCAAGACTGCCGAGGGCCTCAAGACCATTGATAGCCCTCAAGACCAAGCTTTAGGTATTCCTCTATCTTCAATTCTCTCTGGTCATGACCTTTGGATCATGAGCTGTCGTAGTTCTTTTCATTTCTTGTATCGTAAAAATCATGTACATTTATTTCATACAAACTATCACTTGAATCTATACTTTTCTATTTTTTTTTTTTTTTTTTTCTTTTTTTTTTTTTTTTTTAAGAAATTTTAAAACGCGTTCAAGTATAAGTGAAAGTTTTGTCAATTTATTGATAATAAAATTGCTTTTTAACGAAAAGCATAACGCGTTTCATATATAATAAATTTTGCTTTTTGTCGAATGAAAGCATAACGTTCACCACTTTTAGAGATAAAGTGTAACTTTTTTGGGTCCGAGGGCTTATAGTTCGGTGCCTCATTCATTTTTGATGATAAAGTGTAACACTCAGGGTGCCTTATCACTTGGGTCATCCAATTTCTTGGCAAGATGATCTACGAGGACTTAAAATCGGGTGCCTCGTCACTTAAATCGTCCAATTTCTTGGCAAGTGCAGTCTACGAGGACTTGAAATCGGGTGCCTCGTCACTTGGGTCGTCCAATTTCTTGGCAAGTGCAGTCTACGAGGACTTGACCACCATTTAGAGTGGACCACAATCTTGGGTGGATTTTTTTTTTTTTTTTGTTAATCAATTCTTGTGCCTCCTCCTTGGTCATCCAATTTACTTGGCAAAGGATATTCACGAGGACTTAAACCACCATTTTGGTGGACCACCATCTTGGGTGGATTTTTAATTCATATGTAGTTCAAAGTTTGTTCAATGGTACGTGAGAGCCAATATTTGAGTTCTTGACTTTTGGGACTACACCATGGGTGATGGTATTGCACATTTCTTCTCTAGTTCAATCTCTCCCCATTGCTTGCTTCTCATGGTATATCCTCCAGAGACTATAACGGTCCATAGTGGAATGCCCTCGCGTATTGGTGGTATACATGTAAGTTTGATCTTTTTTTCATTTCTTTGCCATAACCGATCAAAGGGCCTTGGAGGTTTCACCACTCCGTGCTCGACCCATTGTTTGTACAGGCTCTCTAACGCCTTTTCTTGTTTGATGTGATAGCCTCCAAAACTAGCATTGTGGTATACTTGTCCCCATGCTTTTCTCCTGCTTCGTTCAAATTTCTTATTCTTCTCCCTCTTGCCCCTATGGTTTTGATTGAGAATCCACCAAAGCCACAGATTGATGTCTCTTGCTCTTCCATGTATCCATCGCATGGTGGTGGGAAATGTCATGATTCCCCAAGTCTTGTGCAAAAGATGAGAGGTCGCAAATGAATCGCACGCCTTGGTAATGAGGTGGGGCTTGAAGGCGTCTAAAGCACCATTGTTGTATATCTAACCAAGTTCTTTTCTTGATTGGTTCTACACACTTACGTGCTTGGGCCTGAACCCATCAACGTGTCTGAAAGCTCCTCATTCGGCTTCTACTTAAACCGCATGAGCTCTACAATGGTTACCTATTTTTGCACATAAAAAACTTCTTAAAAAATTGTAATTTTAGGTCATCCCAATCATGGAGTGACCCCTTCTCCAAATTATAGTACCAATGAAGGCCTTTATCCAGTCAAAGTCTTGTTGAATTCCCGCATCAATAAGTTGTGGTTGTTCACTTCATTATATCCTAGCCACGGAGACATCGACTCTACAAACCTGACAATATGTTCCCTGGCATTTCCTTTCCCTCCGTTGTATTTTGAAAATTATGGCGGATGCTCAATATACCCTGTCAGGTAAGGTTGCCTCCGAATGTGTGCCGGGTAAGGTGGAGTAAAGTCTAACTCCGAGGGTCGGGATGTCTGCTTGCGAAGTTGATTGATCACATCGATCATATCATCCTTCATCACGTACTGGCTCGTGGTATGAACTCTTTCTTGATGCAGAAATTGGGCGATGTACACCGACATCATGTAAATTACATATCGGTTGTCTTTATGGGCGATTCGTTGAGCGAGGTTTGGGATGGTTGGCATCGCGCACTTATGAAAATCTGGGGATAATAGTTGGAATGATGTGTGTCTTAGGGTGGTGACTTCGATCTGGGTTGTGGCGTCACCCCTGCTTTTGAGGTTCCAAGTGGATGATTGGGAATGACCGATTCTCCATCAATGGAGGTCTTCATCGATTCTCCTTATTATTCTTTATCGTTGTTGTTGTCCTCCACTCTCTCGTCGGTTCTCCTTGTGAATTGTGCCGGGAACATAGCCTTGAAAGCGGGAATCTGCATCATTCTTTGGCGGAAATTTCTCATTTCCTCTTGTTTTCTCTGCATCTCAAAGATCATAGCCATCATCATCCCTTGTTCTTCTCGTGCTTCCTTCAACGCCTTGAGCATCTCCGATTGCACATCATTTTCCCCGCTTCTCTTTCTTCCTCGATTTGCCTTCCGCGCTGTTCTGACGACATTCTCTCGGTTGTTGTTCTTCGGCCATGTATGGTGATGTTGAACTTCCTTTTGATGCATCTTCAAGGATGGGTTGATTAATATTTAGATTCACGCCATGGAAAGCTTGACTTGATTGCCTTATGCTTGGAATCTTGGTGAGGTAATCTTGTTTGTTGGTGAAGCTCTTCTGTTGTTCTCCCACTTCGAGTTGTGGGCATACCCTTCATTTAATTCTACACCTCCCCAGTAGTCGCTTAAAGAAATGTGGGCAAGGAAATCGTACCTTCTTAGGGTTAGGGTTTCGTGTTGGTAGGAGGAGGAGAAATCCAAAAAAATGCTGGAATTGATTGATTGATTGAAGAGGGGAGAATGGCGGTGGGCGATTACTCCAACGACAGCGTGGGCGAACTCCTAGAATCAAGGAACCGTGTTAGGTATGAGGATTCCAAGAGCTTCTTGAGTCCTTGAGTTGAGAGAATGTCCAACCCTTTGGTGCTTTTAGGTGGAATCTCCAAGCCTTTAAGTCACCAAAAGGGTCTCTTTGATCTTCAAGAGTCCAAGTCTTGAGTCCAAGAGAAGTCTAAACTCTTTAGTGCTTTTGGGTGGAAAAATCCAAGCCTTTAAGTCACCAAAAGGGTCCAAGTCTTGTGTATTCAGAGAGATCCCCTTTCCCGATGAAATGGAAGGGTATTTATAGGGTTCTCTGAAAGTAGTCATGTGCATGCACATGCTTTTCGGGAAATTGAAAAACCCTTTAGTCATTAGAATAATGCCCATATTGTCTTTAGAATCCTTCTAAATACCACCAATCCAATCCTCAATCAATTCCCAAAAAATGAGCCGCCTCCACGCAGTCTTACGCCTCGGGACACGTGGAGGCTTCTCCAGGATCTAGCACATTTATTTACGACTTTTCCATCTTCATTCCATTAGGTTATGTGAACTCTAATTTGCACATTTAATGAGGTCGTGGAACCCTAATTGTGCATTTAATTCAATTAGGTCATGTGAACCCTAATTTTGCACTTGGGCCCACACTGAGCAAAATTATATTGTCAGAATAATAAGTATGATAGCAGCATAGCAGAAATAATGTTGTCAAATTCGAAATAAAAGTGTATATTTGTTCTGACAGTATTTTTTTGGTCCGACAATATATCAACAGTAACAACAATTATTATGGCAGCAATGTTTATAGAGGGATTGATTGGGTAAAAAAAAAATAACTGCAGAGCAAAACGGAGATTGTGGTGACAGAGGGTGATCAAGAAGGTGGGAAAATTGCTGATTTGGTGAGACGAATTGGAGCTTCTACACTTGTTGTTGGACTTCATGATCAGAGTTTTCTATATAGGTATGTATGTTTCTTCAATGGGTTATTAATTTATTTATTTATTTTGCTTATTAGTTGAATTAATGGGTGGGAATTACACTGAATGATGAGCATTCAAGATGAAGTCGATGTTTCTATGAGTTTCCAAGTTTAGTAACAAATCACAAGTGGACAAGTGGCAATAATGAATTTGTCGAGTACTAAAGATGAGAATCTTAGTAGTACATTTTCAAATATTTAATTTTTCTATGAATTTACGAGGAAAGATCTTACTTACAAACTCTGTCTCTCTCTTTTGTCACATGTAATGGAGAGTAGGTGAAATAAATTATTAACAATTAAGAATTACATGCCCCCAATTAATATATTTTTTGGATGAACTTCATTGCTATAATATTTTCCACATAAACAAAAAGTGAACAGGCTGTAGCCATAGGACCACCCTTTTCCCAGAAAAGCAAACTATAATCCCAAGTCATGAAAAAAGTCAACTATTATACTTCATGCATGCTTGGTTTGAAGATGATGTAGGATTATTTTTGGTAACTCATATTTTCACATAAAAAAATTGATATTTTCGCATGATTTCTCTCACATGAATATATGATAGTTTTACATGATCCATATGAAACAGACTCATGTGAAAATATTATTTTAACACGTAAAAATATTAATTTTCTTATTTTTCACTCACCATGATAGCCAAGAAAAGATAAATAGTATCAAAGTTTAGATACGAAATTTAAAGGGCAATTAATCATAAGCACTAGTTGCACATTTTGTGAATTTATTGTATTATATATACAGTAGATCTCTTCACAATCCAAAGTTTATTTGATTATTCTAAGACTCATCTTCAATTGGGTCCACTTTTAAAAAAGTGCAATTTTCTTGTTATTTCACCAAATTATGGTGCAAACCATATGAAAGGCCTTTCAAAGATGTGGCCTATGTTCCCCCCAGACCCATTTCTGAGATTTTGGTGGTCTAGAGCGAAAAATAAAAATGAAACTCTTTCGAAATATTGTCTTCACAAAAAAATAATATAAAAAAATAAATTAAAAGTGTTGTACCCAAAAAGTGTCTTTCCGAAGCTTAAAACATAATAGTTCGACAAAAACAAAATACATATATATATATATGAGAACTTCGACTAAAACAAAATATATGAGAAGTTCGACTACAACAAAATATATAAGAAGTTCGACTACAACAAAATATATGACAATATATTCATTGAAAGATACTTGTTCTAGTATTACTAGAGCCAAAATCTTCAATCAAATGTTCAAAATCCTATATATATATATATATATATATATATATATATATATATATATATATATATATATATATATATATATAAATGGGGCCTTTGAGGGGAGGCCAGAGCGGCCGACCCTCACGCTGTGAGAACGACTCTGTTTTCCCCAAACATCTATAATATATATATATATATATATATATATATATATATATCTGAGAGAAGGCTAAAATAACCTTAAAAAGCAGAACTAAAGATTTAACCGTCGTCTTTTGGTGTCTATATGACAGTTTCGACTCGTCGCTAAAGACTACATGGCTATGGCGATGATCGAAACTGTCGCCATAGACACCAAAGACTTTCTTCTTTAAGGTTCGCTTAGAAATGGATCACATATATATATATATATATATATATAACAATATTTAACAATATATAACCATTAACAAAATATATATAATTATCTTTTCAGCAGCCGGGTTCGGGGCGGGTATTGCAAAATCCAAATCCAAATTCGACCTAAAACTTGATCAATGATCAAAATACTTGTCCGGTCAAGTTTGGGTATAACTCATTAGTCGGATGTAAATTTCCATCCTTAAAAACTTTGAAGAGTTTGAGACGGTTACTTTTTTAATTTGTTAATTTTTTACATTAAAATAAAGTGTTCAATATTTATATTCTTATTTGATTATCAAATATTGAATACAAATACTTTAATACAAAGTGAAAATTTTATTGAGAATATACCGTCCATATATACTCATCTGAAACTACATTTTGACCCAAAAGGTTAACATATTACTTTTATGATCCATTAGAGCACAAATATCCTTAATCATTTTTCTTATGTTTCGATGTAAGCTTTTACTATTACGCGATACTTCAACAATCTTTCAACAATCTCTCCCTTAACGCGTGATCTCTCCATTCACATCGACATCACTCTAACCACTCTTTTTAATCATATCTATCATTCTTCTATAGTTGATGTGCCACCCTTCTTCATTATCTCTTGTTAATCCACCAAGAGTTTCTGTCAAGTCCATCAAGTCTTCTTATTTGACGAGCGTATCTCTCAATATCTCTTGTTTGATCCACCAAGAGCCTACTCGAAAAATGTCCACCACTTGCTCAAAGAGTACAAATCCACTAAGCGTCCATAACTCATTGACCCTAACCTATCACATCTCTTAACTGATGAGCCCACACTTTTCAATATCTCTTGTCAAGAGTCAACCAAAAATTTATGTGGTATTACTCATTAGTCGAATGTAAATTTTCATCCTTATAAACTTTGAAGAGTTTGAAATAGTTATTTTTTCATTTTGTTAAATTTTAACATTAAATTAAAGTGTTCAACAGGTACCTATATGATCTTGTATGATTATCGAATACCAATACTTTAATACAAAAGTGAAAATTTTATTGAGAATATTCGGCCCATATATGCTCAACTGAAACCATATATTTGACTCAAAAGGTTAACCTATTAAGTCTATGGTTCATTAGAGCATATATGTTCTCAATTGTTTTACTTATGTTTCGATGTGAGACTTTATTATCACGCAGTACCTCAACAATCTCTCTCTTAACACGTGATCTCTCCATCCACATTGACATCAAGCTCCCCCCCCAAACTTTAACCACTCCTTTTGAACATATAACCCATCACTTCTTCTATAGTTGACAAACCCTTCAATTCATTATCTCTTGTTGATACACTAAGAGTTTCTGTCAAACCCATCAAGTCTTCTTATTTGATGAGTGTATCTCTCAACATCTCTCTTTTTATCCACCAAGAGTCTCTTCAAGAAGAGTAAACCACTTGCTCAAAGAGTACATAATCCACCGAGCATCCAAAACTCATTTACTCTAGTCCATCACGTCTCTTACACTACAAGAAAAATATCTATTTTCGACGGAATTTTCCGTCGAAAATTCGGTTGAAACAACTGTTCGGAAATAAATTTCATCGAAAGTTTTCTCGTAATTAATAATTTTCAACGTAATTTTCGTCGAAAATAGTATAATTCCGCGGAATTAATGCCAACAAAATTTTCCATTAGATTAATAAGATCACGTGACAGCTTCTATATAATTTGAGTAAACTTATTTTCGACGGAAATTCTGTCGAAAATACCTTATTTTGTCAAAAATAAAGAGTTTTTTTTAATAAATTTTTTTCATTATCCAAATTTTTAAACCACAAAATTGTACCTATTTTCAAAATATATATATATATATATATATATATATATATGAAAACATTGATTCTGTTTTCATTCCCCACACCACAAACAATAGTAAACACAATTAATTTACAAGGAAAAATAAAAGTAACACAACTTTTTTACAATGATAATAAATGTTCTAATAAAGTACTCCCTCCGTCCCATTATAAAAGTCTTTATTACTATTTTGGATAGTCTCATGTTAAATGTCCATTTCCCTTTAATAACCAAACTTTTACACATATTTTCCTATTATACCCGTAGCATTATATATCTCATACTTTTCTTATTCTAATTCTTTCTCTATATTTAATGACATTATTATGGACAATTTTATCATTTCATTCATCTTCTTAATATGCGTGAAAAGTCCACCAGGACTTTTATCCTAGGACGGAGGGAGTACAATTTACAATGTAAAGTAAAAGTACAATTTACAAACTAACTAAAATTACAAATAACTACAACTAAACAAAATAAGTAAAACTAACTACAAGCGACGGGCGCTAGGTACTAACTACCATCAGTATAGGGTGGATCATCCGGCAAAAGTCGACGCGACAGCTCTGGTATATGAAAATCATCGTAATCACCCCCCGCTCGTCATCACCATCTTGTCCGGCATCTCCACTATGTTGATACAATAGAAATAATAATATATATTAATTAGTAAACATGAGATTTAAATAATTAGCTAGTTGATAATTAAGTAACAGACATAATATACAACTTTATATGAATATAGTATCTGAGGAGTACTATGGGTCAGTAGTTGCCCAAAAGTGTCTGTCATGAGGGTAACCACCATCTACAAGACTTCATCTCATATCGTGGCGAACTACTCCGAAGGAATCATCGCACTCTCCTTTATCGCCCCTGCTGCAATGTCCTAAGCAAGCTGATGCAGACGAGCACGACTGGTAGTACCTGATCATAGAATATCGTATTAGTCGCATACGTCGCATACCAATCCACAAACTCACATGAAAACAAGTTAAATTTAATGTAGTCAACTTTCTTCCACATTAGGTTTTTACATTTGACACACAGACATCTCATCTTTTCGTTCGGATCATTAACATGTTCATTTGCAAAATTCAAAATCTTACACACCCCATCACGGTACTCATTAACTAATCCCCTGCCATTAGGTGGTATCCTACAATACATCTAACTTCGGTCATGTGACATCTTTAATTGAAACAAATGCACAATCAGACCAGGGTTAGTGTATGTGTTCCATGCATGAATACTACATATCTTCTTCTCCGGTCTAAAGGGATTAGACTTTTATCCCGTTCTTAGATTCGTCCCCTAACTAGTGTTAACACCTTGAACAAGTTTCTTCTGCATCGAGAAAATTTCAGTAGCACCTTCCAATGGTCTCCAAGTATACATGAAATAGACCAAGAACACTTAATTTAAGTATGCATGCACTCAGAGAACATGCAGAGATATATACCAACTAAAAAGTCCTAAAAAAATGTACTCGCATCGTTGACACCGACCTAACTTAGAGACATAATATCCAGGAACAGTCCCAAATTAGATACCATTAAGCATTTACTCCTAATGAGCGAATGCATAACGAGTTTCTAAACTCCTAAGTAAACTACATGCACATGTATTCAATTCATTTGAACAGTGAAAAATTAAGCAAATGCTACTTAGTTTGTTATTTTAATTTACTTATTTTATTTTATTATTCAACAAATTATTTAATATTATTTTATTTTCTTTTAATCAAATAATTTTACTATATATTATATTATATTATATTAAATATAAACTATGTAAATGTTATTTAGTATGTTATATTATATATTTTTTGTTAGACAAAGTATTAAGTTTACATAATGCTGAAAGCGACTTTTAAGTAATGATCTGCAGGAAATTCCCAAAGATCTTTTGTTTTTGAAGAGAGAATCATTTTCTTAATTCTTGTAAGCTTTTCAGCCTGAAAAAAACCCCAAAATCTAGACAAATCCACTCTCGACTTAGGTCGTTAGCAATACATTTACATTCTAACTTTACATCATTAATCGATGATATAATCAATAAAATGCGGATAAATTTAAAAAAAAATTATCTTTAATTTTTCTTTTATTCCCTAAATCACAACTTTTACAATTACATATTTTAAAATCATATTTATTCTATGATTCATTTTATCAGACTTTTTATATAAGATTACACATCTCAATACAATATCCTTTATATACCGGATAATTCAATATTTACCACCTGACATTAAATACACATCATAAACCGCCAATTACATATATTGAAAACCCTTGGCATGGTTCAAAACAATTTATAGATAAAGAAATTTTATTTTCTTGCATGTCTTCTGATCCTTAATATCCAGATGGCAGATAATATCACATTGTATCCTTAACCTATAAAAAAATTATTTTTGTAAGACTGAGCTCGACAGCTCAACAAATCGAATAGTTTTCATTCATCACATAGCACATTATTTCATGCTCAGTTCATACATCATAATCCTTTTACCATACATTTCATACATGCTGCATTTCACATATCATATAAAGATTGAGTACTATAACTCAATCAACTTAGTTATAAATTGACTTTCGCAAATATATCAGGCATCATACATAATTCAACATACTCAATTCAGTAAGTTCACATTTAAACAATATCAGTTTCATATAGCACATAACAACTGAAAGACTTGCCTGAATCATTAATTACCAATAATATTAACAACTTATAGATATCTGCACTTTATGTATCCTACACAACATATAATAACGCATATCAACTATTAGTCATACAGTTCATACAACTTATTTTACATTAACTTAATATATTGTCTTTATCTCGTTCATTAGTTCCATTTAGAAATTTCCTATTTGATCTTCGCTTGACATAGACAAAACATTCTTGAATAGGAAATTTGTTAAATAACATATGCCTTGCTACTTAAGAGCCCCTATTATACATGCCCCATACTCCAGCTCTTCAATAAACTGCTACACGTTTAAGTCACATTGATACATCGATTAGTCATGAAATAATATTCATTAATCGTTTACATTAAACCCATTATATGACTCATCATTTTGTAATTGTCACTTTATAATATCCTCTTATGTGATTACGACTTGTTATTATGACTTATTACATGTTTAATGCTTCATTTTGTTCATTAGAATAGATTGGATTAACATTCCCTGGACCATACATTTAAAGTCTCATTTATGGGCCTAATCAACTACCAGCCATAGCCACGCATACATTTAACTCCTTAATACCGGTAAGAAGAATACTTCTTCTTATTATCGCTACCAATTAAGCTTCGGATCACCACAAGCATCAGTACCACACTCGCAAAATCAGTAAACTTGTTTTACTCCGTACTACACATTTATAGAGAAATTACAACATTTCAAACACTAACAAACCATTTTAAGGATTCAATTTCAATGTTCATGCTAGATTTTCTTATTTTGACCTAATTTACAAAATCCTTCACCCCGAATTCGTTTTAAGTCCGTTTTGATTCATTCAAACTGGGTTGTTTTCGCATTTCATAGGAGTATAACATAAAATCATCAATTCAAGACTTTAAGCATACCCACTCCACTAAAATAATTCCTAAATTAAACAGACCTAAACTATCCAAAATCAGACCAAAGGTCCACAACTTCAAATTCTTTTGCTTTAGTTCCATTTGTTTGCCATTATCAGATGTTTTAAGGTATCAACAATGATGTTTCACAAAAAAAGGTATCAACAAGGATATTATTCGATTAAAACCAATAACAACATCAAATCCACAAATAAAGTAAAAACAGAAAATCTTGAACTTATAATAGAAATAGTTAGAGTTGATTGTTTTATCTCTTGATTCCTTCTTTACTTAGTTAGATAATCTAATACTTGATCAATGCCTTCCTTTCTTCTCCTTGATCTTCCAAAACTTAGGATTTATGACATTTCTGGCGAGCTGGAGGGCGCCAACGGGATTGGAATTGGTCGGTAGTGATGTGAGCTAGGTTACCGGAGAGAGCTAGCAGTAGAGAGATGTTATTTTTTTGGCTTCTATATTTTGTGCGGCACTGAGAAAGCAATTAGGTTTTTATAAAGTTATATTTCCGACGAAAATTCCCTCAAAAATACTTCCCTTGGAAATAAGTTATTTCTGATAGAACTTTTGTCGGAATTATGTCTTTCCGTCGAAAATGACTTTGGTGTTGGCGGAAAATCTGGCGCCAAGGGTGGTAATTATTTTCGGGGCTAATTACACTTCTGTTAGATAAAGTACCATCAAATTCATAATTCGGCCCCCAAAGAATTTGGGCTTACAATTTACTACGTCAAGTGCCTAATTTGATACAATTTAGCCCCCAATTTCTGAATCTGACCAAAATTGACCAGAATACCCGACCCGCCCAAGAATCTGATCGGGTTTTGTGTATTTAATACCAGTTGATCGTATATATTTGTTTGACTTAATTTTAAAAAGGGCTATTTAAAGTTTTGTTACATCAAGTACCACCATATTCATGATTTTGTCCTCAAAGAAAAAAAATATCAAAATTATAAAAATTATAAATATAATAATTTTTATTCCTTTAAAAAAAAAGTAACTAATCTTAGTAGAAATAAGGTATAAATTATAAATAAAATTTAAAATTTAAAATATTTCTAAATACAATTTGTAAAATTGAAGTTATGATATAATTTGTAAAATTTAAGACGTAAAATTTATAATTTATGATATAATTTATAATTTACAAGATTTAAGTTATAAAATGTATACATATAATTTGTTAAATTATAGATAAGAATTTTAAAATTACTTTTTTCTTATAAATACAATATAGTTTGAAGAATAAAACGGAAAACGGCGAAAAGAAAGTGTTGTTGGATAAACTAATTAACTACGTACTATTTGTTTGAAGAATCTTTTAACTAAATATAAACAACTCAATTTCCAAATTCAAAATACATTACCTATGTCGTCTTATGTACCTTCTCTTTTTGCAACTTATTTTTTGCACACCATCTCCTCTCTCCTCCTTCAATGGCGATTATCAGCTTTTTTCCATTTGAAAAGTCTTTGAATTAACATAAAATTTTAGGTTATTTTCTGCTTAAGTTGATCACAATTACTGGACAGAATCCAAGGTGCTAAAATTTTCAAATTTAAAGGATAAGGGAATAGGGAGAGAAGAGAGAGCAAGTGGGTTTTTTTTTCTTTTTTTCTTTTTTAATTTTTTCCTCCTCCTTTTGTATGCTCTTCCAATATAAAATGGGTATTATTTAATTAATTAAATTTTTGGTACTTTTGTCCATTGTTTAAAAGTTTAATGTTATTTGTGGGTCCAAGTGTAAAATTAGGGTTCACATGACCTAATTGAATTAAATGCGCAATTAGGGTTCCACGACTTCATTAAATGTGCAAATTAGGGTTCGCATAACCTAATGGAATGAAGACGAAAAATCGAAAATAAATAGGCGAGACCTGGGAGAAGCCTCCACGGGTCCCGAGGCAGAAGGCTCGTGGAGGCAGCTCGTTCTGGAAATTGATTGAGGGATTGGATTTGTGGCTAGAAGAACAGGACGATCTGGGCATTACTCTGATGATTAAAAGGGTATTTTTAGAATTTTTCTGAAAGCATGTGCCTGACACATGACTACTTTCCAGAAAACCCTATAAATATCATTTCCATTCCATTAGGAAGAGGACCTCTCTTCAGACTCAGGACTTGGACTCTTGGAAGATCAAAGGACTCTTTTGGTGACTTAAGGCTTGGATATTTCACCTAAAAGCACTAAAAAGGTTTGAACATCTTCACAACTCGAAGGACTCAAGAAGGCTCTTGGAATCCATGCTACCCTAACACGGTTCCCGGATTCTAGGAGTTTTGCCACTCGTCGTTGGAGTAATCGTCCACCTGTCGTTCTCCCATCTTCAATCAATCAATCAATTACGTGCTCTTCGTGGATTTCTCTCATCCTCAGCCAACACGAAACCTTAATCCTAGCAAGGTACGATTTCCTTGCCCACAGTATTCATGTTAAAAATATAATTTGTATGTTTAAAAGTTTATTTATTTTTTTGGCAATTAAGTCTTTTTTTTTAAATTTAAAATAGAAAAATTATATTTGATAATCTTTGTATTAATATTTAATTTTAATAATTTAACATATAATAATTATTTATAAGGATTAATACAGATTTAATACGTCAAATAAGTATTTAAACAAATTCTATACGAATTAGGTACTTGATGTAGTAAATTGTGAATTTGGTGGTACTTGATATAACATAAGTATTATTAGCCCATATTTTATATGGTCAAACCGTATACAATTCTTATTTGGCCGTAAAATTAGGTATTTCGACCAATTTTGTCCGGATTCTAAAATTGGGGGCTAAATTGTATCAAATTAGACACTTGATATAGTAAAGTGTAAGCCCAAATTCTTTGGGAGCCTAATCATAAATATGATAGTATTTCATGTAGTAAACTGTATTTAGCCCTTATTTTCGACAGAATTATGTCGGAATTAACATATTTCCGAGAGAAGTATTTCCGACCGAATATTTCGTCGAAAATATACTAATTCTGAGAAAATTATTTTCGTCGAAAATAGTTATTTTTCTTATAGTGTTAATTGACGAGCCCACACTTTTCAATATCTCTTGTCAAGAGCCCCAAGCTCATAGTCGTGACTCTGATAGCAGTTGTTAGGAATATTCAACATATATATGTTCATTTGAAACCACATTTAACTCACAAAAATTAACATATTAGATCTATAGTTCATTAGAACATATATATTTTTTCTTATATTTCGATGTGAGACTTTAGTATCACGTATATAAGATAATCTAGCAAATGATTTGATCATATGAATGTAGACATTGTATACAACCCATAGATGTAGGGACCTTTTAAAAGAAGTTTGAGGGGTCTATTTTATCGACAAGAAAAGGTAGGAGGCGTCTATAAATCTCATATTTATAGGAATCATTCGAATGTGAATGAATATAGTCCAAACAAACAAAGGCTTCATTGATTTAGCTGAAAGAAAACAATATATAGCAAAAGCATATGGGACATTTATTAGTGGACAGAAGTAGACCAGGCCTCCTGGTCTAGTTGGTACTTGCTAGGTTGCACCTTCATGCAATCATGCTAACAGCTAACTTAACATTAATAAGATTTGCTAGTTTGAGGAGAAAAATTAAGGAGGGGGAGGGGGAGGGGGGGGGGGGGGGGAGTTTGGTTAGGTTTCTTAAGGACCAAACAAAATTAAACCAAGATCCGTTCTATAAAAATGGCAGATATTCAAAATATAAAAAATACAAATGTTCCATAAAAGATATTTAAGGTACAAAATTCAAAAGTAAAACATTATATAAAATTTATTTTTCCCTTGATTAAAAGTACTTAGGTAGGTCCTGTACTGTACTAATAAGAAAAACAAATACTTAATCCGTCTGAGGATAAATTTTTATTATTATTATTTTAGATAGTACCAAGTTAAATATTTATTTACTTTTAAAATTTTATTTTTTATAATAATTTGCCTATAATACCCTTGGTATTAAATAGCATATTTTTATTTTCTATGCATATTTATGGAGTATCACTAGTCATGTACAATAAATTATATAATTAAGTGAGAATTTAAATATGTACAATTTTGTCATTTTATCATTTTTTTTAATACTCACATAAAGTCAACTAGATCATGCCTATAAAGGAGCAAATGAATGGAAAAGAACTGATGAACCCAAATGTTAATTATATTTTTGTGTGGGATTAGGTTGGCATTGCCCCACAGCAATATTGCAAACAACTTGAACTGCAAAGTTATTGCCGTAAGGCAACCAACACCATTGACCAGAAGGACCATTTCATTAGCAGACAGTTCAACCAACATGAACTTCTCTCAGATTGAAATTACTGCTGGATTAAGGTGAGATTATTCCCATTTGTATTTTTTTTCTTTTTCTTTTTCTTTTTGTAAAAGAAATATATTAAAACTATAATCTGTTATAAAAGATAAATAAAATTATAATGGTAGAAAATTAAGGGCAGATCCAGGATTTATTCCCAGCAGGAGCGGATTTTTTTGGGCTGAATTTTAACGAGATAGAGGGCGAGAATTTGAATACATTATACACTGTGTTTACTTTTTTTTGGAGCAGTAGTAGTTGAACTTTTTTTGCCCCTCTAAGTTTAACTTTTTTATAAATTTGCTCCTTTAAGTTTATTAAATTTTATTTTGCTCCTCTCACTATACCTATTAAAAAAAAGTTGAACATAGTCAATGTCCCATTTGCCCTCCAAGTAGATCCAGTGGTAGAAATAATTCAAATGGTACTCCTTTAAAATAAATAATAAATTTATATCAGGTTGATTGTCCATCATAATAGTAAGCAGTGAACATCATATATACATGAAATACAGTTAATCTTTTAAAAAATTTAGGAAACTGATATTTTTACATGTTAAAATAATATTTTTATGTGAGTCACTCTCACATGGAGGTGGGACCGACTCACTATTCATGTAAGAGATCGAGTGAAAATATCAATTTTTTATGTAGAAATATCAGTTCCCAAAATTTAATATATTGAAATACATTCAATACTTTGTATTAGACTATTAGTATTACTCTATATGTGTACCATTTGCCTGTTCCCTCTGATTTTTTTTTTATGTTTTTTGTTTTTTTTTTAATTCCTACTTGCCTTCAGTTGGGAATAATGACCGAACTGCCCTCAGTGTTGTACAGAACTTAAGTGTCATTTGTCACACAAAAAAAAATGAGTGAGTATTTGTAATTGTAAAGTTTTGAGGAATACATTATTGAAAGAAGGTCAATGCTGTATAAGCATCTAAGTACACATTAACTTTGCACCCAAGTTTTGCATCTACAATATGTCAAGGGTATTGTAAGAATTTTTTTTTAAATAAATTAAATTTCATTATTTTATAAATTATAGAGGGTATGAATGTACCAATTTAAGTTTGTTAGCACTGCTCCATAAAAAAAAGTTATGTAAACAGAAAAATAATCAACTACTATGTACCAAAAAGATTTTAGTATGATGGTTAAGATTAAGTTCATGTGATATTTGACTTTCTGGTTCGCCTAAAAGTACCAGATCTTGAGGGAAGCAATGACCCAAATTTGATTTTATACCAACTGGCCTTGACTCAGTCGGTCCTGAGTTCAACCCCCACCCTCGAATTAACAAAAATAAATAATTTTGATCTTATAATTAGAGCATCATATGTTCTCTTTCTTCTAAAATGATAGTCAAGCTCCAAAGTATTTATAAAAGTTTGACTTTAACTTTATTAATCATAATGAGAATTGATATATATATATATATAGAGAGAGAAATAATCCATGAAAAATGTTAGTTACGGATATTAATTGTTTCAACTGACGGTTATTCAAATTGAGTCAAAATTAGATCGAATCGAATTACCGAGATGAGGCTCAAACCTCTGAAGGAGAAGACTGACAATAATTTAATTAATTTTCTATGTTGGCCACTAGAGGGAGTAGCGTTTTGACTGGCCGCTACCCCATCTAGCGGCCAACATAGAAAATTAATTAAATTAAGGGTGGCTTGAGAATTTGGCTCAGCCGCTAGAGGGAGTAGCAGCCAGATTGACTAGATCTTAGGACATAGATCTAACATTTTAATCAATTCTCATCCATATGCTAAACAGCTGCAAAAATTTAGCTTCGGAGAGGGATTGCAGCTCAGGATCTGGGATTGCAAGATATAGGGAAATGATCAGGGACTGCAGCTGTTTAGCATATGGATGGGAATGGAGTAAAATGTTAGATCTTTGTTCTAAAATCTAGTCAATATAATCACATTCTCCCTCTGCACGGACTAAATCTCAAACCACCCTTAATTTAATTAATTTTCTATGCTGGCCGCTACTCCCTCTAACGGCCAGCATAGAAAATTAATTAAATTATTGTTGGCTGCTACTCCCTCTAGCGACTGGGCCCTCATCTCAGTCATTCGATCTAATTTTAGATGTCTGAATAACAGTTAGTTGAAACAGTGCCCAGAACTAACTTTTTTCATGGATCATTTCCCATATATATAGTCCATTTCAAGGGCTCACCCATTTATTTTACATACCATGCTCACCCCCTTTAGCGACGGACCGGGCGACGGTTCTGTCCGTCACTATATCAGATAACCGTCGTCTTAACATATAGCGACAGACCGAACCGTTGCTAAAGGGAATATGTAAGGTATGTATAATCTAGGGGTAAGCCTTTGATCCTTTCCGTATCTTTGATCCTTTCCGTGTGTGTGTGTGTATATATATATATATATATATATATATTCTCAAGAGTTTTAATTGTTGAGTTTTGTACATGAATGGTAATGCAGCTTCCCTGATGTTCCTCCTCCAAAAATCCCATACAAAATATGTCCAAACCCTTCTGCTATTATATGGAGATCAGCAAGAAGAAGAAGAAAGGGGACTTCTTAAAGTCATGCATATATTCTCAGTTTTCTTCCAAAAAAATGTTAAGAGGATTGATCCATTTCTGCTACAAAACTACTTTGGGCTTGGCCTGAATTTAATTGGATCTGGCCTTCAAGCTTTCAGTTTCTCTTGCACAACAAAATTCCTTACATGAACAAATGAAAGAGTTTTGACAATATTCACCTCACATATGAATATTAAGGGAGTCTCATATATTATGGAAAAAAAAACATATCATTTTACTTGTTAAAATAACGATATCCAAGTGAAGCTGACTTGATATAGTTGTTTATAGTTATAAATTTCTTATTTGAATAAAATCTCGTTTGAGCATGCTATTGATTCTGTTTACAGAATTTCGAGCTTTATATTTTAAAATTTGTGAAGCACACTCTAAAAGAGAGTTATAAATAATGTGTATTTCAAATGAAATTCTTATCCATGAAAATAAAAATGAAAAATTATAATTTTTTATTCAAATATTCTATATATAATGTGACACTACCAAAACTCTCACTATTATCATAAAACTCTATTAAGTTTTCTAACTAGATCAGACTATAATAATAGACCCTACATGAATGTATTTTAAGGAAGAAAAAAACACACAAGCGCATGCACTCATTTTGTGAAATTTAAAATTACACTGAAGCTGAATGATGTAATAAAAATATATAACTACAAGTTTACAGTGTCAAATTAAAGAATTGGTAAGTCCATGTTGAATCTATAAAGACTAGATTAATGTATTGTTAATATTTATTTTAGGCGAATTAAAAATAAAGATTGAAAATTAATTAACTAAAATATGAAAACTAATATTGAGGAAGCAATCTAGAATCCGAATCCATTAAACAATAAATTTACATAATAAGTAATTCAATCTCTTCTATTTTTATAACTTAATTACGATTTTAATATCTCTTCCCTTTAATTTAGCAATTTTACATTTAACATAGGCAATCATAGACTATGAAAATTTAAAGATTAACTATAACCCGGCCATCAAAACTTCTTCGAGCAATCATGGATTATAAAAAAACTCATATCTTAACAATAATCTATCAAAACCTCTTAATTAATTTAAAATCACATAAGAACAATAAAATGAAGGTATTTCGATAACGAAACATGAAGGCGAAATCAATTAAACATAAAAGCATAAATAATAGAAGAGATAAAAAATATTATCATGAATAATTATTTAATTTCATCTTCAGCCTAGATTAAAGAAATTAGTTAGACATGAAAAATAAACAAACTAACTAAAATAAAGAAGAAGTAGAAAATTCAAAAAATAAATAAGAAAACTCCCTTTATTAACAATTCTCCTACAAGCATACAATGAAAAAATAATTTAATATTACTCCTACTCCTGACCTAAACTAATTTCATCTTCCTCTCTCTAAAACAAGAGACCTATTTATAGAGGATTTTTTTTTTTGCCCTAATTTAGATTCATTGAACTTGGTCTCTTTTATTTCCTTTTTATCCTTTTCTTTCCTTCTTAGCTTCAATCTCTACATAGTAATCTCCTAATAGTCCCTTTCTATATAGGTTTCAACTTTCAAGTGACAATCAACTTCTCAAAGAGATCTTCTAGATAAAAAAAATCTTCTAGATATACTTTCTTTTCTCTTGCATATCAAGATTGTTCAACCTCCTTCCTTCTCAGTGTAGTATTCTTCTTGGATCAGGGACGAAACTATGTTAGGACCTGAAGGGCCATGCCCCCCCAAGGCTTAAAAATTTTGTAAGGCCACCTGTTCATTTATCAAGTTGTTCATGGAGTGCTTCTAATTGCAAACTAATTTTATTATTAAATTCATTATAATTGCATATTTGTATAATTTGAACATAATATTGTATTTATGTTAGAATGATACATTTGCATTCAGGTAACCAACTAAAACCCTCATTAAAAAAAATTATTCTTTGTTTATTTTATGAAACTTGATATTTTAATTTTTAAAAGTTTAATGAGTGATCATAATATTGTATATGTTAATTCCAATTGCATATTCAAATTATTTTTCGGTAACCAACTAAAACCCTTATGTATTTGATTGCAAATTTATAAAAAATTTATTATTAAAAAGTTCAATGAGTGGTCTAATAATATTGATTAACTCATTCTTGTAATGTAGTTAATTGAATTTTTTATTTTTTATTTTAGAATCATGGAAAAATCACGTACAATTGATTCATTTTTCAAGAGAAAGCAATCAAATCATGTTGACACATCTCTATTTATCCATGAGCCTAATGTTAAAAAATCTCTGCCTACCTCTGAACAAGAACAACGTTTTCTAAAATCACCAAAAATTGAAGGTAAAGAATGGGATATTAATTATTTGGAGCGTGATCCTAGAAAATATATCGAAAAATGAAAATATTGTGGTAATCTATTTGATGAAGTTTGACGAGCTTACATCAATTACGGTCCATATCAATGCATTCTTCCCGAGTCCCTTTTTCTGAATATATATTATGTTGTAAAAAGATTTCGCCCCCTAAGATCAAATACTGATTTCGCCCCTGTCTTAGATATTTCCTTACATGAAAAAAAGTATAGAATATCGCTTGATCACCAAGATGTTGACTTTATTGCAATAAAATATTATATCCTACAAAATAAAATAAAACATATTAATTTAATAAACTAATATAATTAAAGGAATAAATTATGGATAATAAAATGTATGAATTATGTGTCTATCAAATACCCTCATACCTAGTTTTTTGCTCATCCTTGAGTAAATAAAAAGAAAAAAAAACTAGAACTATCACTTTTTCATAGGAAACATGATTGCACTTAACATGTGCAACAAGCCTTTAAACCTCAAGGTTACCCAAAGTGGACAAGTTGTGTCTCGTGAAGGTTTGCAGTGAATATACCCACAAAATTCAAAAATATCTTTGAATTCAACAAATTATGAAATTGAAAGAAAACTTCTAAATATACATGGGCATTATACATAAGAAAGATTAAACTCAAAATTCCACTTTCAATTTATCAAAAATACTTTATCTTCATTATAGACACCATCTTTCATAAAATTAAGGGTTAAGTTCAGATGACCACTTGGGGTTTGAGCGTCCCACTTAACCACCTGTAGTCAGTAAAGCTACATTTAAACTCCCGACTTTTTGAGTTAAAGTGAAAAAGTCACCTTTTTCATCCAACTTAACTGTGCGTGTATGTCAGACGCCAAAAAGCGCGTGAGAAGGAGGTGTAACAGTAAAAAACAACTGATAAATGTCTAAAATAGCCCTTCTTCTTCCTCTTTGTTTAGCCATGGAAGAAAATGAAGAGGCTTCATCAAAGTTAAACAAATCTCCGGTTTTTGACAAGGCTTCAAACCCACTCGATTCTCAACGCGATGTCGATTGGAGACGGGTGGGTGGATTCACTTCAAAAGCGTGGGCTTTTAGATTGTGGTGTTTCTCTGTTCGGATTAGTAGGGGGTTTGATTAAGATGAATCTAGGTTTGGAAGAGGATGCGTTCAGATCTGTTATGTTATCCCTATTCATCTTTCCATTTTCTCAGATCTTGAACTAATTTTAGTTCTCCTATCTTGAACTGATTTCATCTCGGTTTGGAAGAGGATGTTTCAGATCTGTTGTGTTTTTCGATCTGGATTTATTCGTTATTGCTCTATTTATTTGTTCAAATTGGATGTGTCACGTTTCGTATTCTCCCCTTGGATCTTTTACAAGTACAAGTACAGTGTCATTCTTTGATTTTCCTCCGGCTCTTTTCTTTCCCATTCATTTTCCCTTATTCCCAGATTTCTTCTCTCTTGTTTGGTCCTTCAATAGCAGAGGAGAAATGGGGAAGCAAACAAAATCAGAACAATAAAAAGAGCCTCAATTGGAATGTCTCCATAGAATCTGTCTTTGCCTCTGCGTTTCCCACTAATATGCCACTTGAAACATTTACCTAACCCTGGTATATGTTTGGAAATTTGCTAGTCGTAATTATATATTGGTCAGGTACAATTTGGGTTGGGAGAGAAGGTGAGGTAAAAGCGGGACTACTGAAGGGGCGATTGGTTTCTATATTTGTTGGTAGCCTAGGTGCGACTTGGGAAATATTTCTCCGCCCTGTATAGATGGTTCTTACGTTTGGAAGGATGTTTTGTATAACAAGGCTCTTTCTCGTGTTTTACTTTTTATCGTTTGCATTTTTGTTGCATCTTCCGAGCTTGATTAGGCTCATCCGAAGGAAGGTGATCAAGCTGTAGATGATTGTATATGTAGTTTGATACTTTGATTAGTTCGATATCATTAAAACCTAAGAAAGTTGTGAATTATTATGTTAATTTTTGTGTGTTTTTATTGTTCAAACAATTTCTTCTCTCTTGTTTGGTCCTTCAATGTGTGTTCCCAGATTTCTTCTCTCTTGAGTTGGGTTTTTTAGGCACCAAGGAGTTTCTTTGAGTTCTTAGGATTTTATGGTGATGTTTCAGGCTCATTCTTTTAATATTTTTCTTTTTTCCTTGCAAATTTCCTGTTTACCATGGTGAGGGTAATTAAGTCTTTAGCCAAATAAAGTAACGGAGTTAAGACGGAAAACACTTTTTCACTTTAACTCAAAAAGTCGGGAGTTTAAATATAGCTTTACTGACTACAGGTGGTTAAGTGAGAAACCGCTCAAACCCCAGGTGGTCATCTGAACTTAACCCTAAAATTAATTCCATGTGATGCATGCATTGTGTATGTGATGTAACTCTTAGTAGGAATTTTTACTATGAAAATCAAACAAACTCATTTTTCTTGTGGAGTAAAATTCAAGAATGATATTCATGTATCAAAAATAATTTGGACAAAAGAGAAAATTAAATTCTGTTATGAATAGTACTCATGAATAGTACCATATGAATATTACCCATGAATAGTACCGTATGAATAGTACTCAGACATGAAAAGATTAAAATTTAATAAAAAAAAGTTCAGACCAATATTTCAGGAAAATGATGTTAGATGAAGCGCAAACCTTAAAGAATTTTTAATTATTTCAGGAATTATAGAAGCAATACTTACTATAGTAAGTTTAAATTTAGGAATATGAAATGAAATAATATCACTTACATGATATGGAGTATGAAAGAAAGTGATATTTCTTACGAGTATTGAAATAAAATAACATCCTTTACGAATATAAAATAAATAATATCTTTTACCTTAGTAGAAACAAGATTTGACTGGAATATCGGATATTATCCTGAGAAAATCTAATCTTGCACTAAAATCTACACTCAAAGTATTCTTATACTCAAAAGAAATACTCACAATATTGCAGTAGAAAAACTCGAGATTTTTGGTGTGTTTAGGATGGAGGGTTACCCCTCCTTTTATAGTACAGCACGGAGGAATAAAACAATTCTTCTCTGCCTAACTTTTTTTCTTCTTATTGCCAAATTTTTTTTTTCTTCTTTCCTTGCCTAACCTCCTCCCATTTTTTATGGGTGAGGCCCACACCAAATGAAACAATTGAATGCATTTCCTTTGCAGGAGAATTGAAAAGCACGTGTGCACGGAAATGGTTTTGAAAAAAAAAATTCAAAACCAAAATGATAACATTCACTCCACTTTTATTCAAATGTTGAAAATTATATATTATTATAATATTACCATTTAAATTATAAAATTATATTATTATATTATCACATTATACTATTATAATGTAATATTATAATAATATATTTAAATGAATGTTTTATCGGAAAAAATAGTTGTGATTCCATAGAAAAATATGTCAAACTTTCAACAAATGTTTCATGTTAAATTCCTTCATTTATATCAAAATTGAACTTTCACAATTAATATTATAAGCTCAAAATATTAACAACCAGATCATTCCCAAGAAAGATGGTGCTTTCCGATAAGGATTTATCCTTATTGGCTCACAATTATATAACATAACCCCTTTCCTCGAAAGAATTTTTTAGACATTGTCAATAATGCTAACTAATAATATGAATAATTGTGTCGTGTCAATTATTGATTTAATAACATAAAATATTGTGCAGATCATACTGTGACAATAATTGAATCAATAATATGAGATATTATGTAACAATTACTGTGATAATTATTGAATGAAACTGAGTGGCTTCTTACGTAAGAATCAATAATCAGAGATATTGTGCAATTCCGTGTGCTACTATGCAACAACGCGCATTATTGTACTTTTATCATCGAGTATTTCAACGGTTAACAGTAAAAGCTTTGTCGTTATTTTTTATAAAAAGGTTATTTTTGTGGCTTTTATATCAAGCGGTTATTAAGTTATGTGTTCCATGATGATTAAGTTGTCAGTAAATGCGAATATTCCTCGACAAAAGAATATTCCTCGACCAAACGAATATTTTATGACAACTTGCTTACTTTGCAAAATTTGCACATATCACCCATAACTATAGCATTATATCAAATCAACACCTTATTATTCAAAATAATAATTAGAGAAAATTAAATCTTTATTCATAAAAAGTTGGGGTGTTACAGCTTACTAACTCGAGTAACACATGCCACAAATGTAAGACCCCAAATTATTAATAAATAAAATTTAATTTCCTATATTTATCATTTGAAATAGTAAGGGTTGATTTGATTAATAATGGTTAGTTATGGAAAAATGCTAAATATTTCAAATAAGCAGTGGTTATAAAATATTCATTGTTGTTTCGAGGAATATTCGTTTAGTCGTGGAATATTCGTCTGAATCCATACAAACTTCGCGCCATGGGCCCCATAATAAAGCGATTGGATGAAAAAAAGCGACAAGTATAAGTTGTTTATAAATAACGGCGTAGTTATTCACAGATTAATTTGTTGGAATACCCGGTGGTTAAAAACAAGAATCTGGCGTTGCACAAGAAGATATTTACCTGATATTGCACCAATTATTGATTCTTACGTGAAGAAGGCACTACTCAATAATTGTTGCGGTAATTATTTGTTCGATATTTTATTTTATTGATTCAATAATTGCTACGTTGATATTTTATATTATTGTTGTTTCAATAATTGTCACTACGCTAAAGATTTTCCATTATCGGAGCAATAATTCATATTATCCGAATAATATTATTAGATAACATTATTGACAATGTCTAGAAAGTTACATCTAAGAAGAGGTTTGGTCACCTAATTCTTGGCGTCGATGAAGGAGAAATCCTTATTGGAAAGCCCCTCTTCCAGGAACCGCGTGGTTGTCGAGATTGTGATTTCGTAATATTATTTGTAAATAATTAATTATTGATTTATATGATGAGGAAAATATTTATTTTATGTGGATATAGATGGAGAAAATTTTTAAAGTGACAATTGTTAAAAATTGATATTTTATTTTTTTCTGATAAAATAATATTTTATTATATTATTATAATATAATAATGATGATATTTTTACAATGAATGTGGGATATATGAGTATATGAGGAGGAAGAGTATTTTTGTTCCAAAAGTTGTTTAAAACATGTTTGTGGTCCCATTTCTTGACTGAAATTTGATTATAGCCTATTAAATCGCTCGTTTGTGGATTTCGGTCAATTTCTGTTTGGAATTTGGAAAACTTTTCTTCTGCAAAGTTGTAGAGAATGGAATTTTCTATGGAAAAGACATGAGTTTTGAATTTTTCTGATAAAAGGGCTATTTATTATGAATTATTGAAGTTTCAAAATTCCGAAATAATTGATTTTTAGAAGTTTTAATTGTTTTAATTAACAAAAACATTTTTGGTGAGTTGGCACATGTGTGGCTGATATTTTGGATCAGTGGAGGTGTGCGTAGGAAATTATAATATATATATTAATATTATATTAAATTTTCTGCTTTGGTGTTTTAAGTAATTTCCTATAAATAGGATGCTTAGGTTAGAATTGAAAATCACACCAGAAACTGAAGTTTTCTCTCTCTTTCTCTCTCGATATATTGAGCGTATTCTTGTGAGTATTTTAATACTTTGAGTGTTGCTATATCTGATTGCAAGTTCAAGTCATAGCTTATATCAAGGTGTTTCAACTAGAAATCTTGTCTTTTCTGAGGTAAGGGATGTTATTTTTTCTTAAATGATATTATTTTCTTCAATATCATTATCTTAAAATCTTGGTTTGAACTTTTTATCAAATTTGGAACTTTTTGTGTCGGGGTTATTATTCACGATACTGAAGACTATTCACTTAATACAACCTTATTCACTTAGAAAAATAAAATTTTCTTCTTTTTGTCCAAAAAATCTATTATGAATACTAGCTTTGATTGTATCCATGTTTTGATCATTCGTGAATTTTTACTCCACTATGGTTATTTATGAGGTATTTTTGGACATGGATAAACTGAAATACGAATCTTTAATATTTGATATTTTGTTTCACTGGATTCGTTTTCTTTAAAATATTTTTCATCATCCTCAGTCCTAAATGATGATATAACTGAATATCTTTGGTTTGTAGTGCAAAGATGAATGATTTTCTGATGGATATCTTTGGCCCGTAGTGCAAAGATGAACAGGTGTTTAGATGAACATGACCGGTGATGAATATCTTTGGCTTGTAGTGCAAAAGATGAATATTTAATTCGGATATATATTGATTGATGTTCTGAGGAGGATAAAATATTGACGATGAACTTTTAAATTCATATATAGAAGATAGTAGATTTCGTTCTCTACTTAACTCTTCTAATGAATTATTATTTCGCTATTGCGAATATTGATTTAAAACTTGTTGTCTATTGTATTCTATTAGATTTTTCCTGTTGAAGACTAACGATAATTTGTTCTATATTATCTTGGTCATAATATTCTTTTCTTGGGCTAGTTGAGCACACCATTTTTCTTTTTGTTCCATTTTTTTCTTCTCGAAGGCGAGAATGTAGCGAGTCTTAATGGGGTATGGAATGAAGGTTCTAGAAAGTCGTTTTAGTAGTCCTCACCATTTTTGTAAAATAATGTATCAATAATTGTCTTGAGGACTTATTTGAGTGTGGATATTGTCTCAGATGACAATATTTGTATTTAAACTCACAGTTTTTATGTTGTATTAATAAAGTTGTAGTTGTTTCTGTACCATGTATTTTGACGACTCAGAATGGGTGTTGTATACCTATTTTGGGGGCGTCACAACAAAATTAGACTATCAAGCTGCTTTTATCCATTACACTTTTCAACGTGAATATCGATATTTCCTAAGACTTCGATACCCAATTATGTCGTTCAATGGACATTAAAGTAGTTATTTATTTCTTTTTCATTTTTTTAAAACTTTTTTCCTTTCTATTTTTTTGAAATTACTTGAATCATAGTTTATACCCCATAACTAAGAATTAGTGCAAACGTGAAGTGCAAAAAATGCTTATAAAATTAATTTTTTTCCATATGGTATTTCAAACTAAGATTTCGTATATAATCAAAGGTTCAAAAATTCTAAATCTTTTAATCTTACTCATGAATTTTTAATCGACAAATACTTATTAGAATCAATTCAATCCAAAAAAAGTCAAATAAATTTTTTTAATTTTTTTTTGTGTTTTTACTATATTTTCCTTTAAAAAATCTAATACAATAATACAAACAAACTCCCCCATACCTAGCTAAATCATGCATTGTCCTCAATGTATACAAATGAAGAAAAGATAACAAAAATATCAAAGAATTATACCTTGTATTTGGGGTTTTTATTCTGCAATAAAATGCAGTGAGAAAGAAAACAAATGTACATACCTACGAATCTCATATATCCTAAAAAGTATGTGACTAAAAATGAATGATACAAATGGGTAAGTGAGTGTGAACTTTTCATGATTTTTTGGAGGTCTAGAAAATTGAAAATAGTCAGAATTTTCATCAGAATTATGCTTAAAGTCTACCTCTTGAAAAAATTCACTATCATGTTCAAAAGACGGAAGAATTGGTTCAAATGCATGTTCAAATTTAGGTGAATTATGTGTAGTGGCTCTCAACATCTCGTTGACCTTATATAAATATTTAGATTCATTCCAATTTTTCTCAAGGTGATTTAAGAAACAATCAATTGGATCTTTTTAAATCAAGTGTCTATTTTCAATTATTTCTTAGATCATGGAAAACTCTTGTATCATGTTTACTTTAAATTGGTTGGTCCAAAATATCACTAGGTGGTATTATAGGAATAAGTCTTTCAGGGTATGGAGCTTTAGGCTTATAGACTTTTTCAACCGACTCATTAAATGTGACATGATCAATTTTAGGCACAGACTCATAATTTTTAGACTCCTCAAATTCGCTTAACTCAAACTGTGTAGAATTGAATACAAATTTTTTATTTTCCTCATCATTTCCACAACCACCAAAATTTTCAAAATTAACCTCAAAGTTACTAGAAAATTCACCCACCTCTTGCTAATTTAGTATGGTATCTAATCGACTCATTTGAATTTCTAGACGAGATATAGGTTGATCATGCTAAATTGATTTTCCATAGTTTTCTCTAAGGCATTAAGACTTTCCTCTACTTCATTTGATAATTCTTGTGGATGTTGAGGTTCTGGATCCGAATATGGATATAGATATGGATACGAACTTAGATAAGAATTTTCATAAGTTGAAAAAAAATGATTTGCTTGGTGTGCATTAAAATTTTCATAGGGTTCTTGATTCCAAGTAAAATTATTATTCCAACTATAATAAGAATTCAACTTTCCACAAATCATAAAACAAATAAACAACTAACCACGAAAGTCACACAAAAAATATAAAATAAAATAAAATCATAAATCTACGATTAACCTAAATAAAATCTAAGCAGCTCCTAACTGTTCCAAGTTACACCTTAAGGTCCACAAATTTGAAATTAATCACACCACTAGCTAAGTAAGTGTAAGAACGGTGGGAGTCTCTCCGTAGGTACGGTGACTAATTGAATAACCACAGGTTCCTTAAGGCTTTAAATTTTGAACCACTTGCCTAGACACCATTAGTTTGATTAATTTAAAATTTAGCCCCCTCTTAGAGTTTCTTGTCCTAATTGAGCTCGAGAGTCCTAGGGGCCAACGTCTACTTGATTTTATTAAAACAATGTTATGCAAAATGCAGTTTGAGTTGTTTGTGAGCTAAGGAAGGGTGATGAACTCCCCACCTTATCTTGTTACAAGTTGTGCCCTTAATGTTAGATTACAAATGAGAATGCACAAATAAAATAAAAAAGAACTTGTAAACAAATAAAGTTTCCTAAAACTATGTGAATTACGAAAGAAAAAGAAATTTTGACGTACCTCAATCCTCCAACAATCACCACAGTTTATATTTGACAATAAATAAATAAATAGAATAAAAATCTAAACAGAATGTGATCTACGTGAGTGACTGCATGAATGCGACAATTAGTTTCCTAACTAACAGTAAAAACTAAAAGAAAAAAGAAAACTAAGCTACTACTTTTTTTTGAATTAAGATACAAAATACTAGGAAAAGTGAAACAATAATCTTATCTTTCCGCATGGTTGATCCACTTCGATAATCCTAAAAAAAAAATTAAAAAATATAAAAAAATATTAGAAAGAAAAAAATTAATTCGAATAAATAAAAATTAAGGAATAAATAAAATTAATTCTAGTCCCCGACAACGACTCCAAAAACTTGATGTGATAAAAATATGTAACTACAAGTGCACGGTGTCAAATTAAAGAATTGGCAAGTACAGGTCGAGCCCACAGAGACTAGATTAGTTTTAATGTATTGTTAATACCTATTTTAGGCGAATTACAAATAAATATTGAAAATTGATTAACTAGAATATGAAAACTAATATTGAGGAAACAATCTAGGAATTCGAATCCATTAAACAATAAACATAATAAGTAATTCAATCTCTTCTATTTTTATAAGTTAATTATGATTTTAATCTCCATTCCCTTTAATTTAGCAATTTTAAAATTAACGTGGAAAAACATAGTATATTAAAGTTTAAGGATTAACTATAACACATCAAAACTTCTTCGAGTAAGAATGGATTATTAAAAACTCATATCTTAACAATAATCTATCAAAACCTCTTAATTAATTTAAAATCACATAAGAACTATAAAACGAAGGTGGTTCGATAACGAAACATGAAGGCGAAATCAATTAAACATAAACGCATAAATAATAGAAGAGATGAAAAATATTATCATGAATAATTATTTAATTTCATCTTCATCCTAGATTAAAGAAATTAGTTAGACATGAAAAATAAATAAACTAACTAAAATAAAGAAAAAGTAGAAAATTCAAAAATAAATAAGAAAACTCCCTATATTAACGATTCTCCCACAATCATACAATGAAGAAGTAATTTAATCTTACTTCTACTCCTACTCCTAACCTAAACTAATATCATCCTCCTCTTGAAGGGTACAAGAGTTCCTAGTGAACTAAAGTTCCAAGGCTGCTGGTCTTGAAGGATTCTTAGTGATTCGAAGTTGATCAAATCCTTAGTGGAATCCCTGCTTGTTGAAGCAGAAGAGTGGAGTATGAGCATTTAGTCTCTGAACCACTTAAAATCCCTGGCGTCACTTACTTTATGTCATTTACATTCCATACTATAACTGTTATATCTACTTACAACTAATCTAACATTAGAACTATGTTTAATGCTATATCCTTGAAAGGGATCTTAATCTATTCTGTTGTGCGTGAATTGATTCTATTATTAATTATCTACTAATCACTTAACAAGTAAAGAAAATGAACAAGTTTTATAGGATCTATTCAACCCCCCTTCTAGATCTCTTGTGTGCCCCCAGGAACTAACAATATTAACTCTTACTTGTTTATTGTTATAGATATATAAATATAAATTTTTATACATATTTATATATATCTATACTTTATTTATCATTATTTATATAAATATCATAAAATAGATTAACACTTTGATCGTCAAAATGACCCCAAGATACTTCTAATAAAAAACTATCCAAACCGTTTTTGAATTTCTTAGTTATCTATCTATTGAAAATATTTATATAATTATCTCATATATTTATTATTTATATAAATATCGTAAAATAGATTAACACTTTGATCGTCAAAACGACCCTGAGATACTTCTAATAGAGAACTATTCGAACTGTCTTTGAATTTCTTAGTGATCTATTTATCGAAAATATTTCTATAAGTACTTTATATATTCATTATTTATATAAATATCATAAATTAACACTTGATCGTCAAAACGACCCTGAGATACTTCTAATAGAGAACTATCTGAACTGTCTTTGAATTTTAAATAGTTTATCGAAAACATTTATATAAATATATAAGTCTGAAAATTATAAATTTGGTCAGTACTTAGAAAATCCTAAGTGGCCTTATTTATTTATTATTCACATAATAGATAAAATATTTTTATATAGTCATTGAGTTAAACAAATATATTTGTTATATCAAGTGTTGCTTAATTGATTCATCTTGTATACTTGATATCTGTCATCACAATTATTTAAGCATAATTCATTCATAATATCTAAAATTAAATTTATACTTTAAATCCATAGAAACACATTCTAAAATTTAAAGTATAAATGATTCTTTATAAACTTGCATTAAACTATATATTTGCTTATTCTGAAGTATTTTTTGAAATACACTTAAACTAATTTATCTACTTAATCAAGAAGCATATTTTTACAAATATAATTATTTGATCTCAAATTGTTATCTTCTTATTTTAGAAGTATTTCTCTATCAAAATTTTTGTAAAAAAAAAAAGGGTAGAGCTAGTTTATTTTATGTACCTGTGAGAAAGATGAGTAATTCTTCGACCAAGACCAGAGTCTTAGAGAGGTCAGCTGGGAGTTGGGTCTCTAGTGTACTTCTGAGGTGATGAAGAAGTTGTTGTTTCAAAATCAGATCATAAAATAGAATTAAACTTAAAAGAAATACAACTAAGCTTGAGGAAGGAGCTGAGAGCTTGCTGTCCAAGATAGGTAGTTGTGAATAGTTGAAAGTTTGTTGATAAAACTTTGTAAAGGTTTCTCCGCATGTTAAAGGAGTATTTATTACTGATAGTAATAGGATCTCAAGTCCTGGAGAGGAGCTTGAGACTGGATGTAGCAACATACCCGGGATGTATGTTGTGAACCAGACAAATCTCTGTGCATTGTGTAATTGAATTTTTACTGTCTTGCATATTAATTTCTAACACTGCAAATTAATTATCTAAATATTCAAAAAGGCCTAAGATAATTTTTTTAATCTATTCAACCCCCTTCTAGATTATTATTGGACTTTCACATTGTCCTCAATGTATATAAATGAAGAAAAAAGAACATAAATATGAAAGAATTATACCTTGTACGTGGAGTTTTTATTCTGAAAGAAAATGCGGTGAGAAAAAAATAAATGTACATACCAACAAATTTCATATATCTTAAAAAGTATGTGACTAAAAATGAATGATACAAACGGGTGAGTGTGAACTTTTCATGATTTTCAGGAGGTCTAGGAAATTGAAAATAGTAAAAAAATTCATCAAAATTATGCTTAAAGTCTATCTCATGAAAACTTTCACTAGCATGTTCAAAAGACGGGATAATTGGTTCAACTACATGTTCTAGTTTAGGTGACTTATGTGTAGTGGCTCTCAACATCTCATTGATCTTGTCTAAATATTCAAATTCATTCCATTTTTTGTCAAGGTGATTTAAAAAAAAATCAATTGGATCTTTTTCAATCAAGAGTCTATTTTTAATTATTTCTTGGGTCATGGACAACTCTTGTATCGTGTTTACTTTAATAGGTTGGTCCAAAAAATTACTAGGTGGTTTTTTAGGAATAAGTATTTCAGGTTATGGAGTTTTAGGCTTATAGAATTTTTCAACCGACTCATTAAATGTGACATAATCAATTTTAGGCATAGAATCATAATTTTTAGACTCCTCAAATTCGCTTGACTCAAACTGTGTAGAATTGAATACAAAATTTTCATTTTCCTCATCATTTCCACAACCATCAAATTTTCAAAATTAACCTCAAAGTTACTAGAAAATTCAACAACCTCTTGCTCAATTATTATGGTAGCTAATCGACTCATTTGAATTTCTAGACGAGATATAGTTTAATCCATGCTAAATTAATTTTCCATTAAAACTTTCATAGTTTTCTAAGGCACTAAGTCTTTCCTCTTCTCTTTATTTGATAATTCTTGTGGATATTGAGATTCTAGATCTGAATATGGATATGGATATGGATATGAACTTAGATAAGGATTTTCATTATAAGTTGGAAAAAATTGATTTACTTGGTGTGCATTAAAATTTTCATAGGTTTCTTGATTCCGAGAAAAATTATTATTACAACTATAATAAGAATCTATCTTTCCACAAATCACGAAACAAATAAACAACTAACTGCGAAATTCACACACAAAAAATAAAATAAAAATAAAAATAAAAATCCTAATTCTACGGTTAACCAGACGGCTCCTAACTGTTCCAAGTTACACCTTAAGGTCCAAAATTTTGAAATTAATCACACCAATAGCCAGGTAAGTGTAAGAACGTGATAATTAGGTTTCATATATACCTACAAATTAAATACATTGAAGGTTTGATTGGTTGTTATTTTCAAGTATTGTGGTTACTTTTAGTTGCATTTTTGCGTTTTTGTAGAAAATGGGAAGGAACTGGGAACAAAAGGAATGATAAAGGGAATAAAAAGAGGTCAAAACAGAGCAAAGAGACTGGCGTGGCAGCGCGGCTTGTATAGAGTTTGGCTAGAAAGGAGATATATGTTTGGCGTGGCAGCGCCGTTTTAAAGAAGGGACTTGGCGCGACAGCGCTACCCTTCTAGAGATTTCAAGTGAGGAACTAAGTAGTAACATGGCCCAACAGCGCCACTTTGAAGAAGAAATTTGGCGCAGCAATGCCAAGACATGGCCAACTCAGCAAATATTCTTTTAAGTTGATTTTGGACCAGATTTGGAAGATGATTCCTTAAAACATTGGGATTGCCGTGAGGGACTATAAATAGAATATTATATGTAGGCTTAAAGGCTAACAAGACACGAAATTTGAGACAGAGGCTGGAGATTGGACTTGGGGATTGCAAAGGAGCACTTAAGAATTGCAATTGGAGATTGAAGACTAGAGCCAATTACTGAGTTTTTATTCTTTTTCTGTGACGCCCCCAAAATTAGGTATACATCACCCATCTTGGGTCGCCAAATACATGGTACAGAATTCAAATATAACTTACTAATACAACTGTCGTGTACAATACGACAAAACATAAACTGTGAGTTTGAATACAAATATTATCTACTAGAGATTATACAAACTCAAAAGGAGATCTCATTACAATTATTATCACACTATTTTACAAAATAGTGAGGACTACTAATCTTATCCTCCGGACCATCACTCCGTTCCCAGGCTCGTCCCATTTATATTCTCATTTCACGAAAAAGAACAATGAAAGGAAGGGTGAGCTCAACTAGCCCGAGAAGAAATATTATGACTAAGATAATGCGAGAATAAATTATCATTAGTCTCCAACAATGTTAAACCGATAAAATATAATAGACATCAAGTTTAAGCTGCGGTAGAACAAGCAATCCATTAAAAGAGTCAAGTAGAAAATAAAATCTACTATCTTTTATGATTAAAAGGTTTTCATCATTGTTATCATTTGAGACTCGACTTAATAAATATTTCACATCATCGAATCACCCTCGCACTACTGACCGAGGATATTCTTTAGTATCACGATCACAATTATCCATACCACTACGGGCCAAGAATATTTGTGTATTCATTAATGGTCATGATCATGCCAACAAGCATCGCCCATCAATGCACTACGGGCCAATGAGAACTTTTACCCCATCATTTGTAACATTACTACCATGATTACAAGAATAATCCACAGTCATAATCATACCAAGTCCATACATGCACTACAAGCCACAGATGACTTTCAACAAAATATAAACATGAGGATGATGACAATGATATAAGAATTCAATAAAACAAGTTCAAGAATTATTTTATCTAGGAATTATTAACGTCAAATTGTCAACTTGATCTTGTTTTGTAGAGTAAAATTCAAGAATGGTCGGGAAGAATATTTCCATGAAAGATCTTTGGATGAAGCGCAAATATCAATGATATTCTACTAATTTCATGGAGTATAGAAGTCAAAACTTTAACCAACTGAGTATAATAAAGAATGGAATAACAAAAGAAATTACCATGCATGCGGTACTTCGCATAGACAGGGTTATTCAACAGAATAATAATAGCGGAACCAGTCGGGAAAAATTGGCACAAGCCGAGAATGTTCCAGAAGAATAATAATAAAAAGCGGAACCGGTCGGTGTAAAACACAATTGATGAGGATGTTCCAACAGAATAATAATAAGATGGAACCAGGTCCGGTGTAAAACACACAGACAGGATGTTCCAACGGAATAATAATAAAGACGGAACCAGGTCCGGTGTAAAACACACAGACAGGATGTTCCAACAGAATAATAGAAGAATGTCACCAAGTATAGGTAAATGGCGTATCTGAGTTATTCCAATGTAATAATAAGAAATGGAATAACAGCAGATTCTCTTCATGAATAAGAAAGAATAACACCCCTTACAGTACAACAAATAATATTTCCTACCTTAAGAAGAAAATCTTGGATATATAAGTAGTGAAGTAGCGAGAATACTTTCTTCTTCTCTCTATAGTTTATCTCTACAGAGTTTTAAATTGAATTAAAAGAAAATAATGAATGAATGAGCTTCTATTTATAGAAAAATGGAATGCATAGTAACTAACTCATGAGCAGTCGAGATTGATTTACTTTTAATCTGACGGTCCATAATTAAAGCAAAATCTTTTAAATAAAATATAATATATATATATATATATATATATATATATATATATATATATATATATATATATATACAACATGTCTTAAATTACTCACAGGAGACACTCCCTTGATTCTTATTGCCTTATTTTTCAACATCATATCCACCAAAGTCATATATCTATATATATCTATTATATATTATCAATACTTATACACCTTTAAGGCACATGTTTAAACATATAATAATAATAACTGTATCTCCTTCACCTTACATTTTCAACCATTACATAACAATAATACATATAGTACTCTATTAGGAGTTTCCCCCCACCCCCACACCAAAATCAATCATCATATATATATATATATATATATATATACACACACTAATTTGAAAAATGAATAGATGGGGTCCATAAAATAAACCAAAATTGGGTGACTTCTCACGAAGCATCAATAATCAATCACAGGTGTGCTACTTATGCAACCACGCGTATTCGCATACTTTAACTTAGGGTGTTTCAACGATTAACAGTAAAACCTCCGCCGTTATTTTCATAAAGTATTTTTTGTCGTTTTCTCAATCGACAATAATTCCGTTGTAGGGTCCACCAATGATTGTGCCGTTGTTGAATATTCCTGTTAAAAGCGAATATTCCCACCAATCGAATATTATATAACAACTTGCGTGATTTTGCAAAATTTATAAATATTACCCACAACTATTATATCAATTTCACTCCATAATATTCAAAAATAATATTTATAGAAAATTCATCTTTATTCAAAAAGTTGGGGTTTTACATTTTCTCTATTTGTTATCTAATTGAGATGTTCTCTATGGGATTTTTGGTTATGATTTTTAGTATGAACTAACCGTTTAATTAAGGCTACAATTGAACCTTTTATGTTTATGAATTGATTACTCCAATTATATATTCAAACTGAGTTGTCTATCATATTTTATGCTTATTGAATAATTATTTGACCAATAATTATCATGTTTCACTAGATGAATTCGGGTGATGAAATCTGGTGTTAGAACTAAATATGATAGTATGTATTCTTAGTTATTTGCATGAGATAAATAATTAGGATTGTGAATTGAATAGGGATATCTCTTTTCACTGCATGTGACAATTGGGAATTGATGCTTAATGAATTTAATTCTTTTGTTTTGCATAGGAATGTCGCAGAATTAATTGAATTGACTATTTTTATTTGATCACTTGGAAAAGGGCTTATAAATATTGTGAATTCTTTTTAACAACTCAATTGGGTTTAATAATTAGAGAAGTTGAGTAATTGATTTATATTGCATAATTGGGGATATTATAGTCTTAAGCCTTTATCATCTGAATCAAATCTTCGTGTTAAAATTAATTTTAGTAATTTAATTAAGTTTAAATTGAAAAATCACAAAATTTGGTTGTTTAAATAAAATTGAATTGATATCAAACTAGTAGTTGGGATTTGTTAAATAGGATTCCTTGTGGGTACGACACTCTTTCTTATCACTTTATTATTTGTTGATCGTGTATACTTGCGCGAAATTGTTTATTGTGAAATCGGATAACAGAACGCTAGGAGTCTTTCCGTAGGTACGGTGACTAATTAAATAACCACACGTTTTTAGGCGCTTACCTTTTGAACCACTTGCTTAGTCACTAGTAGTTTGATTAATTTAAAATTTAGCCTCATCTTGGAATTTCTTGTCCTAATATATTGAGCTCGAGAGTCCTAAGGACCAACGTCTACTTGATTTTATTAAGGTAAGTTTATGCAAAATGCAATTTGGGTTGTTTGTGAGCTAATGAAGGGTGATGAAATTCTCATCTTATCTTGTTACAAGTTATGGCCTTAATGTTAGATTACAAATGAGAATGCACAAATAAAATAAAAAAGAACTTATAAACAAATAAAGTTTCCTAAAACTATGTGAATTACGAAAGAAAGAGAAATTTTGGCATACCTTAATCCTCCAGCAATCACCACAATTTATATTTGACAAGAAATAAATAAATAAAATAAAAACCTAAACATGATGTGCTCTACATAAGTTAATGCATGAATGCGATAATTAGTTTTCTAACTCACAGTAAAAACTAAAAAAAATAAGAAAAAAGAAAACTAAGCTACTATTTTTTTTTGAGTTAAGATACAAAATACCAAAAAAAGCGCATCAATAATTTTGTCTTTTCGCACCGTCGATCCGCTACGATAATCCTGAAATTTTTTAAAAAATATAAAAAATATTAGAAATAAAAAAATAATTCGAATAAATAAAATTAATTCTAGTCTCCGGCAACAATGCCAAAAAATTGATGCGATAAAAATATGTAACTACAAGTGCACAGTGTCGAATTAAAGAACTGACAAGTACAAGTCAAACTCACAGAGACTAGATTGTTTTAATGTATTTTTAATATCTATTTTAGGCGAATTAGAAATAAAGATTGAAAATTGATTAACTAGAATATGAAAACTAATATTGAGGAAGAAATCTAGGAATTCGAATCCATTAAACAATAACCATAATAAGTAATTAAATCTCTTCTATTTTTATGTTTTGATCTCCATTCCCTTTAATTTAGGAATTTTACAATTAACGTGAAAAAGCACAATCTATGAAAATTTAAGAATTAACTATAACCTATCAAAAAAATTTTGAGTAAACATGAATTATGAAAAGCTCATATGTTAACAATAATTTATCAAAACCTCTTAATTAAGTTAAAATCACATAAGAATTATAAAACGAAGGTATTTTGATAACGAAACATGAATGCGAAATCAATTAAACATAAAAACATAAATAATAGAAGAGATAAAAAATATTATCATGAATAATTATTTAATATCATCTTCATCCTAGATTAAAGAAATTAGCTAGACATGAAAAATAAATAAACTAACAAAAATAAAGAAAAAGTAGAAAATTCAAAAATAAATAAGAAAACTCCATTTATTAACGATTCTACCACAAGCGTACAATGAAGAAGTAATTTAATCATACTTTTACTCCTAACCTAAACTAATACCGCCCTCCTCTCTTTAAAATATGAGACTTATTTATAGGGAAAATAAATTTGTGCCCTAATTTAGATTCATTGAACTTGATCTTTTTTGTTTCCTTTTTATCCTCTTCTTAAATTCCTTCTTGACTTCAACCTCTATATGGTAATCTCCTAAGAGTCCATTTCTATGCAGGGGTTTGAACTTTCTAGTGACATTAATCAACTTCTCAAATAGATCTTCTAAATAAAGAAATCTTCTTCCTTCTCAAATAGGTTTTCTTTTCTCTTGCTGGATTTGACTTGCACACCAAGATTGTTCCACTTCCTTTCTTCTCATTATAGGATTCTTCTTGGATATTTCCTTACATGAATAAGAGTATTAAATATCGCTTGATCACCAAGATTTTGATTTTATTGTAACAAAATATTAAGTCCTACAAAATAAAATATATTAATTTAATAAACTAATATAATTAAAAGAACAAAATTAGGAATAATAAAATGTATGAATTATGTGTTATCAATGAAGGAACATGAATTATTTCTTAATCATTTACTAGATCACTATCTATAAATGAAAATTAAGTTTTTAGCCTGAGGAACATTACTATCCAAATGTAAAATTATAGCTGCAGTTTAATATTCATCAGGAATATGCAACCCTAGTACCTCAGTATATGAAATCATAGCTGCAAATATATAAATTTATCAAGTTCAATATTTTTCATATTTTAAATTTTATTAAGGTTTAATTAGGATTACAAAGTCTAAATTATTTTCTTTCTTTCTTTCTTAAATTGGCTAGCAACTTACCATACATATTAACTATATACTAGATAATTAAAAAAACAATTTAGAACATTTCATGTTTTTAAACTTACTAGATGAGTTTTTATGAGTTAAATAATTTTGAAAAAGGCTAAAAATAAAAAGTGTAAGCTGGCTAGGACCATGGGGGCTCACTAACTAACCATTCATAAAACTGTCTCTCCATTTAAGCCAGCCAGCCAGCCAACCTCTCCAAGTCTAATCCAACCAAGTTGCTTCTTCACCCAGCCAGCCAAGCCCCCACTCACTCTCTCTCCTCTCTCTTCACTCATTTGGACAGCAAAAAGCTTTGGATTCAAGAGTAATTTCACCACCCAGATCTCTTGGCGTCACGGCTCTGCTTCTGCAAAACTCCAGCCCCTCTTTTTCTCTCTCCTCTTCAAATCCCTCTCGCTCGGCTTTCATCCGCCGGCTCCGATCTTTAACGCCTAGTTTCTTTTCGAATCTGTTCGATTCGATCTTCCTGTTCTTCTGCAACTCCCGCTCTTTTTTCCATCACTATCTTCCCTTTTCATTTCTCTCTCTATATCTCTCTGTATATACAAATTTATAGGATTTTGTTTTTGTTTTTGGGGAAATTAGGTTCAACTGCAGTGGATGAGTTTTCAGTGTCTTATGGTGATGTTCTGATCCTGCTAAAAACCCTAATTTTCATGTTCTCTTGCTGGATTTTGAGGTTTGATTGGAAATTTTATTTTACAGATTTTAGTATTATGCGCACCGAGTCTTAAAAGGAGGGGAAAGAGGAAGGATTTTTACTAGTGGCTACTCCATTTCCATTTTTTCATGAATTTTGGGGTATATATATTCTTAACTTTTTTTCTCTATTGTTTATGTTTGTCTAGTTTTAGAGCTAAAGTAGGCATTTTTGTACATTTAAAGAGAAATGGAAACTTTATTATGTGTGGCAGTTTATATTCCACTTGTTTGAGTTATGTTAAGGAAGTGTTTAGCATTGTGGTAATGGTGAATCTATACTCATTGAGAAGCTTTGCTACTTAACTTTTGCATAATTTTATGGGCTATAAAACTAATACTTAATCCATGGGATATTTTTAGTGGTTTTGCTATTTTCTGGCAAGAAAAGATTGGATCAGGTGATTATATACACAACCAGAAAGATATAATCTTTAACTATATATATGTGGAAAAATGTGAAATTTTGCATTAGTTCATATGATGGACATATGTTTGTTAGTCTTTCTAAAGTTGAGTAACTTGAAATTTATCTGGTTATCGTTTATCTGTTATGTTCATATTTGTTAGTCTTTCTGAAGTTGAGTAACTGGACATTTTTCTGGCTATTGAGTCTATGCATAACCTCTTGTAATCTTCTAATTAGTGTTATGACTGCTATTATACAATGAAGGCATAATATTGGCAAGACAAATTGAATTTGTTTACATCTGTCTCAGTCACACCATACATGGTGGAGCATTAAAAAAATAAAATAGAATAAAACAGGAAAGAAAGAAGACAAACTCAATTTATGAATTGGTCCCTTCAAGTATGCATTTGTTGTCAAAATAGTTGCTGAGGTTCTATCTCAATCAAACAAATTAGCACCTAATGTGTGAGCTTAAAGGAAATATACCCTCAAATGATTTCAAAAACAAAATGCACATTCACTATGATTCAGGACATCTGCTCATTATTTCCTTCAAAATCAGGTACTAATCTCTTAAATTTAGAACATGAGTGCATGAAGTGTCCATAGTGGATATTGAAGGGGCTAATTTGTACTCCTGTTGAAGAGAAAAAGAAAAAAAAATTCCATTTGTTGTTGGTCAAATACTTTATGAACATTGATTGGTTTTTCTTGTAGTCATTTTTATCTAATTTTTTAAGAATGAATAATGTGTGGATGGTACAAGCATTAGTGGATCTTCATTTGCTAAAATAACAGTGTTCTTGTAACTCAATTTATGTAACTATTTCGACGTTGCACTTTATGGATTAGGAGTAATAAACTAATTGAGCCAATCTTTTGGAATTTTTGCATTTAGCTGGATGCATATTTTACTGGAATTAAATGAAGTGTTTTACTTTCATTATCTTTAAACCAGGCGGGATCATTCGGTGGTAAAGCTGGGAACATAATGGAATGGGGAGTCAATAACACATACAAAAACTTAAAAGGTATCTGGCCTGCACACTTCAAGCGTATATGTGTGCCTATTATTTCCGTGTATGCTTATTTCAACCATTGTATAGATTGAGCTTGTTTAAATTGAGTATAAAAATTGTAATTGGCAAATAAACTTCTTATTGTTGATATCACTTGTACTTCAATTGGCAAAGTCTTATAAGATGCTTTGGTCCTCTCTATAATTCTACAACCACCATAAGTTATCAAATGAAGGAAATAAATAATGTAGTATTTCCCTTCAGCCCAATTCCTCAGTTTGTGTTATTGGTAGTTGCTTCAGACAGCCTTAAGTTACGAATATTTTACAGATTCTCCTTTTCTATTCAACACGGTGGGACTAAACAACAAGTGTAGCCCTCTTCCTGCTCAAAGTCCTTCCCCTTCCAGACGAGTTTCAAACTTGCGACCATTTGGGTGAGATGGAACTCGAACCCAAGATGTCAGCCCTCTCTCCATGTCTTACTATGTTTCCAGTCCCCGAATATTCCAGTCTTGTTCCTCTTCTGTAACTAGCTGGGTAATGTCTTAAGTTTCTTTCAGGCTAACAACCTTGAGCACGAGCCCTCCTAACTAAATAGGAATCAAGTCAGTTAAGCTTAGCTTTGCTTAATTAACATCATTTTGGACTATATGTTGCTTCTTGGTGCTTGACTTCTTAATGCATATATATGATTGGACTGTCATCAGGGAGATTTCTAGCTTTTCTATATAAAATGTTAGCATGGATTATGCATCAATAATCATTATTGATTCTCACATATTCTGGTTTGAGATGTGAAGCAATATCCTTGTTTTTGATCTATAGGAGCAAGAACATAATTTTTTTTCTGCACTCTAGAGATGAGGTTTAATATGCTAGTTTTGGGTTTTGTGATTTATCGATTTCGATAATTGTATGTCTACTCTGAATTAACATATTGTACAGAATTAGGAACTGGCAAAAGACAAGGGTCACTTAATGAGCATGTGGAACATGATAAGAAACTGGTTTTTTTGAATTATAATGTTTGGATGTGTGTGCTAATTAGAGGTTCCTAGAAAAGAAGGTATGGGAGAAATGGGTTAAAAACATTACAGGTTTGTGAGGAAATGGAAAATGAACTTGCAACAAGTACATTGTAGCTAGCCTTCTCGTTTGTTTTGAGATATGCATTTTACATATTGAGGTTCTGACAGATATATTTAATATTATAGCTAGCATTGATATTCATGATTCTATTTGGTTTTTGTTTCGGAGTAGATATGGAATCCAAGTCCATGATGGATGTGGCACTCATTCCAAGCATTGACCCAATAGATATTGAATTGGGTTCTTCAGAGAAGTCGAATGTTGGTCCTACAATGAAACCAAGAAAGAAGACTATGACATCTATTTATCTCAAGTTCTTTGAAACAGCTCTTGATGGAAAGAGTCGAAGGTGCAAATTTTGTGGACAGAGCTATTCTCTTTCCACTGCCACTGGTAATTCTTATACAAATGCTTCTATCTTAGCTCAGTTCGACCTAGCATATAGCTTTTGTAACCAAAGAGAATTTTTTTTTGTAAGATGTACTACAATATCAAACTACGGATCAACTATGTTCTTTCTCCGAGTAATTAATATACTACTATAGATGCAGAAGTCAAGACTTCTCAATATTTCTTGGAGTTATATAGAGTTGTAATTTGAAACCGGATTTCCTGAAGTTTATCATTATCTATTCTAACTTTTGAACCAAACTACCGGTATAAGTGTGGTACAATTTGCATATTAAACACATTTGTAGTTATTGTCATTCTTTTAACAATGCTCCTTTCTTTTACTTCTTTTTAATTGATTAGGTAATTTGGGTAGGCACCTCAGTAATCGTCATCCAGGATATGATAAGTCGGGGGATGCTGTTGCCAGTCCGACCCCACAACCCATCACCGTTGTTAAGAAAGCTCAAGCTCAAGCAAAACCACCTCATGTAGTGCTTGACCATTTAAATTGGTTGCTCATCAAGTGGCTCATTCTAGCATCTCTCCCTCCTTCTACCTTGGAGGAGAAATGGCTGGCCAACTCCTTTAAATTTCTTAATCCATCATTACAACTTTGGCCTGGTGAAAAGTTTCAAACAGTACTCCGTGATGTTTTCAGGAGCATGCGGGAAGATGTAAGAGTACTTTTGGAGCAGGTTTCCTCTAAGGTCTCAATTGCTCTTGATTTCTGGATTTCATATGAGCAAATCTCTTATATGAGCGTTAGGTGCCAGTGGATTGATGAAAACTGGTCTTTCCAGAATGTTCTTCTTGATATTTGCCATATACCTTCCCCTTGTGGGAGTGCAGAGATCTACTCCAAACTGGTGAAAGTTCTCAAGTTGTATGACATTGGCAACAAAGTAATATCCTGCACTCATGATAATAGTCCACATGCTGTGCAAGCATGCCATACTCTGAAAGAGGATATGGATAGCCAGAAAGTGAGTCCATTCTGCTACATCCCCTGTGGCGCTCAGATTTTGAACTCTATTATAAATGATGGTTTAAGAACCATAAAATCAATAATCTCTAAGATCAGAGAGTTTGTGTTGGAAATGAATGCATCCGTAGAGATCTCACAGGATTTTATGCAATTTACAACAGCTTATCAAGAAGGAAATTGGAAAATTCCACTTGATACTTCAGTACGGTGGAGTGGCAATTATCAGATGCTTGATGTAGTGCGCAAGGTATTATCTCATCTCTTATTCAAAGTCATACAGTGTTTTACCTAATACACATGTTTATAAATTTATTGTTACAAATATGAGTTTGTGGATGTCAAATTGTTATTAAAAATTATGTCTATCTAATCCTCTACCCCAAAATCCAAATTCTTATTACTTGAAGACAAATAAATCCTCCATTTAAGAATGCATGTAACCCACTCCACAACCCTTTTTATCTGGTGGGTATCTAGTATCTACTATATGTACCTATTCGTTACAATATGTAGTCTATAGTTTGATTGCATTGAAATGGTTAGATGCAAGATGTATACATGGTCACGAATGAGTGTATTAAGAACTACTCCCTCTAATTGGTTTCAGCACGCTGGTTAATAATTTTTTTTAACCTAAATTACCCTTTTGATTACTTATTAATTGAAGTATTTTTCCACTTGACCTCAACAATTACTCTTTCCCACATGAATCAATTCTATAGATTTATTTTTTTTGTAACTCTCACATTCCTAAGTACTGTAAATAGGAAGAGAGTTTAGAAAGCCATCAAATAGAAAGAGATGTTATAGTGAAAGTGGTATAGCAATACACCAGTTTTCAATGTAAGCATTTTTTGTAGTTTCCAATCAAAGTTGAGTAAAAAGATTACGAGGGTATAATAGGAAAAATAGGATAAAAATAGTTACTAATATAGAAATAGGACATTTATGTTGGGACATCCTAAAAGGGAAATTAGGACATTTAATACAGGATGGAGGGAGTATTCTCTAACGAGGCCTTAAATGTGTTAACGTTTACCCTTTGATAATCTCTCTTGTCGAGGATGTAATAATCATTGGATTTCATTTACATTGCAGGCTGGTAAATCTATGGAATCCATAATTCGGAAATATGAGGAGACGCTGGGTAGTAGGTTGCTGCTAAGCCCTGCAGAGAAAAACGTAATCAATATCATGTATGGATATTTAGAACCATTCTATAAAACCACAAACAACATCTGCACGAACAAAGTGCCAACAATTGGACTGGTCCTTTTCTTCATGGATCATATTTCTGATACGATTGCAACCTGCAGAGATTCCCGTCAAAACCCAGAGTGGCTCAAGAATGCTGCTGAAGAAATGGCCACAAAGGCCCAGAATTACAATGACCAGGTTTGCAACATTTTCACATACATGACTGCAATTCTTGATCCCCGGATAAAAGTCGAGCTCATTCCTGAAAGTCTCAACTTGGACAACCATCTAGGGGAAGCAAGAAGCCATTTCATGAGGAATTACTCCACAAACCATTTTCCATCCATGACCAATGCATACACGGTACAAGAGTTGGAAGATGGAGGGAGCGTTTCTTTTGCAGAGGAAATTGCTCGTAAGAAACGAAGGGCCAGCATGAGTTCTGCCACTGATGAGCTTACTCAATATCTCTCTGAAGCTCCGGCTGCCATACCAACAGATGTTTTAGAGTGGTGGAAGGTGAATAGCACACGCTATCCGCGGTTATCTGTGATGGCTCGGGATTTTTTGGCGGTTCAGGCAACTTCAGTGGCACCTGAAGACATTTTCTGGAGCAAGGGTGATGAAATTGATAAACAAAGAAAATATATGCCCCATGAGAACACACAAGCTATGCTTTGTATCAAGTCCTGGACTGAAGGTGGAATGAAGTTGAAACACAAGTCTACTGAAATCGATTACGAGAGCCTAATGGAGTTGGCTGCTGCTGCTGCAGCAGCAAAAGACAATGGCCCAGCAGGGTTTGACAAGAAACAAAAATGATTTTCAGGTGCAACTTAAGGGTATTTTTGAGCAAAAAAAGATGCCTATAGATTTAGATTTGAATGTTGACATGACGATACATGTAATTTATATTTCAATGAAATCTAGGAAAATTGAGTATTTCGGTTTTCCCTTTTTCCTTTTATTAGCTATTGTTGTTGTATCATGTATGTAGAGAGATGAGATTATGTATCAATGTACAGATAGCAATGGAGAAAGTGCTGCTAACTGCTTTTTATTAGAGGATTATGCTTTCTGTTTTATTTGACATAGATCTCTGTCTTGATTTCGACTCTCCCAATGACATCAAGCCATGACTGCAGATGTGAGCCTGTTATTAAAAATTTTGTTCAGAGAGGGGAGACATAGTCTGGTTGTAAGGCCGGAAAACTCTTTATCAAAAAAAGAAAAAGAAAATTCGTATGACACTTTGGTCATGTTTGTTTACAAAAAGTGTACTTGAGATTAGATTATTTGTTTTAATTTAACACTATTTCGGATTATTTTATCTCATGATGAGAGATTAATAGTCCTTAAATTAGTCTCAATGATTATTTTTTGTCATTCCTAAGACTATTTATTATGAGAGATTATATAATCTCATGATGAATGTGGGATTAATAATATCTCCTTTTAACCTATAAAATAAATAATCCCACATTGAGGGACTAATTAGTCTGAAACATTATTAAATTAAGAAAAATAGTTCAATCTTTTCTCTTTTTAGTTTTTAGAATTTTGATAGTTTAATGGAGGCTAAATCATCCGACAAGATGAATCTTATCCACTCGTTTTGAATTCCAATTGTGTAGTCCCGAGAGGGAAAAGTATAGATTCCAAGGTGGATTTTATGATTAAGTTGCAAATTATTATTTTATTGATGTTGATAGTTTTATAAATTCATATTCCTAATTTGGTAGGAGTATTCCTTAGTTTATAAATTCATACTTTAATGATTAACAAATGACAAGCATTAGCCATACAATAAATGACTAAAACTAAATATAATGAAAGGTTAAGAACAATGATGTTGAATCATTTTCTAAAATATCTAGGAAATTTGTAAGGAATAATAATTGCATCATTGAATTTAAAACACCCTATTAAAAACACTAACACGTTATTAATTTAACCAACTAAAATAACTCAGTTAATTTAATTTAAATTTTTAATTGCATTGTTATATATAATACTCCATCCGTCTTATAGTTATAGGTTGATTTTTCATTTTGAGATGTCCCAATATATAGGCTACTTACTATTTATAAAATTTAGTTGGTTCATTGTTTTATTTTTATGCCCTTATAATAAATATTCAATCATTACTCTTTTTTTGAATAAACAACATTCAATGTTGTTGTATTCTCTTTGGTTAAAATTCTATGGTTATGAACTTTAACACGTCAATCAATGAAGTTGAAAGTTCCAGTGTGATAAGTAAGGAGTAATTAACTTATTCATTAATTCTATTGTTGGAGTGTGATTATTTGGGTAGTGAGAGAGTCCTTCTTAAAGTAAGATTGTATTTTCTTATTTGATGGGATAAGGAGGTTTAATTTGAAAAGAAATCTATTAGCCATTAATTGCAGTTATAAGGTGATTCTGAAAAGGACTTCTACTCCTATCTATAAATACAGCAATAAGCAAGGGATTGAAGGAGGAAGGGCACAAGAGATACAACACAAATATACAACTTGTACTCTCAATATTATTATAATGGATTACTCTCTCTCTCCGTGATTTTTTTCCAATTGGGTTTTCACGTAAATTCTTGTGTTCATACTTTATATTTCTTTATTTATGTTTATGTGAGTGTATTTCGTGAGTTTGCTTTCACAACAATTACTCCATCAACCGTTGGCGCTATTTTGGCTTGTCCTTTTGGGTGATTTAAATCGGTATACAAAATCGAGCGTTAACATTGGCGTAATTCGTCATGGGAAACAAGACACTTGTTCTAGTGTCGATTTAAAATCACCGATTCACAAGAAGGAGATAAGTGATTCTTTTTATTAAATTAAATATATACTTGTATGCGTGTGTATATATATATTATGCATGTAGTGGTAGTATTCACATGATGCATGTATAAAATCTAAACATTAACACTTTGTCCGGTGATGATAAATTGGTCTTTGAGTCACCGCACCAAGAATTTAATTCACCATTACAGTAAATAAAAGTTTAAGCTTTTATATCATTGAAGTGCTCTAAAGGCGGCTTCGGTTTCATCATCAACCACAGACTGAAGAAAATTCGGAGGACATAAATCTGGAGGATATCAATTCAGCGGATATAAATCCAGCGGATATAAATCCCGCGGATATAAATCCCGCGGATAAAAATCCCACGGATAAAAATCCCGCGAATATACATCCCGAGGATATAAATCCCGATGATAAAAATCCCGAGAAGACTTTTTGTATACTCTCTTATTTTAAGTTATTTATAATTTCTTGTAAATAAGACTGGGGGCAATGTTGGAGTGTAATTATTTGGGTAGTGAGAGAGTCCTTATTAAAGTAAGATTGTATTTCCTTATTTGGTAGGATAAGGAGGTTTAATTTGGAAAAAAATCTATTAGCCATTAATTACAGTATAAGGTGATTATGAAAAGGACTCCTACTCCTATCTATAAATACAGCAATAAGCAAGGGATTGAGGAGTATAATGGATTACTCTCTCCGTGTGATTTTTTTCCAATCGAGTTTCCACGTAAATTCTTGTGTTCATACTTTATATTTCTTTATTTATGTTTATGTGAGTGTATTTCGTGAGTTTGATTTCACAACAATTACTCCATCAACCGTTGGCACTATTTTGACCTGCTGTTTTGGTGATTTCGTTAGACCTACAAAATCAGGCATTAACATCTATATTAAGGGGTATATGTGAAAAATTTATGTTAAAAATTGTCACTTGACTAATTTTTTTAAACTATGTGCCAAAAGAAATCAGCCTATAACTATGAAACGGAGAGAGTAATAGATAATAGATACTTGATGAGTATTTTCTCTGTTCCTTTATTACTTCTTTATGTATTATTAATGTACAAATAGCAATGGAGAAAATGCAAACTGCCGAGGGACAAGAAGTCATGAACTAATGGTGCAAATACAAACTAATGGTTCCAACAGCATTGTTTTATTAAACGAGAAACAAATGCAAAACAGGCCAACATGACCGGAAAATAATCAGTATATCCATCTGGCAAACTTGACCCCGGCATAACACCAATATTCAGATTTACATAATTAATCTAACAAAATCACAATTAATATTCAAAAATATTGAAGCTTTATCTTCTCTAATGTGTGTGCACCACCAAAACATAAACGCAACTACTTTTGTTAAATTTGTTTACGTGAAAAGGTAGTCTCCCCAATACTTGCGTAGAATTACAGGAACACTTGTGGGCGGGATCTGAGATAAAAAAAAAATCAAGAGAGGATGAGCGAATGAACATAACACTTTCGGTTACCAAATAATTCCCATGTGATATGGCTTTCACATGTTGCAAGAAAAGGCACCACTTCTACAACCGAACAGTATATAAATTATATAGCAGTAACCCCCTATTGTAGTAGCTTCACTGTAGAACATATTAAAGACGGTTCTACTATCAACTGGCACATAACGAATATAAATACGAGCAAAGATATCACAGAGCTATGGCTAAAAGATTAGAAAATCTAGTGAAAAGTTGCAATCTGGGTCAAATGACAAGAAAAATTCAAACTCACTGGCATAAAATGTCAAGAATTCTTTATTACTTGCAGCACACTTGAAAGTTAAAGGAGGTTCACTCACCATGCCGTAATCCGTGATGATCGCAGATATATAATCCGAAGGAGTAGCATCGTACCTGTTCCATTTATAGCAAAAGAGAGTTTTACGTTATTAGAAATAATAAGAATTTTTAAACTCAGCGGGGGTCAAAAAAATAAAGAGAATTATATACTGGTTTTCCATGTGAACAAGTAACTTACATTAAATTCAGATGTTGCAGATCATCTCTATTGGCCGAATTATCAATATAACTAACATCAGTTTTTCCAGGAACCTTCGATATGGCATCTGGATCACCTATAAACATTTTAAGGATGCAAATACATAAAGGCCTGATCCAACAAGTCAATTCGAGCAACAAACATAAAAATAATCAATCAGGTATACTTCCTCCGTCCCAAACAATCTCTGAAGTATTAAGAAATTGAGTCCACCAAAAGATGTCTTTTAAGTACTTAAGTCAAAAGTAAAATGTTATATAAAGACTAGTTTACCCTTAAAAGTATATTTAGGTGGGCCCACTAGTTTTAAGAAAGAGAGAATGATTAGAGTACGTACGTCTGGCTACTATAAGTAAAATTGGAACTTAATTTGTATTCTCTCGACTTTAAATTTCTTGATTTGGGAGAATTGTGTACTTGAAAATTTTCAGGGGGAGCATGAGTAAATTGATTACCAAGTAATGTGGTAAGAGACATACCAAGTTCATTAGAGCAGATTGAGTCAAGCTGTACCCTCTCGTGAAATTTATATGCTTCACAGCATACCATGACTGGAACATGGAATGCATGAGCAACCATAGCAACACATGCAGTACCAACCCTCGAGTATATTGTTCCATTAGACAATACAGAAGCTGCCCCCAGAAAAACTCTTGTGACCTCATGCATGATATAAGAGATGGCATTTATATGAGTGTAGGTACAACTCACACCATTTTGGACCAATCTACGGACTAGGGCTTGACCTTCAAGCTTAGGGCGTGAGTCAACAACAACAACACGAAATCGTGTACCAAGTTCCTGAGCATGTAAGATAATCATTTCAACAACAGAGGATGAACCATATGTGAGAAGAACATCATCATCCCTGATCTTTGTAACAGCATATCTAACAATACTCCTGTCTGCAAGTACTATCTTCTCATTAATGAAACGATTAATGTCTGAACATATGGAGGCCTTTGCTTCTGACTCAGGAATGTCCAAGGGTAATTCAGAAATACGAGCCTTTAGAAACCGGATTGCATTCCCCATACTGATTGAAAGGGGCCTGCATTCTATCAAAAAGGAGACATAGCTATTGATTTTGGTAATTAAATCTCTATTAATAGTTTTTTCTGATGGGGTAGAGTAGTCTTGGAAGGCTCTTTGAAATGCTTGAAGCATAGCAATACAACGAGCATTGCCCCCGACAATATCTCCGGCTAAATATTGTAATCCAACCTGACAAAAGTTTGATCATAATATTACATAATTATGTATATTACATTCATTGCACAATATAGACTTATCTCAGATTTCATTAATCCAAGACTACATCTAAGTTCTTGTGAGCTTGACATCTATAAGGCCACAAGGTGTCCCAGATTGCAATGTATCTCAACAAACATGATACATATTGGTGACCATAAACAGTGCACCATAATTCATTTGTAGACCCAACTTAAGTTACTAACCCTACACTGCACATGAGCTTGACCCTCTATAAGGCTACACAGTGCTGCCAAATTGCAATGTATCATAAAACCATGATGCACATTAGTGACTGGAAATGTACCCAATCAGCTTAAAATTTACTTCATGTAACTTAAAACATTATGAAAGCTAGACATCCATATTTTATTTCAAGCAATACTCATTGTCTTATACCTTTGAATATTTAAAAGCTGATGACCAACAAAATTTTGAAATGACAAGTACCTTGTAAACAGCAGGATGCATAGGATCAAGTTGGAAAAACTTTGTCTCAAGATCAGGAAGCTGAGTTCCACGTTCATACTGAGGCAAGTGGCGAAACAATTCAACCCTGTTTCTGACTTCAGTTTGTTTGACTACCGAACGCTTTTTAGCCTTATCAACCCGATTTTTATCATCGAATTGCATGCGTGGAGGAGGCACATCTTTCTTTCTTTCTTTCTCTGGAGGTCGATCACCTCCTTTCTTCTCAGAAGCTGCCACAGAAGATGTCACTGGAGGACCGTCTTTCTTTTGTCTACGCTGCTTCACTACTTTCTCTGTCTGCACTGAAGCTGCTCCTCCAGAAGCAGTAACAGATATATTCCCCTCAGCTATGAACATGCAAATATCATGAATGAGACGCATGTAGAAAATTATTTTTATTTTTTATTTTTGATAAACAAAACACCAAAGGGGGGCATCATCCTAGTTCACGTGAAGTATACAATTACAAGTAACAGTTGGACCCAGACAAACACGGCTTGCACCAATAAAAACCTCTGTTCAACCAGGAAAAAATAACAAACAAACAAACGAACACTGAGAAAGCCCTCACACTAACTCTCCCAAAAAGTCCATGAAAAACACTATCGAGCCCTGATAGACCTTATTCTGCCAAAAGAAAACAACCTCCTGAAAAATATAAATTATATGGAATAAATGCGAAGAAAGGAACAATATTACCACAAAGTTTTTTGATGATAATGGGAAATAGATTCAAACCCGCATTAGTACAGCAACCCTTCAGTCAACTTTGGTAAAGTACAACAAACAAACAAACAAACAAATTGGACAACAACCCTGATGATGAAATCCCAAAAGCAAATATACATATGTAGTGAACTTTATCATAAATAAAACGATATAATCACAAGTTTTTTTTAATAAGAAAAACAGATTTGTCAAATGAATAAGATGGAGAAAACATCTTATTACAACTTATAAAGAAAATAATAAACTAAAAAAAGATTACATCTTATTATACAGGAAAAATAGAAAAAGGAAACAGAATCAAGTCAAGGGAAGAGAGATCTCCAAATTTAATAGAATTATATTAAAGATGCACCTCTGGACGTAACTTAGTAAAGTTAAGTTGTACTATGCGCGCAACTGAAACAACATCCTATATTACTTATCACTTTAACTTCAATGGGTCTCATTTGCTCAAACAGATTAAATCATATTCACTCAAGCTAGAAAAAGGTAATTTTGAGGAAAAATATATTCAGATATAAAATACTGTGGGGAAATGTTAGCTGAAAAAATTATAGAGAAACTCTAACAAATCTTACAAATTCAAAGTAAGATCAAGATTTCCAGCACTACTAGCTTATTATCAAACTGTTCATTTCTCCATCCCTATCTCATTGTGAACTTGAACCAGTAAAGGAAAGCTATAACAAAATTTTCAGGCAATCATGAAAAAATCTTTCAATTTTACAAGCCAAAACAGCACAAAAGAAAAGAAGAGAAAAAGGCGGAGAGGAGAGAATTACATGTACATGAATTAGATTCTAATCTCAAAGGCTATCACTATAAACCACAAAAATAAAATGAGGAAAGAAAAAGTTTGGTAGAAAATTTTAAACTTCAACCATAAAAGATAAAAGAACGCTAAAATATAGATAACGGCAATCAGAAAGCATATTATAAAATACTAATCAAAAGGAAGAACCCCTTCTGAGGGAAAAACACTGACCGTTTGAACCTTTTGAGGCTGCTTTTGCAGTTCGTTGAGCCTCCTGCAAGGCGCGCCTTTCAGCTTTTGTGGTTTTCTCTTTTAGTGGCTTCGATTTTGACTGCAATGACATTTCTGCAACTGGACCTCCACCCTTTTCTGCAATGTATGCATATTTTTATACTTTTATTCAACATAGCACACAATTCAATATAACACGTAGTCCAATTAGTATAGAGATATCTATGTACAAATTGCACAAAGGGACAGGAAAAACACATTTTCAGTTATAAGAGCAACTTCTGGGACCAAAATATCCATATGGTATAATGGTAAACCCATTTCTAAAACAAAAAAAATGGTAAATGTGAAATTGTACAATTTGGCAAGTTCAATCAAAATCAATCTTCACAAAGTTATACTTGTGTATTTAATCTAGGGACCTGATATTTCCGCAAGGGAATTTGATGGTTCCACAAGCTCTCCTCACATGAATATAAATGGGACCCACATTCACGTGAGTAAGGCCTTGTAAAAATAACAATTCCTTTAATTTATCAAATCACAAACAAACTTATAAACAGTGAATTTGTTTCCCGCGAAATAATTACAAAATAAAATAGGACTCACAAATTACTATTTGAAAATATGGTGGTAACAGTTTCTTGATAGTTAAGCTAAACTCATAAACTTTCTGAGTAAGAGTAACAATAGAATATAAGTGTCCTAAAAAAATTTAGCCCAACTAAGGCGGCTGAGGGAGCCTAGCTCACGGGTGGGTACTAGACGGTCTATATATATTTGTATATAACTGAGTAGTGTTTTCAAACGAATAACAGATTATCAATTAAATCAACAATTGGCGACAGAATACAATGAGAATATTAACAACTTAAAAAGGTTACTCAAGAATGATATTAAATTGCTTCTACTGAAACTTCAAAGACAGTATATTCCAAATATAATATTACTTCAATTGAAAATTAAGCATAATTATATAAACCATATATAAGATGTAAAGATTCTAGATTGCAAGTACATGAAAAAAGTTATGCTATTTGGAGACTGATTCTAGATTGTACGTACATGAAAAGTTATGCTATTTGGAGTCTCAACTTGTATTGTTGCTATGCTTGCTCGTGGAAGATTACTTTTAGACACCTAGACCAATTCAAGGAATTTGAATGCTGATTCCGCCAAGGCTACCCTTATGCGCCGGAAACAGTTGAGATAGTAGCAGTGCAAGTACTTCACTAATTAACTCCATACAGATACATAGCCAACTGGACCATAATAAACCATTATGTATTTCAACTTCTAACTATCTTTGATTTGAGATAGTAGCGATGCAAGAACTTCACTATTAACTCCATACAGGTACATAGCCAACTGGACCATAATACACCATTATGTATTTCAACTTCTGACTATCTTTTATGATATTCTCTCTGGACTGCCTCTTAACTATTTTTCATTTTTTATTTTTGGATAAGTTGGCCTTCCTCTTTACAAGGTATATATTTTTGACACCGGATTTTATCAAGCTCTTTCTTATGAGCTTGAGACAGCATGTCAAAATTTATCTATCAGTGAATTTTGATAATTGTTTTAATTAAAAAAATGTGAAATAAAATAGGAAAAAACAATAACAATATAGTTCAAGTTCTTTCACGTGATTCTAAAGAATAAGAGCTTCTCATATATAACCGTTATCTTCCTTCAACGAGTGAGACGATCCATGAAAATAGGAGGGAGGGAGGGAGGGAGGGAGGAGGGGGGAGGGAGGGAGGAGGGGGGACTACGTTCTTCAACTATTATAGTCATGTGGACAATAGCAGCATTTGCAATACTTGTAAAATGAAGGCCTTTGTTTTTTAAATTTTAACCAGGTCTGCAGCTTTACACTTCCTACCAAGTTATGATTTTGGCAAACAAATCACCATCTCCAAAATCACGCCATCATAATATATATCTAAGTAACTTTGTAACACAATAAAGCGTTCCAACTTAAAAGTATAATTTCCAGGTTCCTAATTAAAACACGTGTCCTGAATTACAGAATTCATACAATTAACATATCAAACTACAGAATTTCACCTTTTTTGTCAGCATTCAAAACGGTTTTGGAATTTGATCAAAAATTTCAGTCCTTAATTGACTTGATTTTCGTTTACAATTTGTTCCTAATAACACTTTTTTGGGGGACAAGCAAACTGTCGTGACCAAGGTGTCACCCACGTTTCGAAAACAAATAACTAATTAATAATTTATTTCAGTTTAATGTAAAACCAACATATCCAAAACATTAATAAGAAGAAAGCATTACAGAGAGATACATATAGTAACAAAAAAAATACATAAATACAAAATTATCATGCAAAGGCATTAAATTTACCATCAGTTGACAATCCAGTAGCCTTTTTCACTCCCAAGGCCAAATTCGCCTCTACCATCATTCCAATTCCATTACTTGGAAGTGACATAGGCAATTTCCCTGAATTAGTCCGCCGAATCCAATTCACCGAATCCTCTGAAAATTCCGCATCCCCAATCCTACTTGACACCGGCGATGTCCCGAGCACGGAATCCTGCGGATTATAGCTCCCGATCGGCACATGATCAATAGACGATCGCCGCCCCTGCGAGGGGGTGGGGACAGGAACCCCGACGGCGCGTGAGAGATTGTCGGAGGCGTGGCGCGTCGGAGGAATCATGACGGGGGAGAGGGAGTTGGACGCCGGAGGCGAAGCGGCTGGACCGGATTGGGTCCGGTCCGGGGGTGGACCGGGGGCGAAGAAACCTACTTTGCGGACTTTAGGGTCGATGACCCGGGACGATCGACGTGGGTCCATTGAGAAGTGAAGGGTGGAGCAGAGGATTTAGGGTTTAAGGTATTGGTGGTGGTGAAATTAGTAAGGGTTTAGCCATGGCGGGAGGGTTTAGATTGAGATTTGGGAAGCCATTGAAAAGGAAGGATTTTTCTAGGGTTTTGCAGAAGAGATTGATAAAGTTGAGATTCGGGTTGTCTGTGAATTTGTCCTTTTAAAGGTTGCGATATGCCAATTGTGACTAGGCAGGGGAATTCTCAATGACGGAAATTTAGGGGTTGTTTGGTTAGAAGGCATTTAAGTGTGTTATTGTGTTCGATGAGAGTAAACATTCAAAAATATTTTTAAAATTTAATTTTATAAAATTATTTATTTTAAATATAATTTATTTAACTCTCAAATATTATTTAAGTGATTGAATCGGTCCTATGTTCGCTCCGGTTGATCCGATTGGACTAATTTGATCAAAATTTGGATTAAACTGATTGACCATCAATTTTAAATTATTTTTTTGATACCAAATTTTTTTAATATTAAAATTAACTATTTTTATTACTATTGTAACACATTTATTATGTTTTAATTCATCAAAAATTAGGTGTTTTAAAATTTTATTTATTTATTAATAATATATATTTTTATATATTTATGATGTCATTGATTCAATAACAGTTTAATCGTTGATTGACTATCCAATAATTTTTTTCGATTCGATGGTCGGCCCAAATCTAAAAATATTACGGCAAACATTAATAAACCAAACAAACCATTATCTATTTATTTTTGAATTAAATCTTTTTCATGGTTGAAAGATTCGTAGTTTTATATAATAATATGTGTGGCATTATCATTACATTACACCAAAAAATCTTATTCTATTAAAAGCTCCTTTTCACTTTAAAAGTTTGTAATCTAAATTAAATTAAATGATCGAATTTAGCTTATTATTTCTATTCTTTATTTTTTATATAGTTGCAAGATAATATGGTGACATGGTCCATTCAAATTATAAGTGGATGATTTTTATTTATGAATACATGTTTTAAATTTAGAGATATTTGTAAGGCCTCAATTTTTTATAAATGAAGATTTAATTTTCTCTATTTATTATTTTAAAATAGTAAAGGATTGATTTGATTAATGTGATTAGTTATGGGTAAAATGCGCAAATATTTTTAAATAAGCAAGTGGTTATAAAATACTCATTGTTGTCGGAGAATATTCGTTTGGTCGTGGAATATTCTTGTTGTCGAGGGAATATTAAATGCAATGCCAAGCTTGAGTCTTTTGTGGGCCCCATAACGAAAAAGCGATTGGATAAAAGAAAGCGACAAATATAAATTGTTTATAAATAACGGCGTAGTTATTTAAGAATTGCTAACATTGGAATATCAAATTGGTTAAAACACGATGAATACGCATTGTTGCACAAGAAGACACGCGGTATTGCACCAATTATTGATTCTTACGTAAGAAGGCACTACTCAATAATTGTTACAGTAATTACTGTTTAATATTTTATTTTATTGATTCAATAATTGCTACGTTGATATTTTATATTACTGTTGTTTCAATAATTGTCACTACACAATATTTTTCATTATCGAAGCAATAGTTCATATTATCTGAATAATATTATTAGATAACATTATTAGCAATGTCTAGAAAGTTCTGTCTAAGGAGAGGTTTGATCACCTAATTGCGCGCCAGTAAGAAGAGATTCTTATTGGAAAGCCTCCTCTTTCCTGAGAACGGCCTGGTTGCCAGTATGTGATTTTGTAATATTATTTGTGAATAATTAACTATTGATTTATATGATGAGAAAAATATTGATTTTATGTGGATATAGATGGAGAATTTTTTTTAAAGTGACAATTGTTAAAAATTGATATGTTATCTTTTCTGATAAAATAATATTTTATTATATTATTATAATATAATAATGATGATATTTTTACAATGAATGTGTGATATATGAGTATATGAGGAGGAAGAGTATTTTTGTTGCATTAAATGATTAACACATGTTTTGTGTGTCGGTGGACCCCATTTCTTGACTGAAATTTGATTATAGCCTGTAAAATCACCGTTTGTGAATTTTGGTCAATTTCTGTTTAGAATTTGGAAAAACTTTCTTCTGCAAAGTTGTAGAGAATTGAATTTTCTATAAAAATACGCGAGATTCGAATTTTCTGATAAAAAGGGTTATTTATTATGAATTATTGAAGTTCCTAAGTTTCCGAAATAATTGATTTTTGGAAGTTTTAATTATTTTTAATATGAAAAACGTTTTTGGTCATTATTGTGGGTCTTGCATGTGATGTAAATGGCTGAATTCAGATCTAAGGAAGTGGGCGTAGGAAATTTGATTATATATATTATTATTATATTTAATTTTTCTCGCTTTGGTATTCTAAGCATTTTCTATAAATAGGTGCTTAGGTTATAATTGAAAATCACACCGTAAACTAAAGATTTTCTCTCTTTCTCTCTATATATCGAAAGCGTATTTTTGTGAGTATTTTAGTACTTTGAGTATTGTTATACGATGCAAAGTTCTTTCAAAGACTATTTCGATTATTCCAAATGAAAGATTGCCTTTTCGAGGTAAGGGATGTTATTTTATTCGTAAATGATATTATTTCTTCAATATCATTATGCCGAAATATTGGTTGGAACTTTTTATCAAATTTAGAACTTTTTTATGTCGGGATTACTATTCACGAGTACTATTCATGAAGCATGATGATGTTTTTTATGAAATTTCTATCTTTTAGTGTGTGAGATTCTTTATTCACGTGATACTCAAGACTATTCACGATATCTGAGACTATTCACGAATACGACACTATTTACAGAAAAATTAAATTTTCTTTTCCGTGTCCAAGATTGTCTGTTATAGTTCCTATCTTTGATTGGATCTATGTTTTGATCATTCTTGAATTTTACTCCACTCTGATTATTTATGAAGTATTTTTTAACTTGAATTATGTAAAGTACGAATCCTTAATATTTGTTCTTTTGTTTCACTGGATTCGTTTCCTTTAAAATATTTTTCATCATCCTCAGTCTAAATGATGATATAATCGAATATCTTTGGCCTGTAAGACAAAGATGAATGATTTTCGATGAATATCTTTGGCCCGTAGTGCAAAAATGAGCAGTGTTTAGATGAATAACATGACTAATCGATGAATATCTTTGGCCATATAGTGCAAAGATGAGCAGTGTTGAGATGAACATGACTAATCGATGAATATCTTTTGGCCTGTAGTGCAAAGATAACTATTTGATTCAAGATGTATATTGATTGATGTTACGAGGATAAAATATCGATGATGGACTTTTAAATTCATAGATGATAGTAGATTTCATTCTCTACTTAACTCTTCTAATGAATTATTATTTCCATTACGATTGTTGATCTAAAACTTGTTGTCCATTGTATTCTATCGATTTTTCCTGTTGAAGACTAAGGATAATTTGTTGTACATTATCTTAGTCATAATATTCTTCTAGGACTAGTTGAGCTCACCCTTTTCTTTTTGTTCCATTTTTCTTCTCGTGAGACGAGAATATAGCGGGGAACTAAAAGGTATGGAGTGATGGTTCAAGACAGGTTGTTTTAGTAGTCCTCACTATTTTGTAAAATAGTGTATCAATAATTGAAATGAGGACTTATTTGAGTGTAGATATTGTCTAGAAGATAATATTTGTATTTAAACTCACAGTTTATGTGTTGTCGTATTTTGCACGACAATTGTATTAATAAAGTTGTAGTTGTTTCTGTACCATGTATTTGGCGACTCAGAATGGGTGTTGTATACCTATTTTGGGGGCGTCACAATATTGATATTTTTATAAGTAAAAATAATAATTCACAAAACTCCTTATATAAATAGTAAATACTTATGTGAGAGTAATCTTATAAAAATATTAATTTTCACTTGTGAAAATAACAATTCTCTAAATTTATCCACCTTTCACATCCGACTCTAACCTTGTTTTATTTTGTGCTGTATTAAGAGCATTCACAACAGTTCCTCCAATAAACTTTCTGTAAGACCCCAAATTATTAATAAATGAAATTTATTTTTCACTATTTATTATTTTGAAATAGTAAGGGTTGATTTGATTAATGTGGATAGTTATGGGTAAAATGCGCAAATATTTTTAAATAAGCAAGTGGTTATAAAATACTCATTGTTGTCGGAGAATATTCGTTTGGTCGTGGAATATTCTTTACCGTTTGGGAATATTAAATGACGACGCTGCCATTTTTGTGGGCCCCATAACGGAAAGCGATTGGATGAAGAAAATGACAAGTATAAGTTGTTTATAAATAACAGCATACAGTTGTTACCAAATTATATTGTTGGAATACCCGGTGGTTAAAACAAAGTAATACGCGTTGTTGACAAGAAGAAGACATGGTATTGCACCAATTATTGATTCTTACGTAAAGAAGTCACTACTCAATAATTGTTACAAAGAATTCTTAAAGATTATTTTATTTTATTGATTCAATAATTCTTTGCGTTGATTTTTTATATTCATTGTTATTTCAATAATTGTCACTACACAAGATTTTTCATTATCAGAGCAATAATTCATATTATCCGAATAATATTATTAGAAAACATTATTGGCAATGTCTAGAAAGTTCATCTTACAAGGAGAGGTTTGGTCACCTAATTGCTGGCAAAGAAGGAGAAATCTTTATTGGAAAGCCTCCTCTTTTCCAGGAACTACCTGGTCACAAGATTATGATTCGTAATATTATTTGTGAATAATTAATTATTGATTTGTATGATGAGGAAAATATTGATTTTATGTGGATATAGATGGAGAAAATTTTTAAAATGACAATTATTGAAAATTAATATTTTATCTTTTTCTGATAAAATAATTCATTTAAATATATTATTTTAATAATATATTAACGGTGATATTTTTATAATGAATGTGGGATATATGAGTATATGAGGAGGAAGAGTATTTTTGTTGCATTAAATATTTAACACATATTTTGTGTGTTGGTGGACACAATTATTGACTGAAATTTGATTATAGCCTGTAAAATCGTCCGTTTGTGGATTTCGGTCAATTTCTGTTTGGAATTTGGAAAAACTTTCTTCTGCAAAGTTGTAGAGAATTGAATTTCCTATAAAAATGGCTATTTATTATGAATTATTGAAGTTGTAGAGATTCAAATTTTCTGATAAAATGGCTATTTATTATGAATTATTGAAGTTTCGGAGCTCCGAAATAATGCGTAGAGAATTTGTAATATATATAATATTATTATATTAAATTTTCTACTTTGGTGTTCTAAGCATTTTCCTATAAATAGGGTGCTTAGGTTAGAATTGAAAATCACACCAGAAACTGAAGTTTTTTCTCTCTATATTATCGAGCGTATTCTTGTGAGTATTTTGAGTAAATTTTGAGTATTGCTATACGGTGCAAGTTCAAGTCATAGCCTATTTCCGGTGTTTCAACTAGAAGTACTGTCTTTCGAGGTAAGAGATATTATTTTTTCAGAATGATATTATTTCTTCAATATCATTATCTTTGAAATATTGATTTGAAGTTTTATCAAATTTGGAACTTTTGGTGTCTGGAGTTCTTATTCACGTATATGCAGACTATTCACGTATCGACACTATTCACGAATCACGACACTATTCATCGAAAAATAAAAATTTTCCTTTTCGCCTCAAAATATCTATTATGGATACTAGCTTTGATTATATCCATGTTTTGATCATTCTTGAATTTTACTCCACTCGATTACTTATGAAGTATTTTTGAACTTGGATTGTTTAAAATACGAATCCTTAATATTTGTTCTTTTGTTTCAATTGGATTCGTTTCCTTTAAAATATTTTTCATCATCCTCATCCTAAATGATGATATTCTTGAATATATTTGGCACATGAGTGCAAAAGATGAATGATTTCTTGATGAATATCTTTGGCCCGTAAAGTAAAAAGATGAGCAGTGTTGAGATGAACACGACCGATCGATTAATATCTTTGGCCCGTAGTAGGCAAAAGATGAGCAGTGTTTAGATGAACATGATTAATCGATGAATATCTTTGGCACCTGTAGTGCAAAAGATGAATATTTGATTTCGGATATATATTGATTGATATTACAGGGATAAAATATCGACGATGAACTTTTAAAAATTCATATATAGAAGATAGTAGTTGCATTCTCTACTTAACTCTTCTAATGAATTATTATTTCCGCTGCGAAGATTGATTTAAAACTGGTTGTCTATTGTATTCTATTAGATTTTTTCCTGTTGGAGACTAACAATAATTTGTTGTATATTATCTTAGTCATAATATTCTTTCTTGGGCTAGTTGAGCTCACCCTTTTCTTTTTGTTCCATTTTTCTTCTCGGGGAGGCGAGAATGTAATGAGTACATGCAGTCTGGGGTATGGAATGATGGTTATAGAGAGAGTTGTTTAGTAGTCCTCACCATTTTGTAAAATAATATATAAATAATTGTGATGAGGATTTATTTGGGTATGTATATTGTACAGAAGACAATAATTGTATTTAAACTCACAAATATATATGTTGTCGATTTTGCACAACAAATGTATTAATAAAGTTGTAGTTATTTCGTACCATGTATTTGGCGACTCGAGAATGGGTTGGATGGAATGGACCTATTTTGGGGGCGTCACGGTTGGTATCGAGCTTAGGATATGATCTCCAGCGGAGATCGGGGAATAGAACTAGGAGGGAGAGATGAGTAAATCCTTCGCTAAGTGTGTCCTACCTAAGCTTATTTGTTAGTTGGTTAGTATATATGGGGATATTATGTGATATATTGATTTCCTTAATTAACCCTTGTTTTATGGCGATGATTTGAGAATGTCAACTGAGAATATTAACAATGGAGTAAATGAGACCGTGGAGATGCCTGTACTTACCAACGAGGAGAACGTGCAACAGGCTGGCAATGTACCTCCTGTGAACAACACCACTGAGCAGATGATGAACGAGGGGATGTTTAGAAGCTTTTTGCAGTTCATGCAAAATCAGACGAGGGAGACTCGTGTTCAAAATATACAGAGAAATGATAGAGACCACGGTGGTCACAAGCCAAGCGATTCAAAGAGTTGGGACCACTGCACTCGGGGAAAGCCGGATCCGATTAAGGCGGAGACGTGGGTCAAATAAATTACCAAGATATTCGATGTCTTGGGATGCACGGAGGAACAGAAAGTTCCATTCGCTACTTTTATGTTCCGTAACGAGGCGATTCATGGTGGGAATCATGAAGCGTGCACTCCATCCACCGTTTTTCGGCGATGTCATGGGAGACATTTCAGAAGCAGTTCAATGACAAGTACTTCCTTGAAAGTATTCGTCATATGAAGGAAGTGGAGTTTATTAGACTGGAGCAGAATAACATGACGGTGTCCCAAAGACGAGGCGAAGTTCATGAGTTATCCAGTTGCACCTCATTTAGTGGAGAATGAGGAACGATGACGCAGAGATGTTTTCGAGAGGTTTGAAACTCGACATACGCGAAGATCTCATTTCTCATAAATTTTATCTCTATTCGGGATGTTGTCAATGTGGGCTCGGTTGTTAGAGTGAGATAACGAGTACGTTCAACCGAGGGACAATAATCAGGATCATACCAAAGATAGCAGTCATCAGAATAACGATAACCAGCAGAGAAAGAAGAATACGGACAAAGGCGGTAACCACTCTGGTGGTAATCATGGCCATGAAAATAGAAGAAGCGAGTCGGGAGGAGATTTTAAAAGAGGAGATTCAACAACGACCATGTGAAGACGTCGATACAAGAAGAACTAGTTCCAAGGAGGAGAAAGACCACCTAGTAGTATGTTACAAATGCGGAAAGAGGGACATATCAACCCAAGCGCACACAACAGCTTTAAGGTATGCTATAATTGTGGAAAGAAGGACATATTGCTCGAGATTAGACAGTATCGAAACCCGATCCAATGGAATGGTGACTCAAAAGGATGTCCCCGAGAAAATTCAAAGTCAGCGGTTCTGGAAGAAGCGTTTTGTCGTGATCGGTCAAAATGCGAGGAACCCGAACGAAGTTAGCACAAGGTTAGTTAATTATAAATTCTTGCTAAGTTTATACCTTTACTAGATCTGGGGTTCTACCCATTCTTTATCTCTCTTGCTTGCGCTCAACGTTTGAACTTGACTACGGAGAAATTAGACTTTGACCTATTTATGGAGACTCAGTTAGAGAAACTTTCATTACATCCGTTGTTTAGAAATCTTGCTTGATTGAGTTGGCACTATCACATTACCGTTAACCTTATTTCTATAGAGATATTTGCTTTTGATGTGATTTTAAGGTTAACTACTCATCATGCCGAAATTGATTACTTTCGTAAGGTTGTTAGTTTTCATATTCCTAAGCAACTCGTTATTCAATTCAAGCAATCAAACCATTGTAGTCAAACATTTTCATATCAAGCCATGAAGTCATTCGTTTATTACGGATGTCAAGTTTTCTTAGCCCATGTCATGGACTTGAACAAAATACGTCGATTTGAATGATATTTTCGTTGTTGGTAAAATCACGACGTATTTCTGAAGAATTTCGCTTACTCCCAAAGCCCGATATTAAATTTTGTATCGACTTTGAACCCCAGACAAAACTCATTTCTAAAATCTCATATCGAATGGCTCCTATTGAACTTCAGGAGTTAAAAATTCAACTATAGAATTTGGTACCTGAGCCTTTATCTGGTGACTTCCTTTGTGGAATGCACCGAAGCCAGACTCTCCGTAGGGAACACCATATTCGTACAATAGTAAACTAATAGGTGTCATTGTAACGTGCTATCCAAGGTTGGGATATGAGTCACAGTTGAGAACAACATAAGTCGGTAATCGAAATACGTAGCTTTCTAGGCTTAGTTGGTTATTATCGGAGATTCGTTGAAGGATATTCTCGAATCGCTATCCATTAACGCAGCTGACTCGTAGAGATACAAAATTCGAATGAAGCAAGGAATGTGGGAAGAGCTTTGAAGAACTCAAGAAGAGACTCATTTCAGCACATGTTCTGACCATACCATCCTCGAAAAGCGAACGTGGTAGCTAACGTGTTGAGTAGAAGATCGATACAAGACGAAAATACGATATTGTCAAAGACTCATTTCAGATAATTTACAAATAATAGAGATGGAGATGAAAACTCTAGGTACCCACGTGATGATATATTGAGTATAATCGATTTTAGTCGATAAAGTTAAAGTCGCTCAAGCTACACACCGTGAGGTGATGAATTTGAAGAAGGAAGTGCAAGAGGTTGTTATTTCAAAAGCGAGAATCGGTGAGGTGAGGAAAGCTCAAACCTTCGATTTATTAATCCATTTGAAATTCTCGATCGAATAGAACCGTGGCCTATAGACTCGCTTTTATGCATTAAGTATGACGCGTGTTCATAACGCTTTTCACATATCGATGTTACGTAAATATGTGGACGACTGAACCACGTCATTGAAGTTAGAACCGGACGACGAGATAGCCAAGACTTAACGCACGAGGAGGTACTGCCAAGATCTTGGATAGGAAAGAACATGTCCCATGTCTTCGAGGTTATACCACAAGTTAAAGTTTTGTGGAGAAACCATGCTATTGAGAAAATGACCTGGGAGTTGGAAACGGAAATGAAAGCGAGGTATTCTCATCTTTTCGAAACACCAGGTACGTACGTCAATTTCGAGGACAAAATTTTGTTGATCGATTTCGCAATCAATGAATACGTGCAAGTATACACGGTCAACAAGTAATAAAGTGAAAGTAGAGTATCGTTCCCACGAGGAATTATTTAATAAAAATTACCAATTACTAACTCTTAACCAAATCAATTTTATTTAAACAATAGCAAATTGTGAATTTTCTAATTAAGAAAACTAAATTAACTAATTAAAACTAGGTTACTTTATAAATGAATTCAAATAAATAAAGGCTAAGACTCCAATATCCCCAATTATGAACTATGAACCAATTATTCAATTATCCCAATTATTATGTCTACTGAATTGTTAACAGGAATTCTCAAATGCCAAAAGCCCTCTCTCGAGTGATCAATTGCCTTCTATTTAACCCAGATTAATTTTGCTATATCTCTATGCAAAATAATTGAATTAAACTCGTTACAATCCCAATTCCTTATGTGTTACATGCGGCAAATAGATATTCTCATTCTATTCACAAACCTACTTATTCACTGTGCAAATAACTAAGTCACATGTCACCATGCCCAGTTCTAACCCTAGAATTCCTTTCTCAATTCCTTCTAGAGTAACAAGGTAATTACTGATCAGATAATTAATCAATAAGCATAAGGCAAGATGAACAATTCACTTCAACATAAATAATTAGAATAAATCAAATAATCAATTCATAATCATAAAAAGTTCAATTGAAATCTTAATAAAAGAAATTAGTTCATAATTAATGAATTAAAATCAAGAATCCACAATTGAATAGACATTAAAAGATAAAAGTAAGATGAGAGAAGAGAATAGAATGCATTGTCAAGAAATCGATGCTCCCCTCGCTTCTTGCTTCTTAATCTTCAATGGTCTCCAAGTTGCTTCAATCTCCAAAACTAATAAGAACTAGGGTTATGTTCTAATCTAAAGGAGTGTTTTATCTAGTCTAATTTATGTAATCTCCCTTTATTTTATGCCTTACATCAAGTATTTATAGGTTAGAAGTCCAATTTTGAGTTTAGGAACAAACCCAATCCAATTTGGAGTAAAAAAGGTGTCAAAATTCGCCCAAAAACGCGTCCGTGCCATCACTAAAGCCTTCCCAGTCGCTTTCAAATACTGGGCTTGACGCCGAGATCTGCCTTATGGCGCCAAGGCTGCAAAATGAACAAAAAATAGCGCCCCGACGCTGTTACAAGTTCTGACATTTTCTGCTCCGACGTCCTTTGGGAAAATGGCCATAACTTCTTCGTCCGAACTCCGATTTAGATGATTCAAGATGTTCCGGAAAGAGGAGAAGTAGATCTATAACTTTCATTCTTTGAGTCTTTCGAAATAAGGTCCGTAGCAATACTAAAATTGGCTCTGAAGTGACTGATGTGTAAATGGCAAGCCGAAAACGCGAATCTAGCCACCCCAAACGTCGATCCATGTAACTTTTGTCCCAAATCCTACAAAAAAAATATAAAACATGCTTGAATAGACACAAAAACATAAAAACATCCTAAAAGACTTGAGAACAACAATAAATTAAGCCCGAATATATCCAATTCATGTGTATAAAACTCACTCATCAAATTTCATAAGGAGGGGAGGTTGTAAGACCCCAAATTATTAATAAATAAAATTTATTTTCCTCTATTTATTATTTTGAAATAGTAAGGGTTGATTTGATTAATGTGGATAGTTATGGGTAAAATACATAAATATTTGAATAAGCAGTGGTTATAAAATACTCATTGTTGTACCGGAGAATATTCGTTTGGTCGTGGAATATATTCTTACCGTCGAGGAATATTAGATTTGACGGCGTAGTCTTTTATGGGCCCTATAACGGAAAGAGATTGGATGAAAGAAAGCGACAAATATAAGTTGTTTATAAATAATAGCACAGTTATTCTAATTAATCTTTGTTGGAATACTAAATTGGTTAAAACACGATGAATGGCGTTGTTGCCGCTTGAAGATTTACGGTATTGCACCAATTATTGATTCTTACGTAGCAAGAAGTCACTACTCAATAATTGTTACGATAATTCTTGTTTTCGAAGATTTTATTTTATTGATTCAATAATTCTTTGCGTTGATTTTTTATATTATATTGTTATTTCAATAATTGTCACTACATAATATTTTTCATTATCAGACAATAATTCATATTATCTGAATAATATTATTAGAAAACATTATTGGCAATGTCTAGAAAGTTCTATCTAAGGAGAGGTTTGGTCACCTAATTGCGCGCCAGTAAGGAGAAATCTTTATTGGAAAGCCCCCTCTTTCTTGGGAACGGCCTGGTTGCCAGTACTGTGATTCTATAATATTATTTGTGAATAATTAATTATTGATTTATAGGATGAGAAAAATTTTGATTTTATGTGGATATAGATGGAGAAAATTTTTAAAATGACAATTGTTGAAAATTAATATTTTATCTTTTTCTGATAAAATAATTCATTTAAATATATTATTTTAATAATATATTAACAGTGATATTTTATAATAAATGTGGGATATATAAGTATATGAGGAGGAAGAGTATTTTTGAGGCATTAAATATTTAACACATATTTTGTGTGTTGGTGGACACAATTATTGACCAAAATTTGATTATAGCCTGTAAAATTGCCCGTTTGTGGATTTCGGTCAATTTCTGTTTGGAATTTGGAAAAACTTTCTTCTGCAAAGTTGTAGAGACGTGAGATTCGAATTTCTGATAAAAGGGCTATTTATTATCAATTATTGAAGTTTCGAAGCTCCGAAATAATTAATTTTTGGAAGTTTAAAATAGGAAAAACGTTTTTTTTATTTTGTGGGCAGCCCTAGCATGTGCAAGATAAGCTGAAATCATTTGTCAAAATGTGCGTAGAGAATTTGTAATATATATAATATTATTATATTAAATTTTTTACTTTGGTGTTCTAAGCATTTTCCTATAAATAGGAGAGAATTGAAAATCACACCGTAAATCAAGTTTTTTCTCTCTATATTATCGCGTATTCTTGTGAGTGTTTTTGAGTATACTTTAAGTATTGCTATGTGGTGCAAGTTCAAGTCATAGCCTATATTTAGGTTGTTTCACTAGAAATCTTGTCTTTCGAGGTAAGGGATATTATTTTTTCAGTAATGATATTATTTCTTCAATATCATTATCTTTGAAATATTGATCCGAAATTTTATCAAATTTAGAACTTTTGGTGTCGGAGTTAGTATTCACGATATCTGGACTTTATTCACGATATCGACACTATTCATTTAATATGGCATTTATTCATCGAAAAATTAAAATTTTCCTTTTCGTCTAAAATATCTATTGTGGATACTAGCATTGATTGTATCCATGTTTTGATCATTCTTGAATTTTACTCCACTCTGATTAATTATGAAGTATTTTTGAACTTGTATTGTTTAAAATACGAATCCTTAATATTTGTTCTTTTGTTTCACTGGATTCATTTCCTTTAAAATATTTTTCATCATCCTCAGTCCTAAATGATGATATTACTGAATATCTTTGGCATGTAGTGCAAAGATGAATGATTTCTTGATGAATATCTTTGGCCCGTAGTGCAAAGATGAGCGGTATTGAGATGAACATGATGATCGATTAATATCTTTGGCAGTAGTGCAAAGATGAGCAGTGTTTAGATGAACATGACCAACTGATGAATATCTTTGGCCTGTAGTGCAAAGATGAATATTTGATTTCAGATATATATTGATTGATATTACAGGGATAAAATATCGATGATGAACTTTTAAATTCATATATAGAAGATAGTAGTTGCATTCTCTCTTAACTCTTCTAATGAATTATTATTTCATTAAGATTGATTTAAAAGCTGGTTGTCTATTGTATTCAATTAGATTTTTCCCTGTTGGAGAATAACGATAATTTGTTGTATATTATCTTAGTCATAATATTCTTTCTTTCGGGCTAGTTGAGCTCACCATTTTCCTTTTTGTTCCATTTTTTTCTTCTCGGGAGGCGAGAATGTAGCGAGAAAGTGCAGTGTGGGTATGGAATGATGGTTATAGAGAGAGTTGTTTAGTAGTCCTCACCATTTTGTAAAATAATGTATAAATAATTGTGATGAGGATTTATTTGGGTATGTATATTGTCTAGAAGACAATAATTGTATTTAAACTCACAGTATATATGTTTTCATATTTTGCACGACAAATGTATTAATAAAGTTGTAGTTATTTCTGTACCATGTATTTGGCGACTCAGAATGGGTTGGATGGAATGGACCTATTTTGGGGGCATCACACTTTCTATCCCCACATTTGAATAATACATTAACAAATCATTATCCAACAATTTCTTTATCCTTATTTAATTCTCTATTCTAATCTCTATATAGGATTTTACTAATCGGGATGATGAAGTTAAAAGATTGTTATGCAAAATGACATTTCACACACTCGTTTAAATGGACAACTCGTCAATCATTATCCAACTCATCTTCATTTTCAAATTATAAAATTAATATTGACTTATTTTTTAAAAATTAATTTCAAACATATTCAAACTTAAAATTGATATAAATTTATTTAATTCAGTATAATTATAAATATTATAAAAGTACTATTATAAATGAATCATATTAATTTTAAATTTAAAAATATCACAAATAAACTTTTTAAAAGATAATATTGATCTTAATTATGTACATTTGCAGTTTTGCACCTACAATCCATTGAATACTCACTCCATAAATTATTTAAAATTTAAAATAAAATAAAAGTTATTTTACAATGGAATACAATTTATAAATTACTCTAGCTCTTTTATAAATTATAAGATTATTATTAATTTTTATAAGTCAATTTGATGCATTCTCAAACTTAATAGTTTTTGTGACTCCCCCAAAACAGGTCCAATCCAACCAACCCATTCTGAGTCGTCAAATACATGGTACAGAAATAACTACAACTTCATTATTACAATTGTCGTACAAAATACGATAACACTTAAACTGTGAATTTAAATACAAATATTGTTATCTAGATAATATCCACAATCAAATAAATCCTCATTACAATTATTGATACACTATTTTACAAAATAGTGAGGACTACTAAAACAACTATCTTGAACCATTACTCCACACCCCGACTAGTTCCCACTATATTCTCGTCTCCTGAGAAGAAAAATGGAACAAAAAGGAAAAGGGTGAGCTCAACTAGCCCAAGATAAAGAATATTATGACTAAGATAATGTACAACAAATTATCCTTAGTCTTCATGTGAGAAAAAATCTGATAGAATACAATTGACAACAAGTTTTAGATCAACAACTGCAGCGGAAATAACAATTCATTAGAAGAGTTAAGTATAGAATGAAATCTACTATCATCTATGAATTTAAAAGTCCATCATCGATATTTTATCCCTGTAATATCAATCAATATACATCTTGAATCAAATATTCATCTTTGCACTACAGGCCAAAGATATTCACCAGTTGGTCATGTTCATCTAAACACCTGTTCATCTTTGCACTACGGGCCAAAGATATTCATCAGAAATCATTCATCTTTGCACTACAGGCCAAAGATATTCAGTTATATCATCATGTAGGACTGAGGATGATGAAAAATATTTTAAAGAAAACAAATCCAGTGAAACAAAAGAATAAATATTAAAGATTCGTACTTTAAACAATCCAAGTTCAAAAATACTTCATAACTAACCAGAGTGGAGTAAAATTCAAGAATGAAGACCAAAACATAGATCCAATTAAAGATAGGAACTATAACAGACAATCTTGGACATTGAAAAGAAAATTTAATTTTTCTGTGAATAGTGTCGTATACGTGAATAGTGCCGTATACGTGAATAATAACTCCGACACCAAAAGATAGAAATTTCACAAAAAAACATCATCATGCTTCGTGAATAGTACTCGTGAATAGTAACTCATGAATAGTAACCCCGACATAAAAAGTTCTAAATTTGATAAAATTTCCAACCAATATTTCGGCATAATGATATTGAAGAAATAATATCATTTTCGAATAAAATAACATCTCTTACCTCAGAAAGAATAGTACTTCTGACTGGAATACTAGATATAATGCTGAAAGAACTTGCACCGTATAGCAATACTCAAGTACTAAAATACTCACAAGAATACGCTCGATAATATAGAGAGAGAAAGAGAGAAATCTTTAGTTTCTGGTGTGATTTTCAATTCTAACCTAAACACCCTATTTATAGGAAATTGCTTAGAACACCAAAGCAGAAAATTTAATAAAATATTAATATTTAAAAAAATTCCTACGCCTTTACTTTGAAAATCGATTTGACCATTTGCAACACATGGGGCCAACCAAAACAATAAAACGTTTTTTTAACTATAAATATTTTAAACTTCCAAAAATCAATTATTCGGAACCTCGCAATTTCAATAATTCATAATAAATAGCCTTTTATCGGAAAATTGAATCTCTTTAAATTTTATAGGAAATTCAATTCTCTACAACTTTATAGAAGAAAGTTTTTCAAATTCCAAAGTAAATTGACCAAAATCCACATACAGACGATTTTACTGTGCTATAATCAAATTTCATCAAGAAATGGGGTCCACCAAACACACAAAACATGTGTTAATCATTTAATGCAACAAAAATACTCTTCCTTCTCATATACTCATATATCCCACATTCATTGTAAAAATATCATCATTAATATATTATTAAAATAATATATTTAAATAAATTATTTTATCGAAAAAGATAAAATATTAATTTTTAACAATTGTCACATTAAAAATTATCTCCATCTATATCCATATAAAATCAATATTTTTCTCATCATATAAATCAATAATTAATTATTCAAAAATAATATTACAGAATCACACTACTAAAGAACTCGGCCGCTCCTAAGAAGAGGGGCTTTCCAATAAGAATTTCTCCTCATACTTGCGCAATTAGGTGACCAAACCTCTCCTTAGATGTAACTTTCTAGACATTGCCAATAATGTTATCTAATAATATTATTAGGATAATATGAATTATTTCTCCGATAATGGAAAATCTTTGTGAAGTGACAATTATTGAAACAACAAGTAATATAAAATATCAACGCAAAGAATTATTGAATCAATAAAATAAAATATTGAACAATAATTATCGTAATAATTATCGAGTAGTGCCTTCACGTAAGAATCAATAATTGGTGCAATACTGCAAAGTGCCTTCTTGTGCAACAACGCAGACATCGTGTTTTAACCACCGGTATTCCAACAAAGATAATTCGGTAATAACTACGCAGATTATTTGTAAACACCTTATACTTGTCGTTTTCTTTATCCAATCGCTTCACATTATGGGGCCCACACAAAGGTCGCTACCGTGCATTTAATATTTCCGACAAAGAAGAATATTCCACGCACCAAACGAATATTCCCAAACAACAATGAATATTTTATAACCACTTGCTTATTTAAAATATTTTTGCATTTTACCCATAACTAACCACATTAATCAATTCAACCTTACTATTTCAAAATAATAAATAGAGGAAATTAAATCTTCATTTATAAAAAGTTGGGGCCTTACAACCTCCCTCCTTATGAAATTTTGTCTCGAAATTGACATGCATAGGACATGCTCCTTCCCATCCAAGATCTTGAGTGGTACCTCCTCGACGTTAAATCTTCCGCTATCTCAAATGCGGTTCTAACTTCAATAATGTGGTTCGGAATTAGTCCACATATTTACGTAACATCGATATGCGAAAAATGTTATGAACACGCGTCATACTTGGCGGTAAAATGAGTCTATAGGCCACAGTTCCTATTCGATCGAGGATTTCAAATGGACTAATAAATCGAAGGTTTGAGCTTTCCTCACATCGCCGATTCTCGCTTTTGGAATAACGACTTCTTGCATCTTCTTCTTCATATTCATCAACTCCAGGTCTGTAGTTTGAGCGGTTTTAACTTTATCGATTAAAGTCGGTTCTATGTGTATATGCGTTATCTTCACGCAGATTCTTGGAATCTTTAACTCTATCTCCATCTTCTGTAAGTCGTACGAAATGGGTCTTTGTGTTTACAATATCGCACTCGTAACCACATACGATTTTCTACTCAACACGTCAGCTACCATGTTAGTTTTTTCCAGGATGGTATTGTAACGACCCCAAATAGGTCCATTCCATCCAACCCATTCTGAGTCGCCAAATACATGGTACGAAAAACAACTACAACTTTATTACAACAATTGTTGTGCAAAATACAACAACACATATGTTGTGAGTTTGGATACAAAATATATACCAACTCAGAAGACGTCACAATGTTGACACCTTACATAAAGGTATAGTCAAAAGCTGTTTTAGAAATTAGAATCTTTGGGAAGTGCTCAAGAAACCTTCGTATATGGGAGGCCATGCGCCCAGGTTATTATAGATATCATATGGCCACAAAATTATCCTTGGTTGACCTAATAGACCCCAAAGAAAAACGAGAAGATTACTATCATATTCTTCCCAATGGCGAAGTCTTCTCTTGACATATCATTATCTCCACTCATCTCTAATTGAGAGTTATATTTCAAATAGACTCCAAGATCATATAGATAGTCTTTGGTAGATATACTCGAAAGAAGTGGATGAGCACAACCCCGCTTTATGATGACACGAGGTTGTATGTCATTAGACATCTTGTATGATAGTGGCAAAACACCCTTCCAAGTTAAATTCACCTCACCTCAACATCTATAGACCCACCGCTTCTATTCCCTTGTTATTCCCCGCCGACCCAAATTTACACTTTTATTACCCGAAAGGAATCAGAAAGCAAAAAGGGTGAGCACAACTAGCTTCAAGAAAAGAATATCATGACTAAAGATAAATAAATTATCAATAGCCTTCAACAATAATAAATAAGAGATTTAGAACATATGGTAGATGATAAAACTTTTCAACCATAGTCAGAAAACAGAATCTAACAATCCATTAGAAGATTTAAATAGACTATAAAGTCTATTATCTTCTATGTTAAAAGTCCACCAACAATGTTTTATCCTCGTAACATCAATCAACAATTCCTCATCCCACAATCACATGTATAACTCATAATCGTAATTGTAGTTCTAAATTCCTTTTCTCATCCAGACAAAGATAATTTTCATCACCGAAACATCAAAGATTATGATTATACCAAATCACGGTTTATGTTTATAATCCTATTAATAAATTCATCTTTTGCACTACGGCCAAAGATATTCATCAACAAGTCATCTTTGCACTATGTGCCAAAGATATTCATCAACAAGTCATCTTTGCACTCTGAGCCAAAGATATTTATCGATTGGTCATGTTCATCTAAACACTGCTCATCTTTGCACTACGGGCCAAAGATATTCATCGAAATCATTCATCTTTGCACTACTGGGCCAAAGATATTCAGATTATATCATCATTTAGGACCGAGGATGATGAAAAATATTTTAAAGAAAGCGAATCCGGTTGAAGGCGAGGATGATGAAAAATATTTTAAAGAAAACGAATCCAAATGAAACAAAAGAACAAATATTAAGGATTCGTACTTTTAAACAATTCCCGCTCAAAAATACTTCATAAATAACCAAAAGTGGAGTAAAATTCAAGAATGAAGACCAAAAAAATAGATCCAATCAAAGATAGTATCCGAATAGATATTTTGGACAAAAGAAGAAGTTTCATTTTCTATGAATGAAGGTAGTGATTCGTGAATAAAGGTCGTGATACGTGAATAGTAACTCAACACCAAAAGATAAAAATTTCACAAAAAACATCATCACGTTTTCGTGAATAAGACTCGTGAATGGTAACTCGTGAATAGTAACTCATGAATAAGAACTCATGAATAAAGACCCGATACATGAAAAAGTTCCAAATTTGATAAAAATTTTCAACCAACATTCGCATAATGATATTGAAGAAATAATATCATTTTAGAAGAAAATAACCTCCTTACCTCGAGAAAAGAATAAGATACTGACCATTTGGAATATCGAATATAGTGCTAAAAGAACTTGCACCAGAGTATAGCAATACTCAAGTACTAAAATACTCACAAAATACGCTCGATATAATAGAGAGAAATCTTTAGTTTCGGTGTGATTTTCAATTCTAACCTAAGACCCTATTTATAGGAAAATGCTTAGAACACCAAAGCGTAAAATTTAATAAAGTATTATTATTATTATAAAATTTTCACGCCAACCTCTTGACAACTGATTTCAAAGACATTCCAACAACCAAAACCATCAAAAAACGCTTTTTCTCAATTAATTTATTTAAAACTCCAAATAATAATAATTAATTAATCCGAACTTCAATAATTCATAATAAATAGCCCTTTTATCAGAAAATTCGAATCTCACAACTTTTTATAGGAAATTCAATTCTCTACAACTTTGCAGAAGAAAGTTTTTCCAAATTCCAAATGCAGAAGTTGATCGAAATCCATAAACCAAGCGATTTTACTTGCTATAATCAAATTTTTCACCAAGAAATGGGCCCATGAGACATGTTTAACATGTTTTAAATAACTTTTGCAACAAAAATACTCTTCCTCCTCATATACTCATATATCCCCATTCATTGTAAAAATATCATCATTATTATATTATAATAATATAATAAAATATTATTTTATCATAAAAGATAAAATATCGATTTTCAACAAATGTCACTTTAAAATTTTTCTCCATCTATATCCACATAAAATGAATATTTTCCTTATTATATAAATCAATAATTAATTATTCACAAATAATATTACAGAAATACAATAATGACAACCCAGCAGCTCCTCAGGAAGAGGGCTTTCCAATAAGAATTTCTCCTTACTTAGCCGCAAGCAATTAGGTGACCAAATCTCTCCTTAGACAGAACTTTCTAGACATTGCCAATAATGCTATCTAATAATATTATTCAAATAATATGAATTATTGATTTGATAATGGAAAATACTATGCAGTGACAATTATTAAAATAACAATAATATAAAATATCAACGTAGCAATTATTGAATCAAAATAAAATATTGAATAAGTAATTATTGTAACAATTATTGGGTAAAGTGCCTTCACGTAAAGAATCAATAATTCAAAAAATATTGTGCAATACCGGTGCCACTTCTGCAACAACGCCAGACGTATTACTTTACTTTATCCACCGGGTATTCCAACAGTGTTAACGGTAACAATTACGCCGTTATTTATAAAAACTTTAATTTGTCGTTTTCTTCATTCGACAGTTATTCTGTTATATGGTCCACAAATGGCTGCGCCGTCGTATGAATATTCCCCGACAGAAAGAATATTCCACGACCAAACGAATATTCCCCGACAACAATGAATATTTTTTATAACCACTTGTGTATTTTTGAAAAAATTTCTTATATCACCCTTAACTTTAACTTTTTATCAATTTAACCATTTACTGAATTATAATTATAAGAAAAATTGAATACTTTTATTTCATAAAATTCGGGGTTTTACAGGTATGGTCAGAACATGTGCCGAAATGAGTCTCCTCTTGAGTTCTTCGAAGCTCTTCTCACATTCCTTGCTCCATTCGAATTTTGTATCTCTATGAGTCAGCTGCGTTAATGGAATAGCGATTCGAGAATATCCTTCAACGAATCTCCGATAATAACCAACTAAGCTTCAGAAAGCTACGTATTTCGACATCGACTTAGGTTGCTCTCAATCGTGACTCATATCCCAACCTTGGATAAAGACGTCACAATGATACCTATCGGTTTACTATCGCACGAATATGGCGCCCCCTACGAGAGTCTCGGTTTTGTATTCCACAAAGGAAGTCACCAGATAAAGGCTTCTGCACAAACCTCTACTGAGTTAAATTTTTAACTCTCAAGTTCAATAGAGCCATGAGATTTTAGAAATGGGTTTTGTATGGGGTTCAAAGTCGATACAAAATTCAATATCACACTTTGGGAGTAAGCCAAGAAATTCTTCAGGAAATACATCAGGAAATTTACTAACAATTGAAATATCATTCAAATCTGACGTATTTTTGTTCAAGTCCATAACATGGGATAAGAAAACTTGACATCCGTTTTTCAATAAACGAATGACTTTATGGCTTGATATGAAAGTGTTTGACTTCAATGGTTTGGTTGTTTGAATTCGAATAATAGGTTGCTTAGGAATATGAAAACTAACAACCTTACGAAAGAAATCAATTTTGGCATGATGAGTAGTTAATCAATCAATCCCCAAAATCACATCAAAAGCAAGTATCTTTAAAAAAATAAGGTCAACAGGTAATGTGATGGTGCCAACTTGGATCAAACAAGATTTATAAATAGTGGATGTAATGAAAGTTTCTCATAACGGAGTTTCAACAGATTAGTCAAAGTCTAATTTTCTCCGGAGTCAAGTTTAAACGTTGAGTATAAGCAGGAGAGATAAATGAATGGGTAGAACCTAGTATCTCAATAAGGTATAAAATTCGTAAAATTTATAATTAACTAACCCGTGCTAACTTCGTTCGGGTTCCTCATATTCGACGATCACGAAAAATGCTCTTCCAGAACTGATTGACTTTGACTTGTCCTCGATGACCTTTTGATTCATCATCCTCATTGGACTGGGTTTTACACTGCATAATCTCGAGCGATATGACCTTCTTTTCCACAATTATAACATACCTTGGAAGGTTGTGAAAAGTTTGGACTTATGTGTCCCTCTTCTCCGCATCTTTAGCATCTAACTGGCGGTCTTTCTCCTCCTCTAAAATTCGTTGCTGGTGTTGGTGCCTACGTCTTCCCGTCATTGTTAAATCTTCTCTTTTTGAAATTTTCACTTGAGTTATTTCTTCTATTACCTTGGCCATGATTACCACTGAAGTGATTACCATTTCTGGCATGATAATTTCCTCCACGATGGTTATCATTGTTCACGATGGTCGCCATGCCAGCAGACGATTATCATCGAGTTGTTGGTCAATATTCTTCAGTTGAGCTGACTCATTATCGCGCTCCAATAACTGAGCCCTATTTACAACATCTGAATATAAACAAAGTTTGTGAGAAATGAGGTATTGACGTATTTTGGGTTTCAAACCTCGCAGAAACATTCGTGTCATTCTCTCTTCGTTATCAACCAAATGGGATGCAAATTGAGACAACTCGACAAACTTAGCTTTGTACTGCGACACGTTCATATTGTTTTGCTCCAGCTTGATGAACTCTACCTCCTTCATGTGACGAATACTTTTGGGAAAGTACTTGTCATTGAACAATTCTTGGAACTTCTCCCAAGACATCTTCAAAAGTGGTAAAATGAGTACGCTTTACGGATTCCCACCAATAATCTGCCTCTCCTCGTAACATGAAAGTGGCGAAAAGAACCTTTTGCTCCTCTGAGCATCCCAAGACATCAAATATCTTAGTAATCTGTTTTATCCACGCCTCTACCGTAAGTGGTTCCGCTTTCCCAAAAACTCACTGGCCCTAACTCCTTGAATTGCTTAGCGGTGACCATCCGCGAGTTGCCGATGTTTCACACGCATTTTGAGCATGATAGTCTTTCTCGTTTGGTTTTGCATGAATTCTAGAAAGTTCCTAAATATACCATCGCTCATCATCTCGCTTTCGATGGTGTTGTTCACATGAGGAACATTGCCACTTTGTTGTGACGTTCTCCTCATTGGTGAGCAAAGGTGTCTCCACGGCCTCATTTACTCCATTGTTAACATTCTCGGTTGACATTCTTAAATACCGCCATAAAACAAGGGTTAATTTAACAAATTAACAAATCACATAATACCCCTATATTATGAATGACCAACAAATAAGCTTAGGTAGGACACACTTTAGCGAAGGATTTACTCTGTCTCTCCCTCCTAGTTCTATTCCCGATCTCCGCCAGAGATCATATCCCTAAGCTCGATACCAACTATGTCGCCCCCAAAATAGGTCCAATCCAACCAACCCATTCTGAGTCGCCAAATACATGGTACAGAAACAACTACAACTTCATTATTACAATTGTCGTGCAAAATACGACAACACTTAAACTGTGAGTTTAAATACAAATATTGTCATCTAGACAATATCCACACTCAAATAAGTCCTCATTACAATTATTGATACACTATTTTACAAAATAGTGAGGACTACTAAAACAATTGTCTTGAACCATTACTCCACACCCCGACTAGTTCCCGCTATATTCTCGTCTCCTGAGAAGAAAAATAGAACACAAAGGAAAAGTGTGAGCTCAACTAGCCTAGTAAAGAATATTATGACTAAGATAATGTACAATAAATTATCCTTAGTCTTCAACAGGGAAAAATCTGATAGAATACAATAGACAACAAGTTTTAGATCAACAACTGCAGCGGAAACAACAATTCATTAGAAGAGTTAAGTATAGAATGAAATCTACTATCATCTATGAATTTAAAAGTCCATCATTGATATTTTATCCCTGTAACATCAATCAATATATATCTTGAATCAAATATTCATCTTTGCACTACAGGCCAAAGATATTCACCAGTTGGTCATGTTCATCTAAACACCTGTTCATCTTTGCACTACGGGCCAAAGATATTCATCAGAAATCATTCATCTTTGCACTACAGGCCAAAGATATTCAGTTATATCATCATGTAGGACTGAGGATGATGAAAAATATTTTAAAGAAAACAAATCTAGTGAAACAAAAGAACAAATATTAAGGATTCGTACTTTAAACAATCCAAGTTCAAAATACTTCATAACTAACCAGAGTGGAGTAAAATTCAAGAATGAAGACCAAAACATAGATTCAATCAAAGATAGGAACTATAACAGACAATCTTGGACATAGAAAAGAAAATTTAATTTTTACGTGAATAAGTGTCGATATCGTGAATAGTCTTAGTATACGTGAATAAGAATCTCAGACACCAAAAGATATAAATTTCACAAAAAAATATCATCATGCTTCGTGAATAGTACTCGTGAATAGTAATCCCGACATGAAAAGTTTTAAATTTGATAAAAATTTCCAACCAATATTTCGGCATAATGATATTGAAGAAATAATATCATTTTCGAATAAAATAACATCCCTTACCTCAGAAAGAATAGTACTTCTGACTGGAATACTAGATATAGTGCTGAAAGAACTTGCACCGTATAGCAATACTCAAGTACTAAAATACTCACAAGAATACACTCGATAATATAGAGAGAGAAAGAGAGAGAAATCTTTAGTTTCTGGTGTGATTTTCAATTCTAACCTAAGCACCCTATTTATAGGAAATTGCTTAGAACACCAAAGTAGAAAATTTAATAAAATATTAATATTTTAAAAAAATTTCCTACGCCTACTTTGAAAATCTGATTTTAGCCATTTGCAACACATGGGGGGCCAACCAAAACAATAAAAACGTTTTTCTAACTATAAATATTTTAAACTTCTAAAAATCAATTATTCTGGAACCTCAGAATTTCAATAATTCATAATAAATAGCCCTTTTATCAGAAAATTCAAATCTCGCAATTTTTATAGGAAATTCAATTCTCTACAACTCTGCAGAAGAAAGTTTTACCAAATTCCAAACAGAAATTGACTGAAATCCACATACGGACGATTTTACAGGCTATAATCAAATTTCAGTCAAGAAATGGGGTCCACCGACACACAAAACATGTGTTAATCTTTTAATGCAACAAAAATACTCTTCCCCCTCATATACTCATATATCCCACATTCATTGTAAAAATATTATCATTAATATATTATTAAAATAATATATTTAAATGAATTATTTTATCAGAAAAAGATAAAATATTAATTTTTAATAATTGTCACATTAAAAATTTTCTCCATCTATATCCACATAAAATCAATATTTTCCTCATCATATAAATCAATAATTAATTATTCACAAATAATATTACGAGAATCACACTACTAAAGAACTGTGTAGTTCCCAAGAAAGAGGGGCTTTCAATAAGAATTTCTCCTTCTTGGGCAAGCAATTAGGTGACCAAACCTCTCCTTACGTAACTTTCTAGACATTGCCAATAATGTTATCTAATAATATTATTCAGATAATATGAATTATCTTTCCGATAATGGAAAATCTTGTGTAGTGACAATTATTGAAACAACGGTAATATAAAATATCAACGCAACAATTATTGAATCAATAAAATAAAATATTGAATAAGTAATTATCGTAACAATTATTGAGTAAAGGCCTTCTTTACGTAAGAATCAATAATTGGTGCAATACCGAGTGTGCCATCTTGTGCAACAATGCGTACACGTGTGTTTTAACCAACGGGTATTCCAACAAAGATGATAATCGGTAATAACTACTAGTTATTTGTAAACACCTTATACTTGTCGCTTTCTTTATCCAATTGCTTTACATTATGGGGCCCACAATACAAGCGCGTCGCATTTAATATTCCCCAAGCGGTAAGAATATTCCACACCAAACGAATATTCCTCGACAACAATGAATATTTTATAACCACTTGCTTATTTAAAAAATATTTAGCATTTTACCCATAACTAACCACATTAATCAATTCAACCCTTACTATTTCAAAATAATAAATAGAGAAAATTAAATCTTCATTTATAAAAAGTTGGGGCCTTATAGTTTTGCTATGAATTGTAAAAATAATAAATTTTATAAGTAATAGAATTTTTTTTCTAAATAAGTTACAATATGTATTGATTAAATTTATATTAATTTTAAATTTAAAAATATCACATAGTTACTTTAAAAAAGATTAATAAATTAATAGCGATTTTATAATTAAAACAAGAGGTTGTAGTATATTACATTTATCATAAACTCTAACGCATGAAGCCAATACAAAGGTCAAATAGTTACAACGGTCAAAAGATGCTTTGACCGTTGAAACTTTCAATTTTTAACTTTTAAATTTTAATTTTTATTATTTAAGGATAAATATAATGAACCTGTTGGGTGCATAGTGAAAAAGACCATGTTGGGTACATAATGAAAAAATTGAATCTCTACATTACAAAATGACCCAATAACACTACAAAGTACAAAGTAGGGATAAAGATAAGAAAACTATTGTGAATGCTTTAAGACTCATGTAGCGCACCCCCAAAATAGTTATTATCATTTTCATAAAAAATTGTTATTGTGATATTTGGTCTATTTTATTTACTTTTCTTTTTGGTCATCAAAATGTACTCCTTTCGTCTCAAAAAAGATGAGTAAAATACAATTTGTATGCATATTAATAAAAATAGAAATAGAGAAAAGTGAGTAAATTTTTGTAAATTTATCGTTAGTGGCCCCACGAAATTATATAAAGTGATGAGTACTCCTATTTTTTTATACTAATAGACTCGCTAAATGAGAAAGAATCAATATAATATGGATTCTGGGTAGCCATCAATCTGTGATTTTACTTCTGAAATATTGCAACTATTACATGATACTCAGAATTAGCTTTCTTGTAGTAGCTTCTGTTGCAGTTTTTATTGTTACTAGGAGTAAGATTAACTGTCCAATGAGCCGAAAAACTCCCAGCATAATTTTTTTGGTATGTATGATTATATTATCTTTAGAAAATGGAAGTTTGTTTTAATTTTATGACTATTTACTAGCTAGTTCTAGCTTCATATATTTGTGATGTGTTTAGTATATATAATTTATAAGGAAATGTTCGGTTACCAGCATTTATAGCGATAGTATTTAGTGTGTTTCCTCACTCATGAAACACACTATATATGAAGAATGTTGAGTTGGAATGTTTGGAGTTGAAGAGAGGGAACAAAGAGCTTCAGTTAGCAATGTGGGGAGTTGACAGCTAAGTTGTTTGCTACTCAAAACAAGAACAACTGCACTCTCAGATATGACAGAGGTAAGTTTTATCTTATGCATGTGTATAGAGATATATATGCCATTGTCTTAAGGTTTTACTAGTTTTGCCTAAAAAGATTTGCTTCAAATCCGTCCATTTTCGGATAGAAAAGTGACCAAGTTTTTTGGCCATTTTTTTTCCTATTACTTTCATTAAAAAACTTGGTAACAACGGACTTGGACAGAAAACCTAAGTTTTTTTTTATCCTTTTCCCTTCTTTTTCATCTACTTAAAAACTCAGAAACACATTGTAAAAGTCGAGTTTTCTACGTCCACCCAAAATCATTGTTAAATAATTATTAGCTCTCTTTTTTTGATTTCTCAAGGTATCCCATGCTCACACTTTTAATTTGTCCAAGACTATTCCTCCGAAGTATGATCGGACGTCAAAACAGGGACCTAAAGCGAGACCACTTGCTTAAGCTATCAGAGCCCCTTCCACTCAGATTAACCTTTGTTGGTATTTCCTACTAGCTATTCAAGCACTACGAAAGTATCAAGAAAAAACCTACTCTAGTCCAAAGTATAAAGAAATGGGGTAGAAGAAAAAGATGATTCGATTCAAAAAGGCCTAATTTGCAGATATTCTATATCAAATGTGCCATCTGATGCATCAACAAGATCAAAGAAAGAAACAAGCCAATGTCGCAATTAAACCAGCTGAAGCAATGGACAAGAAACCGTATAATTAATAGTAGCCAACTGGGCACATGCGCTGCATAATTCATACTACCACCCGGTCCGGTGGCACACGGGTGTTTGTGTAAATTATGTGAGATAAAATAAGAATTTTATAAATTTTGAAATGACAAAATAGTAATCTGACACGGTTACACAAAATGGTCCACGACCGATTTATAATATAGATATGGTGCGCGATTAATTTTAAGAATTAAAAATTTTTACTTAAAGGATAACAGAATGTAATAAATTTGAAGGACAAATTGAAGAGTTTTAAATTTAAAGACTAAATCTAGAAAATATAAGATGAAATTTATATTTACTATAAAGCTTGTGTTGTCTTTGTTTCGAGATATACTTGTAAATTTGTAATCATAATTAGTAAAAAAAAAGTTTTCAATAAATTATCAACCTTAAAATATGATCGATTAATAATTTTTATAACGTTTGAAATGGTAAAGATTAGTGCTTTTGGGCTTTTGGCCACCCCATCAAAAATAATATAGTATATTTTGAACTTTAAATAATATAGTATATTTGTGAGTTAAATAAGTTAGACTTATTTATTTATGAGTTAAATAAGTAAGATTTAGAATAAGATGTTTGTGAATGAAGGAGATTCATAAATTCATTTGAAATTTTAAATGTACTAAAAACTTCATAAACTTGTAGACTAATAAACACTTAAAAAAATATTTTACAATTATTGCAGAAGTTACAACCAATATGTCAAGTTATGCTAAAAATCTTTTTAAAAGATAGGGTAATTACTTTCTTTTTCTAAAAGAAAATATAATTTTTTAGGGCTAAAAGCACTTTCGTTACATCAAGTATCATTAAATTTATAATTCATAAACATTAGAGATTTACAATTTAATTTGTTCATAAACATTAGAGATTTACAATTTAATTTGTTCAGAGTCTAATAATGTCCAATTTGTCAACACTATATTCAGAATATCGATTCGAGTTCAAAAATAATATTTAAGGTCCATTGTTCAAATATAATAGTTAAAATTCAATAGGAAGGTTCACGTCAAAAGATATTAGATGAAGCACCAACTATTAAGAAAATTTTAATCATTTCAAGAATTTTCACCATTTAATGTAAAGAAATGTATAAACGAACAGTATTTTTTCACCATAGTAAGTTTAAATTTAAGAGTATAGAAAAAAATGATATCTCTTATGAGTATGAAAGAAAATGACATCTCTTACTTTAACACATGACTAGATACTGCTTTCTATGTAGTTGATTAACCTATATAATTTTTGCAGTACTCTTACTAATATTCATCAATAAGGTAGCCTTAGCATTCTTGCATTGTTACTGATATTCATCGATAATTAAGGTAGCCTTAGCACAGTCAGAGAAATAATTAAACTAAGTAATTTTTAGAGAGTGAAAAGAATGATAAACAAAAAAGTTATGAAACTCTTTATGCTATGCCCCACATATATAGTCAAACCTTAACCAACATCTATCATACATCAATTAACTATACTTTTCACATTTCATAATTATCTTTAATCTACACTATTAATCAATTATCCATACTTTTAACATTTCAAGATTATCTTTAATCTACCACATATTAATTATCCACATTTTTCACATTTCAAGATTACATTTTTTTACTATTCATAATTATTATTATACTATCCATCTTTTGCATTATTGACTTAATATATTAATATTGAAAATGTTTAAGTATATAGTATTATTCAATTAATGAGTATGTATAACTATTTAATGAACTTGACTTTTAATTACGTAACTTTCCATTACTACCTTTGCTACGGTGATAATTATTGGTTCGATAATGTAAAATATTGTGCATTTGCTACTGTGAAATATTGTGTGCTACTGTGGAATACTGTGTGCTATTATTCATTTATCACCGAATATTTTAATAGTTAAAGATAACAGTTTTGTTAAAAAAGATTATTTCTGTCATTTTTTGTATCCGAGAATTATTTGGTTGTGGGGTCTATCAATAATTCGTTGTTTCGACGCTGCCGTACTTTATCGAATATTCCATGACATTCTTTATTTTTCTTATAAATTGCACATATCGTCCTTAACTTTAACCTTTTATCAATTTAACACCTTACTGTTTATAATAATATTTATAAAGAAAATTAAGACTTATTTATTAAAAGTTGGGGTCTTACAACCTCTCCCCCTATGAAATTTCGTCCCTGAAATTTGGCGTACCTGACATTTTGAAAAGGTAAAAATACTTAGTTTTCGTTTCAAATTCTAGCTCGCAGGTCATTTCTTCTATATCATGATTCTTCATAGAATTTTAATTTTGCTAAAGGACAAAATTTAGTTATGTAACCACAAAACAAAGGTTAGTTTAAGAAAATGACATGTCACATCTTGTTCCCACATCTAAATCGACTAATTAGATAACAAAATTTAACTTAGGTTGGACACACTAGTGAAAGATACTATTCATCTATCCTCTCCAAGTTGTAACCCCATATCTCCATCATAGATCATATCTCAAAACTCTGACACCAACAGTGACGCCCCCAAATTTGGGCCTACATCGCCCAATTTGAGTCGCCAAAATACAAACAACATACATAAATTCACATATTTATAATTATTACAATGACGTGTATACTACTGCAACACATACACACACACACACACTAAGTCTTCACTACTATTATTACCAAATTATTTTACACTTAATAAGGACTACTACATCTATTAACTCGGACCATCATTTCATTCCCCTATTATCTCCACTAGCCCCATCTACACTCTCATTTCTTGAAAAAATTATGAAACAAAATGATGAGCTCAAATAACCAGAATATCATGACTAAAATAATGAAGAATAAGTTATCATTAGCTTTCAACAGTGATAATCAGATATTTAAAAAATGATAGACGCTATAAGTTTTTAATAAACAACTGCAACAGAATGAACAATCCATTAGAAGAGTCAAATAGACCATAATTGTAAGACCCCAACTTTTTATAAATAAAGATTTAATTTCTCTAATTATTATTTTGAAATAGTAAGGGGTTGATTTGATTAATGTGGTTAGTTATGGATAAAATGCTAAATATTTTAAATAAGCAAGTGGTTATAAAATATTCATTGTTGCTTGGGAATATTCGTTTGGTTGTGGAATATTCTTACCGCGTTGTGGAATATTCGTCGATTTGCCGTAGCTTTATGTGGGCCCCATAACGAAAACGATTGGATGAAGAAAACGACAAGTATAAGTTATTTTTAAATAATGGTAGCAGCTTGTTACCAAGTATCATTGTTGGAATGCCGGTGGTTAAAACACAAGAATACGGCGTTGTTGCATAAGAAGAAGACACCAGATTGCACCAATTATTGATTCTTACGTAAGAAGGCACTACTCAATAATTGTTACAGTAATTACTGTTCAGTATTTTATTTTATTGATTCAATAATTGCTGCGTTGATTTTTATATTACTGTTGTTTCAATAATTGTCACTACACAGTATTTTCCATTATCGAAGCAATAATTCATATTATCTGAATAATATTATTAGAAAATATTATTGGCAATGTCTAAAAAGTTCTGTCTAAGGAGAGGTTTGGTCACCTAATTGCGCGCCAGTAAGGAGAAATTCTTATTGGAAAGCCCCCTCTTTCCTGGAATGGTCTCGTCACAAGATCGTGATTCTCGTAATATTATTTGTGAATAATTAATTATTAATTTATATGATGAGAAAAATATTAATTTTATGTGGATATAGATGGAGAAAATTTTAATGTGACAATTGTTAAAAATTAATATTTTATCTTTTCTCGATAAAATAATTCATTTAAATATATTATTTTAATAATATATTAATGATGATATTTTTACAATGAATGTGGGATATATGAGTATATGAGGAGAGAATGTGATTTTTTTGTTGCATTAAATGATTAACACATGTTTGTGTGTTTGCGGGTGGACCCCATTTCTTGATCGAAATTTGATTATAGCACACAGAAAATCGCTCAGATGTGGATTTTGGTCAATTTCTCGTTTTGGAATTTGGAAACACTTTCTTCTGCAAAGTTGTAGAGAATTGAATTTCCTATAAAAATTCGCTAGATTCGAATTTTCTGACAAAAGGACTATTTATTATGAATTATTGAAGTTTCGAATTTCCAGAATAATTGATTTTTGGAAGTTTTAATTATTTATTTTATGAAAAACATTTTTTGCAATTTAGTGGGCTCAACATGTGATAAGAATGGGTTGATTTCAGTTGTTCTAAGGTGGGCTTGACAATTTTATAAATATATTATTATTATATTAAATTTTCTGCTTTGGTGTTCTAAGTATTTTCCTATAAATAGGGTGCTTAGGTTAGAATTGAAAATCACACCAGAAACTGAAATCTTCTCTCTCTTTTTCTCTCTCTATAATATCGAGCGTATTTTTGTGAGTATTTTAGTACTTTGAGTATTGCTATATGGTGCAAGTTCTTTCAGACTATATCCAAAGATTCCAATGTAAATACTTATCCTTTTGAGGTAAGAGATGTTATTTTATTCATAAATGATATTACTTCTTCAATATCATTATGCCGAAATATTGGTTGTCAATTTTTATCAAATTTAAAACTTTTTCAAGTCGGGGTTACTATTCATGAGTTACTATTCACGAGTTACTATTCATGAAGCATGATGATTTTTTTTGTGAAATTTCTATCTTTTAGTGTCGAGTTACTTATTCACGATACTGGCTATTATTCACTATCACGACACTATTCACGTAAAATTAAATTTTTTTTCGTGTCCAAGATCGTTCTGTTATGATTCCTATCTTGGATTGGATCTATGTTTTGGTCTTCATTCTTGAATTTTACTCCACTCGATTATTTATGAAGTATTTTGAACTTGGATTGTGTAAAGTATTTAATCCTTAATATTTGTTCTTTTGTCTCACCGGATTCGCTTTTCTTTTAAAATATTTTTTATCATCCTCTACCCTAAATGATGATATAATTGAATATCTTTGGCCTCAGTAGTGGAAAGATGAATGATTTCTTGATGAATATCTTTGGCCCGTAGTGCAAAGATGAACAGTGTTTAGATAAACATGATTAATCGGTGAATATCTTTGGCCTCGTAGAAAAAAAGATGAATATTTGATTTATGATGTATATTGATTGATGTTACAGGATAAAATATCGATGATGGATTTTAAATTCATAGATGATAGTAGATTTCATTCTCTACTTAACTCTTCTAATGAATTGTTGTTTCCGCTGCAGTTGTTGATCTAAAACTTGTTGTCAATTGTATTCTATCACATTTTTCCCTGTTGAAGACCAAAGATAATTTTTTGTACATTATCTTAGTCATAATATTCTTTACTGGGCTAGTTGAACTCACCCTTTTCCTTTTTGTTCCATTTTTCTTCTCAGGAGACGAAAATATAGCGGGAACTAGTCGGAGTGTGGAGTAATGGTTCAAGATAGTTGTTTTAGTAGTCCTCACTATTTTGTAAAATAGTGTATCAATAATTGTAATGAGGACTTATTTGAGTGTAGATATTGTCTAGATAATGCAGAATAAATTATCCTTGGTCTTCAACAGTATAACAACTGATAGTGTGACGTCCCCAAAATTAGGTTTACGTCACCCATCTTGGGTCGCCATTTACATGGTACATAAATTCACAGAATAGTGAGGACTACTAATGCTATCATCTGGTCCGTCACTCCGTTCCCCGACTAGTCCCTGCTACGTTCTCATTTCCTGAAGAGAACAATAAAAGTAAAAGGGTGAGCTCAACTAGCTTAGTAGGAAATATTATGACTAAGATAATGCATAATATATTATCGTTAGCCTTCAACAGTGTTAAACTGATACAATATAACAACCATCAAGTTTAATCTGCAATGAACAAGAAATCCATTAAAAGAGTCAAGAGAGAATAAAATCTACTATCTTTTATGATTTAGAAGGTTTTCATCACTTTTATCATTTGGGACTCAAATTTTAATAAATAATTCACATCATCGAATCACCCCGCACTACGCCAAGGATATTCTTTAAGTATCACGACCACAATTATCCATGCACTACGGGCCAAGAATATTTGTGTATTCAATAATGGTCATGCTCATGCCAACAATCGTCCATCAATGCACTACGGGCCAATGAGGACTTTTACCACATCATTTGTAACATTACTACCATGATTACACCAATAATCCCTAGTCATAATCATACCAAGTCCATCTATGCACTATAGGCCATGATGACTTTCAACAAAATATAAACATGAGGATGATGAAAATGATATAAGAATTCAATAAAACAAGTTCAAGAATTATTTTATCCAGAACTAATAACGCCAAAATCACAACATGATATCGCTTTCAGTAGAGTAAAATTCAAGAATGCTCAAAAGAATATTTCCATGAAAAGATATTTGGATGAAGCCTTGCAAATATCAAGGATATTCCACTAATTTCATGGAGTATGTAAGTCAAAACTTTAACCAATCGAGTATAATAAGGAATGGAATAACAAAAAAATCACCAGTATGCGATTCAAGACAGCAAAAGTTATTCCAATAGAATAATAAATAACGGAATCAGTCCCTACAGAAAACGCATGCATGTGCATGTGATATTCCAATGAATAATAAAGATGGAATCAGTCCTGCAGAAAAATGCATGCATGTAATATTCCAATGTAATAATAAAGATTTTAATCAGTCCCACGTAGAACGCATGCATGTGATATTCCAATGTAATAATAAAGATTTTAACTGTGTCCCGTGAGAACGCATGCATGTGATATTCCAACCGAATAATAAAGACGGATCGTGTCCCATGTAGAACGCATGCATGTGATGTTCCAATAGAATGATAAAGAATTGAACAACAGAAGAATTTCACCAAGTATAGGGTAGCCCGCATATACAGGTTATTCCAACAGAATAATAAAGGATAGAATAACATAAGTTCTCTTCATAGATAAGAAAGAAATAATACTCCCTACGAGTACAACAAATAATATTCCCTACCTTAGAAAAAACTGGATACTGGAATAGTGAGGTAGCAGATTTCTCTTCTTCTTTCTCTCTATAATTTCTCTCTATAATAATCGCTCTAAATCTTTTGTGAATTGGTGAGAAATGAAGGAAGAATGAGCTTCTATTTAAAGAAAAATATAGTTTCGATAATTGCACGTTTTGGGGCTCAAAAATTACAGTACAATACCTCCAACTTTTCTTTCATTTATAATTTAGTCCTGCAAGTATTATCAATCTTGCACCAACTCCCCTAATAGTAAATAATGTGAATCAATAGTTCAATCATGTGAATCAATAGTATAATCATATGAAAATAATGTAATTATAGTATAAGACTCTCCATCTATACCTCCATTTTTAACTTAGTCATACAAGTATTATCAATCTTGCACCAACTCCCCTAATAGTAAATAATGTGATTCAATAGTACACATATGTGAACAAATAGTTATGTAAGCATGTGAATTAGTAGCAATTAATTGATCATTTATCCGATAAATTACCCGATTTATCAATATAACCCTGTAGACATCAATTATCATCGGAATAAATGTCGATTTTCACTAACACAAACAATTCCAACATAATGAAACTATTTTTATCAAAAATATAAATTTTGAAATTTCAAGTTTGATTTTTCCCAAAAAAGTCAACTGCTGATTTTTTGACCAAATAGTGAATCCAGGAAAATTTTGTGTTTATAGACTATTTTACTAATTTCACGTTCGGACTCAAATATCACGTCCGCGTCTCCAAATTCAACTCCGAACAACATTCATTATTAATATTATAACTCACAATATTTATCAACCAGGTCGTTCCCAGGAAAGAGGGGGCTTTCCAATAAGGATTTCTCCCTATTGGCGCGTAATTAGGTGACCAAACCTCTCCTTGACAGAACTTCTAGACATTGTAAATATTGCAATTTATAATATGAATAACTTTGTCATCTCAAGTATTGATTTAATAAAAACATTTTATGCAGATGATACTATGATAATAATTGAATCAATAATATGATAGATATGATGCAGCAATTACTATAGCAATAATTGAGTATAACTGAGTGACTTCTCACGTAAGCATCAATAATCAATACTGCAGTGCTACTATGCAACCATGCATACATCGTATTCTTTTAACACCGGGTATTTCAACAGCTTAACCAGTAAAACTTTCGCCGTTAACTCTATCTTCATCATTCAGAAGTCGCATTTAAATGGGTCTTCGTGTTAACAACATCAAGATTGTCAGAACGACACGATCTTCTACTCAACGCGTCACCACCACGTTCGCTTTCCCACGATGGTATTGAATGGTATACGATCGTAATCTTCAACAAATTTCGAGCCAACGCTTTGGCGCATGTTACGTTCATTTTAGTTGAAGAAATATTTGAGGGTTTTAGAAATGGGTTTTGTATTGGGGTCAATACAAAATTCGATTTCACGCTCTAGGGGTAGGCTAAGAAGTCTTCAAGAATACGTAAGGAAATTTATTAACAATAGAAATATCATTCAAAACTGTGACTCTCATCCAAGACTTGGGTAACACGTCACATTGATACCTATCAACTTGCTATCATCATTCACAGCGTAGCCTACAGAAAGTCTGGCTTCGATGCATTCCACACAAGGAAGTCAACAACGAAAGGATTGGGGCTCTTTACTTATGGCTTGATATGACCATGATTGACTTTAGTGATTTGGTTGCTTGAATTCGCATAACAGGTTGGTTAGGAATATGAAAGCTAACAACCCGATTTAAAAGCATGATGAGTAGTTAACCAATCGATTCCTAAAATCACATCAAAGGCAAGTATTTTCAAAGAGATACGATCGACAGGTAACGTGAAAGTGTTGATTTGAACAAGATTTATAAATAGTGGAGGTAATGGAGGTTTCTCCTAACTGAGTTTCAATAGATAAATCAAAATCTAACTTCTCCGGAGTTAAATTCAAACATTGAACACAACTAGGTGAAATAAAAGAGTGAGTAGAGAACCAGATTCAACACAAGATAGAATTCACAAGAGTTTATGACTAACATACCCGTGATAATTTTATTCAGTTCATTGTCACGAAAAAAAACGTTCTCTCTTAAACTACACGGCTTTGACTTTTTCGGGATGACCTTTTGGTGCCTCCATCCTATTTGAACTTGTCTTGGTGAACGACAAAATCGCTAAGTTGACCTTATCTTTCACAATTATAACATGCTTTGACGACGATCTCACAGTTTGATCGATGTGTTCCTTCCCTATGCATTTGAAGCATATGATAGTGGTCGTTTCTCCTTCTTAACAACAAAAGTCTTTGATGTCGACGCGTCTTTCCATCATTGTTGAATCTCTCTTCTTGAAATGTCCATTCTTCATTGCTTTTGACCATGATTACCACCAAGTGGTTACCATTTCGCATGTTGATTCCTCTATGCTTATTGTCACCGCTTTGATGATTATCACCAGTATTATCATTTTGCGGTTTACCGTCTCTTTTCGTTGCGTTGACTCGTTATCGCGGCTCCACTAATCGAGCCCTATTTACAACATTTGAATACAAACACAGCTTTATGAGAAATAAGATATTGGTGTATCTCCCGCTTCAAACCTCTTAAAACATTCGCGTAATTCGCTTCCTCATTATCCACCAAATGGGATGCAAACCGGATAACTCCGCAAATTTAGCCTTTCGTATCGCGACACGGTCACCATATTGTTTTGTTCCAACTTGATAAACTCCACCTCCTTCATGTGACGAATACTTTCGGAAAGTACTTGTCGTTGAATGTACTCTTGGAACTTCTCCCAAGACATCTTGAGTGCATCAGTCGGGTATGCTTTTACAAATTCTCACCGGTGATCGCCTCTTCACGCACCATAAAGGTGGCAAAGGAACCTTTTGCTCTGAGCATCCCAAGACATCAAATATCTTGGTGATTTGCTTTAACCACGCCTCCGCCTTAAGGTTCTCGCTTTTCCCAAAAACTCCGGTGGTCCCGGCTCCTTGAATTGCTTAGTGGTGACCAACAGGTGGGTTGCCATTGTTTCCTCTGCATTATGAAAAGGAGCCGTCTTTCGCCGATGTTGCATGAATTCTAAAAAGCTCTTAAACGCATCTAGCTGCTTGTCAATTGATCGATGTTGTTGTTTATAGGAGGATTACATCCCGTTTCATCACAATATAAGCAATGAGGATGATACCATAAAACAAGTTCAAGGATAAATTTTAAGATTTATAATTTAATTTATCCGTAAATCAATAACTAAATAATAATACATTCGCTTTGTAGAGTAAAATTCAAGAATAATTTACAAAAATAATACATAAAAAAGTTTACTTCCGTGCACGAATGACCTTCAAATACATTCCTTAAAAATAATATTTGAAATAATTTGGGTGAATATACCGTGAATAATAGTGCCCAACTATAACCATTAACTCATGAAATAACACACTTATAAAATCAAATAAAATGATATTTTATCATTTTACAAAATTTTCCTTTGTTCGATTTTCATCGCCTCGAATCCCGAGATGCATCATTTCCATAATTTAATAAAGAATGAATCGATGTGATACATAATCGAAAAAATTCTTTAAGTGAATATTTAAATTAATAAGCTTAATTTAATACATCAAAGATGAGCATTTACATGCCCAATACTTGAATAATAGCAATTATATATAACCATTAACTCATAAAGAATATAAGTCCTTTCTCTTTACATAACACTTGAAAACATTTAACAACAAGGAATCGAAAGTCAATTATATATGTTTGAAAGAATATAAGTAATCAACGAATTGAAAGAAGTAATCAGACTCGATAAAAATTCACATAACAACTCTCTTTCAAATTCTTTAAATTTGGCTCGCTCTACCTTGAATAGGTTTAAGAAACATACTATGAACATTCTTTTCATTTTCAAAAGGTTTAGCGGAATTCTATCCTCAAACCGTCATAACTTACGGCACACGGAGGGTGATCACTCATTTCACAGACTTCTCAGATTGATCAATACTACATAACTTGAACGTAAATTCATCGCTTCACTCTATCCGCGCTACAAGTAAAAATCTTCCCATATAGGGATGTTCATACATGCCTAGTTCCAAACCCAAGGTTTTAATCTTGCTCAACAATAATATGTAATTCAACATATATATACGGGTAATCGACAAAGGTGTATCAACATGTGAACAAATGCCATGATTATCCAAGTGGGGACACTTGTATAACCATTTATAAATCAATGAATGTAATATATATCCGAGCTAACATGTCGATAATCAAAGAGTACATAATCAGACAGGATAGAATAATTCACAAACTTCTTACTCATGTCCATCAGACAAAAGGAAGTGTAAAGGTAGGATACTTACTCGATTCATTGATCGACACAAATCTCAACTTAGGTTTTATCTCTTTATCACAACCTATCAATAATCGATCATTCGCTCGATTAGAACAATATATCTTAACACATAAGATCGTTTATTACAACCAAGACATAGTCCAATCAATCACATAATCATTGATGATCATACTTTTAGTTCCTATTATATACTTGAAATATTTTTATACATTTTTCAAATATCTCATCCATGCTCTTATGTAGTCTTTTTCTTTCTTTTATAAGGTCCGACATTTGTTTGCTGCATCGACACTTTTATCGGATAAATAATGAGTCTAAGACTCTTAATCTATACCTCAACATCTCAGAATATTTACATTTTACTTTTAATCATTTTTGAATTTTCCGTAAATTGAAAAATTTAAAATAAATCAAATCTGCTACCAAGGGCTTATAGTGATATAATCCGTTACTATGGGTGCTCTTCATCAAACTCGACTTCATAACGGTTTTCTCTAATCAACTACTAGTTTGGCCATTATAACTTTCAAACATCTAATCATAATTAAATGACTTAAACATTAAATAATTTCCATTATCATTAATAATTAATTTATATTAAACTATTAATGAAACCATTGCTAAAATATAAAAGTTATTTATAATAACTCAAACTATTTTTAAAATATTTATATTACCCTTTAAATGATTTTTAAAACAATTAAAATCATTTTTAAATAATCACCATTAATATATAAATATTAATGTACTATTCATCCAAATATTAAAAGTCATTAATTATAACTTAAAATATTTTTAAATCCTTAATATCCTCTTTAAATGATTTTAAATAAATAAAACCATTTTTAAACTATTTATTTAATAATAATTATTAAATAAACTAAATATCATTAATATTATCTTAATATCATTAATATTAAATTATTAATGAAATTATCCTTTAAATATTAAAAGTTATATTTTATAACTTAAAATATTTTTAAATACCTTAATTTCATTTAAAATGATTTTTATAATATTAAAATCATTTTTAAACTAAATTATTTAATATAATCATTAAATAAATTTAATATCATTAATATATAATTAATTAATTAAATTCATCACAAAATATTAAAAGTCATGGAAAATAACTCAAAATATTTTCTTATACCATAAAATAATTTTTCATGATTTTTCATGAATTAAAACTATTTTTAAATCATTTATTTAATATTATAATTAAATAAATAAATACCTTTTATATTTCAAAAATATTAAATATTTATGAAATATACTCAAAATAATTAAAAACTATTTTCCAGACTTTAAAATAATTTTTCATAATTTATTTGGTATTTTTAATAATTAAAAACTAATTTTTCTAATTTTTAAATTAATTTCTGGAAAATCAGAAATTTAAAAATAATTAAAACTGTCGCTAAAGGCCCCTATAGTGACAGAACCGTCGCTATAGGTGTTCTTGAGCCTACCCAGATCTTCATAAGGCAGAACCGAGTGGGCTACTTTGACCGTGAATAACTCTCTCATCTTAACGAATTTGGACAATCTATAAATTGGGTCTTGTAGAGGAAATACAAGACTACAAGATCCAACAAACATAACCTCTAAACAACATCAGATCTGGGAGAAAACGAACCTCAAAGTAGTCGCCAAAGTCGTTTCTTCATTTAAAAAATGTTTTCGAGGTGCCTACTTTGGACCTCTATAACTTGGTGATCGTGTAACATTTTTGTGCTCTATCACTTCTAGTGTGTAGACAACATGTAGAAATACAACTACAAACCTTAACATCATCATAATAACATCATATCGAACTAGAAATTACTAGTCAAAGTCGACCACGGACAGCACTCAAGAAATTTCTGGATTCGCTGGTTTTGCAGTTTTGGTCAACCCTGTTTGACTGATTATAACTTTTGATCTATAATAGATATGGCCTTGATTCTTTTTGAATCTTAAAGACCTCATAACAAGCTACACATAACATCTTACAAACACCAAAAACAGTAAATAACCACAGAGATATAAGGCTTGACATTTGCCCAAAAATAATAGTAATCTCTTTTTTACAAAAGTTGGAAAACTTTGATTTTGAGCACTTTGATGTTATGGGTCCTGAATTTAACAACCTGTAACATTAATAGACTCCCTATTACACAACTTTAAACAATCAATTGCACCAATTAACATCGAATCAAGGATTTCTAGAATTTAGGTTTTTACCTTTTCTAGCTTTTGATTTCTTGATTTTGATCCTTCGATGCTTCGATTTATTGTTGGTGTGAATGGGGCTTGATTATAGACCGATATGGTAAGGAAATTTCGAGGTTTAAGCTTGAGAGAATGAAGCTAAGTGCTTGTGAATAAATAGGCCAAAAATGGTACATTTCTCTCTTAGATCCATAAAATAATGTATGAAATGATCAGAATGGTCGATTGATGGTAATACTACAAATTTCATAGGTGATTTCTAGATGGAATGGCGGATTTTGTGAACATGTGGTAGCAATAAAGCATAATTAATGAAAATAATGCATTTCTCTCTTTAATCTATATAAAAAAAATATAATAGATACATCGATGCTACACTTGGATAATTCCATTGTTTGCTAAGCCGATAACATGGTAGGTAAGCATGTTGGGCATTTTGTTACAAGATTCCATCAACAATGTAAGTAATAATACACTAAATAACCAAAAGGGCATTTTGGTCATTTCACATATAATTTCAAGGGCATTTTTGTACAAGGCAATTAAATGTAATATTTAACCATTAGATTATAATTTTACCATTTACCAATTAATTTCTATCCTTTGGTAAATTAAAACATTTATACAATAATATCGTAATTAAACCCGATAATTTTAAATTAGGTTTTCTATAGAAAATTAGGGTTTCTTAACGTCATCAATTAGGGTTTCTAATTGACCATTGTGGTTCTAAATTATCTCGTGTATGTTACTAACACGCTCATTACAATCTCTAACTTCAACCGATTAAGGTTATAATAATTAGGGTTCATTCTAATTATCGCCGTAAAAATAGTAATTAGGGTTTTCTTCTAATTACCGACATTCGTGTACACAAAGAATTTCATATACACAAAGAAACTTCATATACATAAATGCTTACTCACCATTTCTCATAATCGAAGTTTAGGGTTTCACAAAGACAAGATCGTATATAACCTAATCAATCGTCATTCCTCAATAATATCTCGTTCAAGATATACACAATATAATAATTATCAGATCAGAAAATCATTATAATAATAATATAATATTATTATTCTCATCTCTTGATCACAATCCCAATTCAGGGTTTGGATCTCATATCTGACTTCTCTTTCGCATATCAATAATACTTGATTTAAATATTCTGAACAATTCATATAATAAAATATATATTATATAAGTTCTAATTATCACTTCATATATTATTTCCAATCATGTTATCATGGAAAATAATTAATAAAAACAACACTTCTGAAATTTATTACGTATAATTTTGGTAATTAATAACCAAAATTATTTCTAATTTTTCAAGTAATAAATGTAATTATTTATTGTTAATAGTCCTATTAAATAAAAAAAAAATTTATTAAAATTTCTTATTTATTTTATATTTTCAAGTAATAAATGTCATTCACCATGTATTTATTGTTATTCAATGAGAATAATAAAGAATGGAATATTCATCGACACTTAGTCTAAACAAAAGTTATTCCCAATGTAATAATAAATAATTGAAAAAAATTTATACATGAATCTTTCTTTTCTTCATTTTTATTTTTAGTATATCAAACTTGCACAACCTCCCCTAATATTAAATCATGTGAATCAATATTAAATCATGACTCAATAGTTCTAAACATGTGAAAAAATTAATTATAGTATAGTACCTTCATCTATACCTCCATTTTTAATTTAGTCATGCAAGTATTATCAATCTTGCACCACCTCCCCTAATAGTACAAGAATGTGAATCAATAGTACACACATGTGAACAAATAGTTATAATCATGTGAATTAATAGCAATTAATTGCACATTTATCCGACTAATTACCCGATTGGTCAATATAACCTACATATGTAAGACCCCAACTTATTATAAATAAAATTGAATTTTCCTTTATTCATTATTCTAAATTAATAAGGGTTAATTTGATATAATTCTTGGGTTATGGGTGAAATGTGCAAAGTTTACAAAATAAGCAAGTAGTTATAAAATATTCATTATTGTCGGGGAATATTCGTTTGGTCGTGGAATATTCTTTTTTGTCGGAATCTCAAATGACCTTTGCCTTGGTCATTAAGTGGGCCCCATAACGGAAAAAAGCGGATGGATGAAAACGACAAAGATTGAGTTTTATAAATAACTTGGATAAATTGTTACTGATTAACAACTGTTGGGTTACACGGTGGTTAAAATACGATAATATGCGTGGTCGCATACGTAGCATACGTGTATTACAAAGTATTGTTGAATTATTGATTCATCACGTAAGAAGGCGCTTACTCAATAATTGTTACAGTAATTACTGTTCATTATTTTATTTTATTGATTCAATAATTGTTGCGTTGATATTATTATGTTTCAATAATTGTCACTGCACAGTATTTTCCATTATCAGATCAATAATTCATATTATTTGAATAATATTATCGATAACATTATTAGCAATGTCTAGAAAGTTACGCTCAAGGAGAGGTTTGGTCACCTAATCATGGCCGCCAAGAAGAAAAAATCCTTATTGGAAAGCCCCTCTTTCCAGGAACTACCGTCACAAGATCTTGTGATTACGTAATATTATTTTTAAATAAGTAATTATTGATTATTATGATAAAGAAAATATTTATTTTATGTGGATATAGATGGAGAAAATTTTAATTTGACAATTGTTGAAAATTAATATTTTATCTTTTTCTCGATAAAATAATTCATTTAAATATATTATTTTAACAATATATTAACGGTGATATTTTTATAATGAATGTGGGATATATGAGTATATGAGGAGGTAGAGTATTTTGTGGCATTAAATGTTTAATATATATTTTGTGTGTCGGTGGACACAATTCTTAATAGAAAATTGATTATAGATCGTAAAATCGCTTGGTTTGTGAATTTCGGTCAATTTTCGTTTGGAATTTGGAAAAATTTCTTACGTAAAGTTGTAGAGAATGGAATTTCCCATGGAAAGTCGCAAGTTTTGAATTTTTCTGATAACCGAGCTATTTTCTACGAATTGTTGAAGTTTTGGAAAATAAAATGATTTTTATTAAATTAATGGGTGGGACCCACTTTTTGGTAGGTGTTGAATGCACATGGGTTGCTGAAAATTTTCAGAAATTGGTGGCTAGCTTGTTGCGTAGAATTAAGAATAAGAATAATAATATTTTATTATTTAGTCTCCTTTATGCGTTCTAACATTTTCCTATAAATAGAGGGTTAAGTTAGAATTGAAAATCACACCGTAAACAAAGTTTCTCTCTCTCTCTCTAAATTATCGGCGTATTTGTGTGAGTATACTTTGAGTGTTGCTATATGGTGCGAGTTTTCACAAGACTATACAGAAATTCAAATGTAAATACGGTTATTTTGAGGTAAGGGTATTATTTTCTTCTTAAATGATATTTTTTCTTCAATATCATTATGTCAAGTATTGGTGAACTTTTTTATCAAATTTGGAACTTGTTGTGTTTGGGAGTTCTTATTCACGTAATGACACTACTTATTCACGATATCGACAATTATTCACGAATACAAGCCTTATTCAAGAAAAATAAAATTTTTCTTTTTGTCCAAAATATCTATTCGGATACTAGCTTTGATTGTATCCATGTTTTGATCATTCTTGAATTTTACACCAATATGATTATTTTCAAGTATTTTTGGACATGGGTAAAACAAAGTACTAATCCTTAATCCTTAATCCTTGTCATCATTTTGTTTCAATGGATTCGTTTCTTTAAAAATGTTTTTCATCATCCTCGGTCCTAAATGGTGATATAAATGAATATCTTTGGCACAGTAGTGCAAGATGAACGATTAATCGATGAATATCTTTGGCTGTAGTGCAAAGATGAGCAGTGTTGAGATGAACATGACCAATTTGGTGATATAAAATGAATATCTTTGGCACGTAGTGCAAAGATGATTAAAGATGTATATTGATTGTTATTACGAGGATAAACTATTGATGATGGACTTTTAAACCTTAGAAGGCGGTAGAATTCTTTTTCTATGTGACTCTTCTAATGGATTGATGTTTCATTGCATTTGTTGATCTAAAACTTGTTGTCAATTGTATTCTATTAGATTTTTCCCTGTTGAAGACTAACGATAGTTTGTTGTATATTATCTTAGTCATAATATTCTTTATTTGGGCTAGTTGAGCTCACCCTTTTCCTTTTTGTTCCATTTTTCTTCTCGGGAGGTGAGAACATAGCGAGGATCGAGTCGGGGTATGGAGTGATGGTTCTAGGAAGATGTTTTATTGTCCCTCACTATTTCGTAAAATAGTGTATGAATAATTAATGAGGACTTATTTGGGTGTGTATATTGTCTAGAAGACAATATTTGTATTCAAACTCACAGTTGTATTGTCGTATTCTACACGACATCTGTATTGTCAAAGTTGTAATTTGCTTTCTATATCATGTATTTTGGCGACTCAGAATGGGTGTTGTATACCTATTTTGGGGGCGTCACAACATACATCAATTATTATCGAAATAAATATCAATTTTCATCAACACTAATAATTCCAACACAATGGAACTATCAATTTCATCTTTAATCAACACGTACTTATTCATCATTAATATTATAATTCACAATATTTAACAACCAGGTCGTTCCCAAGAAAGAGAGGGCTTTCCGATAAGGATTTCTCCTTATTAGCGCGCAATTAGGTGACCAAACCTCTCCTTGACAGAACTTCTAGACATTGTCAATATTGAAAATAATAATATGAATAACTTTGTCGTCTCAATTATTGATTTAATAATATAACATATTATATGATGATGATCTTGTGACAATAATTGAATCAATAATATGAGAGATATGATGCAACAACAATCGAGTAGCAATAATTGAGTATAACCGAGTGACATTACGTAAGATCAATAATCAATACCGTGCTGCTTATGCAACCACGCCAGACATCGTATTTCTTTTACTACAAGGCGATTCAAATAGTTTTAACGGTAACACTTTTTTGCCGTTATTTTTATACAAAGATAATTCTGCGTGCTTTTAACTACAACAATACTTCCGTTGTGGGGTCCACCAATGATTATGCCGTCGTACGAATATTCCCTGACAAATCAAACATTTTATAACAACTTGCTTACTTTGCAAAAATTTTCACATATCACCCTTAACTTTAACCTTTTATCAATTTAACCATTTACGAAATAAAATAATAATTATTAGAAAATTGAATACTTTCATTTCATAAAATTCGGGGTCTTACAATCTCTCCTCCTTATGAAATTTTGCCCTCGAAATTTACGTACGTACCTGGTATGCCAAAAAGGTGAGGATACCTCGACAGATTCTAACTCTTGAGGTGCAACCTTTGAGTGTCGAATTTGATCCTTCTTATTAAGATTTTAACACGTATCTCCTCATACGTTAAATCTTCTGTTGTCTCGTCTAGTTCCAATTCAATAATGTGGTTCGGGTCGTCCACATATGTACGTAACATCGATACGTAAAAAAATGTTATGAACACGCGACATACTTGGAGGTAAAACGAGTCTATAGGCCACAGTTCCTACTCAATCGAGGATTTCAAATGGGCCAATTAAATTGAGGGTTGAGATCGACTTTTGCTTTTAGAATAACGCCCTCTTGAACCTTCTTCCTCGTATTCATCAACTCCGGGTGTGTAGCTTGAGCGGCTTTATCTTTATCGATTTAAAGTCGGTTCAAATCGTATATTCTCTATCTTCACGTGGGTTCGTAGAGTCTGTAACTCTATTTTCATCATTTGTAAGTTATACGAAATAGGTTTTTATGTTAACAACATCGCACTCGTAAACGCATACGATCTTCCACTCAACGCGTTAGCTACCACGTTCGCTCTTCCATGATGATATTGAATGGTATAGTCGTAATCTTCAACAGCTCGAGCCAACGTCCTAAGCGCATGTTATGTTCATTCTAGGTGAAGAAATATTTAAGGGTTGAAGAAATGGGTTTTGTACCGGGATCAATACAAAATTCAATTTCACGCTATAGGGCTAGGCTAGGAAGTCTTCAGGAATACGTCAGGAAATTTATTAATAATAGAAATATCATTCAAAACTGTGATTCTCATCCAAGACTTGGATAACACTGTTAGGTTTGTAATATTCTTGGACGCAATCAAATTGAACAAATAAGCGAAAACGTGTAAAAGAACTTAATCATAAAAGAACTTTTGAGTAAATAGTTACCATACAATATAATCCTTCCACCATACAATGTCCCAATTAAATATATGACATGTAATTACTGTTAAGTCTTATTTTATTTAATTATATGTATTTCGACTATTAAATGCACAACTCCAAATAATGTAAATTAGAAACTCCTTTCTAATTTCATTACGCCGCCGCCAAGGACTCTTTGGGTTTTCATTTATCGAATCACATAGGACATTTCTCTTCTTTTACTAGAAGTGGTAGATTCTTTATTGATCATACATTATCTCCATGCACGACTTATTATACCCAAGCATACCCTTTGATATACCCTAAGGGTCTTAAAGAATAAGTCAAAGTATAATTCATCATACACAAGATACTATGATGATCTCAAGTCCAAGGATCACTTGTACTACTATCACTACAGGAATTCCTATTGACAGGCAAGTAAAACTCTATTAGGTATTCCTTAACGAGCCACGTTCAGTGAAATTATTCTCTAATAAGCACCTACATACTTGCTTTAGTGTCTCCACACAAATGATCATGAGATCAATCATCCTCATCCAATGAGCAAGCAACGTATATACCAATCTATCCGGATTCACTAATTCCCAATTTAGTAATCCAACGATTGGGAACTATTTTAGTTTTAAGATTTCTAAGAATTTAGATCTCATTAGAATGATCATCATCATTATTCTAAAAGCATTGCTTAAAACTATGAGTTTATCACATATTATAAAACAACATCATGTAGATAATTAAAAGCCTTTAATAAATTAATACTTTTTATTAATAAATGAATAAGATTGTTACAAAGTATATGCTTTATCATCAAACATGATTGACTTGTGTGCATACTACTTTCAATCTCCCACTTGCACTAAAGCCAATCGCCATGGTATCTCATACCCTTCTTCTCTAATTAAGTGACGATTATCCTGTTGTTGGATAAGCTTTAATTAATGGATATGTAATGTTGTTCTTGAGAGTTCACTATCTCTATAGTGATTTCTCATCTTTCACTGATTCTTATAATCAAATGAAAGTGCCATAACACATGTTTAGATCCAAGATGAGACGTAGGAACTATTCCTAGTTCTGTAATGAAATTTTATATATCCAAACAATCAACTTGCAGCTTTATTTATAGCTATATACTTTGTCTTTATCACTAAACCAGCAACTCTTTGTTGTTTAAAACCTTTCCAATTTCACTGCACCACCGTTCAAGGTAACGCTTTACCTTAAAGTGGATTTTTTGTCGTCTTGGTCTGTCTGAAAAAAAAACTTGAGTCTATTAAGCCCTCTAGTTTTAATTCAGGCCCACCATAAATATGATCACATCCTTAGTGCTGGTAAAGTACTTTAAGATGTTTTTCACTAACTCATAGTGAACTTCTCCAGAATATAACTGATCAACATCAGGTCTCGTACATTTCATTGCAAACATGATAGTTATTTATGCGATCTCTCTTTTTGGGGATTATTAAGAGAGATACACTCCATGTCTCATCAACATGAGACATCTCTTGGAGTTTGCCATGCTAAACGACTTTAGCTTCAAATGAATATGCGTTCCTTAGTTTAGTTGAGTATCCTCTTGAATCTATCTATATAGATTTGGATCCCCAGTTACTATACTCTTCCCAAATCATTCATGGAGGAATGTTTAGACAACTTTATCTTTACTGATTATAGCATTGGTATGTCATTCATTATCCGTAGTATATCAACATATAATACTAGGAATGTCACGACGCTCTCCCATCGACCTTTTTTGACATTACACTAGGTTCATTCTTATTTGTGATAAAATCAAACTCTTTTGATTTATTTCATCAAAACGAATGTTCCATTTTTGATAAGCTTGCTTCAATCCATTTCTCTGAGTGTCTACAACTCTTACCTCATCGTATGTAACTGGATCATCATCTTCTATGATACGTACCTCATCATCATCATCCATGATGAATCCAAACCTCCCAGGTATCTTCGGTATTATTCCAGATTTATGATTCGGTTGTGGTACAATAGGTCTATCTACAGGTTCCTCTTATTTGACTTATAGTGTTTGTGGTTCTTGAACTCTTCAAGATAGATTATCCTCTCACTAGCCCCTTCAATGATAAACATCTTTATCTTAGAAGGCAGTGTGTTTCGCAACAAACACCTTTTGCTAAGTAGGATTATAGAACATATACCCTAAACTTACTTTAGGATGTCCCATAAATTTGTACTTGTCAAATCTTGTCCCAAGCTTATCCTTTGAAACCTTTTCACATAAGTTGGATAATCCCTTATCTTAACACACTTAAGATTAGGAATCTTCCCTGTCCATAACTTTTATGGAGTCTTGGGGCTGGATTTTGAGGTTACCTTTTCGTAGATATACAGCCATTTCTAGGGCATGACCCTAGAAGGATATTGAAATATTGGTAAAATCATTATGGACAGCACCATGTCCAACAAGGTACAATTTTTCCTTTCAGATACATCAATCAATTATTGTGTATCCGGAGGCGTCCATTGTGAGAAAACCATTTGAGATGATCTAGAAACTCATTGCACAAATATTCCTTCCTTGATCCGATCAAAGAATCCTAATACTTAGCCAATTTATTTCATTTCTGAATTCTTTGAACCATTTAAATAATTCACACTTGTATTTTAGAAAATACACACATTCAACTCTTTGAATGATCATCTCCTTTTCTTATACTAGTTTGTTCAATTTGTAAAATATATTTTCACGTAAGTCAAGTATACAAAATCCATTAAGTAATATTCCAGTTCTATACAAAATATTATTATTATAAATAGAACAACAATTGTTCTTAAATATAATACCAAAGATGTCATTGTCCAACAATAAAATACAAATAATATTTCTAACGAGAACTGGAATACAATAAAACTTATTGACTTAATAGATTTGCCTGTAGGCAATGCTAAACTATAAGTTTCTATGGCTAATGCAGCAACCTTTGCTTCATTTCCCACACATAGGATTACTTATCTTTGTTTAGCTTTCTACTTCTGCTTGGTCCCTTCATAAATCTATATTTATGATAACCATAGCCGGTATCCAAGTAGAACCTTGACTTAAAGAAAAATTTATTTCAATCATGAACAAAAAACTATATTTGTATTTGTAACCGAAACTTCACTAAGCTTCTTTTGGTTAGCCTCTGCAAGATGCTTCTTGCAGTTTCTTTCCAGTGTCCAGGCTTATTGCAGTGGAAGCAAACTCCTTTGCTATCCGTATCAGTTTTTTTTATTATCCTTTGTTTTTGCCTTTTATTTACCTTATTTGAATCTTTTTTCTTTAAAGAAGATCCTTTGACCCCTACCAGTAAGACTTGGTCTTTCTTGGTTGGAAAGTGTCTCTCAACATTTTTCAACATGTTAAGCAAATCAACAAAGCTGATATCTAGCTTGTTCATATGAAAAATTAACAACAATTGTGAAATGACTCCGGGAGTGAGTGCAAGATCAAATCTTGGCTCAACTCTCCATTCATGAAAAAAGTCGTTGTCTTAATTGATCAATCAAATTGATTATGTAAAGGACTTTTGTCTGTACTATAGTGCCATTGGTCATTCTAGATCGGAAGAGCTCCTTAGATATCTAATATCTATCAGTCCTACTTTTCTCACCATCAACTACTTGATGTGAAGAAATATAGTAAAGCATCCATAGTTTCATGCCGACGCAAGCTCGTTCATCGATGGATGCGAGCATGATGCATCGAGCTAATTTGTGCATCATCTTGCCACTTTCTAAAAGTAGCAATCTCTTCCTCAGAGGTATTGTCTGCAACCATTGCAGGGATAGGCGTATTAAGGACATAAGATAGTTTTTCAGCCGTGAGAAGTTTTCTCAATTTCCTTAACCAATCCGTTTAATACGGTCTGGTTAAATAACATCTAATATGCTTTGCATTGATTGTAATTTAGACATTGTAAAATTCTGTAAATGAATTTGTAATTAACAACATTTTAGCATACATTCTTTTATTAATTACCAAAATAAATTAGGTCTTATTTTAAATTGGTATCTCCCACTATTTTCTTCAAACTATATTACCCTCAATATATATAGTTCGACAATATCTAATTAAAGATATGTTAGTGAGAATAAGGATCCCATTTCAAATGTATATAACTTTGTGGTGACACAACAAACTATATATAAATAAATAGGTAGACAACTCTTGTCAATTACATCAACTATGCAACTCCTTGTATTTTGCCTCTTAGATCATAATGGTCAAGTGTGTGCACATCTGAACTAAAATGATTTAAGTTAAGTCCAACCTAGCACTCCATATATTCAAAAAAGAAAAATATTGTCCTTGTGGTGACACAACAAGACAATATTGTTCAATTTTCTTTATAAGCATCAAATGTGATAAAATTAACATCTCAAAGAGTTAAGATAAGCCTTGTGGTGACAATAAACTTATAATAATTAATTGATACTCTATTATTTTATCATCCTAGAAGGCGACGTTCGATATTCCAGATATCTTTGAACGCTTAGGACTTAATATAAAAAATTTGAGGGGTTTGTTATTAATTTGTCTCATCTTGTTTAGCGCGCATGCACACACACACACACACACACACATATATATATATATATATATATATATATATATATATAAAATACACGTCATATTAATTAACATGTGAAGCATGTTTGCATAATATATAATATATATAGTATAAGCATGCACATATAGAATACTATATTCTACCCGAATTGATTACGGACTTTTATTCTATTTGGTTCACTAGAGCCACCAAGTGAACCAAAAGGTCAAACCCTAGGGGTACAATAATTAATATTTAAATATAACTATTACATTTAAACCTGAGCTCCATTACAAACGGGTCTTCAAGCGCTCCTTGATCTCCAATTCTTCAAAATTAATTCTAACTATTCCTATTACAAAACTATTTAAAATAAATAGAAACCTTGATAAATATCGAGGAAAGTACATAGGAGGAGATAAAATTTACATTAAGAAAAAATTAGAGAAGGCAGTGCACGCAGACCCCATTTAATAAAACACATACATTCATGCATCCAACTAAAATAAAATCCAATCACATTGGTCAATAGTCCATAATCAATCCTATTCATTATCATACACATCATCCTATGCATCAATAAGTAACATTCATCTCATGAATAATAAACATTCAATATATATATATATATATATATATATATATATATATATATTGATATCATTTAATGGGCAAATTTAGTTAGTATAAAATCTAATTTTGAATCAAATTAAATTCCTTTATTTTAATCCAAATTTAAATCAAAATAAACTATTTTATTTTAATCAAATTCTTTAATCAAAATAAACTCCTTTATTTTAATTAATTATGGAATCCAATTCCAAGTAAAAAAAACTCCCTTTATTAAAGGAAACATTTAATTCTCTTTCCTATTCTCAAATAAACTCCTTTATTTTGAATAATATAAAATCTTATTTCATATCTAAATAAACTCCTTTATTTAAGAAAATACGGATTCTCTTTCCTATTCCCAAATAAACTCTTTTATTTTGAATAATATGAAATCTTATTTCATATCTAAATAAACTCCTTTATTTAAGGAAATATGGAATCCAATTTCAATTCTAATTAGTTATCATAGAATTCAATTCCAACTCTAATTAGTTAGCATGAAATTCAATTTTAAAATTAAAATAAACTCTTTTATTTTAATATTAAAATAAACCTTTTATTTTAAAATTAAAATAAACTTTTATTTTAATTAAAAATAATATTATATATATATAATATATATTTTATTAAAATCATGAATCCATCATCCACGTGAATAAGAATCTTGAAATCACTTTATATATATATGATTAGTAATAATAATATATATGTAATATTAATCAAACAATCATGAATACTTGAATCCTGTAACAAGATTCATTCGGTACAGCAACATTACACATGAAATGTATGCACGTGATTCAATGTAAAGTAGTATGATTATATCATGTTTCTCTACTGATTCATGAGAATCACGTGGAATCGTGGATGACGCAGGATCAATTTTTTCTTCAAAAACAAAACAGGCTTTCGGGAAAAAAAGATTTTGGCTCCTTTTCTTTTTTTTTGAATAAATTTTATACAATAAATTATGTATAATTAAATTGTTTTAAACACATATCAATATACATATCAAATTTGAACAATTAATAATTTGCATAAAGGTTTGACTCTGATACCACTATTAGGTTTGTAATATTCTTGGACGCAATCAAATTGAACAAATAAGCGGAAACGTGTAAAAATCAGAGTTTAAAATTTTACAAACCATATATCTGGATCATCCTTTATGCATAATTATTAATTAAACCAAAAGATAAAGAACAAGAATCATACCCTTGAAAATTCGAGCTTCCTCAGGTACAAGTTCACCTCCAAATCTTTTCGTGTTCAACTTGAATCCGCCGGGTTTGGTTCCTTCCTTTGATCAACGTTAGCCACCCAAATGTTTGGCTTCTAGAGGTGATCCACCAAGGAAGAAGAAAGATTCAAGAAGAAGGGTGATTGACTTAACCCTAGTTTTCTATCTGTATAGGAAAAGGCGTACTCTCCAACTTTTGGAATTACGTATCGTAATATCTGATATAAGACTCACCTTATAAAGATATCAGATAACCCTATTTAATTAAAAATAAGGTATTATTTATTTAATTAAACTCTTTTAATTAAATGGGCTCCCTAATCTTATTAGGGATAATTAATTAAACTCTTTTAACTAATTTTTCCTCCTAATCATATTAGGAATAAATGAGAGTAATTAATATTAAATTAATTTCTAAACTCTTTTAGAAATTAAAATAATAATAATTGTAATAATATTAATAAGACTCCTCTTATTAATTTATATTTAATATTTCTAAAATATTAAATAATAAATATTAAGCTTTTTAATTTATTCTATCACCATAGATTAAATTAAATATACTTAACATATTATTACGATTATGCCATTAACTTCTTAAATAATTATTCTTCCTTTTATGGTGTGACCCTTTAGGTTCTCCATATTAAACCGGTTGTGAATAAATCAATTAGAACAATTCTAATCTTATTTAAATAAATAAATTAAATAATTAATTTATTTAAATAAATAATATTTATTCTACAATAGGGATAAGCCTCCCTAGCGATCAACGATTTTTCAGATAATATAGATTTCAACATTAATCATAAAAGAACCTTTGAGTAAATAGTTACCGTACAATATAATCCTTCCACCATACAATGTCTCAATTAAATATAAGGCATGAAATTATTGTCAAGTCTTATTTTATTTAATTATATATATTTCGACTCTTAAATGCACAACTGCAAATAATACAAATTAAAAACTCCTTTCTAATTTTATTCTGCCTTGGCCAAGGACTACTGGGTTGTCATTTATCGCATCACATAGGACATTTCTCTTCTTTTACTAGAAGTGGTAGATTCTTTATTGATCATACATTATCTCCATGCACGACTTATTATACCCAAGCATACCCTTTGATATACCCTAAGGGTCTTAAGGAATAAGTCAAAGTATAATTCATCATACACAAGATATTATGATGATCTCAAGTCCAAGGATCACTTGTTCTACTATCACTACAGGAATTTCTATCGACAGGCAAGTAAAACTCCATTAGGTATTCCTTAATGAGCCACGCTCAAAGTTGAACTTATTCTCTAATAAGCACCTACATACTTGCTTTAGTGTCTCCACACAAATGATCATGAGATCAATCACCTCATCCAACGAAAGAAAAGAACGATGTACCAATCTATCCGAATTCACTAATTTTCAATTTAGTAATCCAACGATTGGGAACTATTTTAGTTTTAAGATTTCTAAGAATTTAGATTTCATTAGAATGATCATCATCATTATTCTAAAAGCATTGCTTAAAACTATGAGTTTATCACATATTATAAAACAACATCATGTAGATAATTAAAAGCCGTTAATAAATTAATACTTTTTATTAATAAATGAATAAGATTGTTACAAAGTATATGCTTTATCATCAAACATGATTGACTTGTGTGCATACTACTTTCAATCTCTCACTTGCACTAAAGCCAATCGCCATGGTATCTCATACCATTCTTCTCTAATTAAGTGACTTTCCCAAAAACTCTAGCGGTCTCAACTCTTTGAACTGCTTAGTGGTGACCGACCGTGGGTTGCCATTATTTTCACCCATATTTTGAACAGGAGTCTCTCTTACGTAATGTTGCATGAATTGTATAAAACCTCTGAACATCCCATCGTTCATTATTTGATCGGTGTTGTTATTAACTTTATTTTATTTTATTAAATTGAAGTTATTACAATTTATTATAATTTTGTATTTTATTTTATTTTATCTTATTTTTACTCATATTATATTATATTATTTAATTTAATTTAATTTAATGTATTTTATTTATTTATTAGATATAATTTAAGTTATAATTCATTTAGTAAATTATTTTATTTTATCTTAATTATTTTATCTTATGTCATTTAATTTTATTATTTTTATTATATTATATTATATTATTTAAATTTATATTATTTATAATATTATTTTATTTTATTTAGTAGTACAGAACTAAGTAAATAGTACTTAGTTCATTTTAGTATTGGAAAATTAAGTAACATATTTAAATAGCTACATGGGCCCACAAAATTTGCAATTGAAGAATTCTGACAGAAATTTCGTCAAAAATATCAAATATCACTGTCCCAACATACAAATCCAAAATACAAATTATGAACATACACTGTAAACATACACTGTAATAAGCTGCAATTGCGTAAAGAAAAGCTGCAATTAAACTAAAATAACAGAAGCTGCAATTGCAACAACATTTGCACAAAATAAAGAAGCTGCAATTGCACAAAATATTGGACATAAATAATCCCAATTTTCAGCAACAACATTTGCAGAACACAAACAATGCTTAGCTATTTCAGTATCAATTCAACTGCAGTCCCAATTTCATCAAGCACACGAAATTAAGGTCCAATGTTAGCAATTTTACCAACAATAGATATAGTAGGAGTCATTTCAAATACATATTTCAGCAATAAGCACAATATTGGACAGAAATTAAACAAATTTTTTAGGAAAAAAATTAACCCTAAATATACAATATTGGACAAAAATTAAACAAACCTTAGTTTAAAGTTTGCAATCCAGCTAAATTGGAGAAGGAGGTGGACTGCAGAGGTTGGGAGGTGGACGACGACGGAAGCTTGCAGCGGCGTTGGTAGCGTCCAGCGAGCTAAGGCTGACAGTGGGAGTGAGAGAATGAGAGATTGGGAGAAATGAGAGTGAAGTGCAGAGAGAAAGTGAGGTGCATAGGGAGGGAGTAGGTGCAAAGAGAAAGTGAGAGAGTGAGAGAGTGAGGGAGTGAGGGAGTGAGGAGAGAGAAAGAGAGAAATGAAATGAGGGAGGCGCCGAAGAAGACGCTGCTAATTAGGTTTTAAAACTTATTCTCGACGGAATTCCGTCGAGGTTAGTTCAGTCGAATTTAACATACTTTCAACGAACTATTTCGTCGAGGATAACCCATATTCCGTCGAGTTTATACATGCGCTGGCGGGAAAACTTGGCGCCAAGAAGGAGGGCTTAATTCCGACGGGTGTTCGTCGATGATACATTAAAGTCGACTGACTTAATATCGACGAAATATTCAGTCGATCTTAGCTTAAAATCGACTGAATGTGTTCAGTCGATCTTAATTCCGTCGGAAATAAACCTTTTTCTTATAGTGTTAAACGAGTCAAGTATAACCTTACTCAAATTTTACTCATATTTTTATTTAAACTATTTTTAATGCTCAAATTTGAATTATATTATTAATAAATTTAAATCTCACTCATATTTTTTCAAATTCAATCTGAATCCCGCCTGAACTATTTAACTCATTTATAATCTTAATTTTTACTTATAAAAATATCAATTCTCATAACTTGAAATGAGGAGATGAAACCATTTTCATCCGATGGCTTACAACAATACGACAATAATTTTGTTACATACTCAACTCACCCAATAACCATCTCCCACAAAAAGAAAAAGTCATTGGTTCCCAAAGCACATCTAGGAATGCTAAAACTCCTAATCCTCTCCCACGTGTGCCCCTGCATGCTCTATACTCCACACGTGTCAACCATACCTTCCCTCCTCCTCCTTCTTCATCCCTCCCCTCGCTCTCTCTCACTCCCCTCACTCTATCTCCTCATTTTCTCTCTAAAAATGGCCGATCGTAACTCCGGCACCGTTCAACTCCAAAGACAACAAAGACCCACCACCGCTCAGACAGCATTCCTTCGTAAACTCCATGAACACGCGTCAAACTCCGGCCAACTATTCGGATTCCTTACTCTAGTGATCTCCGGCGCCATTTTACTCTTTTTCACCGGTCTGACTATAACTACCACGGTTTTGGGTCTGATTTTCTTCACCCCATTGATTCTGATTTCGAGTCCGATTTGGGTTCCGGTCGGAACCGTGCTTTTCATTGCTGTCTCCGGTTTTTTATCGGTTTGTGGATTTGGAGTCGGTACTGTTGCTGCTGTGTCTTGGATTTATAGGTATTACAGGGGGTTACATCCGGTCGGTTCGGACCGCGTTGATTATGCGAGGAGCAGGATTGCGGATACGGCGAGTCATGTGAAGGATTATGCTAGGGAGTATAGTGGGTATTTGCATAGCAAAGTGAAGGATGCTGCTCCTGGTGCATGAACCGGTCGGGTTGGAGATGAGGCGGGAGATGTTTGAACCGGGTTATTTTTGGTTAAATAGGGTGATTTCATTTGGGACTTGTGGTTAAATGCCACTTTCTTGTTTTACGTTTTGAGTTTGACATGATCTAACATAATGTGTTTGATGCTTGTGCGGTTGTACTTGTGCGGTTGTGCCCAAGCTGGTTGATTTTTATATTCTTCTTCTTTTTTATTACTTCCCCCAATCCTCAAAAAGTGGTTTAGTTTGATTTTTTTTAAAGTCAATTAACTCTTTTTGTAATTAAAATTTATACTAGTTTTTTTAAATATAAGTTCAAGAACTATAACTATAAGAAATTACATTGAATTTAAAAACAAGTTTCAATTTTTATGAATGTGCAAATATAAATAATAAAGCTTAATTTTTAATTTTAAAATTGATTAATTTGACAAAAAATAATAATTTAAACTAATTTTTGAGAGACAGAGTGTAATACCCAGAAAAAAAAAGTAAATTACAATTAAAATTATATTTTAATTGGGTTTTTTTATATTTGGACTAAATTGTATTTAATTTGTGTGGACAATAATAAGTAAGGGATTCCATTAATTTAGGCTATTAAAACTAATTGGGTCTAATTTATATTTATATAATATTAAAATCCTATTAAAATTAGGAGAAATAAACAAGTAAAACCTAAACCACAGTGAAAACCGAAAAAGAGGAATAGAAGAGTTATATTACAACTAAGGTAACTCCATGTTTGTTTATGAATATGTTATCAGAATATGAATATAATAATGACATTCTCAGTTCTTAAATTGATTGCAACCAAAAAGTTTTTCAAATGAAGACAGAATCAATAATAACTATGGTATAAATTTTATATTAATTTATTTCAAGTTTTATAGTAATTGTTATGTTGTATCATGTGCACTTAATTATATTAGTTTTGTAAATATATATATATATATATATATATATATATATATGCTATTCGTACATCAAATTAGGATGAACAAGCATGAAACTTAGATGCATGTATTCCTTCGGTATTAAATTAGTAATTCTCTGGTAAATGAATTCTATTTATTTTTTAAAATTATATACGTTTTTTTAAAATTATATGGAAATTTATAATTAATGTGTTAATATATATATATATATATATATATATATATATATATATGTATAATCATGAACATTATTTTGTTTGGAACAGAGGGTGAATGATTGCAAGGTAATGTTATAATTATATTATTTTATCAGATTATGAACTTATTTCTTTTAAATATTAGAACGAATGTACTCAATGGATGTGTAGAATTTGAAGCTTTAAAAGTTTTAAAAGCTTACTTATATTCTGGTTATAATATAAAACTAACAGAAAGAGTTCTATAAAAATATAATTAGGAATTAATGATTTAACCTTCAACTAATACATTATTATTTTTATTATTTTGGTGATTAGTTTGGACAAAAGGAGTTTAACAAACTTTATTGAGATTATAATTTATGGGTATTACATTGCTTACTCCAGGTACGGATTCCGTACTCTTTCAGCGATACTCTTGTTAAATTTAATTTGTTTGTTTGTTTCCTTGTTTCGAATTTTGTTATGATTTCACATAATTGTTTCCTGTAAAATAAATATATTAGTTTCATTTTAGAGTTGATACATATGACTCGTATTTGTACTCTTTGAATTAGGATATCACGTTTAGTATTTATTTTTGATAATTATAGAGCGGTACATGTTGCTACCTTCTTTTTGAGACCTTGTGACTATAATTTGATTTGGTTCAACATATACATATAGAAACCTTTTGTTAGTATTATGTCGCATGTGTTGTGACATGGAATTTTTGTTAGAATATACTGGAGGGTATACCTGAGCTATAATCACCTGTGGAGATACCACAGGCATGTCGTCTTGGCACGAAGGGCATGACACTTTCTGTGACAGTGTGATTAGTCCACGGCGTCTCCGTTTGGGCTCCGGAGGAAGTGAGCTATTTGGTATTTTGTTGTGGGAGGCGTATCGGTTAATCCTAGATTTCTGTTCTGCGGATTGGTGATGTTGTGCCAAACACACCTATCCAATTTGCATACATTTGGATTCGCGGTCCAATGGGTGAGTGCATGTGTGGCATCATTTGATTTGCCTGTGTGACATTATTTTGATTGCCTGTGTGGCATCATTTGACTTGCACGTGTGACATTATTTTGACTTGAATGTGTGGTAATGTATATTTTTGAGCTTAATCGGTATGAAATAACCTCATCCATTTGTTTCAGCCTATTATTTTATTATATTAGTTTTGTTGGTTTCTGTTCGGTTCAATTTATTGGGTTAGTTATTTTCGTTCATTATTTTCTTTACTCTTCTGTTTGTTTTGTTAATTCTGTTGGTTCAGATATATTCTATTCAAATTTTTGGAGATTTTTTTTCCGTCAGAGGCAATATTTTGTCTCTGTTGATTTCATATTTCAGTTGTATATCTTTTGTATCTTTATATACGTACTGGGCAATTGACTCATGCTGTGTTTTTCTTCCGGCAGGTTTGCAAGGGTGATTCAGGGCTATTGTGATGAGAGTGTTGCCTTTGACCATCTAGGTTGTTTTAATTTGAAGTTTTGATTATTTTGACTTTGTTTGGAGAATTGTATTTAGTATTTTATTAATGGATCCCCACTATTAATATTTTTAAGTTATTAATGCTCTGTTCACTTATTTTGAAATTTAATGTACTTTGCATGTGATCTCTATTTCTTTTTCGGAAAGAAGGTGTTACACAGAGAGAGCATATCGTTTTATTGAGCGGAGTAATACTAGGTGATTTTTGTAGATGTTCACACTATTTTTGGTGGGCATTTGAGTTATTTAATTTATAATTCAAACACGTATCACACTATTTTTAGTGGTCATTTGAGTTATTTAATTTATAAAAATAACGTCTGAGGTTCATATTTTTAGTGGGCATTTGAGTTATTTAATTTATAAAAATAATGTTTTAGGTTTCATGCAACGTACCAAAAATAATGCATGGATCCCCAAATGTTATAAATTTACAAAAATTACTTTTACAGATGTATCTCCAAATGTTATAGTCACATTTGTAAAAACAAATCCTTAAAGAGAAATATTGGGGTGGGGTGGGGTGGGGTGGGGTGGGGGACGAAGGAAAATAATTCTTATGAGGAAATTATGCTAGATCACTATTCTAATTATATGCAATAGATATTGTAGTACGAAACCTATGCTAGACGAAGATTCTAAGAACATTTATAACAGTTTTTTTATGTTTATTCTTACTCTGCAGTGCTATTAGGTCATTCTGCAAAATAGGGATTCAATTTTTTTATTATGTACCCAACAGGTTCCTTATATTGATTCCTTAAATAATGAAATTTAAAAATTAAAAATTCTAACAGTCAAAACATCAAATTAATAATAATCTTATAATTTATAAAAGAGTATAATTTATCAATTATATTTCACTGAAAAATAAATTTTATTTTATTTTAAATTTTATATAATTTATGGAGTGAATATTGAATGGATTAGCAAGTTGCAAATGTACATAAGATCAATATTAACTTTTGAAAAGTTAATTTGTGATATTTTTAAATTTAAATTTAATATTATTCATTTAAATTTTAAAAATAATAAATTTATAATTAATAGTATTTTTATAATATTTATAATTATATTGACATAAATTAAATAAATTTATATAAATTTTAAATTTGAATACGTTTGATTTTTTTTTTAAAGTCAATATTAAGATTATAATTTGAAAATGAAGTAGTAAAAAAATGTCAAGATGTGTATGATTGATGAGTTATCCACTTAAATGAGGGTGTGAAATGTCATTTTGTATATATAGAGAACGATCCTTTGATTCTCTCGTACTGGGGAGTAAAATCATGTATAGAGATTAAAATAGAGAGTCAAATAAAGATAAAAAACTGTTGGATAAAGATTTATTGATGTATTCTTCAAAATTAAGAGTAAAGAGTTAATTAAGAAAACTGTTGTTAATGCTCTAAAGACTTACCTATTTAGTTTGTTGGCCTTTGGCCCCCTTTACACCCAAAACGAAAAGATGAAGTTAAAGAATGGATAAGGTTGAATAATTCATACCTTGATTTTAGGCTTAAATTTAACAACCAAACTTATTTTTAGGCCTAAATTTAACAACCTCTTAAAATTCCAAGGATTTGGGTAGAAAATTATATTACCTCGTTAATTAATTAATTAATTATTATTTTTGTTAAACTTTAAAACTAACTAACACAACAATTTTACCTTTCACATCCTATTTTCTACTTTTTATTTTCTATCCTTAACTCACAAACATAACATTCGGCAAGTTATAATAGAGTTCTGCTATGTATTGCGATAAATTTATACCGAATTGTAATTGCGAAACTTATCAATACATGAGATTGGTAGAAATTAGAGAATGATTCCATTTATTACACATCTATTCAAAAAAATTATCATTCATATTTATTCACGTAATTGACAATCAAAAAGTTAAACATTCACAAAATATATCATTACCGGTTATAGTATTATAGTTCCCCTCTTCCTTTCTCTAATGATTTTAATTGTAATATTCATGAGATTTTTTTTAAAATAATCGTAATGATATAATAAAACAAAAAATAAATATGCAATTAGATAATGAAAAAATAATTAGTAATTATTAGTATATATCTTAAACTTATTATGATAAGTCATTGTAATAAATTTTTAATTTTTAAAAGGACTCTTTTTTAGTTATCTACTAGATACAAACCCGCGCGTTGCGGCGGGATTATTCATTTTGTTAATAATAAATTTATACGTGTAATTAATAAATTAAAATATAATAAGAAGATGGTAGATTGTTGTGTGATGATCAAACTTTACACAGAAAAATAGTGGATAGTGGTGAGAGTTTACCGGTTTATGCATTACACTATCAAAGTGCGAAACAAAAAAATAAACCAAGAATTATACTGCGAAAAGAACTAATGAAATTAAATCATCGGAACTGTGAGACAGAATTACTGAAGCATGAATGTTCTCACACTTTTTAAGAAAACCGAATCAATAACCAACCATAGCCTGCTACTATTTCATGACCATACATCAAAATCTTAATCATAATGCAATCTTGAACCATCCTCTAAGAAGTAAGATCTGATGACATCTCTACTAATTTATCCTAGTCTTTAAGGAAGCAACTCAACAATGATATCTATCCAAATGAGGATAAAATTGTTTGTTGTAGCACCCAATATATTGATTGAACCATAAGGAAGCCATAACTATGACTACAGAAGTAGGTGCTCAGTACAGCCTGTAACATTCTAGAATTTTAAAGTGTAATATTAAATATTTATTGATTTATATAAGTATTTAATGGATATGTTTATTATTGAATAAATAATTGTTCAATTTGAGTTGATGTGGTTTAGTTAATTATTTGTCTAATAAATAATTAAGGAGCTAAGAAAATTAATTGTTATGAGATTATATAATAATTTAATTTAATAAGTAAGCTAGAGAGCTTATAAGGATTAAATGAATTATAATATTTTAATTGGAATTGTGATTAAAATAAAGTGTTAGTTGGTTGAATAAATTTATAATTATAAAGGAAATTATAATTATGTGATAATGATTTATGGGTTAAAGTAATTTAATAGATTAATATTTTAATTGATTTAAATTGATTATTTAATTTAAATAGAAGTGTGACAAATAACCTTGCTATAAAGGAGTTATTAAAATAAATTAAAAGAGTTTAATTTAGTTTTGCCAAACATGTCTTATTGCATAATAAGTCTTTGATCTAATAGTGTTTTAGCAAACAAGGTATAAAGAATCCATTTGTTTTAATTCAGTTTACCAAACAAGGTGTAAGGGTTAATGGGTTATTTTTATTAAGGCCAAACAAGCCTTATGGCTTTTGATTTTCAAAAAGTTTATAAGCGATGTCGATTTAAATCCTATACTTAATATCTATATTATTATTATTATATGTTATAATATTCTCATTATGTTAGTTAGGAGAAGAAAGACTAGATTGAAGTTTACTGAGAGAAAAAGAAAGAAGAAGAAAACTAGAGAAATTTAGAGAAACTCTAATGAGTTTGAGAAAGGAATTGAGAAAATAAATTGATAATCAAACTCTAGCCATCATCTTCTTAATCAAAAGGTAGGGCTTATCCTTTTCTTCAAAAAGTTTAGTTTTTCTTCTTCCCAAAAAGTTCTCTGTAAAATATTTTATAGGATGAATTGTTGATATATATATATATAACTTGGTATGATAATTGTTTGTAAAAGGTTTTATGAGTTTATATATGATTATAGATATACTAGTTCATGTATGTATGTATTTTATGAAGAAAATATATCATGTTGTTCATATGAAAATATATATAATATATGGCTTAATTTAAAATAGAAATTTAAGGTTTAATTAGTTGTTAAATTGATATGTTGATTTTGGAAATTGATAGAGTATGTATAATCATAACTTTGATGTTTTGAAATTTCTGTTTTGATTGAAAAATAAAATTACAGTGTTGATTTCTATTAATATCAAAAATAGAGTTTTTGCCAAAAATATTGAAATTAGGTGTTGTATATTTGCTGTCTATGTTATTTTATGAGTAGGAACATGCTAGAAGTCTTCACAATATGTTTATATGAAGTTTATATGTGTATTACATGATAATCAGTCTATTAGATTCGAGCTTTTAGGCCAATTTGACTTTTTGTTCATTTGTTGCCGTAGAAAGGTTGTCACGGATTTCGGACTCAGTAGCGCAGTCACCAACTAATGGCTGTGTGACTGTCGTCAGCACGCGAACCACAGTATAAACTGTGGCGCCACAAACATGAAGTTAGCGAAGGTTCGAGCAGTTTTGTTTAATTACACAAACTTTGAAAATAAATGTTATGTGTTAATAATAGTAATGTTAAATGATAATTTCAGTAGTATTAAACTATGAATGATCATGTTATTAAGTGTTACCTACTTGTAATATAGTTGATTATGTGAATGGGTAATTTAACCCATATGATGAATATATTTGTTTATATAAATATACAATGTTGGTAATGACTAACTATGTTAATATGGCATATGTATAGGGTATTAATTCAAGTGGTAAGGGTTTAGCTTGTGCTAAAGGCAAGTTCTCTAACTCAAAACTTCATTGTGCAAGTTTTTCTAACTCTATTTTATAATTGAGCAAGTTTTCTAATCCTTTATCTTATCGAACTAATTATTGTTTTCAATTCGATTACCTTATAATGATGCAAGCTGTCTAAACTTTGGTTTGATGTTGAATAAGTTATTCTTGTATTTAATTTGTTGTTTAGCATGCACAACTAAATTTCTATGCATGCTTAGTATTCAATTCTAATTAACCTTGGCTTAGTATTGTTCAAGCAAGGTATGTTATAGTTATTCAAATTGTATGCTATTAGATTATTCCTAAAGCATGACTTTAGTTTACTATGATTGATTCAATCACGATTATTCTATAGTATAGTGTTATTGATTTTATTCAACTACTCCTTAGTTGATGTTCGTTAAATTCCAAATATCCTTGAAAACTTATCCAAACCAAACTTCCTTTGGTGCTGACTTGTACTCTAAATACTGAGATGAACAACTCTTTTAATAGAGGTTTACGCTTAGCGTTGAAATGGTTGTGCACAATACATTGTACGAAGGGTTGATCCCCTTAATTACGTAGAGTCCTTATAGTCTTATGACTGTTAAAGTTAAAGTTGAAAGATTACTTATAACTGTGGATATGATTCGTGGTCATTAGACCCTCAGTGAATGTTATAAATTTTCAGAAAGTTAATAGAATATATTGTTCAATTCTATTGAGCCTAATATTGGCAATTGATGTAAAAGTCTAAAGATTTACTTATTGTTATTTCTAGTGGGCCTTGTTTGCTCACTCTTGCCTGTGAAATTTCTTACAGCTAAAGTTGAAACTGGTGACGTACCTAGCACCAGTAAAAAAAAAGGAAAGATGAACAATCTTGAAGACTTGTAATAGTTTGATAGTTTTATTTTCAGACTTTGATTTTAAAGATTGTAATGAAGTTTATTTACTTTTCGCATTTGAATGATTGTTGTTAAAGGTTAGATAACCTGGGAGATTTTTATTTAAGTCTATTCTGTATAAGGTGTTTTATTATTCAATTTTATTATAATTGGGTAGTTATAAATGAATGTTTTGATTAAGTGAACACCAAATCTTGAGGAAATGAAGTACCAAGATTTGGGGGTGTCACACAGCCCAAGTTGTTTTTCATACGTAGTATTTTTCTCCCATTTTTGTCCATTTTGGATAAGTTATAGTTTTCTCCCTTTCAATCAATAGAATTAATAGATGAGAAGGAAGGTTCACCATTCCTACATCTGACAATTAGTAAAAGAACAAAATATAAAGTGCAAAGCAAAAGTATCTTCAACATGTGTCTTTTGAATATAGGTTATTCTTGAAGCAAATAATATTGTTTTGGCTATGTTTTTATCGTTTACATAAACAAATGCAAAAATATTGCATAATTGATGGGATAACAATTCGCATTTCCAAAACTATCGACTTCTTGAATCAATTTTCATCGTAGTACTAATATTACTCAAGCTCAACAGACCTTACCCCTTTGGTTTAAAATATTCATGAATAGGTTCCATATGAACGCCAATGAATTTTAAAAAAATGTATATTCTACAAATATCCAATTCCAGTCCCAAATCAAAACTGAAATGCATGAGGTGGACCTCAAATATTAATTGATTCTATAGATTCAAAATAGCAGATATAAAAATTTAGACGGAAGTAAATATAAATAAATTTTCCCGGATATAAGCAACTTCATAAAACTATTTTTCTTCCAATTTAAAACTACTTACAGAAGGAGAGCTGGAAAAATGAACATAGTACTATCAACAACCACCCACTTCAAATGATCCTAACAGACCAATAAAAAATTATTTATTTTGATGTAACACCATATACACACCCATAAAGCAGCTTTTCGAAGAGGAAATGAATGCGTATAAGCCTTCATGAGTTTGAATATCAGTATGTCCAATGACACTTTAATGTCATTACTATTTCTAATCCATGAATGACCTGTAGAATAAAACATCTTATATTATCCAAGGAATATTAACAGCATAATTCTAAGGACTTGACTACTGAAACATGAGTCATTCACTCAATGTCTGAGTAGCAGTCATTCTTTTTCTTGGATCTTTATTCAATAGACATTTGACAAAGTCTTTTGCCTCAGAAGATAGAGAAGGCCAAAGTGGTTCCTCAAAACTGATATCAGCTTTTAAAACAGCTCAAAATATCCCAGATTCAGTTCGAGCCCAAAATGGATTGCTGCCACATAATAGGATATATGATATAACCCCAATACTCCAGACATCAGCCTCTGTACTGTAAGATCTATGTAAAACTTCAGGAGCAACATAGTATGCGCTGCCGACAATATCATTTAGCCTTTCATCTGAAACCCACTTAAAATATTGAAAAATGAGCGGACTCCCAGAGTTAACACATGCAGAGAGAAGAGGGGGCACCAATTTAACATATGTGAAATCTCTAGAATCAAATCTATCCCTAGCCATCCTCAATGATTGAGCCACAACATTGTTCTCATCAAGTGTAAGACCCCAACTTTTATGAATAAAGAATAATTTTTTCGAAATATATTTTGAATATTATGGTGTGAATTTGATATAATGTTATAGTTGTGGGTAATAATTATAAATTTTACAAAGTAAGCAAGTGGTTATATAATATTCAATTGGTCGGGGAATATTCGTTTTAACATGGAATATTCGTATGACGGCACAATCATTGGTGGAACCCACAACGGAAGTATTGTCGTAGTTAGAAAACGACAGAATTATCTTTCTATAAAAATAACGGCCGAAAAGTGTTCACCCAATTAAACTGTTGAACTACCCAAGTAGTAAAGTACGAGAATCTGGCGTGGTTGCGTAGTAGCACTACCGGTATTGATTATTGATACTTCACGTGTGAAGTCACTCGGTTATACTCAATTATTATTACAAGAATTCTTGCATCATATCTCTCATATTATTGATTCAATTATTGTCACAGTATCAACTGCATAATATTTATTATTATTAAATCAATAATTGAGACGACAAAGTTATTCATATTATTATTTACAATATTGACAATGTCTAGAAGTTCTGTCAAGAAGAGGTTTGGTTACCTAATTGCGTGCCAATAAGGAGAAATCCTTATCGGAAAGCCCCCTCTTTCACTACAAAAAAATGGGCCTTTAGCAACGATTTTTCGGGCAACGACTTTATAAATCGTTGCTAAAAGTATATGTTTAGCAACGAAATTTGTCCTTCGTTGCAGATTGTGTCAGGCTTTCACTTTTTGCAACAAAATTCATATGTCGTTGCAAAAATTCGTTGGTAATTCATTGGCGGGAAAAAATTTCGTTAGAAATTCGTTGCAAAATTTTTGACCACTTGATTTCCCGTCATCGTGGGCAACGAAAGTTTTTTTGTTGCTAAAAATGGGGCTTTAGCAACGATTTTTCAAGCAACAATAAAGTTGTTGCTAAAAGTGTATGTTTAGCAACGAAACTTGTCCTTCGTTGCAGATTGTGTCAGGCTTTCACTTTTTGCAACGAAATTCATAAGTTGTTGCAAAATTTAAAAACAAAATTCGTTAGAAATTCGTTGCAAAATTTCTAACCACTTGATTTCTCTTCATCGTGGGCAACGAAAACTTTTTTGTTGCTATATTTCGTTGCCTAATATGGACAACATTCATTGGCAACAATTTTTATTTTCGTTGCATATCTTATACAACTTTTTGCAACGACTATTAAAATGTTGCCTTAAATTAAGATAATCCCAATAAACATGTTTTTGTAAGATCATATTCGGTATTCAGAGAATTGTCAAAAAATATTCATATTTAGTATTTAAAAATTATATCTAAATGTGAAATATATTCGATCTTGTGACCTATCATTTGGAACTTTGGTCATTTGAGCGCTGGAGCAACACAAGTTATCTGTTAATATCTTGCAAGGATTAATATTTATATCAAAACATGAGATTTCCCCCATATATTTCTTTCTTCTCATTCACTACATACCATTAATATAATCTCAAGAAGTTATATAATAATAATAATAATAATAATAATAATAATACTAATAAAAATAATAAAAAAATAATAATAATAACAATAACAATAATAATAAAGTTGCACCAATGGTGTGTAAATTTTTTAACTCCCATTTTCAAATTTTGCTTTTTCTCGACTTGTAATTTTTTTATAATCAAATATTAATTTCTCTTTATATCTTGTATTAGAGGTGTTTGGCAATGACTTATAAGTTGGTTAAACTAAGTTATAAGTCATTTGTTATTATTTAGTGTTTGACAATAACTTAAATTTTAATTTTTTTACTTATAAGTCATTATTAAATTTTTTTTCATGCTTCATGTGCTATGTTTTTTTTATTATTATTCTACTATTACTATTACTATTATTATAATTATTATTATATTTACTATTATTATTATTATTATTATTATTATTATTATTATTACTATCATTATTAATTTTTATTATTAGAATAATTATTACTAATCTTATACTTATTATTTTTATTATTATAATAATTATAATTATTACTATTATTATAATTTCTATTATTATTATTATTGTTGTTGTTATTCTTTGTTTTTAATATTATTATTTTTATTATTATTGTTACTATTATTATAATAATTATTATTGTTACTATTATTATTGTTATTATTGTTGTTATTATTATTACTATAATGATAATAATAATTATAATAATAATAATAATAATAATAATTATTATTATAATAATAATAATTATTATTATTATAATTGTTAGTATTAATTATAAT